>CM076595.1:2110000-2710000 GCA_038430175.1 Ficus hirta | reverse complement strand
ATTTGATAACTGCAGAGCTGGTGGTTTTTTATTGCAATTGGAAATTCACCGAAAAAGTAAAGCTCGATAGATTTATGGAGCCCGTGCAGAAGATGATTCCGTTAGTGCTTCAAAAATCTGGATATTTCGGCCACCTTGATCCTTCTCCATGGCCCTATAGGCGTCTAATCAACCATCCGCAGAACGAAAAATCGTAAGTGTACTTTAAATGTTTTAAATTTTTTTTTGGTCATTTATAACTATAAACACTAACAACTATTTTGTTTAAAACAGGGGAGATTGTGCCGTATATGCCATCAAATATATCGAGTTCGATATGCAAGGGCAGAATTTTGAGTTAATAAATGATGCGACGATCAAATTTTATAGAGAGAAGATGGCAATTAATATTTATCATAACGATTGGGTTCCTTAAACATTAGGAAGACTTTTGTGTATAAACAAACATTTTTTATTTATCAAAACATTCGTTCATGATATTTCAGGCATTTAACAAAGTATTTTTTAGTCAAGTATACTATTTGGTCCATCTTAGCAGGAGAAAGAAATATATAAAACTTTCTAAAATGGTGGGAAACAAAAAAACAGAAAATATTTGATAAATACCAAATAGAAAAACAAACAAACAAACAACAAAAAAATTTTGTAAAAAAACAATCATATGAACACCAGCGAGCAATTTTGCTCGCTGGTTTTCCAGACCGGCCTGACCGGTCCCGGTCAGGTCGGTCCGGAAATCCAGCGAGCAAAATTGCTTGCGGTCCGGACCGAGATTTCCGGACCGGCCTGACCGGTCCCGGTCAGGCCGGTCTGGAAAACCAGCGAGCAATTTTGCTCGCTGGTCCGGACCAGGCTTGCTCGCTGGTCCGGACCGGCCTGACCCCCACGCCGGTCAGGCCGGTCTTGAAAACCAGCGAGCAATTTTGCTCGCTGCTCCACACCAGGCTTGCTCGCTGGTCCGGACCGGCCTGACCCCCACGCCGGTCAGGCCAGTCTTGAAAACCAGCGAGCAATTTTGCTCGCTGGTCCGGACCGGGCTTGCTCGCTGGTCCGGACCGGCCTTTCCTGACCGGCCTGACCCCCACGCCGGTCAGGCCGGTCTTGAAAACCAACGAGCAATTTTGCTCGCTGGTCCGGACCGGGCTTGCTCGATGGTCCGGACCGGCCTTTCCGGACCGGCCTGACCCCCCACGCCGGTCAGGCCGGTCTTGAAAACCAGCGAGCAATTTTGCTCGCTGGTCCGGACCGGCCTGACCCCCCACGCTGGTCAGGCCGGTCTGGAAAACCAGCGAGCAATTTTGCTCGCAATTTCGTTCATTTGTTAAAAAACTTGCTAAAGGGTTGTAATTTTTTATTTTTTAAAAATGGTCGTTTGTTTTGTTAATCAATCGGTGATTGACTTTCAAATTAGTGATTGGCACCATTTAATATTATTATAATTTTGTGAAGTGATATAAAAAATTCATGAAGTCATATGTAATATTTTCAATTTAGGTAAGCAAGAAGATTGATTTGTTCTTTCACTAAATATAATACATGAGTTATGAACATACAATCGATATGAAAACCTTAACGAATATTCAAACGGGCCATACCTGCCTGAGCGGTCAGGTGGGTCTGGTATTTATTTATATGGATTGTTTGTCGGTCTTTTAGGTCATGACACCAAAGTATTTTTTTTCATTCTATATCATAGTTTTCCTATTTATACAGACCAGGTAATTTTTTTTCCCGGACCAGTTGTCGGTTTTGCCAGTCATGACACCGAAGTGATATAACGATTATTCAAACGGGCCATATCAGCCTGAGTGGTCAGACAACTTTGTGCCCTGGTGTAGATGTAGCATGACCGGAAACCGAAAAAAAAAAAAACAAAGTGTTTACTTTGGTATGATGATCAAAAAAACAAAGAAGATTACCCCGGTCCAGAAAAAAAAAATGCCTGACCGGCATGACCTGTCAGGCCAGTCATGCCGGTCAGGAAAACTCGAAAAAAAGAACACCCCGATTCGGAGAAAACTTTTCCGGACCGGCATGACCGGCATGCCTGTCCGGAATCCGGAAAAATATTTTTTTGGTGTGGTGATCGAAAAAACAAAAAAAAAAACACTTCGGTCTGGAGAAAAATATCCGGACCGGCCTGACCGGTTAGGCTGGTAACGAAAACCAGAAAGGTGTGGTGATCGAACAAACAAAGAAGATCATCAATTATAATGATTTCAGCCACTATAATATCCAAAACAATTAAAATAATTTCAGCCACTATAATATCCAAAATACAGTTCATCACTACAAACATAATTCAACTACTAATATAAGATATGTAGTTCAAAATCTTTAGTAGAAGTTAAAAATAAAACAACGATCATACAACATGAAAATCTGCTCCAATCAAATACATTCAAATGGGGGTTGTAAATTCTGAGCTCTCATGATAGGTTGCTTGACATGATCGCTTGTTTTTGCCTTTCCGATGTTCTCCAATAGAAGGAAATCTGGTTTGTTGAAGCCTCCCACGTTTTTTTGTGAAATCAGGAGGCAATACCTTCTCACTCCTTATGTCATCCGGGATAACCCACTCTGATGAGCTCGGGACGGGATAAATGGTTTGGACATAAGCCAATGCCCATACCTCCTTTAGATAGTATTTTGAACATAAATCATGCATTCTATCCTTACCCCCTGGGAATGCTGCAAGGGCATGGACACAAGGAATTTTGTCAATATCAAATACTTTACATGTGCAGGTTCCCCTTCCAAGATCAACCAAGAAACTGCCATCCGATCCTGTGACATAATACTCCAGTGTAGTACTGTTTAGTTCTTTCGCAGTCAAGATTGTGGACTCTTTGTATCTTGTATGCAATGTTTTCTCAACCATTGGAGTTAAGTATTGTGATGAAGATCCAAGACTCGACTCCTTACGATGATTGTTGAACCATTCAGAGATTTTCTCTATAATTGAATCAATCAAGGGCAACAAAGGATATGTTCTTGCCTTCTTCAACACACTGTTAATACTCTCGGCACCGTTGGTAGTCAGGATATTGTAACGTGATCCAGTGAAGTGACACCTAACCCATTTTCTGACATCTACATGATCATCAAGATATTCTACGGCGGCAGGATATCTATTCTTTAGGTCATCATAGAGTCGGTTGAACTCAGGCTCAGAGTATGCCGCAGCTACTTTCATGAAAATACTTGCGACGGTATCTTTAATCTTAACCTGACCTGTACCCTTTCCGGCTCTAACACGAGATCCTCGGTGAACTCGTGATTTGATATTCTGAGAGAGGTGCCATGCACAAAATCCATAGTGAGACTTTTTATATACCTTTTCAACGGCATTGCGGATGCTTTGGTGCCTATCAGAAATTATGACCAGCTCTTCGTCATCAGGTATGAGCTCCTCAAGTTTCGTCATAAACCAATTCCATGAGTTGTCATTCTCCGAGTCAACCACCCCCCAAGCAAGAGGATATTGATGGTAGTTGCCATCTTGGGCGGTGGCGATGATCATTGTTCCCCTGTATTTCGTTTTTAAAAACGTTCCATCAACCGCAATTACCTTTCTCATTGCTTTAAATCCCTCGATGCACGCACCCAACGCAATGAAAAGGTACTTGAACCTTTGATCTTTGTCTACTTCCAAGTGTGTCACCGTGCCAGGGTTCATTAACTTTATCATGTGCAAATAGCTAGGAAGAATCTCGAAACTGACATCTGGTGCACCCCTAACATCACTTGCTGCTTTTCGTTTGGCCCTCCAAGCTTTGAAGTAGGATATTGACACACCGCGATTTTTCATCATGTCTATCACTCTCTTCGGGGTAGGTGTCTCAAGCTGGCCTGGAAACTCATTTTTTAACATATCTGAAACTAAATCTGCAGTTGCTTGTCTGTTTCTTTTATCCACCGAACTAGCAGAGCAGGTATGAGTGTTGTAATATGTTCGGAGAGAGAAACGATCTGAGTTCGTGATCCTCACAGCTCGTAATGCCCACTTGCAATCTAGGACTGTACATTTCACCACAAACAACTTTGTGGTTGACTTGACTATTTTATAATCAAAACAAGCTTTTAACGAAGCATCGATAATCAAATTCTTCACCTCGATCTTGCTTTCAAATTCTTGACCAACTGCAATACCCATACCATCATCGAAACTAAAAGACACAGAACTGTCATCTATTGCTAATGGTTCACAATGATCCATGACCGGGTCCACTTCTACGCTTGAACGTTGTCGTTTCGGAGTTGGGGCAGATGCCGTTGTCTCCTGATTAGGGCGATCCTCCAAGGTAGGCACGTCTAAAACATCACCTTCGTTGCCTGGTGCTGAAGCAGCATCATAGACCCTTGGTGGCTCCATGTTAACGTTGAAGTACTCATCTCGAATATTTCTATCATTTTCCATATTGCATCCTCCATCTCCTTCAACTTCAAGATCGTCTTTATCATTGTCGTCACTATTTTCAACCTTTTTCATGAGCTCAACGTGCATCATACTTCTACGCTGTGTCGTTTTACAAAAGTCTAAAAGATAACACTTAGCATCAAAATCATCCAAAATGCTTTTAGGACCTGACGATATTGTACACAAAGGAATGTAACTTATTTTTAATTCCGTACTTTTTTGGTCCACTTGAAGCCTTTTAAATATGCAATCAATAACTTCAGAATATTTCACCTTATCCGGATCATCTAGTAGTATTATGCTCTTGATGTCCTTATTCCTTCTGCACCATTCATATGACCCGTCATCTTTCTCCTTCCATTCTCCATCATATTGAAAATATATGACAATCTCACTCATTTTCCTTTAAAATAAAAATAAGAAAAACAAAAAAGATTATTATGAAAGAATTAAAAAAAAATTAATGAAAAATTGAAGACTAGTTCAAAACTACCAGACCGTCCCCAAAACCACCTGATCGGTCATGCCGGTCAGGAAAACTGGAAAAATAAAAAGCAGCGAGCATACCTTGCACTCGCTGGTTTTCCAGACCGGCCTGACCGGGACCGGTCAGGCCGGTCTCGAACACCAACGAGCACACCAGAACGGCCTGACCGGGACCGGTCAGGCCGGTCTCGAACACCAACGAGCACACCAGAGCGGGACCGGTCAGGCCGGTTTGGAACACCAGCGAGCACACCTTGCACTCGCTGGTTTTCCAGACCGGGACCGGTCAGGCCGGTCTGGAAGACCAGCGAGCACACCTTGCACTCGCTGGTCTTCCAGACCGGCATGACCGGTCAGGCCGGTCAGGTCGGTCAGGTCACTGTACTGCGGGATTTGTAAATTTACAGATTTTAGAAGCCAAAAATTAGTGCAAAATAGGTTGAATCATTGTTGTTTTTCTATATTAAGCTTCCAAACTATGAATGCCCAACCCTTGAAAACTTCGAAAACGATTTCTATAAAAAAAATTTGAAGGTTTGAGATGAACTTACCAAAATTTTAGAGATTTTACAAACTTTTAGTACTTCTTCTCCTCTCCTTGTGGCTGGAAATCGAAGCCCGGAATGTGAAAAAAGTGCAAGATGTTAAACTGAATATAAGGATGGTCGTTTTGAAAGGGATGATAGAGATGAAAAATTATGGTAGTTTTGAGGGGGGTGAAGGAGACGAAAAAAGTGGGTTTCTTCAGTTTAGTTTTTTTTTTTTTTTTTTTTTGTGATAGAAGATAGTCCTTCAGATGAATCAGATCTCCTTTTATCCCATATTTCTTTTATTTTTATTTTTTACTTGTAAAGGGTATTTTGGAGAAAACAAAAGATTCATTAATGAATGAGGTTAGTGTTGCAATGTTTTCTCTTTGGGGGTTAGTCTTGCAACATGAATCCCATTTTAATCCCATATTTGCAAAGGCCCCTTTTGAAAGTGTAGGATCGATCAATAAAAAAAAAAAAAGAAATAAAAAAAGATGAATGTTTTGTTCGGCTAATTACAGTGCTAATGACAGATTGTGATGCTGCTAAATCACCTTAATTATGTGGGAGTTGGGATAGAAAGATAAAGCATTGTCCAAAACGAGTGGCTTGAATCTTCTCCTTCTCTCGACTCTGAAACAAATAAACAATCCACCGAAGCCCACTCATCACCATGTCCCCAACAACACTCCTCTCCATCAATGGCCAACGCAATGCCATTCCTTAGTTCCTCTCTTTTCCCAAAATCCACATCCAGTCTCGCCTTTGGAACCCAAATAACAAGACCTCGCAAAACCAAACCCAAAGCTAAAGGCGTGGCAATGGCTTCAGCAATCAAAACCAAAGTCGTCCCGGCCGTTATCGTCGGCGGCGGAAGGGTCGGAAGAGCCCTGCAGGACATGGGCAACGGCCATGATTTGCTCGTCAGGAGGGGAGATCCTGTGCCGCTTGATTTCAATGGCCCCATCTTCGTCTGCACCAGGAATGATGATCTCGAGGCTGTTCTTCAGGCTACTCCTAGACCCAGATGGAACGGTATGTTTCCATGTTTCCATGTTTTGATGTTTTGATGTTTTGTTTTTATTTTTTTGTTTTATAGCATCTGGGCAGTCTTGAAAATGAAACTTTTTTGCTCTTTCTAAATTTCATCTTGGCTTTTTTTTTATTATTTTATTTTAAATAAGTGTTTTAGCATCTGGGCACTTCAAAAAACCAAACATTTTTACTTGCAAATCTTTTTTCCCCCTCTTTTCTAATTTAATTTTGCTTGGTTTTAGTGTTTTAGCATCTGGGCACTTAAAAAAAGAAAACGTTTTTACTTAAAAATCTTTTTGCTCTTTCTAAAATTTAATTTTTCTTGTTTTAGTGTGTTAGCTAATGTTTTAGATCGAGTGTATTTGATGTTTAAGTTTCTTGGTCACTGATTGCAGATTGGTATTATCTCGGTTGAAATTTCTCTCACTCTGAATAAGCATTTGTCCAATTTTTGAAAATGATTCGTATCATAAAAGAAAATTTTCATGATATATCATTGAAACTAGAAAGTAACCTTGTTAGGGGTAAAAAAGCAGAACAAAACAGTCGTTTCGGTTTTGCAGACTCTACAGGATTTGGACACTTGGACCTTCATGATATTCATGATTTGTATCATTGATCTTGTCCGATTGGCTATGAGTTTAATAGATTTTAACAATCTAGCAGATTTGGTTTTTTTCCAGAATGGGATGCTGGAGCCATGGCTTCAAAGTAAAGGTCTTGATGATGCGGATCAAGTGTTGGCATACTTCGCCGTATCGAAGTTGGGGGAGCCTCCTGTTGATGGCAAGACTGATACCAATCCTGAAGGACTCACGGCAGCATATGGTAAATGGGCCGCTGCAGTGGCAGAAAGATTAATTGCTGGAGGTCTCTCTTGCAAGGTAAACATGAATTTTTATCTTATGCATCACGTGTTGGGAACATTGGAACTATTAGGAGTTATAGTTCAAACATTATTGTGTATGAATTGGAAAGCTCCTCCACTTTACCCCACAGAAGAAAGTTTTAAGACCCTCTACAATGCCAATGTCGTATTTGGCACAAAAATGTGTGAAAACGAGATATTTGATATCTTATTCTATTTTGTGCTGCAATGCATGATGCTGTTTTAATTGCCATATTTACTTTTGGTCATGAATTTTAAGTTTTAGAACTTGTAAAACTAAACTTTTAATGCCAACATGAATTAAATGCCAAAATTTGGCATATGCTATACTTTGACACCAAATTTGGCACCAAGTTAGTATATGCCAAATTTGGCACCAAAAAGAGCACTACATTGGTGTCTGGTTTTCCTACCCAAGTGTAAAGTTTGGGATTGACACATTAATTTGGTATTGTATTGGAGATATTCTAATGATTAGAAATGAGTTCTGTTTTCAAAGTTGACCAGCAGATGAACCTGTTAAAACTAATTCTAAATATTATGTTCCAAACAAAAAGATTCGGTTTTGAGTTGCAATATTGCTTTTTTGATATAATTTGTTGTCATACAAGCTAGGTTCTGAGCAAGGAAGAATTTCAGAAGCAGATGTTAGAGAAGCTGATTTGGATTTCAGCATTCATGCTTGTGGGAGCTCGTCATCCAGGAGCAACTGTAGGTGATGTGGAGAAGGAATACTGCTCTGAAGTAAGCTTTCTCTTATGACATCCTTTTAAGTTTAAGTGCAAGGTCTTATCCTAATATCTCGGGTGAAAAGAAGTAAGAAGAACAAAATAAAGAATGCAGTACATATTGCAAGATGTTAGAAAGATTATCTATCATGAGAACTAAGCTTGTGTAGTACATATATTCGGAATTGTGACTTATGAAGAATTGGACAAATTGCTTCTGCAACAGAACTCTTTTAATATGAAATCATACTTGTAACATTTATGTTCTTAGACTATACTCTTTAATAGCCAGAGTAACTCTTTAGTTGGACCAAATTATTGGGATTTTGTGTGTTTGTTTGCTTCTCAAAACTTGGAAATTCTTAAGTTTTGCAGAAGTCCTTAGAGATAGGGTTTGATTCTGTGTGGCATTGTGTGTTGCCAAGTGCAAGGTGTTTGAGGATGTTCATTTTCTTTTGTTAGATTGGGGTTTTTTAATGTTTTTGTTTGTTTCTCTTTGTTGGTTGAGGACTCCTTGTTCTCTTTTCTTTTATTGCGGGTACACTTTTGCTTTATTTAATTATTTTTTTCATTTGGTTATTTACTTTTTGCCAATAACAATCAAAGCATTAATTAATAACTGCACTACATTTACTTTATTTGACACCACTCTTGTTTTTTCATTGAAGAGAAAGGTCTTAAATAATGTAGTTTTTGAGTTCTTTAGTGAATCTTTCTTTGATACTTGCAAAGCCTTTTGATTAAAGATTAACCAAAGAGATTAGATGCTAAAAAGTCCCCTTTTCATTTTGCCTTAATGACTTGCTAGGTTTCAGCCAAGCATTTTCCTTTCAGCCAAGCAAAGATTAGTGACTTAACCGAAGATTAATTTTTCTTTTAATGACTTGGTAGTAGTTATTGTGAGGGAATTTCAGTTTGCATGGAATTTTGTAAAGTCCATTTAATTTCATTACTGCTGCGATAGCGGGTTAAGAAAATCTTGTCAAAAACACATAACAGTACTGTTTGCCAAAATAGAAGAAAGGATACTGTCTAGTCTATCATAGAGTGGGAGACCGACTATTTTTATGGACTATACAAATGTTATAGAACACCCTTAATCACTCCGACATAAATTAAACGTCAAGTAAGACAATGATAGAGGACTCAGCAGAATTTCACCAATATTAATCAATTCCTTCAGGTGTCTAGCCTCATCTCAGAACTTGCATCTGCAGCAGCAGCAGAAAAGAATTTAGAATTTGAAGGAGCAATGGACGAGAGATTATGTGCTTACTCCCGAGCCGTTGCCCACTTCCCTACTGCAGTGAAAGAGGTAAAAATGTGTGTTCTATATGTATATAATATATATAAGAGTGCATTGGTTTTTATAGAGAATTTTAACCATTAGATCAAACTAAATTCAAATTGGACAGAACTCGATGAAAATCTGGCAGTTAGGTAGAAATAGTTGTTCATACCCTCCCAAAATATTCTCCTTATATTTTTTCTTGCATTGGGGGGTGTGTGTGGGTGTGTTTTTTTTTTTTTTTTGTTTGGGTCTTTTTGGGCTCACTGCTTAGTTTTTTGGTTTCAGTTC
The DNA here is from genome assembly GCA_038430175.1 of Ficus hirta. Classification (NCBI taxonomy): domain Eukaryota; kingdom Viridiplantae; phylum Streptophyta; class Magnoliopsida; order Rosales; family Moraceae; genus Ficus; species Ficus hirta. The sequence goes on along the minus strand of CM076595.1, from coordinate 2,700,333 downwards.
AAATGGAGGAATGGTTGGTTCTATTCTCTTTCCGAGAAGGCGATTGCAGAAGGAAAACCCGACCCATGCCCTCTCCATACAGCATGGCTCAAAGAGTTGAAAGTTATCTAAATGATGAGCTTTGCCATATTTTGGATTCATTTTCAAAGTAAGGGGGAAAAATGGGGTATTGGATCTTCTGCATATAAAAGTAATTAATCGATACTTTCAGCTTCGAAATGTATGTCTCTTCCAAAAACAACTTTACATCTAACAATGCTTGTTGTGTACTCATTTCCCTCTAGATTACCAATTTACCACATCGGAGTTATTAAATTGGACTGTCCTAATTGTAGATTTAAATCTATATTTGTACATCCATATCTATATCCATACATGTATTAGAAGTTACAAGTATTTGTACTGTTCATAGGTTTTTTTGGTACAACCCTATCAGAAATTACTTTATAAAAAGTGACTTCCATATTGATTTCTATTTTAATTGTCCGGAGAATAAAAATGATCATCATAAAGCATGTAACAATTTTTGTTTCAATATGAGGAAGTGATCTTATATAGTTGTGTTACAATGATCTGTTTTGTTTCACGGTTCAACCAACCCGATCTTGTCGAGGAGACCTACAAAAGGGACTCTCAAACTTTAAAAGGGAAACTACGTACCCTAATCATTACAAAAAAAAATATAAAAATTAAAGTGCCTCTGTTGATAGAGGCATGTGTTAGTTACAGATTGTTGTGTTTTTCTCCCGCTAGACTCGATTTTGCTACGAGTGTGGTATGCATTTTCCTTCTTTGAATTTGAAAAAAAAAAAAAACAACAAACAAAAATACAAAAAACGAAAAACAACAAACAAAAAACAAAAAACAAAAAACAAAAAACAAAAACAAAACAAAACAACACCCAACAATACCTACCACACGCAAGATCTCCAAGATTTTCCAACACCACCTATAACTCGTCAAATAAATATGCAAATAGAATTGGGAAAAAAATTAACATAAATATGGGTAAAAGTTCTCCGGCAAAAATGGATATTGTTTAGCAATGTTACTAATTACGCTACAAATTTTATTACGTTTTAAAGACTAAAAAAAAAAAAGCTTTGTTCTTACACATTGTTTGGTGTAGTTCAAAATATTCTTTTGGCAAATGAGTATTTCATTCTGTACTTAACGGTATTTTTATTAGTTTCAATAAAGTTAGATCAAGGACTTTTCGAAAATAAGGGTTTCAATTTGGGATTTTTCGGTCTTCAATCATTTTTTGCTAGTTTAGATAAATTGTATAGTTACTAATCTAAAAGATTAATAAATTATAGGTAAATAAAATTTTAGTAATAAGGCATAACTGTTCACGTATCGTGACATGAGACATCTTTCGTCGATGGGAGTCTTACATCTGAGCGAGAGCTCAGACTAAGGCAAATAATGCAGCTTGTTGTAGTTGCTATAGTAAACTGGAGTGAAACGAGTCTGCAGCAAATGAGAAAAGAATAAGGGCCCGTTTGAGGGGATATCTGGATATGTTGTTTTAAATGTTGAGTTGGAAATGTGTGTTTAGGAGGAAAATTTTTGAAAAAGTTCTGTGATATAAAAAATAGTGCAAAAATTTGAAATGTGTTCAGAAAGAATATACAAAATACCAGCAAATTCTCTATTCTAAACGGTCTATTTGGTTGTCTTGGCGGTGGTAGTAGTAGCAACAGGAGCAGAAGTTTCAGCAGAAGTAGAACCTTGTGAAGCATCCTTTAAGCTAAATTTGAAAATGTCTTGCGTGAGGTCCTCCACCTCCTCTTCGAAACCTACATTAAAAAGTCAATATTAATTCAAATCAAGTTAAAAAATGATACAATACAAAGTTAATGCAATTGATAATTTGATATTACCTTTTTTACTAAATAGCCAATCTTTGGTACAAACAAGTACCTCAGCCGCGTTGGGTTTAAGTGAGCTACGAAATGCATCAAGAACTCTACCGCCAACACTAAAACAAGCTTCTGAAACAACAGAGGAAACAGGGACAGCCAACATATCACAAACTATAGTAACAAATTTCGGATACCAAAACTGATTCGACTTCCAAAGTGTAGAACATCTAATTATGTTTTTTGGCTCATCCAAATAAAGCTCTAATTGTGTTTTTTGGATAGAGATACCAAACTCAAAAGTAGATATTTCATCAAATTCCTATATGAATATTTGAAACAAGAAAAAGAACATAAAGTTAAGATGGAACAAAAGTTATTATAAAACATAATGACTTATGAAATGTTAAACATAAAAAAAAAAAAAAAAAAAAAAAAATTTGATACATTACCCTAAATAATGAAACTGCAGTTGTATCCATTATTTCGCTTTCCTTGGCATGAGCACCAGAAGCGCTGGTGTTTTGGCAAGTTGGTGTTTCATCCTTAGGCTTGTTCCTGGCAGTGTATTCTTTGAACAAGGAGAACAACTTGCTCTTTAAACGAATGGACTCCAAATAGTCGGGGTCATTAAGCTTTTTGTAACTGAAGTCAACAAACTGAGGCTTGTATCGGGGATCGAGAACACATGCTATAGCCAATGTAAGATGAAACTCAAACCAATATTTTTGAAACTTGGTCCACATTTGATCCACCGTATGTTGTAAGTAGTCATCACCAGATTCACAGATAGACAGACTCTCTAAGTTTTTTTAAATAGAAGGGAAGAACAAGTTAGCAGTAGAATACGTTGTTCCAGAGAATAAGGGAGTCACATCATAGAACATTTTCAAAAAAGCTTTGATCTTTTCCATTTTTTCCCACTCCGCCTAGAAGGACAATGCTTATAATTTGAATCGCTCAACTCCAAATGTTGAAATGTACGGCAGTAGTGAATAGCACCCTCAAGCATAAGGTAAGTGGAATTCCATCTTCTAGGCACATTGATAACTCTACAAAATAAAGTTATTTTACCACTTTTACAAATCTAAATTGGCTATGTTCTTGAGCATTTTAATTTATTTTAGATTAATTTAGTATAATTTTGCTTAATTTTAATTTAGAGTAGTTTATTCTGATTTATTTTATATTGTGTAATTTATTTAATTTATTTTGATATTAGTTTTAATATATTATTATTTATTTACCCCTCTAAATAATTGTTTTTGTCATCAATTAGGTAAGAATGGGCAAAAAAAGATTTTTAGACTCAAATTGGGGGGCAAACGGTCATCAATTAGCCTAAAAAAAAGGGATTGAAATTCGAATTATATTCCCCACCAGTCAGAGAGCGCCACGTGTCCCACTAAGCAGAGTTTACGATCCAATGCCGGGCGTTCCCTCGAGCTCGTGTGCACTTGCGAGTTTGTCCCAACCGCGCCTCGGCACGCGTCCACGCGCAGAGCAGTGCTTGATTCGCTACGAGTGTGCTCATGGATTTTCGGATGCGCTCTCTCCTTCACCCAGCAGAAAGCAAACGTGTGGACCGCGCTAACTCCATATCCAGTCGCACGCCGCCACATGTCCAGCAGCATCGTGGCGCGGCCCACCCCAGTTGTTCTCTGGCGCCTAAACTGAAAGGAAAGAAAAAAGAGAAATAGAAATGAAAATAAAAAAAAAAAGGAGGCTGCGAGGGTTTCAAAAAGGTCGCTGGGAGTTTTTTTTTTTTTTTTTTTTTTTGTGGAGGGAGAAGCAGAGAGCAAAACGAAGCAGCCAGAAGGAAGAGAAAAAAAAAAAGTGAGAGAAAACAGTTTTTAAAATTTGAGTGCTGAGATTTAATCTCCAATTGTATATCTTAGTGTCTTAAAGCTTCAAGAATTGAAGAAGAGCTTGAGGAGGAGAACTCTACATTTTTTATTTATTTCTCAACCTTAATCTCTTTATTTTTCAATTTAAATTTTGTTGATATTATGGATATGAGGTGTTGGATTCTGATTCTCATTTGCACTTTAATTTTTGAAATGTTCTAATTTAATTTCTAGGGTTGCAAAGTAGCCCATTTGTGGATTTTTGACCCATTTTGCTCTCTTGATGGTTGTGATTAATTGTAACTGCTTATTCTATTATGTTTTTATTACTTCTAATGATTTGGCCACTTATTAGGAGATTTTGTTGGGTTTGAATGAAATTGAAAAATGGATTTTAAATCTTGATCAATAATGGATTAACATGTGCAATGGGAATAGGAATATATCCTAGTGTATGTGCAGCCTTGTGGAAGCTTGTTTTTAATGAATTGATGTTGGTTGATTCCTCATAGAAATATAGTAGATTTGATTAACATTAATATGTTTTCTAGTTATTGGAAGAGACTATTAAGTGATTTTGTGCATCCAGCTAGCTATTCGATTAACCGAAATTAATCGTTAGAGGGTAGAATGGAGTCAAAATGAATCAATGGGTAAAATTGCAACCCTAGATCCTTGTTTATTTGATTTTTCCTCCTTGACTTTTGTTGGTTTAATTTTTCTTGTGGCTCTTGGTTTTAATTCACTTGATAGTTTTTTTCAATTTCTTAATTTTGCAATTTTAATTTAATTCTTGCTTTTCATTTCGATTGTTCAAATATAATTACATTGAGATAATTTTAGTAATTAACAAAAATTAGTGTTTAATCCTTGTGGGAATGATACTTGAATTCACTTTATATTACTTGTTTGCGACAGTGGACACTTGCACTTTGAGGCTAAAATTCTCACAATACACATTTTGACACAATCCTTTCTTGTTGCCCATTGAAACCAACTTCATACATTCTAAGAATTTCTGCTTTCTAACTTGGGATCCCTTAACATACTTGACACTATTACGAATCTTAGTTTGTTTTTGATTCGTCAGTTGGAGATGAAATTTTTAAGTTGGAGTTTGTTGATTTTTCAAATACTAATTATAAATTTTGTTGACTTTTCAGAAAAAGACAAAAATTTAAGATGAGAAAATACAGTTTAATTGGAGTTAAACTCAAGTGCCAAACAAAGCCTTAGCAATAGAATCATCTATATGCTTCAGATCATCTTGCACAACCAAGTTAAGTATGTATGCACAACAACGCATATGAAAAAGATCACCATTGCAAAGAAGAACTTCTTTCAAGTTTAATTGTTCTCTTAACATGTCAACAGAAATAGAATTTGCAGCAGTATTATCCAATGTCACACTAAAAACTTTGTTCTTTACTCCCACTCACAAAATAAACCATAGAGTTTTTCAGATAAAGCAAAACCACTATGTAGAGGTGGCATAAAACTAAAGTTTAACACTCGTTTTTTCAAACTCCAATTCTTATCTATGAAATGGGTAGGGAGACAAACATATCTAACACTAGTAAGAGAAGTCCATGCAGCAGAAGTAAAACTAATTCTACCAGGTGCAGCCTCCAACATGCTTCTAGTCCTTGACTTTTCTTTTTTGTACAACTTCAAAGCATCATACTTTGCTGTATTTCTAGATACCAACTGTAACTGTGGATGCAAATGTTGAAATACAGATCTGACTCCAACATATTCAACAAAGCTAAAAGGCAAATCACGTACGATTGTAGCAGTGACAATCAGCTCACGAAACTTTTCCTGATTAAATTTACCTCCGCTAAGTGCCACTGCACCACCCTCTTGACCAATAAACATTTGATCCAAATCCCGGTAGTTGCTTTTCAAACAAGTTTCAAGGTGGCGCTTCATATTTCCCATTCCATGTTTGCTCTCTGCAAGGTACTCCATTCCACATTTTAGGCATTTAGCCCTCCGTTTCTTGCCCTCAGCCCGGGGAAGCAAATCAAAGTGCCTCCAGTCAGCTGCCTTTTGCATTTCACGGCTTTTTCCTGGCTTTGGGAATTGAAAGTGGACGCATCAACTTCCTCAACTTCAACATCAACATTTTTGGATTCAATAGAATCGAGATCGATCCCCATTTCAAAAAATTGAGAATAATCTGGAAAAAAAAAATGTAACTTAAATGAACAACAAAATTAGGAAAGGACAATAAAGTAGTTGCCATCAGAACTAACCCGTGACTCATGCCACCACTCTTTTGATACATCACAACGGCTTTTAAAATTTTCACGGTGCCAACCACAAAATAAGGGAGTGTAATATGATTAAACCCACCTATTAAAAATCCTCCATCAAAATGATATTATTCAGATAACAAAAAAAATAGGGATTCACCTCTGACTGACAATGGTGAGCAAAATTCTTAACCAAACGAGAAGACAGAAGAGACGAAGCAAGGTTGGTGACCTTTGGTTGAAGTCACCGATTGATGGGAAGACAGAAGAGATATCTACCTCTCCCTCCCTCCCTCTCTCTCTCTCTCTCTCTCTCTCTCTCTCCTCATTTTTTTTTTTTTGTGGGTTCTCCAATTTTAGCAATTCACTCTTCTCTTGGCTGTCGGCTGTAGGCTGTAGGAAAGGGAGAAGGGAAAAGAATAAAGAAGATGAATGAAGAGGGAGGGCTGATGGAATTTTCCAAAATTATTAAGGGCCCGTTTGGTGTATGAGTTTAAGTTAAGATTTGTAAGTTTAAATAGTGATTTTGATTGACTTTTTTAGAAAAGATAAAAAACTTTTAGAGAAAAAGACAAAAATTGAATTGATGGTGATGAGTTTGAACTCATCACCCAAACGGGTCCTAAGATTTTTGACTTACTAGACAATATGGCCCAATGGATAAAAGTAATGGAATGAAATTTCTTATAGAAAGATACGAGTACTCGTGCGTTGTACCGAAAAGGAAGAAAAAAATAAATAAATAAATTGAATATTATATAATAAAAGTAGTAGTTAAGATAAATATTATAATTATAATAAGTATAATTCTTTTTAAAATCTCTCCCAATAGTGAATAAATTTTTTTTATCTATTTATCTTGTTCTAAATTTATATTTACAAATTTTCATTAAATATTTTTTAATTTAAATTTTTTATTACCCCTTTAATTTTTTGATATTCTAATTTAATTGTGTTAATTTAATTTTTAAATAAGTTAATTCGGTTGTTTTTTTTTTCCATGTAAATTTTTTTAAAATTTAACATTTTGTAATTTTTAGATATTATTTTATTTATGCAGTTTTATTTTACATAATTAAAATTAATTGAATAAAATATTACTCTTTAATTTATAGTTCAGTTTATTTAGTTTTTTTTTTATATATACAATATTATTTTATTAAAAAATTTTATTTATTTGTTAAATTAATTTTTTTTTATTATGTTAACTCTGGTTTTTTTTTTTTTTGCTTCTAAATTTTTTTCAATTGATTATTTTGTAATCTTATATGTTGTTTTACTCGTGTAGTTTTATTTTACATATTTAAAATTAATTGGAGTATATTATTTTAACTTTGTTAATATATATATATTTGTCACTACAAACTTTTTATCATTGCAGACCTTGTTCGTTCTAACTACACCATTCCGTTCGGATGGGAAAAATTTTTTTGCTCAAAATTTACCTGTTTTTGATATATAACAATTTATCAAAACGTTATTTTTTAAGTTTTTTGTTTTTTTATGAGAACTTAGATTTATTTAATTAAATAATCAATAAATTATGTTCAATTATGTTCTTAAACAAAATACAAATTTATACTAAATAAAAAATTTAATATACATTAATAAAAAAACCTAATTCACTAAAATGTTAAGTACTACTACTTTTTTTTTTTGGAGACCCCCATTTTTTTGACAGATTTATTCTCTTTAATAAAAACTTGCATAAATTAAATCAAATAATGAATAAATTAAGTTATCCTAATTAACCATTAAATATTATACAGGGAAAAAAAAATTTATCAACACAAATAAAAACTATGGAATTACATAATAAAAAAAGTTAAACCATATAATTAAAATTACAATAATTTCTAATCATAAAAGCATTTAAATACAGAAACTCTTGTAATAAATTTAAATATTACAACAATATAATGAAAAAAAACTCCCCGGGTAATAGGAAAAAAAAAAGGAGGAAGGGAAAAATCAAAGCACAGAACAACAAATTAAACAAGAATAATAACAATAATGGAAGATAATGAAAACACAGAAAGTTAAATCTGCATTATACTTAATTATATACACTAATCTAAATACATAACTAAATATATAGATATACATATACATATATACTACAAAAAATAGCATAAAAATTTTTATTAAATATTTTATAGTATGCTCAGATCTCATTAATATTATCTATTAATGATAACCATAATACAATTCAACATCATATTTGATAGCTACCAAGTGCAATGTCTGGGAATGTGTCCAAAAAAAAAAAAAGCAAGCCTTACAAATGTTTTCACCAAACACAGAAAGGAAATGGAAAAAACGGAGACAACAGATAAAAAGGAGAAAAAACTTTTAAAATATTACAATAATATGAAAACAGCAATATAATAAACACCATTATGTTATGACAAAAACAAAATTAACACAAATCCCAAATACCCACAGCAACACAAAATATGGTCAAATAGTATATGTAACATATGCTATCAATAATATCATATTCAACATCATATACCAAATTAAACAATAAATCTAGTATATGCATTATTGTATAGTTAAATAGAGATCATCATAGCATACAAAAATTGTGATCCAAAACTTTTTGTTAAAAATATTTACACCAACAGAACACGGAAATGATAATAGGAGAAAGGGAAAAAAAAAAAAAGAGAAGGAACACAATACAAAACAGTAAACTTATCACATATAACATAATCACGTAACTTATAATATCAATAATATTCATAGAACATTTATAAATAAGAGAAAAAGAACTGTATACATTGTGGGAGTAAAAAACGGCAAGGAAAAAAAAGAGGGAGAAAAACGAAAAACAGAGGAAAAAAACAAAACACAATAAAAAAAATTAAATATCTTTACAATATCATCATCATAATAATAAATATGTTGAGATAATATAAGAGAATCAATATATAAATCAATAGGAAAACCGAGAAACAAAGCATTAATAATATACAAAATGAAAACACCAATTAAGACTAATTAAAAGTCTTAAATAAGAACAGTACCTGGATAACAGAGTAAGTTTGAACAGAGGCGAATTAAGATTCAAAGCAAAGCAATTAAGAGAATTTTACAGAAGCATTAATAGTGAAGGAAAGAGATGAAGCAATAAATGAAGAGAATTTGTTTATAAGAGAGAGACAAGTAAATGAAAAGAGTCGGTGCAAGAGAGAGTGAAAATTTTTTTTGGAGATAACAGATAAGAGAAAAAATTTTAGTATAATTAGTTGCATTAATGACAGAGTTGCAGCCGAAAAAAATCTCAGTCAAAGTAATGATGAGCAGTAAACTACAGACTTCTAACAAATCACACAATTACAACAGAAAAAAAAAACATATAATTTAGAAGCATTAAATGTCAAAGACAAATTAGATACTGTGATGATAGGCAGAGAACTAAACAGTACAAAGGTTTAAGAATTCATTCAAATCTAACTAAATAATATACTACAATTATTAAATTTCTCACGGAATACCTACAACAAAATAAATAATCATGATAATAAAACATCACACACACTAACCCAATTATATCAGACTTGCAAACAAAATCAACAAAATATTACCCGGGGAGAAAAAAGGCTAAATATTACAGATTTAGATATCAACAAAGAAAAAATCCTCAATGTTCCTCTCGATACTTGCATTTGTCCATTTTCTCACCATTGTTATCCCAATCTGCAAAAACCAATTAGAAAAAATCAACAAAAAAAAAGGGGAAAACAATACCGAAATAAAGAAGACCAAAAAAAAAAAAATCAACATACCCTATCTTTTGTTTAGGTTTTTTACTCTGCATTTGTTTCCAAAAATTAGAAAAACAGATCAAAAAATACTCATAATAAAAAAAAGGAAGAAACGTTTGAACAGTAGAGATCGAAACCCAAATCTAAGGGAGAGAAAAAAACCAAACATAAACAACAATGAAGCCAAAAATAACACACAAAAAACTAAAACATACACTTCCACCACAAAAAATGTACCGAAAAGAAACCAAAAAAAAACCCAATAAAAAAAAAATTAGGGTTCTGAGACCAAAAAATCCATAATCTGAACAAAAATCTACACTTCCACCACAAAAAATGTACCAGGGGAAAAAAAACCGAAAAAAATCCCACAAAAAAAAAGGGTTCGGAGACCAAAAACCCCAAAATCTTAGCCAAAAAAAAAAAAACAAAATCCTAACAAAAACAACAATGAAGTAGAAAACAATACAATAAAGATTAGAATCTACACTTCCAACACAAAAAACGTTTCCCAAAAAAAAAACCCAACATTCAAAAATAGGGAAGAAAAAAAATCAAAAATCAAAACTTACCATTCAGAAAAAATGAAATAAAGAAAACCCAGTAGAAAAAATCATTCGTAAGTTTCCAAAACAAAAAACATTTCCAAAAAAAAAAATCCAAGAACAATGAACAAAAACCAAACTTTCAAATCTGGAGAGAACAAACATAGCCGAGGGAAAAAAACCATCAACAGTACAAACCGAAATCAAAAAAGAGACAATGAGTGGCCGAGAGTGCAAAAGAACCCCAAAATCTAGGGTTTGGAGGCCAAAAATCCGAAGAAGAAGAAGAGAGAGAGAGAGACAGAGCGGTAGAGAAAGAGAGAGGCAGAACATAAAATATTGAGAGAGAAAATGGAGGAGCATAATGGGCGGTGAAAGGAAGAAGAGAAAGGGGAAAATAGGGTTTGGAGGCCAAAAATTCGAAGAAGAAGAAGAGAGAGATAGACAGAGCGGTAGAGAGAGAGAGAGGCAGAACAAAAAAAATAGAGAGAGAAAATGGAGGAGATAATGGGCGGTGGAAGGAAGAAGAGAAAGGGGGAATAGGGTTTAGAGGGCAAATTCGTCCATCCACTGTGGGAACAGGAACCGGCAGGCAAACAACCAAGGGCGAAACCGTCTTCACAGTATTAGGGGGGCAAAATCATCCATTTACTGGGGGATGACCAATCGGCAGGCAAAGACAGGAGGGCAAAAATGTAATTTACTGTACAATACTGTAGCAAGAGGTACTAAAATAAAAAAAAAAAAAAGGAAAAAACACTGTTGACTACTGTATAAATAATAGTAAAACACCCTTTCCTTTTAGTATAATAGTATAATTTATGAAAACTCAAAATTTTATAAAAGGGTTCTAAATGGGTGAATAACGGATTATGTTCGTGTCAACCCATATATGACTCATTTATTAAACGGGTTAATTACGGGTTAGCGAGTTCGACCCATTTGTTCTTTTTATTTAATTGTGTTTAGCGGGTTCAACCTATTTTGACTCAAACCCATTTAAGGAAAACCCAAACCCTTTAGTTTCGTGTGGGTTTCGTGTTGTGTTGTTGTGTTGTGACTCAAATTGTCAGTCATAATTTGAACTCTATATCCTTATAGTGGAGCCAGATTTGGTATTTTTAAACCTTACTGATTTACTTTAATTATTATCATAAAATTATTGTTTACTATAATTTACCTATTATTTTTACTTAGAATAATTGGCCTAAAGAGTCCCCTTACTCTTTAAAAAGTAACGGTTTGATTCCTTTCTTTTTTCCCCCCCTATCATGATGACCTAAACTCCTATTTTCTTAGCCATCTTAGTCCTTTCAATCTAATTTCATTAAAAAAATCATGGAATGATCACGTGAGAAACATATTTTGTGCTTTTTGAAGGAAAATGCCCTAAAAGACAAAAATACCCATCAATTAAAAAAATAAAAAAAAATTAAAAAAGAGATAGATAGAGAGAGAGCTGAATTAACAATCAAACCTAGCCCCCCTCTCTCTCCTCCCCTCCCTCCCTCTCTCCCACAGGTCCAACACCGATCGTCTCTTCCTCCCACCCTCCTCAGATCCGACGTTGGAGACTTAAAGACCGTCTCTCTCTCTCTCGCCCTTCCCTCCCCTCCCCCAACAGATCCAATGCTGGAACACCCCCCAAAAGATCCGACGTCGAAAGCTGAAGACCGCTCTCATCTTCTCCGTTGCCGACGAGCGCAAATGCCCCTTGCATAACTCAGATTTGGGGTTGCTAGAAGCCCCCCTGCCGCGTCGTCTTTTCTGTCACTGGGCCCCCGCCTCCGCGACAAGTGCAAACCCCCCCCCCCCCATTGTCTTCTCCGTTACTCGGCCCCCGCCTCCGCCGACAAGCGCAAGCGCACCCCACCCCCCCCCCCCCCCCCCCCACCAAAAAAAAAAAAAAAAACAACGCTAGAGGCCACCACCGCCAAGATCACCACCACTCGTGAGCTCCCTTCCGCCGGCCCCAGACCCATGAGCCTCCTTGTGCCGATGCTGGAGGGGAGAGAGAGAGAGGAGAAAGAAATTCTAGGGTTTTTTTTTTTAATTTTGTTTATGTTTTTTTGTGAAATTAAATTTATTAGTAGATTACTAAAATGCCCTTTTATATTAGGTCACATGTCTTGTACATTATGCATTCCGTTAGAAATTTAACGGTTTTGAATAGAAAGGACTAAAATGATTAAAAATATAAGAATTTAAGGTCATCACGGAAAAAAAAAGGATCAAATTGTCACTTTTTAAAGAGTTTGGAATCTACTTATGCGAATTACTCTTTTAATTATTTATCACTTTTTCTGGTCATACATGGATATGTGGCATCCCTGTCAATGGAGGCCGAAAGTATTTGGGCCGAAAAGAAAGTAGACTGTAGACCCGAAGTTCTGTTCCAAGGGCCCAATTCTTTTTTAGGGGGACGAATAAAAGTTCTTACTATATATAAGTTTGGGATCACAGCCGCTGCTTCAGCTGCTGAAAACCCTAGCTCTTCATCTGTCTAGTTTCTGGTACTCCTCTCTTTCTCTCTCGCATTCATCTCCGGCCATTCAACACTTTATCTTCGTCAATTTTTTGCTCTATAACTTACTTGTGAATCTGTACTATCGGTTTATAGATCTGTGGTTATATGTTTGTTTCCCGAGAAAACTTAGGAAATGGTATATATGGAAACGACCACGTGCTGTCTCCTTCACGCCGAATTAGGTTTTAGATCCAATATTTCTTATTTCCCTAGAATTTCTGCGCCCAAATGGCATCTCAATAATTTTTCTGCTTTAGGGTGCCGAATATATATACATATATGTAAATATTTTTGTATACTTATGTAAATATTCTTGCATTATGGTATGCTTGATTGTTCAATTGTTCTCTTGATTTTATTTTATTTGTTGTTTTTTCTTCCGCAGGAGGCATTTCTTAACAATTGTGAAAGATGAGGTATGTGAAATTTATAGCATTTTTCTTTAATTATTTTTTTTAACGAATCCACTTGGTTTTCATTGATTCTGGTTGCCTGGTTGTATTTTTATTAATATTGGGAATCATTAAATTTACGCTGGTTTTGCTAGTTTGTCCTTGGTGATTTATGGGTTTCAAAGGAACGTAATTGAAAAATAAGGACTCTGAACCATTTCCACACATAGAAATTTGCGAGTAGACGTTGCAGCTAAACAATTCTTCGTTTTTAATCTGTAATTCGGTAAACAAAAAAGCTTTCAATGCTGCCCAATATCCTATAAGATAAATTAGATTATCGATAGAATTTTGCTATGAGATATTAAAATAGACCCGTTTACGAAACTTATTTTTCCTGTCAGTGGCTTTCCAAATATCAGACATTAAAGAATAAAGAAAATAGTGTGAAAAAGATGTCAAATAGTATCATTCATGTGGCCTACCTCAGTGATGTTTTATTGTAATTTGCCTGATTATTGAATATTATTGTCATTGCTACAGTAAGCTCCAGAGTGATGTCCTCAGAGAGGCTATCTCTGTCATAATGAACGAATCAAAGGAGAAGGGTCGTAAGTTCACCGAGACCATTGAACTCCAGATCGGTCTGAAGAACTACGACCCTCAAAAGGACAAGCGTTTCAGTGGTTCCGTGAAATTGCCACACATTCCGCGGCCTAAGATGAAAGTTTGCATGCTTGGAGATGCCCAGCACGTCGAGGAGGTAATTTGTGATTCTTTTGGTGTTTTGTTATTTCTTGATCAAATTAATCTCCATTGTGATTTAATATCGGAATTTCTTTCGGTTTACTTTTTGCTCTTCTTCTTCTTCTTCTTCTTCTTTATTTTTTTTAATTGGGATCTATTAGCTGTTTTTATTGCTACTTTATTCATGATTTTGGAATTTTCTCGTTGTTAGCACCTACTAAATTTTTTTATTGGTTTATTTAATTATTCAGGCTGAGAAAATCGGGCTCGACTATATGGATGTTGAAGGGCTGAAGAAGTTGAACAAAAATAAGAAACTGGTTAAGAAGCTAGCAAAGAAATATCATGCCTTTTTGGCATCAGAAGCTGTTATTAAGCAGATCCCTCGTCTTTTGGGTCCTGGTCTCAACAAGGCAGGTGGGTAAAGTATTAGATCTGTTATGTTCTGTTAATAATCTCAAGGCATCTGTTGAAACTGATTTCTGGATTGGACTACACTGTGACTTTTTCTGTTAATTCTTTTTTTTTTTTCTAAGTTTGTATTACTTTTTACGACTGTTGCATCTTGGCATATTGATGCCTATGAAATTATTATTTTCTTTGTTTGAATAACAAATTACTTGCTTAAACCCTTTTGGTTCATGATTTCTTCTGAGTTTGCGTTGTTTTTCCTTTTTTGCTTATTATTATCCATGTTCAAAAATTCTTTTTTGTTGCTTGTGCTTTATCCATCTTTCATTTTGAAATTAGGTAAATTCCCAACCCTTGTCACTCACCAAGAATCTTTGGAGTCGAAAGTGAATGAGACAAAGGCCATGGTGAAATTCCAGCTTAAAAAGGTTCTTTGCATGGGGGTTGCTGTCGGAAATGTCTCCATGGAGGAGAAACAGATCTTCCAAAACGTTCAACTTAGCGTCAACTTCCTTGTTTCACTGTTGAAGAAGAACTGGCAAAATGTAAGTTGACTTTTCTCTCGCTACCTTGTTAATTTTAAACACAAGCATCATGCTTTTTTGTTTTTTTTAATAATAACTTTGAAGTGTTTGTAGTTATTATATCCGTTTTTTACCTCTTATTGACTGAATGTTGATTTGCAGTGTTCCTGTTGGGCTTGTTGTGTTGTGCAAATGGAATTTATGCAAACCCTTAATCCATTACAATTCTTGTAGATAGTTTAAGATGTTTGAATGATATTTCCTTCCATTTCCCTCGTGCAAAGTATTCTAGTGACTTTCTTCAGCACTTACTGAGAACTAGTTTGTCTAAGGGAAAGAGATTCTAAATTTTAGACTAATGCCTCTCCAATTTTAATGTTAAGATAAAAGAAAATCTTGGTTAAAGATTTAGGCGTTAGGTCGCTACTCGCTAGGTTTTTCCTTCAAATTGTGAGGTGCTTTAATATTTCATTTTTCTAATATTCTTTGGTATATGATTTTTATTCTTGTGGAACAGGTGAGGTGCTTGTACTTGAAGACTACCATGGGGAAGACACAACGCGTCTTTTAGAAAGAGTCAAATTTTTTCTTCATGTATGGTGGGAGTTTTGTAGGGAGAAGTTTTTTGAGGTTGTTACTCTATGAAATGTTATGTTCGACTTCTCTTAAATTCTCTAGCTGGTTGGCTGTTTTACTTGTATTACAATATTTTGAAAAAATTGACATTGTTTTTTGAGATATTGAAATATTGTTGGGAGTACCGAATTTTTGTTGCTTGATTATGCGCCAAATTTATGAGGAATGGTGTTCATGATCATGAGAATCATGTCATGATTAGGGTGATGAAGGGATGGCTCATTATTAATTTAATCGACTCGGTTCATTTCATTGTGATTCACATCGGGCCTTGAGGTCACCGGGACTAACGATCCAACCGTAGAAAAGCATCTGAAGATATCATGGTGGTGTTTGGGCAGTACGGCTTAGATGAAAATAAGTCGTCAAAGACAAAAAAAAAAATAATAATAAAGATAAAAAACGTTACACTTCATGAAAAAGAAGTTTCATTTATTTAAAGCAGCAGTCATTTCAGTTTTATGGGGCTCATATAATCTCAACATGCATACATTCACGATGTCATTTCAGTTTTTTTTTTTTTTTTTTCATTTAACAGAAATTATATGATCCAGGGGTGTTTTAGTAACATCAACTTTAAAAATCTAGTGTGAGCTCAAGATCTAATATGAATTTATCACGTTAATTTTTTAAAAACAATTTACTTGTACTAAATTTATTTTTGACCTTTTGATCTCATTCCAAACTAATACAAGGAATTATTATTATTATTATTGTTGTTGTTGTTGTCGTTGAAGGGTTAGTTTCTCAGTATTTTCCTGTGAGTGAAAATCTGATTAGTTTGATAGATGATGTGGCGGTTCTATTTTTATAGGGCTTTGTAGATTACGTTTTTTTTTTAAACCGTGTATATAAAAAGTGTATTATGTACTTTTAATCATTCTTGTTGTTTGTTTATATGGTATCAAAGCCGACAAGCTACAATTAGTTGAGGGAGACGATGGAAACCACTGGAGTAAGCAGAGACGGTTCAGAGACTTGTCTCTAAAATTACTCCCACTGCCACATTTGAGTCAACTTCCCTTTAGATTACTACTCCCACTGCCACATTTGAGTAAACTTCCCTTTAGATTACTACTCCCACTGCCACATTTGAGTAAACTTCCCTTCAGATTGCGAACCACAAACTTGACGAAAAGAATTACCTTCAATGGTCTCATTCACAAACTTAACGAAAAGAATTACCTTCAATGGTCTCATTCTGTTCAAATGGTGATTCGATGCAAAGGGAGATTTGGTTATCTGGATGGTTCCATATCTCGGCCGAGCCCTACCGATCCCTCTTTCTCCAACTGGGATGTTCAGAATTCCATGGTGATGTCTTGGCTTATTATCTTGATGGAGGAGAGCATCAGCGAGACTTGACTTATTTCACCCCACTACCAAAGATATTTGGGAAGCTGTCTCTAGCCTACTCTGATCTTGAAGATTCTTCTCAGGTGTTTGAGTTACGCATTTGCGCTCGTAACCTGAGACAATGCGATCTCTCTGTCACTCAGTATTTTAGTACTCTGAAAAAATTGTGGCAAGAGCTGGACTTATTCAATTTTTGTGAATGGAAAGATCCGGAAGACGGAATCTGTATCGGAAGGTGGTTGCAAAGGAACGAGTTTATGATTTTTTGGCTAGCCACAATCGCGACTTGGATGAAGTTAGGGGGGGTCGTCTCCTTGGAATCAAGCCCTTTTCCAACCATTGATGAGGTTTTCGTGGAGGTTCGAAGGGAAGAAAATCACAAACGAATGATGCTTACAGACTCTCTGTCTCCTACTCTTGAAAATAGCGTCTTGGCTGCTCGCGGTCTTGATGTCCGGAGTAGTAAGAAGGGTCAATCTTGGTGCGACAATTGCCAAAAACTATACCACACCAAGGAGACGTGCTGGAAAGTTCATGGGAAGCCGGCCAATTGGGTTCCAAATAGTCTTCGCAACCGTGACGGTAAAGGATTTCAGACCACCACTGAGCCGGACCAATCCAAGCCCGATCCGTCAGTTGTTTTCTCCAAAGCGCAAATGGAGCATCTTTGTAAGATCCTCTCGACGCCTCAGCCCACTATGACTGCATTTAGTGGTCTGACGAAGGAAGGTGAGTCATGGATTATTTATTCCAGGGCTTCGGATCACATGACGGGATGTGAACGATTTTTTTCGTCCTATGTTCCAAGCCCTGGGAACCATAAAGACAAAATTGCCGATGGCTCTTGTACAGTTGTTGCGGGTGTTGGTAGTATTAAACTCAATTCTCTAATTACTCTTCAGGGCGTTTTTCATGTCCCTAGATTATCATGCAATCTTCTCTCCATCAATAAAATCAGGAAAGATTTAAATTGTATCGTGAATTTTACACCCTCTGCTTGTGTTTTTCAGGACTAGACTTCGGGGAGGATGATTGGCAATGCTAAGGAATTCTCGGGCCTTTACTACTTTGAGAAGGACACTTCCGTGAATGGGCACGTTTAAACGGTTATCAACAATTATTCCCTCTCTAGAGAAAAATAAGTCATGCTCATGCATTGTAGGCTATAGGTCATTCGAGTTTCATGTATCTAAAACGTTTGTTCCCCTCATTTCGGAATAATGATTACTTTCAATGTGAAGTGTGTCAGTTTGCTAAGCATAGGCGTGTCTTTCTTCCGCCCCAGCCACATAGGGCTTCAAAACCGTTTGCTTTAGTCCATAGTGCCATTTGGGGTCCCTCCCCAATTCGCAGCAGTTTGTCTAATAAAAGATGGTTTATTTCATTTGTTGACGATCACACACGTGTTTTTTGGGTTTATTGTTTAAAGGACAAGTCTGAATCTTCTCACGTTTATAAAATTCTTCATTCCACGATTAAAACTCAATTTCTGGGATGTCACATTTAAAAGGATATCGTTGCTACTCTCTAGAAAAAAAACATTATTTTGTCTCCTGGGATGTCACATTTTTTCAAAATCAATTTTATCCTCCCCACAAAAAATCCAAACTCGGATTAACTGTGCTGGTCCAATTCAAATTCGAATGATTTTCAGCTTCAAGATTCGAATTTTCAATTCTCAAATTTAAATTTGCCACAACCTTCTTCCATTCCTAATTTATCTCCACCGAATAATTCTGCCTCCTCTCACTCAAAAAATCTGAATCTTCCTGAGCCTACGAATCTGGACGTGAAATCGGCCGGGGGAGAATCCATACAGCCGGTTCGGACCTATTTACGGAAGAAAAATTCAAAAAAGGTAGCAAGACCGGATACACCTTCTTGTCATGAATCTAACCCAAATTCTGTTTCAGGAAAACCGGTAGAATTAGCTGACCTAGCGGACCTTGATCTTCCTGTCCCTCTGAGAAAAGGAGTGAGGTCGTGCACACAACATCCAATTTCGATGTTCGTGGCTTATGGATATTTATCAAATCGGTTCAAGCACTTGTCACCAATCTCTCAACAGTAAAGACTCCGAATAAGGTCCAAGAAGCTTGGGAGCAGCCAGTGTGGAAAAACGCCATCTTGGAGGAGATGAAGGCGCTTGTAAAAAACGGAACATGGGACGTTGTTCAGATACCGAAAGAAATAGTACCGGTGGGTTGTAAGTAGGTGTTTACAGTGAAATATAAAGCAGACAGGTCAATCGAGCGTTACAAAGCTCGATTAGTTGCCAAGGGATATGCACAAACCTATGGAATCGATTATCAGGAAACCTTTGCCCCAGTCGCAAAAATGAACACCGTTATAGTTCTTTTGTCCTTGGCAGTGAATTTGGACTGGCCTCTTCTGAATGGAGATCTTAAGATCTACCACCAGGATTCGACAAAGGCAGTAACAATGAAAAGGTTTGACGATTGAAAAAGTCATTGTATGGTCTCAAGCAATCTCTGAGGGCCCGGTTCGACAAATTTGCTAAAGCGGTTTGACAACAAGGGTATTTACAGGCTCATGCAGATCACATGATGCTTTATAGACATAAGAATGGCAAAATCACCATTCTAATTGTCATCCTTACAGGTGGCGATTCGAGTTGAGATGGACAGACTAAAAGGAAAACTTGCATTCGAATTTGATATGAAAGATCCGGGGAGTTTGAGATATTTCCTCAGTCTGGAAGCCACGAGAAACGGGACCTGTATTTTGGTTTCACAGCGCAAATATGTGATGGATTTGCTAAAGGAGACGGGGATGTTGGGTTGCACACCGTTTGATACTCCAACAGACCCAAGTTCAAAACTGAGCGAAGTCACGAGTGGCAGTCCCGTAGATAAGGGAAGATATCAACGTCTAGTTGGAAAGCTAATCTACCTTGCGTACGCTAGGCCAAATATAGCTTTGCGCCCATAGAGGAACACTTGGAAGCAGTATATAGAATCCTACGGTATTTAAAGGGTTCTCCAGGAAAAGGATTATTTTTCAAGAAAACTGAAGAACGAAGCATAGAAGTTTTTACAGATGCCGACTGGGCAGGTTTGGTTAGTGATAGACGGTCCACGTCCGGTTATTGTTCGTTTGTTTGGGGTAGTTTGGTGACTTGAAGGAGCAAAAAACAAGCTGTGGTCGTGAGGAGCAGGGCTGAGGCAGAGTTGAGATCGGTAGCTTATGGTATATGTGAAGCTCTTTGGTTAAAGATGTTGCTAGAGGAGTTAAAGGTGACAACAAGGGCGCCAATGAAGATCTTTTGCGACAACAAGGTATCAATCAACATTTCTCATAATCTAATACACCATGATCGAACAAAGCACACATTTTATCAAGGAAAAAATAGGGGATGGAACCATTTGTATGGTATATATACCAACCTCTGAGCAAACAGCGGACATCTTGAGAAGAGGGCTCTTCGGTCCGATGTTTGGGAGATTAGTAGACGAGCATGGAATGCACAATCTCTACAGTCCAGCTTGCGGAGGGGTGTTGAAGAGTTAGTTTCTCAGGGAAAATCTGATTTAGTTTGGTAGATGATGTGGCAGTTCTATTTTTATGGGGCTTTGTAGATTACGGTTTTTGTTTTTTATTTTTTACCGTGTATATAAACAAGTGTATTGTGTACTTTTAATTTTTATCAGAGTGATACAGAACAAAAGTGCAGTGTTCTTCCCACAACTCCTTCCTGTTTTTTGCTTATTGTAATTATTATTATTTCTTTCGGGTTAATGGTTGATATTTGTCCCGAGTTAAAAAAAAAAAAAAAACCGTAGTTTGAATCCTTCGTTCTCTAAATGTCCGGCAACCGGTTTGCAATATACAAGTTGTAAGGTCTCTTTGCTTTGGAATCAAAATTTGAACAGAAAAATACGCGTGACATTCATGAGTTTGGTTATTGGATTGTTTGTTTATTTAGTCAAGCTTTTCCACTTGAACAAAACTCTTACATATGCCCAATGCGGAGCATAAATCCCATAAGCACCCATGTCTGAAGAAGCAAATGCTCTCACCTTAAGGCAGCATACACACTTACTGCAACTTAGAGAGACCTGACCTACATTAATTAATCATCTTGCAAGAATTTCCCTTCTCCTTGTAGGTCAAACGAGCAAGCCGAAGAAAGGAAGACTTTCTCGAAAGGTGTCTTCTTGTGGAATAGAAAGAATTCGTTGCATCAAAAAAGTGCAGTAGTAAAATATGCAAAGCTAGAAATAGGGAGAAAATAAGGAAAATAAGAAAATTTTATCTTATCAGAGTCAAGCTTGTAATAGATCATATTTCGATATCGGTTATGAAAACCAACTATTGGTCATTATTTTCCCCAAAAGAAAACCCACTTTATCGGCTAAAATTCATGTTACAATGTAAAATTTTTTGAATTATATCAAAATTAGGTTGAGTTCCTAATTGTCGACTCATTCTTGCTAGTGTTGACAAACCAGGATATTTCTTCAATCTGCCCCCCAATTCATCTACAAACCAATTTAGACGCCGAAGACTCCGAAACATTTTCAACATAGTTTAACATGCAACATATTATAGCTCATGCTAGTCAGGTGCTTCCATCTAATTTTTGGTAACATTACTTGTACCAATTTGTAGATCAAAGACTACGTGGACATTTTGAAAATCATGGACCAAGATGAAGTTCGCCCAAACTTTAAGTTCCGGGACCAAAAATGGAGTTAACAAAATTAATAAAGCTAATGTCAAATTGATTTGATAGTCAACAAGGGAAATACTAAGGTTCCAAAAGTGAATTAACAACCTTTTATGTCAAATATTATTTAAAGTGAATTATTATCCACTATTTGGTAAAAAGTACTTCAGAGTTCAGAAATAAGAACTCATGTGCCAAATGATTTGTTATTGATTGAGGTTCCTAATATCGTTCACTAAACATTTCAAAAAAATAAAAATTAAATTAAAAAAAATCATTAAATGACGATAAAATATGAGTTAGGTAAATGGTACTTTTTTTTTTTAACTTTTGAACTAATTTTTTAATAATGATAAATTCAAGAATTATTTTCATCTCTACCCTTTGGATTTTAGGTCATTCCCACTTTATCCCCGTAATTTTAAAAACTCTCACCTTACCCGCTGAACTCTGAATTAGCCCCCACTTAACCCCTTAAATAAGAATTTCAATTAAAAATATAAGGAAAAATAATGAGTTAAGTACAATCATGTAATCTTCTTTCATTTATTTTTAACAGAAATCCTAAAGAGTGGGTTTTATAATCAATATTTTAGTAAAAAAAAGGTTAAATGAGACAAATTCAAAAGTTTGGAACAACATGAGAGTTTTTAAAGTTCAAGAGGCAAAATAAAAAATGACCTTAAGATTTATAAGGCATAGATGAAAATAAGCCTAATTTTGAAGGGGTTAAGTTCAAGGAACAAAGTGAAAATTGCCCTAAAGTTTATCATTCTTTATCAACTAGTTCAAGGCCTCAATTCGACAAACTTCATTTTAACTTTGGAAAGAGATTTGCACTAAAAAAGGTACTACATACTGTAGTTTGGGAGAATAATATTTTTCTGAATATTATTGATATCTGCCGAGAGTACATTAATAAATAGGGAGCACAACCCTTAACATCCTAACTGACTTTTAGAGAAAAAATAGGAAACCAAAAGATTCCTAACAAACTATCCAACAACTCCAAGATATTCTTGGATTACTTTATCTGTAAAATAAGAAAAACAAAACCATCAAATCCTAACTTAATTTTCAAATTTAAATCAAATTTAAATCCTAACTAATCTTCAAAATTCCAACACTCCCCTCAAGTTAGTGCATAGATGTCTTTCATACCCAACTTGTTAACAAGAAGTTCAAAGTTAGGTCTGAACAGTCCCTTAGTCAGGATATCTGCAGTTTGTTGTGTGGTAGGGACAAATGGCATGCAAATGATTCCTGCCTCCAATTTTTTCTTGATAAAATGCCTATCGATTTCCACATGTTTGGTTCGGACATGTTGCACTGGGTTGTGTGCAATGCTTATGGCCGCTTTGTTGTCGCAATACAACTTCATTGGAGACTCAACCGGTTGCTTCAACTCTTCCAAGATCTGTTGAATCCACAAGATCTCACACACTACATTAGCCATTGCTCAGTATTCTACCTCGGCACTGCTACGTGCTACCACATTTTGCTTCTTGCTTCTCCATGTGACCAGGTTTCCCTATACATACGTACAATACCCGGTGGTCGATTTTCTATCTGTCACGGAGTCTGCCCAATCCGCATCTATGTAGGCTTTGACTGTCCTCTGTCCACTTCTTTTAAATAGCAATCCCTTTCCTGGAGAATTCTTCAAGTACCTCAATATCCCATAAGCGGCTTCAAGGTGTTCCTTGTGAGGCGCATGCGTAAATTGACTGACCAAGCTAACAGCAAAGGCAATATCCGGACGGGTATGGGATAAGTAAATTAACTTACCCACCAAACTCTGATATTGGCCTATATCCATGGATTCTCCTTGTTCCCCGTCACCAAGTTCTTGTTCGGGTCAATAGGCGTATCAACAGGCTTACAACCACTCATCCCCATCTCCTTTAGAAGATCTAGGACATATTTCCTCTGTGAGATCACTATACCTACCTTAGATCGAGCAACTTCCATTCCGAGAAAATACTTGAGAGATCCTAGATCCTTAATCTCAAATTCTGATGCTAGGCTAGCTTTTAATCGATTCATCTCACTCAAATCATCTCTTGTGAGTATAATATCCTCCACGTAGACAATCAATACGCTCACTTTCCCACACTCTGAATGCTTGATAAACATCGTGTGATCCGTTTGAGCTTGATCATAGCCTTGTTTCTTTACTGACCGAGTAAATTTCTCAAACCAGGCGCTCGGTGATTGTTTGAGACCATACAAAGCCTTTTTAAGCTTGCATACTCCTGCGCCAAATCGTTGTTCAAACCCCGGAGGTGGATCCATATAAACTTCCTCTTCTAGATCACCATTCAATAAAGCATTCTTGACATCCAACTGCTACAATGGCTAATTGAGAGTTGTTGCAAGAGATAAAAGTACTCATATAGTGTTCAGCTTTGCTACTGGCGTAAACGTTTCTAAGTAGTCAATGCCATATGTCTGCGTGAATCCCTTAGCCACCAATCTAGCTTTATATAGATCCAAAGTCCCATCAGATTTGTATTTTGTAGTGAACACCCACTTATAGCCAACTGTTGTCTTCCCCTTTGGTAGAGCTACAACATTCCATGTTTGATTCTTCTCAAGTGCTCTCATTTCTTTGAGTACAGCTTCCTTCCATTCTGGAACATTTAGAGCATCCTGTATGGTTCTAGGAATTTCTACACAAGAAAGTTGGGAGGTAAAAGCAGAAAATGAAGACGAGAGATTTTGATAAGACACGAATTTAGACGTATGATATAGTGGACGATTAGTACAAGACCTACTACCTTTCCTAATAGCTATGGGAATATTAGACTGTGACTGAGATGACTTTTCGAGGATTGTTTGAGTCTTACCCGTGGCTTTTTGTGGCTTCTGGACCTGGCTAGGTTTGGATGCTTGACCCGGCAGAGATGTGGCAGATTTTTTTCCTTGATTCAAAGATCTTCTTTCATCATTCAGTCCATAAATATTTTTTGACCCAAGTCTTTCTCTCTCTCTGGAACTAGAAGGGATCTGTTGTTGTGGTATTACAGATTTTTCCACCCCTTTTTCCAATGAAGAATCGGTTTCAAGATTTGAAATTACCTGATCAAATTTCTCAAGATGTTAACTAGGTTCTTTGAACAAAGAATTCGAATTTGTTAGATTTTCCTCAAAAATTGGTTTTGAATTTTTTTTCAAAAACTGAATTTGGTAAATCTCCTTCCAAATTTGAATTTTGAAGATTTTCAAACATTGAATCTTCCTTATTTTCCAAATCCGAATTTTCATTTAAGTTTGAATTTTTTTTTGGAAAAAACTTGAGGGATTTGGGGAACTGAATCTTCCTTTTGAAAATTTGTTTGTAACAAATCTGCTCCACCTTTAGTTTGGAAAAAATCTGAATTATTTTGAATAAAATTCAAATCTTGTTGAAAAAAATCTTCATGAAAGATATCACCTGTTGACATTGGCACCACTGAATCTTCCACTCCCTTCTCCCCATGAAGATGAGGATGAAAATATGGGGTTTTTTCAAAAAAATAAAACATCCATGGTCACAAAAAAAATTTTTGAAAGAGGATCATAACACTTATATCCCTTTTTGTGTGGAGCAAAGCCTACAAAAACAACTTTTTGGCCCTTGGCTCCAACTTTCCACAGTTTTTGTCAGTGTCCCTGACAAAAATAGTGCAACCAAATATTTTTAAGGGCAAAGAATTTATGAGTCTAGAGGTCAAAAAAAAAAGAATGAAACACATTTAGTGGTGTTTTAAAAGTTAAAATTTTTGAAGGCATACGATTTATTAAATGAGTAGCCATGAGTATAGCTTCACCCAAAAAAGTTTTGGAACGTTTGTGGTAAAAAGTAAAGCCCGTGCAACTTCCAAAAGATGTTTATTTTTTTCTTTCAACTACTCTGTTTTGCTGAGGGGTATCATTACATGAGCTTTGATGAACAATACCCTTTTCAGGAAAAAAAAAAAAAAAAAAAAAAAAAAACAAATTGCCCCAAAATTTTATTGAAATATTCCCAACCGTTATCGCTTCGAAAAACTTTAATTTTCCCTTGAAATTGTGTTTCAACCACGGTGTAAAATATTTTAAAAATATCTTCTACTTCTGATTTTTCTTTAAGTAGATAAACTCAACTAAGTCTAGTGTGATCATCTATAAAAGTGATACACCATTTTTTTGCCGGAAATAGAAGAAATCCGTGACGGTCCCCAAACATCACTGTGAATTAATAAAATAGGTGCAGAGGGTTGATAAGGGTTAGGAGAGTAATGGACCCGATGATGTTTTGCCAAAACACAAAATTCACATTGAAAAAAAGATGGAGTTTTATTTATAAACAAATTTGGAAACAAATGACGCAAATAATGAAAACTAGGGTGGCCTAATCTATAGTGCCACAACATGATCTCCTTATCACTAGACACCGAAATAGACTCAAAACAAGTTTTGTGAACTGAATTATTCAAGCTGGTACCATCTTCGAAGAAATAAAGTCCACCACACTCTCTAGCAGTGCCAACCGTCCTCCCTGAGTTCGCTTCCTGAAACTCACAACATGAGGACTTGAATTTAGCAACACAATGATTTTCATGGGTAAGTTTGCTTATAGACAACAAATTGCATGACAAATTAGGGACATGGAGGACATTTTTCAATGTGAGCAAGGATGAGATGTGAATTGTTCTTGTTTCGGCTATTGCCAAAAAGGAACCATCAGCGATTTTAATTTTCTTGTTTCCGGCACATGGACTATAGGACGAAAATAATTTTGAGCAACCTGTCATATGGTCAGTTGCCCCATAATCGATAATCCAAGAGACATCAGAATAGTTTTTGATACTGGAAAAAACGACAGTTAGGTGATTACTTGATTGTGCTAAAGAACAAGATGAATGAACAAGATGAATGAACAGAAAAGTTAAAAGATTGAAATAGAGTATACAGTTTCTCTAATTGTTCCTTAGTAAAAGGATTGGTACTCGAGGAAACTTGATTCTCTTGAGGACATTCAGTCACAGTCTGCAAAGCACGACCATCGGAACGTTTCTTGATATGAGGTGGTTTTCCGTGAATCTTCCAACATGTCTCCCTTGTATGCCATGGCTTTTTGCAGTGGTCGCACCATGGTTTCTTTTTTTCTTTCACCATCATAATCTGAACTTGAATTTTTCGAGACAAAAGCAGAGGCTTCAGGATCGGATCTGGGAGTGGATGCAGAGCCTCCCAACATAATCCGTTTCCTACATTCTTCTTGACGTACTTCTGAGAAGACTTCACGGATGGAAGGCAAGGGCTTACAACCAAGGATTCGTCCCTTCACTTCGTCCAAACTTCGATGTACTCCTAACAAGAACATGTAGACCCGATCATTTTATTCCCGCTTCATATGTCGAGCACAATCATTTGGATTTTCCCAAACATCGTCGTAGAACTAATCCAACTCTAGCCATAAAGTCACCATCTCATTGTAGTAGACGGTAACCTCGCGATCACCTTGCTTGAATTGCCAAAGTTTCAACTTCAACTCGAAAATCTGAGACGAGTTCTCTAAATCGGAGTAAGTTTCCCGAGCCGAGTCCCATACATCCTAAGCCGTTGGGAGGAAAAGGTTAGGCTTTGCAATTGCCGCCTCCATGGAATTGAGAAGCCATGTTGTCACCAGGGAAATTTTAGAATACCAAACCTTGAAGCTTGGATCGGTTGCCTCCGGTTTCTTAACCTCACTAGTTAGGTATCCTAATTTACCACGTCCATCAATGGCTAGTTTGACCGACTAGGACCATTCCAAGTAATTTTTACCATTTAATTTATGAATAGTAATTTGCAGGGAAGATCCCGAGGCCAAATGATCAACACTGCCACGAGTTATAGAAAGATCACCACCAGTCTCCCCGGAATTTCCAGAGACGACTTCAGAAAAAGAGGGATTGCTGCCGACACCTGGATTGCTGCCAATGCCGGTCATCGCTGCCAACGCTCGTTGTGCCATTAGGAATGCCCCCCCCGGGCTCTGATACCATGTAGTTTGGGAGAATAATTTTTTCTGAATATTATTGATATCTGCCGAGAGTACATTAATAAATAGGGAGCACAACCCTTAATATCCTAACTGACTTTTAGAGAAAAAATAGGAAACCAAAAGATTCCTAACAAACTATCCTAACAACTCCAAGATATTCTTGGATTACTTTATCTGTAAAATAAGAAAAACAAACCATCAAATCCTAACTTAATTTTCAAATTTAAATCAAATTTAAATCCTAACTAATCTTCAAAATTCCAACACATACATTTGCCCATAGGTATGACATTGCTTAATCCTGTTTCATCCGCATCTTTTACTCATAATAACTTGGAAGAATGCAAAACCATGAAACAGTTCTGCTTGAAACTCGTCTATCTGCCTGCATTCGTCTATCCTAAGTCAGCGGAACTCGAAGATAGCAAAATCAGAAACCTGCTAGTACTCCACTAACATTTTATGGGCAGAACAAAACCATCAATGACCAAGCTCATACAACAAAGAAAAAGGAGATTGCAACACTAACATAGTAAAGTCAGCTTATAAGATGCTCTGGTATGACAATAACTTATTATCGTGTCCATCCACCCAAACAAGGACACTGGAATCAAGAGCATTATTCAATTGTATGTCATTATCATTTATTAGCATAATCCGCAGTATGCAACACCATCATCAAATCTCCTTTTCGAAGGATGACAAGGAAGATAGCAAGAACTCTAGTGCCTCGGCTCCAATATCTTGTTTGCGATAGGAAAGGTGGGAACTATATCGACCGGTACCTAAAATGGAAGAGTGGGATTATCAACGTTAAGTAACACCTCTCATATGCAACTTAATTTGGTGCAAATGTAGCAGTAAATGAAACTTTTTTCTTTTTTTTTTTTGCAAGTCTTTGTTCCAAATTATATTCTTCATAAATCTGCTTGGTAAAAACGAGAAATTACGAGATAGCTTGGTAAAATCTTTTAACTGGCTTAAATAGAATGTGATAATAATCCCATTGGTGAAGTATATGGTTGAGTTGAAGAGACTAAAAAGACGGTTGAACCCATTTATGATTCTTGCTTACTGACCACTAAACTAAATACAAGGGCAACATAGCCATGCAGTGACAGTGAGTAAACTAAGCTTTCCATCCCTCATCTTTATCCAAGTCTGCATAGTGATGTCCTACGATGGCAATCCCGAAATTCGAAAATGAACTAAACACCCATTTTTATCTAAAAGATTTACTTCTTCAAGGAAGCAAAAAGTAAAGATAAACATTGCATCTTGCAATATGAGTGCGGCCGCATCCTGGACCGATAGATTCGCTCATCAATTTCCCAAAATATGACCTACCACTGGTGCCAAAATAACCTCCCTACCGTAACTCCTACAATAAGATATTACCATGTGAAATTTGTTGAAAGAATCATGTACATACCTGAATGTTCTCTAGATTACGCAAAGCAATTTCCAATGGTTCTGTCAGTTTACAGAATTTCTGAAGCAGCATATTAGCAGCCTCTTTGTCACCTTTTGCTTGTATTGTGAGTATTTCCCTACTTAAGCTTTCAACTGCACCTTCAACCTTTTATTTATTTATTTATTTTTTAAAATAAATGGAACACATATAAAACCTTCAGTGTGGTTTTAGAAATCAAAGGGCGAGAAACTTGAAATAATAATAATAATAATGAAATTAAAAACAAAAATTAGAGATGAAGAAATACAAACAACTAAATACCTTGGTGAAATCCACAGAAAATGTTTCATCACGATGCAAAATAAAGGCTCCTTTCTCATATAGCCAATTAAACTGCAGTGCTTGACCTTTTCTGACAATGTAGTACAAGTATAATATATTGGTGGCAGATAAATAAGTAAAAAGAAGCTTGGTGTACTAGATACAAAATGCTTCTAGAGGACCAAGAATAAGGAATTGTGGGTTACCCATGAGCTTCTTCTAACCCAAAACGTACTGAGCGGAAGCATCCCGCAAGGAAGGAAACATAAATGGATTGCAATAAACTCTTCGGAAGCAAATCCTGCAAGACTCATAAGGAAATTCACAATGATATAAGCAATAGACAAGGAAAGAACCTACAAAGCACAGATTTATATAAACAAAAATACTTGAACAAATTTTGCGTCTAAATCACATCTCTGGGCTTACAAAAATTTGTTTATACTGAAGTCGCAATAGACAAGTAACAAAAGCCAGAGATTTATGCTTATTCTGCTCTGAATAGTCACATTTGTACATATTGACAGACAGATAATAAATTATGAAAAACTTAGGTTTCTAGAAGTGAATGTATTACAACAATAATCTCCACCGGTCGTGTCAAGCTTTTAAATTATATTTTTCATCACAAGCCAAGAGCTCTGACGGGGTATTAGCAATCAAATCATGCAAACCCTGAAGTGACATGGCATGCATAGTGGAAAGCTCCAGCTGTTGAAGAAAGAGTAATTACTAGTAACTTCTATCACTATGCTCTAGAACATTGAACTTCTAGAACAACCCAGAACACTCATGACATTACCCTATTAAAATTAGGCACTGAAAGTTGAGTTTGAACTCACTGAAACATACTAAACCAAGCCTCTGATTATGATTTAGAGGCAGTAAAACCACAAAAGAGACTAACAGAGGGCAACAATATCGACCAAATAAAACGTTGCTTACCTGGTCAATTAGGTATCTTAGAGCCCAAAGGCCTACTATGTCGGCTTTTGCTTCTTCCAAAGCAGAGTGGAGTTCTTGCAGCTCCTGCAATGAGAGGAGAGGTAAAGCATGGTAAATCATAAATGGTGAAATGGTTATAGAAAGAGTGCAAAGCTTTGAACAACGTACACCAAATAATTGATTAATTCTGCATCGCTTTTAATAGATAGAACAAGTTGACAGCATAATTTAACCAAAATCTTCACTTTAACAAATCTTCACCAGAATGTCTGTAATCAAAATCCTCTCAACTCTAATGAATACCTACAATGGGATCAAAGTCTCCCTCCAAGGAAAAAGTATATCGTGACATCCTAACAAGACCCAAAATTTGATAGAGAACTTTCTTACTTTCAGAAACACACTGGTTGAAAGATTCTAATTTGTTTAGACTGGAAAGAATTCTGATAGCTGATCTAGTTGTTAAATTAGTTACAACAAAGTGTCTACTTGTCCCAATCTTAAATGATTACATCTAAATATCAGACACTCTTTTAATGATCTTTAAGTACCTAAAGAGCTACGTTAACTTGTTCATCCGCCATTTAGCCTCTGTTTGGAGCAACCATTTGCCTCTACATTAACTTGCTCATCCATCATTTAGCCTCTGTTTGGGGCAATCATTTGCTTCTATTTGAGCCATTCCATTTGAATGACTCACTCAAATGTGTGTCTGTATTTTGCACATCTGAAATGAAGCATTTGGATACCCATTTTGACATTATGCATCTAAATCAAATGTTTAGTTTAAATGTACTAGACAAAATGTTAACATCCAAACACCAGTTTGGATGACAATTCAAATGTTTCTATTCAAACGTTTTCATCCAAATGTTACGATCCGTATGGTTCACAAAA
The DNA here is from genome assembly GCA_038430175.1 of Ficus hirta. Lineage (NCBI taxonomy): Eukaryota > Viridiplantae > Streptophyta > Magnoliopsida > Rosales > Moraceae > Ficus > Ficus hirta. Next base: position 2,669,175 of record CM076595.1, on the reverse strand, counting down.
GGAGCATTAATAATCATGCCTCATTCGTAGCAGAATCATTTTCAGCCATAACTGTTGACAAACGAACTGGAAGTTCCTGTGGAGTGACTTTTATTTCTGCCTTAGGTGCAATAATTTCATCGAAACAAGTTTTTGCAATAAAATAATGACAACAAAAGATAAACTGAACGAAGTCCAATCATATAGCTTACCAATCTAACAGTAGACTTTTCCCCATTTGGAAGTACTATGGAATGAGGTCCAATCCCATGGCAGCACTCATGGCAAATAGTGTGTGTGAAGAAAGATTCAAAATCAACAAGTTCCTGTTGTTCCTTTGTAACACACAGATCAGCGATAGGCTGAAGAATATGCTTGAACCTGGATTAGGTAGCTTGATGTTATTATGCATCTTGTAATTCAAAGGATAAAACAGAGAAATTAAACAAGTAATAAGAAAGGAATGACGGGAATAAATGCATCAAATTTAGTCATAGCATGCATAACGACATTGCGAATGGGAGTTCTGTACTTGGCCTCAGAAACATTCTTAAGCATGACCATTGATGTTCCTCGATCATTTACTATGCGCTCATCATTTGGTAGATTGAAAGCAACAGTTTGAGGACCCTTCACATCCTGACGTATAATTTAAGATTTTCAGTAACAAGGTGAATGGGCATATATGGATGTGGATATAAAACAAAGGCAAAATACGAAGCAATTTTGTTCTATACTGCAGTACACTAGCAAATACACATAATGCTTGCTGAATGATCAGTGGGCTGGGTTATATAAATGTCTCAGTACTGTTAACACAATCCGATATTTACATAGCTTTACCATTTCAAATTTTTCCCCGCTAAAACCATCATTTGGGAAAACAAGACTCACGAACAAACTTACAATGTCTAGTTACTCGATATATAATCCTTAAAACCTCAATGAAGTTTTAAAAATAAATAAATAAGAAAAACTTCCTTCCATGATAGAAAGATCAATGACAAAAGAGAGAGGCTGAGGAATCCTCAAGAACAAAGAAAAAAATGAAGCAGGAAAGGAACCCAAAAAAAAAAAAAAAAAAAAAAGAACTAAAAGGAGTCTAAAAGAAAGATAGCATAATGAAAATTAGTTATGTGCCAGCCAATACGAAAATGAATTTATCACCATGGAAGGATTTTGCACAATCATATACTTACCCCGGCATTATAGAGGAGTTGGATGACTCTAATTGGAGCAGCAATCACATCTTTGGATTTGTAAATATTGTCCATGGGAAGATTTTGTTCCAAGATCTACAATTTCATGATACCTTTAGGACTAGACTTTACGAAAAAGAAATAAAGATTTAAAACTAAAGTAGAACGAGGAGAAGAGTACTGAACAAGAATACCTGCAGATTATCACCAAAAAGTTTTACTTGAGCTGTTGCTTTGTCATCCCGAACTCCGATAAATGCTTCGAATGTAGCCTAAAATATAATTAAACAATTAGGTATGTGTGACATATGAATTAAGTGACAAACATAAAATATCTTTCGACATTTCCAGTACCAAATATATATATATATATATATATTTTTTGGTATAACAGAAAATAAGATTGCTTGATCTAAAGTATGATACCGAAAGTGTGCGATTCTCTTCTACATTTAACAGAACTAGATTTTTGTTGAATTTGTTACCATATGTTGTGCAGACCTCTTTTCTGGTAGTTTTCTTGGGAAGAGATTAGAATTTTACAATCTCGGGCACTGCTGGATAATTTGGATGAAAAGGAATACAAAGAATTTGAGGTCATGATCCCTTGGGTAACAAACATCTACCAAACATACATGATTTTCAACCAAATTTTCTTCTGCATCAAGGAAGAATCAATGGGTATCTTCTTGGGTTTTCGTTTCAATGGTCTTCAAAGATAGCCCACTCTGTTTTAAGTTTCAGAAATGAAAATTTTGAACATAAGTTGTTTTTCTTGGTTTGGTGTGGTCTGTTGCTACTTTCCTTATCTGGGGAGGACTCCTGGTCCTCCTCCTAGTTTTTCATCTGATCATTTTCTTAGCAAGAATTGAGGGAAAAAAAATGTTCAGCAATTTTTTTTTGTTGTTATTTTAGACTTGCTTATAAGAACTACTTGTTCTGAGTTTTAGTTTTTGTACTCTCTTTTTTCTCTTACAAAATTCTCTAATACCCAATACGGAATTTAAAGTGCCAAAACGGCATATTCATATATATTATTTTCCAAATCAAAAGGTATTAGGAATCTCAAGCTGAGTCCAAGGATAAAAGGAGCTAACTAGATATGTAATTAGCCATTTTGAAGAACAATAACTAGGTAGGTTATTTTGCAAACAAGCGCAAGGGGGTTTGTGGTAAGCTGTTTTACACACTTTTCCCTAACTCAAATCGGTATCTAATGGGTTAGAAATCTGTATAGAAAATTAACAGAAGCTTCCTATGAAGCTACGTAGAGTCACTAGACAATGACTCCCTAAGTGAGCAAATTTCAGGAAATATCACACTTGCACGGTGGATATTTGCTGGCCTTTTGGTCATCTACTAATGCGATGCTTTGTATAGCAAATATCGTAACACAAAATCTCTTATGACACCATGTCAGTTATTGTATCTCAAGTAGCTGGTTCTTTACATAATTTAACACTTCATTCCAATGTTAATATAGACAAATAAGAGAATAATAAAGGACTGAAGAAAGAAGCAATCAAACATCATTGTCTCATTTGAAGCATAGCCCATCCAATTTTGTCCACAACCTTAACCTTACATAATAGGTCAAGAGAATGAAAGTAAAAGCTTAAGAAGCAATTTTATAAACTATACCTTGTACCCAAATAGTGCATCTTCATATGTCTCATATGGACCAATAGTAACATCCAGCGTCGAGTCCTATACAGGAAAGAGAGAATATATAGCATTTATCTGAAATGAAAACCTAAAGCTTGGATTCTCTAATTACATGTAGCTTTGTGAGAATAGACATATCAGTAAAGTGATAAATTTATTTGTGGATAACAAAATGTTGAATTCAAGTGCTTCCCACAAGTGTTTAAGAAAACACAAACTGAGATGCCTATATATATATTATGTTAAGCCAATGAGACCACTTGAAAAACCATCTCGAATATTGACCTTAACAACCACAACATCGACAATACTACTGTACAATAGAAACCTTGATATTCCCCTCAAGCAATCACTATTCTGCACTTCATAAGGAAGCTGGCTTTAAATTACATTCTTTGTGGTTTTCCTTTTTCCTTTTCCTTTGTTTTACAAATTGGCCATGGTATAATGGGATCAATTATGTTTAGGTCTTCCCCAATCCCAGTACTATATAGGTTACGAGCTAGACATTATATGCACTAACCAACCGCATCCACGCAATATCTGAGTCATAGTAGTCATTTGAAAGGAAAGCATCAGCTCTGCTATGAAGAAATCTCTTCAAACTGCATTAATAGGGAATGTAGATGATATTTGTAATTTAATTTTGAACTATAAAAAATAGCTATTTAACAACTAAATAGAGAAACTTAAGAACAGCATACCTAGTTGAGCTGGTCAAATCCCCAGCTTTATGCAACAACTCAGCGGCCTTTGCAAGGAAAGAATTATACTCTTTAGAGAATGGAACAATATAGAGATCATCAGTCGATTGTACTAGCTTTTCGGTGTCATCAACCGCCTTATTATGAATTGCAGAATCCAGATAGAATTCACTGCGCCTTCTGATGACATTGAAAAAGCCTGTTGCATCTTGTTTTTGGGAATCTGTTAAGCTGTTCTTCCATAATTCAAATTCCTATGGAAAATTTATTGGTTATCCATCATACAAAGTAACGCAGTAATCTTTTTGAGAAATTATTAAATCAGCTCAGTTTTACCATTTTGTCCATGTCTGGAGGATAAAAATTTGCACCGGGTGGTTTCAGCATGGGGAATGCAGCTTTGTACTCGAGACCCTTCCACCCCATAATTGCTCTTGTGGCTTCAGGAAGCAACTTTATGGCGGAATCTGCAGTTGTCAAAAATGCCTCGTTCTCATCAAGGCAAGACCTGTTGACAGAAAATCACTTATGTAAAACTTTATATTTTTTTAATTATTATTTGGTTGCTATAATATAAAAACTCAATTGACAACACAACAACGGATATATGCCCAAAAAAAAAAAACTATTGTATATATTTAGATAATTGTCAAATCACCTATTAATGCAGCTCTAGCATGCCAATTTTAATGCTGCTCTAACATGCCAATTTTCATTTTACTAGATTTTATTTATTAAAAAAAAAAAGGGGGGCCAATTTAGCAACTTTTAGCAGTTAAAAAGGATACCTTTTGAAGTTGCACTTAGAATTGCTAAGATATTCTGTTCATGGGCTTGTTATGGAGCTAATAATAGCTCCAAAATAAGTTCCAAGACCACTGAAATTTAAAACAAGTCTCTTACTTCATTCTAGCTCATTGTTGGAATATGATATGTGAATGCACCTTCAGGCCAGACCAGAAGATAATCGAGAGAGAGAACCCGACAACACCGGAAATTTTTTAGAGTATGTTATTATCTTCCATATGCCTTCATGCACGTAAGTGTATAAATGCATAAATATATCTAAGAATCTACAAAGTCATTGGACTGATATTTCAGAAAAGATTTACCATGGACTCTTATTAATCAAATAATACGCCCATTTTAACTTGTCTATATCTGTTGCATTCACATGCTCCTTCAACCAATCTCTTAGATCAGGATTACTGTCCCAAACCTGATTATTAAGTATTACACATGGTCAGAAAGATGCAGCGAATTATAATATAGGAAAGTGAAACAAAGATAGATTAATGCAATACTGAGTGCAGTGCTTAGAAGTTATTGCAAAAGGAACCAGTTACTCACAACGCCAAGCTAGCTGTATAACATGAAGATTGCCAATAATAACAATAATAATAATAAATTACAATCGAACAGATATTCGATCATATGACGAAGACAGTCGAACGCGACTACCTAGCTATCCAACCATGTGTATATGTTAACAACCTGCAGATAAAATATTTCATCCATGATTGTTGCAGCCTTAATAAGTAGAGCCAGAGCCTCCTTGTCAGCTTCCGAAAGCCCAATCAACTGCAACAAGTAAACAGAAAAATCATCTCCAAAAGAGAGATAGAAAAATCATCTCATGTTTCCAGTCAACTGCAGTAGTAAAGGTAAAATTACAATTCTAAAGAAAGGTAATACCTACCAACATAGTAATAACTAACCGATAAAATAATATAATAATGAAATGTAAACAACAATTATCACAGACACCCTTTCTAGTGTACAAGAAAATGATAGAATAATGGATGTTGTGGTGTATATTATCATAGTGACCACGGGCAAGAAAAAAATGAAGAACAACCGCTACAGCTTTGCTTCCTTACGAAAGGCTTCTTCTTAGCACCAAAAGTTATGGTCTTTTGACTCAAGAAGGAAAAAGAATCATTAAACAGTCTTTCTTTGGCTCCAGCCCACCGGTTACACCAAACTACACCAGTCAATACTGTACTATAGCTTACACCTGAGTTGGCGAAATGAAAAATATCATATTCTAACAAAAGACCTGAAAGCGGCTCGATCGACAAAAAGGAAGAGTAGCCAAACCCGCAAAGTAACTATCAATGAATTCTCAGCTTTCCGAACTCAGACATTTAGGCGCCAAAGCTTACCAAAGAGTGAACTTACTCCACTGCTTGGGATACATTCCCGTCGGGTCCCATTCCCTTACTTTATAGTCTGTAGCTCTTAAACAAAGAGCTTTCAACATGGAGTGGAGACTCCATAACGAACATAAAGAGTAACTGATCCATATGAATATCGTCCTAATTCAGGTCTTCTTCCGCACTTCAATTGATAACTAAAACCCTTACCTCGACCATCTTCCGTAGTTCTAAATAATCTATGGATCAAAAGCTGTAGGGGCGGACTGCTCTACATTCAGCCACGCCACAGTGACCCAAGAATCGAAATTTAGAAGATTGGATCTTTCCGTCAAGAACTGCTTGCTGTTCAGGTTTAGGTCATTGAAATAAAAAGGTAGAAAGAAAACACCAAAACTAAAATACAGCAACAACATAGTTATGGAAAGGAAAAGGAAAACAACCTCTGCATCGAGTGAAACAGGAGCGTATCTACGTAGTTGCTTTTGTAGGCTAAGACAACGTGCTACATTGTTCTCTTTGTACCTTTGGCAAAATTATCAAATATGGCATAAGTAGAAGAACAAGCGAAGAGGCACAATATAGTAGATCTGGCAACTTTAGTAATTATTTTATCCTTTTTTTTTTTTTTTTTTTTTTGGTTAAGGAATAGAAATCAGAAATTTTAGGTCTATTAACAACACACACACACACACACACACACACACACACACACAAACACACACACACACACACTAGATCTCACCCTTTGTCATTCACAGTACATGAAGCTTTCAGTGATTACATATTGAACTTAAACAAAAATTGGAAAAACAAAGACAATCCAAGTGGGGCAAAAAACCTTATTGAGCAAACTATTAGATAACAAAGCCATCCCTCGTGATAAGACATAATTTCCTAGAAATAAATTTGTTAAGCTGACAGAAAAGAAATACTGAAACAACTAATCTAATAGATTCTAGCAAATCCTAATAATATTTAATGCCCACAATTGCTAGATAGTTGCATACCTTTTTTCAATTATATCAAATAGCTGACCATATTGCCCATTTACATCATAGGGGACATACTCTGGATCTTCTTTAGCAAGTAGGCTTCTATATTCCTTGTAAGGGATATATTTAACTGCAGAGACTTCTGTTTCCTGTCATTAAATGAAACACAGCGATGCAAATTATATTATTTTGAAGTTCAAATCCAAGAATCACTCCATTATCACACAAGTAAGATTCCATATGGATGGGGCTTCAACACAAATATGTACAGGAGAAAGAAGCAGTTGACATAGACTTTCCGAGAAAAAAACTTATGCAGGCAGAGAGAAGTAAAATGGAAGAAGTTAAAAAGGCATTGAACTAGACAAACAAATCCTATTTGTCACTAAAAATGGTACATCAGCCTCGATCATTCTCGCTAAAAAATCACCCGAATTCTCAACTTTATGGAATAATTGCCAGCCAAAAATCTATAACGCTGCTAGTTCAAAAATTACCAATGTACTTTCTCCATTTCATTCTCTTCCATCTGGATGAATATGATAAAATATATGATTAGTTTATAAAGCACCAACAGGGACTTTGAAATTAAATAGAGTGCAGAACAAGTGGACTTTCTCAATTTCATTCTCTTCCATATAGATAAACAGGATAAAATATATGATTAGTTTGTAAAGCACCATCAGGGACTTTGAAATTAAATAGAGTGCAGAACAAGTCCTAGGCAAGTGATATTTAATAGAAAGACAAATCGCTTACCAAACAGTTCAACCATTTAGACAACAAAACAATCACACTGAAATAAAGTTTAAAAATGGAACAATTTTGTTTACTAGAATTTTTCTCCTATGTCTCCTTGCATAATATAATGTCTCCCCTTGAAGATACGATTCGCTTAAATTCTCTTGATTTTACTTGACATAGTTTTGTACTGTCCACTGCCTCAATGACCTTTATCCAAAGAATTCAATAAACTACCATTAGGGATATATAGGAAATTAGGAACAGGCATTTGCTACAATGATGGGAGCAGGTCTCTCCATTGGTAAGAAAAACTAGCTAATGAACAAGTATTTACGATTTACTGCTAGTAAATCAACATGGCACCTTGGAGGGCTATCCGACTAGCACAAGATAATAAAAATACACTTCCTTGCGACAAAACTTTGAAAATACCAGCAGCCAGTAACGCAAAGTACTATTTTTATCTTTTCTCAACCCATTAATTGGATCCTCATGACAAACTATAAGTAAAAAAAAAACGAAAGCAACCTTTCCACACAAACTACAATTAAAAGAACGGAATTCTTTCTGTTTAGGAGGACTGCTTGTCCCTGTTCCCTTGTAATTGATTCTTATTCATGAAAGTTTGACTATTAACAAATAAAAAGAATGAAAGCAAGCTTTTCAATTGTAATTGCAGGTATATTTAAACGAACTCATTCTACCATGTGAAAAACTTTTCACTTGTAACTTTATCAACAATTGTTTATTATATGATCTTTTATTTTGTGAGATGAAAAAAAAAAGGGGAAGAAAAGAAAAGAAAGAAACTAAAAGTGAAAAATCCAAAAGAGAATAATAAAGCATAAAGAAAGAACTAGTCATTGGAAATTGATTTTTTTTTTTTTTAATAATAATAAAAGAAGCCAAATGAATTTGAATAGAATAGGATAATTATAATTTACGATTGCCCTCCTTACCTGAAGAGTAAATGCCTCAAGAGGGATTGGATCCAGTGTTGTTACCAAATATACGTCACAGAATTCATTGTTGATGAATGTGCCGTCATTTAGGACACTAAAAACAAAATTGTAAACAAAAAACTATTACAACAATGTTTGAGTTTTCAAAGAATATATGCTTTGGGCTAAAATAAATAGCAACTTAAACTGATTAGAGTTTGATTCAATCAACTTCATTAAATCATATTAAAATCGGATGTACTGATCCAAGAAAACACGTAATGAATACATATATGAATGGCATAGTCATCAACATTTACATATAGAGGCTGCTGATAACATTTCTAAAAAAGGATTTACCGAAAAAACGAAAGAAGAAGCTAAATCAACTAACCACTCTTCCAGAAAAGGAATATCTTTTCATCATCAACATTTACATATAAAGGCTGCTAACAACATTTCTAAAAAAGGAGTTACCGAAAAAATGAAAGAAGAAGCTAAATCAACTAACCATTCTTCAAGAAAAACGAATATCTTTTCAAATGCATCCTTTGGAAGGATTACACCAAGCTCTTCTTCAAGCTCCCTCCTGAAGTATAATTTAAAATTTATCAGTAACAAGCACGATATACAAGGCAATAAAATAACAGTAGAACGGTTGAAACCACCAAAAACTTAACAAAAACTCATGTACAAAACCAAGAAAGGAAGCAGAGGAATGAAGTGCTTAGTCTAGATACAAGCACCATATAGGCATTCATATGATCTTAACAATCAGGGATGAAGAGATAGTTAAGTTCTTAACTAAAATGTATTACCGTATAGGAACTTCTATGTGAAAAAGTTTGTGAACAATCACATGAAGAAATAAGACCTTAAAAAGAAATTAAAAACGAAAAAAGATTCCCCTAAAAAAAATTGAAAAACGACTCATCTGCACAATATTATTATCTAGGTCTAGGAATAAATTGTCCTTACAAGAAGCCAACTTACCTTAAGCTGGTATCATAAGGAGAAAAACAAACTATAAACAATCCATTGGCCACCATTAATATTGAAAATCCTCAAAATGAAAATCATAACTTGCAGAAAAAAATAACGAAGAAAAAATTTCTATTAGCTGAGCTTGTAAACCCTTTTGGTACCACTACGAAGTATTATTTCTAAGAGGACAAGAGTTTGACAAGTATCTAAGAAAAAAAAAATAGCCTTGTATTTGAGCTTTGTACACCTTGAGCTCTGGAACTTCTAGAAAAACAAACTGAGTTTGAGTTTTAACTTGTCATCTTATTCAAGTTTTTAAAAGGATGTAAGAGCCCATTTGAAATAGAGATGAAATTAAACCATCTGTTCAGAAAAATCTGTTCACAAAACAATGACATATCGCAATGCTACGGTATCAAATTAACTTAACTGCAGTGGTTCCTAACCCAGAGACCGAGCAAGGGCCATTGACCAGGTGAGTGCATCACTAATGCAAGTATGCTAAATGTTCAAAGATGTAGAACATAGAGGCTGTTCCACTTCCACCAGTTTATGGTCAAGCTGTCAGTTTATTAGGTCTCTGTCAATTGCCAACCACTCATTGTAAGCCAAATTACAGCATTTAAAAATAGCATTATTAAGTAACAAAGGTCTAGGACACCACCGAAAAAATGATCCAGCGGTCAGTATGTCTTTCTTTCTTCTTCTCACAAGGTGGGTAGGTTAAATGTTACTTTTTTTATTTTTTTTTAATCAACTTGGTAGGGGATTTGAACTATTTATGTTATGGAAAGTGGAATTACCGCTAGACTATTCCTGCAACACAGGTAGGTTCAAGGTTCAATACTAACCCACTTTAAGGTCCCTACCCAGTCAATGAACTATGCGGCTCAGCTTAGAATTTGGCCCTGGGATTTCTGCTATAGACAAAGGTAACAAGGACGGTACGGCACCAATGATCCTCTTTTATTCATCAAAAGGAAAAAATGGAGGTCTAGGACTCAACCAAAATAACACTTCAACCAAATTGGTTCCTATAAGGAACATGGAACCACAAAAATTTTCTCTCAATAGGTACATATACAGAGCAGAAAACAAAACTTCATTGAAGGTTCTTCCCTCAAAGCTGTACAAAACATCAATTAAAACCAAAGGCAATTGGACAGTATAGTTACCGGGCCGTAATAAGCGACGAGTCTCCGGCAGAAATGTGGCCAGCACTGGAGATATCCCAGAATCCCGGCCATGAATCCTTGCAGTCAGCGCGCAGTTGGAGGAGCAATTCTTGCGTGTTTTCCGCGAAAATCCACACATGAACTGCTCGATGGTAATCCCCATCTCGATGCACATCTCGTCTACATCACACACCAAATCACCAAATTATTTAATGGATTCACGTAATAAAAAAGAACACATATAGAACCCATCGCGATGCACATCCCGATTTTTTTTCTCCTTTTTTCTTCTTCTATTTTTTTTTTTTTTTTTTTTTTTTTTTTGCACGATGGCAAGTTCAAATCTAGAACACATATAGAAAATTTCGTTACCAATAATCTAAGAGTTGACTATTGAAAGAAAGAAAGAACCAGTAAAGTCCCTGTTTGTTTGCCCAGAAAGAGTGACGGAAAAAATACGAAAGAAGATTGGAAATAGAAGAAAAAATTGCCGAAGAAATGACTTGCCTGGGTTTGGAAAGACCAGTCTTCTGACCGGATGGATTGAGGACGTCGAGGTGTTCTTCTTGTAAGCCAGCATCATCGCCCACCGCCATTTGCTCTCTAATTCTACGCTATGTCCCAAATTAAGTAAACTATATGGGTATCTCACTGTCTGTGCTTGTTATACCCAAAACACTGTCGGTGTATGTGTAAATTACTTTAATAGTAAATTGTCATGATGGTCCTAAATTCTTTACAGGGTAGCCGTTGGTGTCCAATTTTTTTTTTTTTTTTTTTTTAAGATCATAAACTCTTAAAATAGATGTAATAAGAGGTACAATTCTAACTGATGTTAAATATTAAATAGAAAACTACAGTAAATCTTAATTTTCTAGTGAAATTACTAATCTAATCTTGAAACAATCAAATTTTTATTACTAATATAATCTTGAAACAATCAAATAAAAAATTTAACACTAACCCTAATGTATTAAAAACCCAAATTTTGCTTTAAAAAAAAAAGATTTATAGCTAAATAATTTTTTTAAAAAAGTTTTTTAACAAATGATTGAAGTTTTTAAAAATTAATTAAAATGTTTCTTTTTTTTTTCCTTAAATAATCGATTAATGATTGACCTGATTAACCATAATAAAAATTATTAAATTTTATTAGTCAATCACTAATTGATCAAATATGAAAAATGAAAAATGATCATTTTCCTAAATAAAAAAAATTATAATATCTATTAAATTAGTGATCAAAAAATATCACCCAGCCTAATTTTCAAAAAAACGAAACAAAACCTTCCACATATTCTAAAACAACTCAAAATAAAAAAAAATGAAAATTGAAGAAAAAAACCAAAACACCAAAGCTCTTTCTCTATCTCTGTGCGATACCTCCCCTTCGTTGCACCACCGCATGAGCCCAAGCACCCACACCATTTAGTGATCAAAAAAAATTATAATATCTATTAAATTACTGATCAAAAAATATCACCCAGCCTCATTTTAAAAAAAACGAAACAAAACCTTCCACATATTCTAAAACAACTCAAAATGAAAAAAAATGAAAATTGAAGAAAAAAACCAAAACACCAAAGCTCTTTCTCTATCTCTGTGCGGTACCTCCCCTTCGTTGCACCACCGCATGAGCCCAAGCACCCACACCATCTCACCGTTGCATGAGCCCCCTATGCCGTGAGTGATTTCAAAAAAATGAAACAAAACCTTCCACATATTCTAAAACAACTCAAAATAAAAAAAAATGAAAATTGAAGAAAAAAACCAAAACACCAAAGCTCTTTCTCTATCTCTGTGCGATACCTCCCCTTCGTTGCACCACCGCAAGAGCCCAAGCACCCACACCATCTCACCGTTGCATGAGCCCCCTATGCCGCGAGTCATCACTCAGGGGGTATTTGGTTGAAGGTAATCAGATGCAATCAGATACCTGACAATCTTTTTAAAGTAATCAAATTCCTAGAAATATTAGATTATAATGTTTGGTTTGTATGTAGACAATTTTAGTAAGATTCTCAGGAATAAATAAGACTGACTTATACAAATAAAAATTCTAAAAATAAAATCCAAGAACACAAAAGGTTTAAAAAAAAAAAACACAGAGTAACGGAAAAGGGATGAAAAAGAAAAAGAAAAAAAAGTTAAATTTAAGAAGAAAAAAAACAAAACAACAAAAACAAACAAAAGTTGCGATTATGTATATAACTTACGATATTATGTAAACAAATTATATGCATATTAAATATATAAAAGTAAAAAAGAAGAATCATGTAAGAAAGGAGGGAAAAAAAAAGGATAGTTATGTCTAAATTATTTAAATTTTAAGATTATCATGATATTTAGATAAGGGATAATGTAAAACCTAAGGGGGGAGGTGGGTTTCAGATTACCCCTTTATAAGGGTATCTGAAACCCATGGGTTTCAGATTCCCAGGTATCTTAAAATAAGATAACCTCATAACAAACATGATAATCTTAAGATTCATATTCCTTTATAAAAGATTGTCCCATACCAAACACTCCCTCAATGTTTTTCATTAGTTTTTTCTGTTGCTATGGTTTATGGAGGCTCTAGATGGCAGATATGGGTTTGCGGGGCTTGGGTTCATAGAGACTCAGGCAATAGGTCAGGATTCACAGAGGCCCACGGTAGCGGATCTTTTGGTTCGCGTGGAGTCCAGCAGTGGCAAATCAGAATTCGTGACAACCAGCTCAATTTCAACGGCGGATCGAAACTAGCCTCATGACGAGGAGGTTTGCGATAGTCGAAGAGGATGGCTCGGGTTCGTGACACGCAGGGTGGGCTTGCACGGGGGAAAGATGATGCTGAGGGGGTATGGGGAACATTTCCACAGGAGTTTAGTTTTCTTAGGGCACATTTGGAGGGACATCTAGAAATGATATTTTGAAGGTTGGATTGAAAATATGTGTTTAGAGGGAAAACTTTTGGAAAAGTTCTGTGATATAAAAAATATTGTAAAATTCTGATATGTCTGAAAAAAAATGTAAAATAAATATTGTCTTATTCATATCGTCGTTCCGAGCATTTTGACATAAAAAATTATCTCATTTAAACTAGAAATGAAAAAGTTATAGACTTTTAAAATTTGAATTTTTAAAAATGGAAGAAAGAGAAAATTTGATATAAAGTTGGGATTTTGAAATCCATATAGTGTTTTACCATTTGGAGATGTCGCCCCAAACAGTAATTTTTTTTAATGATATAATTTTACTTGATTACTTCCTGAGTAGTGAGTCATGTGCCGTGCACATGAGAAGTTCCATCTCATTTTTAATGTCTGTTAAGGAAAATGATTCTTTTTGCGTCTATTTTAAGAATTTAGGGATTTTTCAATCAAAAAAATAAAATTTAAAGATCAATTGACATCCTTATAAAGAGTTTTGGGACTGTCGTAGTAATTTACCATAATTATTTTTATAACTCTAATTTTTTGTAACATTTTAATTGTGATTTTTTTATATATTTTTTTAATTATATTATATTTTAATTAATCTATTTAAAAAATATCTTTCAACCATAAAATATCTTTTAATTAATCTATTTATTATTTCAATTTAATGTTGTACGAATTCTTTATCATTTTTAGTACAATTTATTTCCTTGTAATAAAAAATACTAATTCTTTATTTTTTTTAAAAAAATTGCTAATTATTAAATATTTCATCTAAATATTAATATTTGCAAAAGAATTACATTACAGTTCGAAATTTTTTTTATTAATAATAAATAAACTACAACCAAAATTCAATAACCAAATTTTCATTAAAAAAAAAATCATCATCTTCGTCAACATTTCCAATCTCATTACATCAAAGTCCAATGCTACTCCACACAAATCAAATATCTTTTTTCATAGTTATCTTCCAAAAATCTAACAAAAAAATTTTCCCTAATCAAATTTATCCTCAAAAATTAAAGTATTCAGCAAATCATCATCATCACCATTTGCAGTCCTATAACATCAAATCCAAATCCATTACATACAAATTAATTTATAAATCAAATTAATCATTACCATCCAAAAACTAATTTAAAAAATTTTAAAAAAAAACATAAAAAAAAAAAACAATTAACTTCAAAAAATCAAAAACCAAAACCCGCTAAAATTGAGAGTTGGAAATGTTAGTGGGAAAGGAATCCAGAGTGGCGGCGGTAGGGATGTTTTTTTGAGATTGATTGTGGTTGGTTTGCTTGTCTCTACAAAGAAGTAGGAGGAACAAGATGACTTTTTAAGAGATTGAGAGGGTTTTGGGGCAATTTAGGGTAGAGAGAAGCCGAGAAGATAACCGAAAAAAATAGCAAAAAAGCTCTGTGGTCGGGCTTATTCCCATAATCTTTTTGATGACAATAACATTAAATGTCGTCACTAAAACTCATCAAAATGATGATATTTTAGTCCTGCTCATTAAGAAAATTGTGGAAAGTCATCGCTAATACTTTTCACAAAAATTTCCCCAAAATTTAAGTAACTGCCTTTTATTTGGGAAGGTTTTGGAACCACTTTTTGTGACAACATTTTCAACTTGTTGAGGTTTCCACCGTTTTTCTGCAAAAATTAAATGGAAAAGGTATTTGATATGACTACGTCGTTGCAAAAAAAAAAAAAAAAGCAGGTTGTATGCACTTTATCATTTGCGACAACAAATGTCATAGCAAATAACGATTATTGGCAGCAATTGATTCGCGTCATTTTGGAATTTGCAGCAATTCAGCTATTTGCAATGACTAAATATCGCCACAAATACCTATCGACACTTTTGGATATATTTGAGACAACTAGTTATGATAAATAAATTAGGGTATATGATAGCAACCTTATCATCGTAATAAATAATATCACATACATTTCAAAAAAGTTAAAGATATTTGTGACCACTAGTTGTCACCTACATCTAATTATTAGCGACATTGCAAATATTGTTGTCGCTAAATCTGCAGATTATAATATCAAAGGGGGGTTTGTCAAATCATAATGAGAAAATGGAAGTATCATCAATTTCAAAGGGATAACTCCAAACAAGTTTGAGAATAAAGAGAATAATAAGTTTCTTTTGAATAGATGAGAGAAAATTAAGTTATTTTTCTGTTGATGAGAGAAGTTTTGGTCAACCGGTGATGATTTTAGCACTTCAAGAGAGTAGATAGCAAAGGGAAATCATAAGCTGAAATTGAAACTTAGATGGACGTAAGTACAAAGTATTTTCAAAGTTAGGTCAAAATATATTCTTAAACTTAAAGGGATGTAAGTGCAAAATTTTTTCATAGTTTAGGTTAAGATATAATCTTATAAAATTTAAGTGGCAAAATTAAGAATTAAAAAAATTCAAATCAATAAAAATTTACAAATTAGAGAAATTAATTGTGAGAATAGTTTCAAATCTTTATGAATTAGAACTAACAATTAAAAACTTTTCAATGCAGGTGTCCTAAATTTATTATTCTTCGCAAGTTCTGTAGTAAAGCTGAGTGGCGATCATCATTATTTAGAGTATAATAAACATCATGTACTTATATTGTTTGTTAAAAAAGCACAAAAGAAAAGAAAATGCATTAAATTTTTTTTTGTTTATATAAAAAAATAAATATAAATAAATAAAAACTTAACGAGACATTAAATAATCTTATTGTTAAGGAAAAGGTAAAGGATGATCGCTATCACTATTCAAGAGGCAAGAGATGTATAATACTAGTCATCATGGAGTTAGTTTTATAGCTTTTTTTTTTTTTTTTTTAATTGGTACTTAGATTTTTTGAATTTGTTCTAATATACATTTATTTTGACAGAGATTTTGAGAGAGCTTGCCGACCATCATCAATTCAATTACCATCATGGAAGGATATCTTTAGAGTCTATCTTCATATTAGATAGAAATCGAAAAGAATGAGTACTTAAACATCTTTGTAAGTGTGTTTACTTAAATTTATATTTCTAGTAACATTAATTGAAAATATTTTGATTTTTATTTTATTTTGACCTTAACGTGAATTTTTTTAAAAGCATTTTCGAGTTATAGGATTGTAACACCTCAAAATTGGGATCAATGAATTAAGGACGACAAATTAAAACAAGTATGATTTTGTTAAACAAAAATCCAAAATATAATTATTTTCATAAAGCAAATAATAATTATATGCTTCGGAGTTTTTAAATAATGATAGTCAATAATGAGTATTTAAAAAAGAATTTCGATCATAAGATTTAAATCATTGGGATATTATCATACTGACATAATTCATCCCCAATTAAAGAAAAATTGATAATTAAATAAAAGCAACAACAATACTACTTTGTCTCAAACTTCAAAAAAATCTTAAAAAATCACGATTCTTGGCATCAATTGGTTCACGCCATTTTGGTATTTGTGGCAATTCTGCTATTTGGGTTTGTAACGACAAGCTTATCTTCGCAACACAATTCCAACTTTCCCTAGTTAAAAAATGAAAGATATTTGCGATGATAAGATTTGCATACTAAGATCAATTACAAACTTGTACATACATCATAAGATAAGCAAGTTTTTAAGGGGGAAGGAATAGTCTTAAATCTAGTACCTAATTCTAGCAACGTGAACTTCAATTATTGTGAATGTGAATTTCAATTACTAGTAATGTGAATTCATGCAGAATGAAATATAAAATGAGGGAAAATTTATATTCACAAAAACTGAAGTTTACATTACAAAATATCATCAGGTATTGGATTTAAAACTTTGTGGAAAAAAAATCCCTTACTACAATCCATGCAATTGTGGGGAAATCCCAAAATCCTTTTAACAATCCTTTGAGATCGCAAAAAGAATAAATGAGAGAAAATAGGTTTTTTTTTTTTTTTCCTTTTTACTATAGAATAACTGTTTTTTTTTTAATACGCAATTAAGTATAGCACTTACAGACTAGGCATAGTCTTAATTAAATTACAGCTATTTATGCTCCATTACTTTCATAATTCTCATTGAATCCTTAATTACATACATATAAATATATATTTCTAAATGAAATAATTCTATAAGTAGCCTCTAGCGGTTTCTTTCTCACCAATTAACCTTCCTTAGTTTCTCTTAATCAAATGAATAATAAATAAATAAAAAAAGCAGATATATTAGTTATGACATACTTGTTTATCACGTCTTTTTATGTAGTTATAAATATACAAAAATTGTTTTCAATAGTTAGTCTTTTGTTAAAGTGGTGGAAAGATAAAGATGAGATAAAATCAAGATAATGGTTTTGCATTGGAAAAATACGTGGTAGTTGTTGAGATTTACATGCACCTATTTGTAAATGTTTTAAGAAAGTGTGGAAAAATATAACTTTCAAAAACATTGTGATGATAAAAATTATAATTTTTAAAATTACCAAAATGACTTCAAATTATATTATAAATGTAGTAATGCCATCGTAATAATCAAATCCTAGCATTCGGTATACCTATTAATCTCAATTTGCATAATTAACCTTAAATTAATTTCATGAACGTTATTACTAAACTTTTATATCACTTATAAATCTTTTTTCTTATGTACTCGTATTTTTTTTTTCCCTTACAGGTTCAGAAGATCTGGATGGGGTGCCTAAAGATGTAATCCAGACATGTGCATCTGACATGTTTTCATTTGGATGATCCTTACATTTTGCATTGACATAAGTAATTCACCATCTTGGTAATTATAATCAACACCAGATGATCATACTAAAGAACAATCATTCCATCTTATCCCTGAAGTAGATGATCTTGTCAAAAGTTTTGTTAAGCTAACAACCAACAAATTGGTATTGAACTTTCCTTTAAATCAACCTAATCAAATGCTTTCCTAAAAAAAAAGCAATTGATTACATATTTGTTTTCTTAATATACCTATTACATTGACACCTCTCTGTATCTTGCTAAAATAATATAAACACCACCTTAGTCCAAAAAAATCATATAAACATTACATACACTTAACTTTGTTAAGTTTAGTTATAAAATAACAAAAATACCTCATATAATTTCAACCACTAATTTTATTCTATTCAATATCAAACATTCATTATTTTTGCATTAAAGTACACGTAGAAAACATAAAAATGTATTCAAAAATAAAATGATTAGATATAAATAGGAGAGTTGATGTTTTTAAAATTTATTTATTTATTTTCTAAGACCCAAAAAAAAAAATAGCTTGAAAGAAAACAAAAAGCATAATAATTACTCTTTTTTATTATTAGAGTGCAAAATCTACTTATAAGAGCATAAAATCACTTACTTAAAAAATGACTAAAGATAAAATACTTAATAAATCTCTTAACAAATTCCTTTATGTTATTAGTTTATATT
Organism: Ficus hirta; assembly: GCA_038430175.1. Taxonomy (NCBI): domain Eukaryota; kingdom Viridiplantae; phylum Streptophyta; class Magnoliopsida; order Rosales; family Moraceae; genus Ficus; species Ficus hirta. The sequence goes on along the minus strand of CM076595.1, from coordinate 2,650,288 downwards.
ATCTAAAAAATGTTATTATTGAAAATGATTAAAAAAACAAAAAAGAATAAATAAATGTAAATTATGAGAACTTTTGGGCAACAATAACATTTGATAATTCTTTTGATGTTAAAATCAGTTATAATTCTTGTGCTTAAAAAACAAGCTGAAAGAGTTATCTAACTTAAAAAAATTTACACTCTTACTCTGATGTTCGATTGTAGAGAGCTATTTGCTTGCATTGTTATTGTATTATATTTGGTTAAGAATGATCTTCTTTATAATTAACTGCATTTGAATTTATAACTTTGCTTGTTAACTTTTCATTTTTGTTTTATTTACAGGGATGTTGAATTGTTAGAAGTGAATAAATAGATAAGCTTTTGTTTTTTGGTAAACATTTTGTAAAAGTTAAATTTGTTGCTGAAATATTTAACATGTTACTGAAGTGGAGGCTGACTTTTTGGGAATATCTAAGCCTCATTTTCTTTTGGTATATATGTAATCTGGGGAAAAAACACAAACCAACAATACTTCACTGAATTTATACAGTAAAATCTTTATAAATGATTGTTGGGACGAAGAAAAAAAATATTATTTTAAAAATGTTATTTACTTATCAATAAATGAAGGTTAATAAGTACTTGGACATACAGTAAATGTATTTTTTAAATTTAATACCATGAAATATAAATTGTACATAGTAGAACATTAAATTTATAAATAATTTTATTTTTTTAGACTTCAAATCATTAATATTTTCATTTTTTCTTAATGGTTTCTCATCTTTAATATCATGAATTATATATGTTTTTTTTTTGTCAAATATTAATTTATATTTTCGTTGGGCCCTACAGGATTTGAAAAAAAAAAAAATTCTTATCTTATGCATTTAGCAAGATTATTAATTTAGTACATTAGTTCGAATCTCCAAAATCTTTTACTACCTACGTAAAATACTTTCGATTTTAAGCAATTTTCCAGTTCAAAAATCGACAAAGGGAAACATGTCCTGACATTTGGTTCTCGAAAGGCTACTGTCACTGTAGATGCTGGTTTTCTACAGTCAAAAATTAACAGAAGAGTTAAAACAGAGTATGTGAAAATCGATTAATTGGGCCCTTGGACATCGTGATGAAATTCAACAAAGCAATGTAAGAACATATTTCATATCAGAAAATGAAATTAAAGAAAAGCAGAATATAAATTGACACCAAGAAGTATAGAGGTTCGCCCAAATTGGTGCTACGTCCTCTGTCAGTGAGAGTAATTTCACTAAATATGAATGTTTGTGAATACAATGAAAGTTTGAGAAGATTTCTGCAGAGGGAAAGTATGTTTTCTGGGAAATAAAAGAAAGGCAGAGATTCAGAATTGTGTTCAGAATTCCTTCTTCACCCGTGGGAGGGTCTTCCTCTATTTATAGAGGAAGATGGGCCTGAGCCCGTAACTGCTTCGGACAGTTTCAGATAATGTCCTTGGGACACGTGTAAGCATGCCATTGGAGATTTTGAACAGACGGTTACCAGAGTAAGCCTTAATCTCGGACAATGGGCTTGGCAGTTATTGATGTAATATCGTTGTTGATATTTGAGATCGACGATTATAGGAGAGATGTCTCAATCTGTCGAATACGAGCGACAAACGTTAATTCGGACACAAATCTGATATTGTGATCCATTGTTCGTAGCTTATATAGAGATCGCGTTTGATCTGTTGGTTCGACGTTCGAGTGTGAACGAGCGTTTTATTGTAATGACTTGGTCGTTAACTGGGTCCGGCCCATGTTAAACGAGCGATCATCGTTCGAGCTTGAACGGAATGGATTGGGTCTGGCCCATGTTAAACGAGCGTTCATCGTTCAATGTTGAACGGAATGGATTGGGTCTGGCCCAATTATGCGATCGATTGTTGCCCATGATTAGGCAATGTTATAAGTTGGGTCCGGCCCAGAAGTAATACGTTCGCCGTTCGTTAGACAAACTGTTAGAAGCTAACGTCGTAATGGGAAGACGAAGTCTAACCCCAACAGATAGCCCCCCACTCTATCGAGCGATGGATCCTCGATAGAGTGTTTGAACGTTAGCAAGAAAATCGCATCAGTCGTGGTTATATCAGATGAGGGAAATCTGAACAGACTGACGAATCACTCGATGGGAAATCTCGAGCCCAGCGAGAGATGTTGCCAGTGTACACGTGGCGTGAACTGAGTGGGTATTCTGTAACGGCATCATTATTTTCTGTTGGAATTCGTACCGTTGTGACGTATGAAGATACAGCTGGAATACGCGAGATTTTTGGGATTTCGAACCGTTGCATCGTACGATTCATCGAACGGGAATACGAATAGTTGCGATATTGACGCCGTTTGATCACACCTCTCCGAATAAATCGGGACCGTTGATGCTTGGCGAAGCTATATAACTCTTCGCATACCCTCACCCCCTTATATTTGCATTCGAAGCGTCCAGAAATCCAGAACCCAAAAGTTTTTCAAGAACTTCGAAAACTTCAGGCAAGATTTCTTCTCTCTCGCTCCTGTTCTTCATTTCGAGTAATTTTCTTTTGATAGAGTTCTCTCTTTTTCTGTTTCTGAGTTATTTCGGTCATTTTTCTGCATTTCTACCGAAGGTTTGTAGTTTAGTGAGGTTTTTCTGGGTTGTTCTTCGGGTTTTTAGTATAGTGTTCTTCGTGTTCATACGAAACTTTACAGGATCTGGGTTAGGAAACCGCTTTTAGATCCAAAAACCTTCCATCGTTCGTCCAAATTCAGTTTTTAAGTCATGGATAAGGACAAACAAATCATCGAGGATGTAGAGGTGGAGTGGACGAGCACCGATTCCAGCGACGATAGTTCTGATGATGAACTGGCATTCAATACTCAGCGCTCGAGATTCGAATATGCTTTCGAACATAATCGAACGGATACTGGGTCGAGCAACGCAGCGTCTGAGAGAAATCGGCCGGCAACGACATCAGGAGCAGATGTGTTGTCAATTCCACCCATCGCTCGATTGACGAAGCCATTAACGCGATTAAGTGTCGAGTCTTTCTTACGAACATCGAGCCCTAAATCTGTTCTGACGGAAGATGACTTGTCAGAAATCAGGGGTTTATATGGATTTCCAAATGAAGTCCAACTAAGGCTACCGACGAAGGACGAACGTGCCGATACAGTGACCGAAGGATGGATTTGTATGTACACCATCTACTTCGACTGTGGATTACGGCTTCCTCTTCCTCCTCTCCTTATCCAGTGTATGAGTCACTACCAGTTGGCCATTCCTCAATTGATGCCGAACGGGATGAGGGTTTTCTTGGGTTTAATCGTACTGGCAGATGAGGCGGGCGTTGAGCTATCAGTAGATGATATCCTCGCCATCTACTATCCCCAAGAAAACGCGAAAGATAAAGGGCGATACTCGATGTATCCCAGGAGGAAAAAGCAAATCGTCGGCGAAATGAAGAATGCAGACAGATATTGGCAAGATCGGTACTTCTTCATGCATATTAATGAGAAGTCGATGGGAAGACTTGCCAATGCATTTTACCCATTATGGGGTGTTATTCGTAAGTGTCGAACGACGAGAGTCGAAGGTATGAAAATTTTCAATGTTCGACAACTAATGTTATTTCTTTTTGTTGTGCAGACAAAGATTCCAAGAAGCCGCCACCACAAGGACTTTTGTTCGAGGAAAGGCTTGCTCGACTGCTCGCATTGCCCAACAGAGAGTGGGACGAGATACACACTCCTCGGAGATTTCGAGCGTCAAGCCTGTGGAAGGAGTTTGTGGAAATTCCGTCAGGTATTCCTAAACGAGTTCCTTCCTGGGTAGATTGGTCATTTGTGATCAGGGGAGCGTTAAAGAGATTATTCGGCGCTCCGCTGTTTATCGACGCATTAACTGACGAGGAGGCTTTGATCGCAGACTTCGCTTTGGACACGATGAGCGTTGTATTTCCATCGCCAAAAGAGCTGCTTGCTCAAAGAAAAGCAGCGAAGGAAGCTGCAAGGGCTGCTGCAACGGCAGCAGAGAATGCTGGTAAGGCTAAAGAGCCCGTGCCTTTACCGGTTCTCGAATCTTCACCCGAGCCTCCAACGAAGCCTGCCTCTCCTCCTGCCAAGAAGAGGAAGGCAACTTAGAAGGGGAAAAGAAAAATTCTCGCGAATCGAAGTAAGCGGTCGAAGGTGGGGACCCCCGAGCCAAGTGTTGAGCCACCGAATGCCGCTGATGAACGTCCGCAAGTGGATGTGAATATCCTCCAAAATTTGAGGCTGCTCGAAGACAGAGCGACGAGCGTTCAGATTATGGGGCAGTTGCTAACTGTTGCGGACGCTGATACATTGAGCCGGGGTCCACTTCAAAGCCATCTTGACGATATGCTATGGGATGGCTTGAAGGTATGTATTTTCAAATTTTTGAATCACACTCTTGTTCATTTGAATATGACAAACTAAACTTGAAAATTACAAATGTAGAGTAATATTCGAGCGATTGGGCTGGTCAAGCGAACTTACGAGAAAAATCTCGAGCAGAGGGCTCGGATCAAAGAGCTCGAGACCAGGGAGCGAGAGCTGGAAAAGAGAGAGAAAGAGCGTGAACAGAAGCTGCTCGATATCGAGCGTAATTTCAGAGTTGTCAAAGATTGCTCTGAAAATTTAATTGGGCAGCTACAAGAAGTTTTGCAGCAGGCCAAAGAAGGCTCGGACATGATGAAAGTCATTGGCGAACGATATGACCAAGCTACTGCAAAGATTCTCTCTGTCGAGGCTGATAACTCGAAGCTAGTGGCTGATAACTCGAAGCTCGTTGCTAATATTGTCAATGAATATTCAAGGGCTACTCTAAAGGCTCGATATGATCTGCTAAAGGAGTATAAGCAGGGACTCCTTGTCGAGGCTGATGTCGACGAGGAAATCGAGCTTTACGAAGAATCGCCCGAAGGAGCTGAGAGTTCGACAGCCGCCAGAGCCGAAGATGCCACGCTAGCTCCGAGCGTCGAAGAGCCGACCGCAGCTGAGCCCCCAGTCGTCGATAACCCATCTGAAGACCGCTAGACGCGGGATAAAAATGTTTTTAATTTTTCTTTTGTATTGTTATTTTCTCGGAACATTGAATTGTAAACAACATTAATTCTTAGATCTTTAATGAAGTTTAAATTTTTGTTCCCATTTGTGTGATGACGATGCGAAATGTCGCATGTTGATTGTCGAAACGAGCGTTACTCGGACAATTAGCAAGGAATTGGAGTATATTTATAGCTCGTATAGTTCGTGACGACGAACGTTTATGATCTGAACGACATTCGTAAGATAATGTAGTGCGAGTTCGTAACGACGAACGTTAATAATCTGAACGATTATTTTGAAATGTAGATGCACTCATTCGTAAAGACGAACGGTGGATGATTGGATTGCATGTTAACAATTCGTGATAACGAACGTTATTTTAAATCGAATCCGTAAAGACGAACGTCGAATGAAATTTGCAACCGAGTAATGTGGTTCGTGAAGACGAACGTTGTTTTAAATGAATTATAATTTGATATAACTCATCATGTCCGTTAAGACGAACATCGAATGAAAACAAGTGTGTGAAACACAATGTTTTTGTGTAGTAATATTAGCTGAACTCATTCAAATGTGATGAGCTGCCTACGTACCCAATGTTTAGGGATCAAGCCTTCCGTAGTTCGATTTACAATGAGATTGTATGATTTTTGCGACTGGACTCGTACAAGCGTATACGAGCTGCCTACGTACCCAATGTTCAGGGATCAAGTCGAACGTAGTTCAGGAACTGAACTAAATAGTCTTGAGGCGTAGACCTACAGGTTCGAACGTGTGTCGAACGTTCGCTGTAACGGATCTAGCCTTTACAAAAATGAATCGCGAAAAAATTAAAGTACGGAGTCTTTAGGCATAGACCTACGGATTCGATTCGACATCGAATGTTCGACGTAATGGATCTAGCCTTTAGAGAAATTTGTCCAAAATAAAAATTACAAGTATAAAAATTACAAGTAATATTTACGTAGGTGATGTGAGTTCCAACTGCGAAGAACCTCCACTCCATCGCTCGTCTCCAGACGGTAGACGCCTGGTTTGATAACCTTCAAGATCCGGTAAGGACCTTCCCAATTTGCTCCCAACTTTCCTGCGTTTGGCTCGGCAGTATTCTGGAATACTTTGCGAAGTACGAGATCTCCTTCGTTGAAAGTTCTCGGACGAACTTTGGAGTTGTAGTACTTTGCCACCGACTGCTGGTAGTTTGCCATGCGAATCAGGGCTTGATCTCGTCGTTCGTCAAGCAGGTCCAGACTGTCGTTGAGCATTTCTTGATTTTGACTTTCGTTTTCAAAAGCCAATTGACGCCGGAGTGTAGGGACACCGATTTCTGCTGGGACAACAGCTTCTGCACCGAAGGTTAGTGAGAATGGAGATTCTCCGTTCGCCCTTCTCGGGGTTGTTCTGTACGCCCAAAGTACGCCATGAAGTTCGTCTGCCCATCGCCCCTTTCGAGCCTCGAGTTTCTTCTTTAAATTCTGAACAATTGTTTTGTTCGTCGCTTCAGCTTGTCCGTTCCCTTGAGGGTATCTTGGGGTAGAAAAGCTAAGCTCGATGTTCCATTCCTTGCAGAATTTTCTGAAGTTACCCGAAATGAATTGAGATCCGTTGTCTGTAACAATCTCTTGGGGCACACCAAACCTGCAAATTATGCTCTTCCAAATGAATCCTTCGACGTCCGAATCCTTTACGTCAGCAAATGCTTCTGCCTCAACCCACTTGGTGAAATAATCTGTGAGTACAAGCAGATACTTGCGTTGACCGCTCGCTCTTGGTAGTGGGCCCACTATATCCATTGAATATTTCATGAATGGATATGGTGATGCGATGCTCGATAATCGTTCTGCTGGCTGATGGAAAACGGGGGAATGTCTCTGGCACTTGTCGCACCGTCTGACAAAGTCTTCGCTGTCTTGAAGCATAGTAGGCCAGTAGTAGCCCTGTCGCTTGACTTTGTTGCATAAAGATCGTCCCCCAGAGTGGTTTCCGCATTCGCCTTCATGAACTTCCTTTAGAACGTATGTTGCTTCTTTGTTACCGAGGCATCGAACGTATGGGCCATTGAACGAACGTCGGAAGAGGATGTCGTTGATTAGTGAAAATCTTGCAGCTTTGGTCTTGAGCTTTCGAGCTTCCTGCTTGGTTTCTGGCAAAACTCCTTCCTTCAGGTAGGCAATTATAGACGTTCTCCAGTCGTCTGGGGCTTCGTCTGTATTGATTGTGGACTCGTGCTGGATGCTTGGTTCCTCGATGTATCCTACTGGGATGCTTCGACGTAAATTCGGCTCCGAAGTTGAACCAAATGATGCCAAGGCGTCCGCTTATGTGTTAAGATCCCTCGACACTTGTTCAATCGAGTATCCTTCGAAATGTTGTACAAGCGAACGAACAACGTTCAGATAAGCTTCCATTCTTGTATCCTTGGCTGTGTATTCTCCCAGCACTTGATTCACAACGAGCTGTGAGTCGCTTTGAATCTTCAAACGTCGAGCCCCCAGCGCTTTCATCAAACGTAGCCCAGCAATCAAAGCTTCGTACTCAGCTTCATTATTCGAAGCGTTGAATCCCAGGCGAAATGACTGCTCGATTATTTCTCCTCCAGGGGTCTTGCAAAAAACTCCCACTCCAGATCCTTTAACGTTCGATGCTCCGTCCACCATGAGCGTCCAGCAGCATTCTTCCTGCGTTTTTGGCGTAGAAGGATCGGGAGTGAGTTCAGCTACAAAGTCAGCAAGTACTTGAGATTTAATGCTTGTTCGAACCCGGTACTCGATGTCAAACTCGCTCAACTCCACTGCCCATTTTGTCAAACGTCCAGACAAGTTTGGACTATGAAGTATCGCTCGTAGAGGGTAGGTTGACATTACAATGATCGAGTGTGATTGGAAATATGGCCTCAGCTTCCTCGCAGCAGTTATGAGGGCCAGTGCTAATTTCTCAACCACCGGGTATCGTGTCTCCGCATCGAGTAATGTCTTGCTGACATAGTAGATTGGCTGTTCACCGTTCGAATCACGTACTAGAACGGCACTTACCGCAACTTCCGTTACGGACAAGTAAATAAATAGACTTTCTCCTGTTTCTGGTTTGGCTAGTATTGGAGGTGTGGACAGATACCTTTTCAGTTCGTCAAAGGCTTGTTGGCATCGTTCGTTCCACTCAAACTTCTTGTTGCCTTTGAGCAGTTTGAAAAATGGCTGGCATTTATCGGTCGATCGAGAGATGAATCTGTTCAGCGCTGCTATACGTCCAGTCAACTTCTGGATCTCTCGTTTGTTCTTTGGTGAAGGCATATTCATTAACGCTCGTATCTGGTCAGGGTTCGCTTCGATACCACGCTGCGTCACAATGTAACCTAAGAATTTTCCAGACGAAACACCAAACGAGCATTTGGAAGGATTCAAACGCATGTTGTGTTGCCTGAGTACCGAGAAGCATTCTGATAGGTGTCCAATGTGGTCCGCAGCCTTCAATGATTTGACCAGCATATCGTCAATGTATACCTCCATTGTTCGACCGAGTTGATCAGCGAACATTGCGTTGACGAGTCTCTGATAAGTTGCACCGGCATTCTTCAACCCAAATGGCATGACTTTGTAACAGTAGATTCCCCTTTCTGTTATGAACGCTGTCTTCTCTTGATCGTCAGGATGCATTAGGATCTGATTGTAGCCAGAAAATGCGTCCATGAACGAGAGTAATTCATGGCCCGCAGTGGCATCAACTAAACGATCGATGTGTGGAAGGGGAAAACTGTCTTTTGGGCATGCTTTGTTTAGGTCTGTGAAGTCGATACAAACTCTCCATTTGCCGTTCTTTTTCTTGACAATTACAACGTTCGCTAGCCAGTCTGGGTACTGAACCTCCTTGATGAATCCAGCCTCGATTAGCTTTCGCACTTCGTCGTTAATGATCTTGTTCCGCTCGATACCAAGTTTCCTTCTTTTCTGCTTAATAGGCTTGTGGCTTGGATCGACGTTGAGTCGATGTGTTGTCACTTCTGGGTCAATGCCTGGCATGTCCTTGTGCGACCATGCAAAGCAGTCTAGATTCTTCTGAAGGAAACTCAGGAGCTGTGTGCGAGTAGTGTCATCGAGCAGAGAGCCAATGTTAATGACTCGATCTGGCTGGGCTGGGTCGATCTGGATCTCATCCAGTTGTTCAACGTCCGGTTGTACACGATCGCTCGATTCGCTTTTATGCTCTAATTGCTATAAGCGATCGGTCTTCTTCATCTTCAGAGAATGCAAGTAGCATGTCCTCGCGACTTCCTGGTTCCCTTTTATCTCCTTAACTCCTCTCTTCGTTGGGAACCTGATCCTCTGATGATAAGTGGACGGTACTGCCTTCATGGAGTGTATCCAAGGTCTACCTAGAATAATGTTGTAGGCAGACGGGCAGTCTAACACCAAAAAGGTGGTCAGCTTGTTTTCTCCTCCTGCAAAAACTGGGAGCTTGATTTTTCCAACAGCAGCGGTCGATTCTCCGTTGAAGCCTGTCAATATGGTCGTTGAACGTTCGATGTCCGACTCAGATAACTCCATCTCTCTGAGTGTTGAAAGGAAAAGAACATCGGCAGAACTACCATTATCAATGAGAATACGACCGACTTCACAGTTCGACACGTTAAGTGTCAAAACAAGTGCGTCGTCGTGAGGTCGGCTAAGGTTTGTAGCCTCGCTGCTGTGGAAAGAGATTGAATGCTCGACGGGGTCATCGGGAAGAATTGACGCAATCGGCTGCAAGGCCTTTCTTCGATGAGACTTGACAGCAGTGACTGTATCTCCGCAATAAATCGAGCCTCCGCAAATAACGCCTATCGTCTTGCGAACTGGCGGTGGTGAAGGCGTGTCTTCGATGTGCTGCACTACTCTTCTTTCCTTGCTCTCACCTCCAAGCCCGTACGTCTCTCTCCCCTTCTCTGTGAGAAATTCTCGAAGGTGGCCCTTCTTCAAAAGTTCAGCCACTTCCGCTCGCAAAGCCCTGCAATCAACGGTCTGGTGACCATGATCTTTGTGGAACTCACAGTACTTTGTTGTGTCTGGCAGGGTTCGCTGGCAGCTTTTTAGGCCAGGTGACAAAGTCCTGTCGCTTGAGGTGAGCGATGAGTTCTGATGGACTAATGCCAAGGGCATACTTCGGTGGTGAGAGAGGACGCTTCTGGTTACGCCTAGTCGAGCGTTCGACTCTGCTGTCCGTTCAACGTTGTGGGCCTGGGCGTTCGCGTCTGAAGGCCTTGTTTTGCTCGTTACGTGCCTTCGACAATTCTTCCCTTGTTCGAACAAGGTCTCGTTCTATTCGCTCGTTCTCCTCCTCCAGCTCGATGAAACCCTTCGCTCGATGCAAGGCGTCCTGGATCGTTGGTGGGTATCGCGCACAGATCTCATTCTTGAATAAGGACTTGTGCTTCAAGCCCTTTTTCAGCGCTTCTCTCGCCGTGCCGTCGTCGAGCCCGGAGATCTCTGAAATGGCTTTGCTAAAGCGCTTGATATAAGCGCGCAGTGATTCGTGAGGTCCCTGAATCACGCCCCAAAGGTCCTTGGTCGTCTTCCCGGATTGGATGTGCACTGAGTAACTTCGCATGAACTCTAGAGACAGTTCATCGAACGAATCGATCGACTCTGGTTGGAGGTTGCAGAACCATCTCAACGCTGCTCCCTTTAAACTCTGTGCAAACAACTTGCACATCATATCATCGAGCATGTCGTTTGGGATATTCGTCGATTGAACGACATGTTTGTACTGGAGGAGGTGGTCGTGTGGATCCGACATTCCGTCGAACCGAGGAAAGGAAATACTTCCATACTTGGGAGTAATGGTGTTGGTGATGCGGCTTGTTAGTGGCGTTTCTCGAACACCCCGAGCAAGATCGTCAAATCCTGGGGTGGAGGTTGTCGCCCTGTGTAATTGGGAGGCAAAGTGCTGTTCCATCTGCGCTTCCAATGTCCTCATCTCCTCGGACATTATACGCCGCATAAAGTCTTCGACATTTGTAGGTCCTTGTTGAATCGGACCTTGCTGTGGTGGTACGTCGGGCGTCGAACGCCGAGTGGGAGTGATCCGTCTTCTGTCTTCGGATCCTGATGCTGTCGGCCTTTGCTGGGCTCGCCACTCGTTTACTGCCGGAGTGTCCCCAGGTGTGAACAAGGGTTGCATCGAAGCCACAGGGCTGTAAGTAGCCCTCGACGCTCGTTGTTGAGGCGTTGCTTGTTGCAAGCCCCCAGCGTTCGACCCATGTCGGTAATGGGATGTGGATGGTTGCCAGCCCCCAGTATTCACACCCTGGGGATTTTGTGATGTCGCTGGGTTCCAGCCCCCAGCGTTCGCTCCGGTTGAGTACCCGAAGTATGGGTAGTAATACGAGTAGGCGGTTTGAGAGTTGGACATCAACTGGCTCTTGAGAATCTGGTTCTCTGCAGCGATGTTCTCCATCTGACTTTGCTGATTGTCATGTTTCTTGGTCAGTTCCTCAACCAATCGCGTCAGATGAGCGATTTGGGAGTTTGCTTCAGAGGTTGAAGCTTCTTCACGGTTGACTGGGCTTCCCTGGGGAAGTTCTTCCTGGCGTTCATGTTCTGCTGCCATGATACTTTGTAAATTTCCGAAGTAAGATTTCCAAGAGCCCCACGGTGGGCGCCAAACTGTAGATGCTGGTTTTCTACAGTCAAAAATTAACAGAAGAGTTAAAACAGAGTATGTGAAAATCGATTAATTGGGCCCTTGGACATCGTGATGAAATTCAACAAAGCAATGTAAGAACATATTTCATATCAGAAAATGAAATTAAAGAAAAGCAGAATATAAATTGACACCAAGAAGTATAGAGGTTCGCCCAAATTGGTGCTACGTCCTCTGTCAGTGAGAGTAATTTCACTAAATATGAATGTTTGTGAATACAATGAAAGTTTGAGAAGATTTCTGCAGAGGGAAAGTATGTTTTCTGGGAAATAAAAGAAAGGCAGAGATTCAGAATTGTGTTCAGAATTCCTTCTTCACCCGTGGGAGGGTCTTCCTCTATTTATAGAGGAAGATGGGCCTGAGCCCGTAACTGCTTCGGACAGTTTCAGATAATGTCCTTGGGACACGTGTAAGCATGCCATTGGAGATTTTGAACAGACGGTTACCAGAGTAAGCCTTAATCTCGGACAATGGGCTTGGCAGTTATTGATGTAATATCGTTGTTGATATTTGAGATCGACGATTATAGGAGAGATGTCTCAATCTGTCGAATACGAGCGACGAACGTTAATTCGGACACAAATCTGATATTGTGATCCATTGTTCGTAGCTTATATAGAGATCGCGTTTGATCTGTTGGTTCGACGTTCGAGTGTGAACGAGCGTTTTATTGTAATGACTTGGTCGTTAACTGGGTCCGGCCCATGTTAAACGAGCGATCATCGTTCGAGCTTGAACGGAATGGATTGGGTCTGGCCCATGTTAAACGAGCGTTCATCGTTCAATGTTGAACGGAATGGATTGGGTCTGGCCCAATTATGCGATCGATTGTTGCCCATGATTAGGCAATGTTATAAGTTGGGTCCGGCCCAGAAGTAATACGTTCGCCGTTCGTTAGACAAACTGTTAGAAGCTAACGTCGTAATGGGAAGACGAAGTCTAACCCCAACAGTCACCATTCACACTGCCGTGAGCCTCATTGGAAACTTAATTACCGGTATCACTATTGGGTATCGGTACAATATGAGGATTGTGTATACTCAGTTTCACATAAATGCCTCCATCGACCATAGAGACATTGAGATCAGAAACTTCTTGGGTGAAAAGCACTCCATTTCAATTGTTGTTTGTTTATTTGAGAACTTGTGGTTGTTTGCAATTCTTGTGTTGGGTTATATTTTTCACATTCAGGTATTTGATCATTTGTTTTAACTTTTCATGTGTATGTTTCATTTTATAATAGCTTTTTGTTAAAATTTATCCAAGTAATTGACCCGATTCCTCCATTTTAGTGTATTTTCATTCTTTTGCATTCATAACACTATAAAACATAAAGACACTAATAAACATTCAAAATCTCAAGATAATAATAAAGAAATATAGGAGAACATATATAAAATTTTGTGGAATTAAATACTTATCACATCACTTTAGGATTTTGTATTTGATGTTGTTATTTTGTCTGTTGAACATGTTATGTTGCCAAATCAAAAGTCCTTATAATTTATGAAATACATGTTATTATTATATATTATATTGTTTATTATTAAATTTTTAATAATACTTGATATATATAGGTATAACTATAAGTATTATGATAGATATATCATATATATATTTATGTATACCAATTTCTATATATCAAACTAGTTTACTTAGTCTAATTATCCATGTGATAAAACTGAACAATTTTATACTCTTATTTGTCAAAAACATTTCTAATTTTATATATTAAAATTTTAGACCTTATCATTCAATTGGTCTTAATCACATAAAGTTAAATGTTGCATACTGTTGTTTACTTAATCTAATTATCTATGTGATAAAACTAGACAATTTTATACTCTTATTTGTCAAAAAATATTTCTAATTTTATATACTAAAATTTTAGACATTATCATTCAATTGGTCTTAATCACATAAAGTTAAAGGTTACATACTGTTGTTTACAATATATGTAATAAATAAATATTATCTTGATATGTTTCTCAGTATATGTTAATGAATCCATATCAATTAGAGACATAATCAATTATTATGATAATTTATGACATTCCTCATATTTTTTATTATTTCTGTAATCGATAAAGTATTATCATATACGGTTTAATAACATGATATCTTTTTCAGTACTATGAATTATATCTATTAGTTATGAACTTATTTAATTATAAAATTGATAATTAATTTACATAATTATTAATAATCTTTATTGATATTAATATATAACGATCATGTATGACATAAATGATAATTTACAGTATATAATATATATTACTCTTCTTATGAAAAATATACAGTAAAATCTAATATAATCTACTTATTAATTTGATAAAATAAGTAATATATTATGATATTATCCTTTATATTAAATGTTTAATAATAACAAACATACATTTGTATGATGATATTAATAGCAATACATGTAAACTGTAATATGTAACAATCATATTTAAATTAGATGTGCTAAAATATTAATATATTTTACCTATAGATATTATACAAATATTATCAAGTTTAAAATATAATACTTTAGTTTTGTTACATAATGTGTTTGAATGTTTATGTATATGATATTCCTCACAATCACTTTTTCTAATCGTGCTGAAATCTTGGCATGAAGACAATAGATATGTGATGAAATTATATGACTAAATAACCCACGCGTATTAACCAGTTATAATTAATCATGTGTTGTAATGACTCGTGCCTTTATTTGGTATGATATTATCCGCTTTGAGTTTTGTGCCTACATGATTTTGTTCTTGGGCTTACCCCAAAAGGCCTCATTCCATTAGGAAGTGATCTTTTTATTTATAAATCATCACAAACATCTATTCTCAAATGATTATTTTAAGTGTAATCACATAATACATAAATCGAATATAGTATAACATCTCAAAAGGTTAAACGACTTATCATATCACAAATTATGATCATACACTATTATTCTTATCGTTATTTTTTCTACTTAATTGGGCCCTAGGTGATGTACTAATGCACACAACCATGGTGAGAGTGAGATTGCAAGTTCCAAACCCATCGAGGCAAGATCATAACGGGATTACATATTCTTTTGACATTTTAAGTGGACTCTTAATTGTATATGTAAAAAAAAGTATCATAATTGTCTGGTACACGCCTCCTAAATATTTTGATTTCTTACATAGCTCTTAACTTACTACGTCGTAAAACAACGAGGAACATATCATTACATAAATCATAACTTATTTTATAAACCTCATCAAAACTTTCATAAAAAGAAACAATCGCTATTATAGATTAACATCATAAAATTCATATTTAATTTTGAACAAACATAGCGTTTCACTTATTCTAGTTTCTTCGCATGTTGCAGATAAGTTTATGAACAAAGCCTAAGGATAGAGGAGGCTTGGCGTGAATGTGCACGTGTTGGTGGAGCGGGTTATCGGACTCGTTTATTTTAAGTTGGAATTTAAGTTTGTGATTTTCCAAATTTTAAGTTAAATGATTTTCTAAAATTTTTATTAGTTTATTTTAAAATTCCGTTAGGTTGGATTTGAAATATTTAGTTTTTATTAAGTATGTTTTCCGTTGTTTTTGATTTATATGAGATTATCTATTTATCTTATTTAAAAAAAAAGAATTTACAACTTTTCATATTTTGTCAACTTTCAACGGAAATGATTATTATAACAATATTTTAAAAGTTTATGAGCATTCCAGTTACTAAAAAAGTTTAAAGCCGCACAATGTTAAAACTTTATAGACTAAATAAACAACTTACTCTTAAAAAAAGAGTATTAGGAAATAAAAAAATAAAAAATAAAAGAGGGGGGAGAGGGGCACTAAATGGCATTTTTAAAATAAGTTTTTTAAATAAATGGCCGAAGTTTTTAAAAATTATTTGAAAAACCTAGTTTTTAAAAATTAGTTGAAATGGTCTTTTTTTTTTTTTTCCTTAGAATGGTCAATTAATTTTATAAATGGTCAATCATTGATTGACCATATTGTGTAATTAATAACTGATTAACCATTGATAAATCACTGATTGACCATAACATAACTCACAAAATTTTCCAGTCAATCAGTGATTAACTATTAGTAAATCAATTAATTTTTTTTGAAATAGTAAATCAATGCTTCATGATTAAAAATAATTAAATGGCATTTTTTAAATAAGTTTTTTTTTAATAAATGACCAAAGTTTTTAAAAATAATTTAAAAAGCCTAGTTTTTAAAAATTAGTTAAAATGATACTTTTTTTTTCCCTTAGAATGGTCAATTAATTTTTTAAATGGTCAATCTTTGATTGACCATATTGTATAGTGATTGATTGACCGTATTGTATAATTAATCACTGATTGACCTTATATAACTCACAATTTTTTCGAGTCAATCAGTAATTAACTATTGGTAAATCAATTTTTTGTGAAATAGTAAATCAATGCTTCATGATTAAAAATAATTAAACCCCCTGTCCCCAACACACACACAAACGCGACAGCCCCCCTTCTCTCTCTCTTCCTGTTTTCTCACCCCTTTTGACAGCTTTGGTAGTGTGAGAACTGTGCCTCACTACGACTCCTTAGGCGCCTGGCGGGAGATTTCACTGGGGACGACGTGAAGCATCGGTTGAGGTCTACTCCACCACGAGGTGTGCTCCAGACACTATGGAACCCTGACTCCCAACGGAAAGCTCATCACCAATTCTTCACCAGCACAATCGTCGTCACCACCACCATCTTCATCAGCGCAATTCCCCTCTCTCCCTCCTATCCCACTCTCTTCACAATGTAATCTCCCCTCTTTCTCTCTCTTCTTTGCACGATCTCGACCCACAGATTCCGCCCTCCCCATTTCGACATCAACGATGTGCAGATTTAGCTCGCACTCCTCAACTTAACACCATCTTCGACATGACACCAGGTGGAACGCAATGATAGCGATTGAGTTTCGGCCATTTAACTAAAAAAAAAAAAAGATGGACTATTTATTAGATTGGGTCTTAAAAAGGGCCACCTAGTCTAATTAAAAAAAAAAAAGTTTTCCTTTGCCCGGAAACAAAAAGGGATTTATAGTTAAATATCATTTTTAAGAAGTTTTTTAATAAATGAACAAAGTTTTTAAAAATTAGTTAAAAGGCTTTTTTTTTTCTCTAAAATGATCAATCAATTGTCTTAAATGGTTAATCAGTGATTGACTGCACGATAGTCAATTAGTGATTGACTTACGGTCAATTATTGATTAACTATAACGTAAATCACTAAATTTCACAGTCAATCACTAGTTGACTACTAGTCAATCATTGATTGACTAAATCTAAAAAATAACAAACAATCTTTTTTTAAATAAAAAAATTATACTATCTATTAGATTAAGTCATTAAAAAAAATCACCAAACTTTAATTTTCGAAACAAAAATGAAAAACCTTTGAAACTTGAATCACGTGCAAAAAGCATGCAAGTCCTTAGTACTATAAAAGGAAATCCAAAAAACTGACGTTGGGCGTGCTTTTCTCTTTCTCTCTCTCTCTCTCTCTCTCTCCTCTCTCTGTGTTTCTCTTTCCCCAAAACATTTGCCTCTGGTGTTTTCTAGGGTTCTCTCGTCTCTGGGGATTTCCAATTGAACGTCACCGTTTTGCTTCCTCAGTCGTCCATTTGTTGGCCGAGAAGATGAAACTCACTGTCAAGACTCTCAAAGGCAGTCACTTTGAAATCAGGGTTCAGCCAACTGACACTGTCAGTAGCTTCCTTCTCTTTTCCCTTTTTATTTATTTTTTATTTTTTATTTTTTCATTTTCATGGAGTTTTTCATTTTTTCTTTTTTTGAATCTGTTGGACTGAATTAAGTAAAAATTGATATATATTTTTTAAATTCTTCCTTTGTTTTCGGGAACCAGAAAAAAATATGGCAATGTCCTCACTTTCTGTGGCTGCTCAATTTTGAATGTTTTTTCAAAGGATCGATTTTTCATGCTTTTCTCTTCTCATTTCTTTTTCTTTTTTTTTTTTGGATGTAAAATCTACTTTTTTTTTTTATTTTTTTCATGTTCAGAAAATGGTAATAAAAGGATTGTTATATTGGTTGGGAATTCGGATTTGGGTAATTGTTCAGGTTTTGTATTGACTGGTTTTAATCTCCATATATATATATATATTTATAAATAACATAGAAATACATGCTCACACAGTCATATATATATATATATATATATATTATGTGCGTGCGTGTGTGTTCTTGACTGAAAAAGTTTCTGTACAGGCGAGTTGTTTTGATAGATATATAAATATGTTTATGTGCACAGAAATTTGTATAAATCCATAAACATATGTTTGATTGACTGGAAAAGTTATTGATAAATAATAAATGTGTGGACACGGATATATTTATAAATTGTGTGCACCGATATGTGGTTTATGTATAAATCCATAAATATATGTTTGAATTTGAATGAGTAGTTTTGTTTTGGAAGGGTTACCTAGAACTAGAGGCTTGATATAAACGGATTGTTGAAAGGGGAGTTTCTTGTTCTTAAGGTTATGGCTGTTAAGAAGAACATTGAAGATGTACAAGGAAAGGACAATTATCCTTGTGGACAGCAGTTACTGATTCACAATGGGAAGGTGTTGAAAGACGAGACTACGCTGGCAGAGAACAAGGTTTCAGAAGATGGTTTCCTTGTCGTCATGCTTAGCAAGGTAACGGTTTTTGTTTTTGTCGGAAAAATGTTACTGTTGTGTGCTTGCATTGCATTGTAACTTTTGCATGTCTTCTTTTGTTGTTTAGGAGTTTAACAAGTTGGCGCCACGCGCTTCGCCCTAGCTTGTGTTCTTTAGTGTTGGAGCCACGTGCTTTGCACTTGCATGTGTTCTGTAGTGTTTTTTTTGGAGATGATACGAATTTTTTTTTCTTCTTCAATCATTCTTTAACGCTTTTTAGAACTTCGTAATTAATTAATAACATAGCTAATTGCAATAGTAAATTATGAAAAGCTTGCGCAAGTGAGAGTAATAAAGATAGGAAGTAAATGTTCTTAATTGATTTAACTTATATATACATACCTGCAAAAAAAAAAAAAAAAAAAAAAAAATTATGTATCTATATATGACACGACAAAAATATGTTGAGAGTTACACACTTATAAATGATAGTTTTCTTTATAACTGAAAGCTTATTCTTTAAAGTAATAAAGCTGTCGTATGTTATAAATTTAGTGATAACATAATAAAGAACGGAAGACTCACCCACACAATTTAGCCATATTGTTTTATGAATAAGGGGGATTTTACAGGCAACCAATCCAAACAAAATAGCCATACAAAACTTATCAACAATTTTGAAAAAATGGAAAAAAGGGATGTAGTTGCTTTGTCGGATCGAGCAAAACCTACCTCCCAAACCTATTCTACCTGTTAGATATAGAAAGATATGGAATTTCTTTCTTTCTATTTTCTTGAGTTTAAATGTATATTAAAATTGCTGCTGGCCATTTCTGCTCTAGCTCAACAGCTGCAACTAATTTATTATTAACCTGCATTATTGGAAGATAAAACTTTCTTTCTTCTTTTCCTTTTTTTTTTGGGATAAGAAACAACCGGTCATTGGTAAAATCAATTACGAAGGGAAGTGAGAACATGAAGTGCTCACAAACATAAAAGAACAAAACTAATAGAAACAATAAAGCTGATAATAATTTAAGACAAAAAACGAAACAGCATTATACAATCAGATTCAATTGCTTTTATCTGTAGACACCCCAAGGAGACAAAAAAACTTTGCTTTATCAAACAGATTTAATTGCTTTATCTGATAAAGCAAAGTTTTCTGCCTCCTTGTGGGCATCTATTGATAAAATTTTCAAGGACTTCCCTTTTCCTTTGATTGTTTTGAATTGGAAAGTGGTAACAGGGGGTTGGCCGTATGATTTTGCCTGTCTTTTAGGTTTGAATTGCGGTCAGCTTTGTTATATCTGTCAGTTTTGTTTTTCTTTATGTTTTTGAGGACTTCTTGTTCTAATTTATTTTTATCGATGAATTGTTTCTCTTATAAAAAAAAAAGTAACAAAAAATTGTATCGGTTTGCATTCTCATTTCTTCAGCATGCTGGAGATATGACTTCTATTTTACAATTCCTGAGCTGCCATAACGAGAATTGTCAACAAAACCTACTTTTCTTTCACTCAGCAATCTGAGAGATTTGAAATCATGCTCTTAACATGCTTTACTCGGCAATTAGTGGTTTTTTTTTTAAGTCCCTTCTATTATATTTATTGCAATATATACAAACGTAGAGATATGAGTACAAACAAGAAATAAAACTTCGAAAAAGCAAAATTTAAAGAAAAAAGGAGCATGAATGACATAGATGATTACCTTTTTAATGCCTCCTAGTTGTTCTAAACGATATTATTTGATTGGTTGCTAGAAGGTTTATCAGTCATATTTTGTTTAGTTGGTCATCTGCAAAACCTAACACATATAGGCTTCAACTAATCGTTGCTTTAGTTCTATCTGTTGGTTGTAGTTTTCTTCTCATTTTCATTTTTAACCTCTTACAGAGTAAAACATTAGGTTCTGCTGGGGCCTCGTCCACTCAGGTACTGTTCTTACTGATTCATAGGCAATTAAGCATATTATGTCCTTTGTTCTTTCTATTTGAACCACTTCTACCTGTATGCAACAGCCGGCTTCTACAAATCCTCCCGTAGCTGCACCAACCTCAAATCCTTCTGCTCCTGCTGAAACACCTGCTGCTCCTGCTGAAGCTCCTGCCCAAGCACCGTGAGTTTACATGAAGATAATCTTTTTTACTTATTTTCTTTCATGTTTCTGGGATATATTCATTCCGTATGCTTTGGAATTGCTCATCCGCGGGCCTTTCTAATCATTTTGTAGCACATTTATTTCTTTGTTTCCTCTGTTGCCATCAGTATTTAGCCAAGAGGTGGCCATTTTGTCTCTAGTGACTTGCCAGTATTTTTGTTTGTTTTGGGAATGGGGAAAAAAAAAAAATGCTAAGATTGGTAGGGTGGTTTGTGGGCTGCCCTACCTTTTTTTTGGTGGGCTGTTTTGCTTTGCTTCTTCTTGGTTTTAATTTTTAAGTAATGAACAGCTTTATTTTGAACACATAGAATGAGCGATCCATACCGACTACTTCACTGTATGCATGCCTTTTCTTATTCGTCATGGAATTTCGGAGTACACCAAGAGAATGAAATATTGCTTTTGAGAGAGCAAAATATACGTGTGTTCTCTCATCTGGATTACTTCTATATAAGGAAGAACATATATAGATGGTAGGTTAATGACTTGAAACTGGCTCAATCATTACTGGAAAGCATTTCATTTTATCTTTTGTACCCTGTTCTTTGATTTGGAAATAGAGTTTCCCTTTTAAAGTGCAGGTGTTTCTTGTTTTACACTGCATTCCTAGTATGTGATGTCAGCAAAATTCTGTGCATAATATGTATTGTAAATGATGGTGCTTGTTGGATGGGGCTGGGATTTATTTGATTATTCTTCCTTATGCCGTTTCTTCATCAGTGAGGAATTGCACAACTTTGTGGGATTCAGGGAAGCTCCTGTGGAGGTGGTCGGCGCTGGCTCTTATGTGGGTCTTGTGGTTGAGAATTCACTGAACATGCTCAAGCATAAGATGCTTTGGACAAAAGCAAATATACCATTCCTTTTTGGGTTTTGACTTCCAAGGAAATTAAAGATTTACCTTTTCTTTGTATTATTAATCTAAGTTGTAAGATTGCTCTTTAGGAGTGTATTTTTTTTGTTTGTTAGTTTTTCTTGGGCCATTGTGTTGTCTTTCTTTGATCTTTTGAGAAGTCCTCATCTGCTACTTTTTTGTATTTTTATTTTTTAATTTTTACTTAAAGAACTTTCTGTTTTCTGTCAGAGAAGATAATTAAGTACTTCGACACTTAAAACTGAGTCTTTTATTTGGTTGTTGATGATTTGATGTAATGTTATTGCTGCAGAGTGACTAGCGATACCTATGGTCAAGCTGCTTCAAATTTGGTTGCCGGCAGTAATCTTGAGCAGACTATTCAACAAATAATGGATATGGGTGGTGGCAACTGGGACAGAGAAACAGTCACCCGAGCACTTCGAGCAGCTTATAACAATCCAGAACGTGCAGTGGACTACTTGTACTCTGTATGCCCAAAGTCAACGAACTTTCTGCTGCCATATTTTTGTAGCATTAATTGTTTTCATTTATTTTCCAGGGTATTCCAGAAGCTACAGAAGTTGCAGTGCCAGTGCCTCGTTTTCCTGCAAGTCAGGCACCTGAAACTGGTGCAACCGCTGCTCCAGTCTCTGGGGCTCCTAATTCAGCTCCTTTGAATATGTTTCCTCAGGTAAGGCCTCTGATATGGGAAAGATCCTTGCATTTGTTCCATTGTGTGAATATTTATGTTTAAGCTGGGATTCTTCAGGAAACACTTGCTGCTGCTGCTGGTGGTGGTGGTGCACTTGGATCGCTTGATTTCCTTAGGAACAACCAACAGGTGGATATTTTTCCTTCTGCTTTCACGTAACAACTTTATAAATTTTGTAAATCATTCTAAGAGTGGGTATGATGGAAAAAGTTGGGGGAATATGAGGGCGGTGGAACACGTGCATGCATATATCTTACCAAACCATGATTTACCAAATGATGCCGTCTACATATATGTTTCTCATGCACCTTAGAAGGGGAACTGATGGAGACATGGTCACTAAACTGAATATTTCTCTATCTCTTTTCTGCATCAGTTTCAAACTCTCCGTTCAATGGTGCAAGCTAATCCACAAATTTTACAGGTCTGTGTCTTTCACTTGCAGCTGTTGTCAGTCTGATTTTTTCTTACTTTTTCTGAGATTTTGCTGCTGCTATTGTCACAGCCCATGCTACAGGAGCTCGGAAAGCAGAACCCCCAGCTTCTAAGGTTAATTCAGGAGCATCAAGCGGAGTTCCTTCAGTTAATAAATGAACCGCTTGAGGGTTCTGAAGGGTGAGTTTTTTGTTTTTATCTTTAACTGGAAACTTATAGCAGTTGTATATCATCTCGCTGCAGTCATTGGCACTGAATCGTCGATGCATAGTGCATGCAGGTTTTGTTAGTTGAGTTGCTGTAGTTACCTAGTTGACCTTCACATCAAAACTCATTAATTATGTACTAGGTCACAATTCACTTCCCTAGATACTCGTGTGAACATAATGTTAGAGAAGGGCGCAAGGGCAACCTCATGGTAGTTGTAGTTTTACCTTTGGCCTATCGAAGATTATTTTACTGATTTCTCGTCTCGTGTGCCTTTGAAAATTTGTATATAGGAAATTAGTTGCTATAGAGTTGTAAACTTATATAAACTAGTGTTTGTTGCAGTGATATATTTGATCAGCCTGAGCAAGACATGCCTCATGCCATCAATGTCAGTCCGGAAGAACAGGAGGCCATAGAGCGGGTATTTTTCGTATGAACCTTGAATGCTCTCTCTCTCTCTCTTTTTTCCCCGCTTGAAAAGAAAAACCTCGAATGCTCGTACATTTTCCTTGACGCACTACTGGGTATATTTGTTGTAGCTTGAGGCAATGGGATTTGACAGAGCCCTAGTCATCGAGGCATATTTGGCATGTGATCGGAATGAGGAATTGGCAGCAAACTACCTCTTGGAGAATGCTGGTGATTTTGAAGACTGAATGAATGACCTTGGTAGACCATTGGATTCATAGTTTTTAGGTTTTTGGATCCGTGCCCATTTCAGCCTCTTTACTTGGGTATGGTTTTTTGAGTAAAATATGTACTTTTACAAGGGAATTGGTCATAATTAATTCTTTGCCGAGATGAATTCTTAATCCTGTCATGAGAAATTTTTCTTTGTCATGGCTCCTTACTGTTTTATGGAGAGTTAATTAAGTTACCGTAGGAAAAGGTTTCTTACCAACATTTCATGTCTGCTTGTTGGCATTCCAACCTCCCATCGTCGTGGGGTATGTTTGGTCCGGGGGATGGAAAGGTAGAATGATGGATAGGATACGAAGGAAAAAGAGAGTGAAGGAAAGCCTAGATTATGAGCATATGTTTGGTATATAGGTTTGAAAAGTTAAAAAGATTCTAAGATTTTAATTCAACTTAAATTTTTATTTGTTTTGAAATCCTCACAATGCCTCACAATGTTTATTCTCTCTCTATTAAATACCAATCTAAAAAGATTCTCAACTTGAATAATAATCCTTTTGAAGATAACTTCTCAAGTCTATATTTCAAACATAAGTTCATTTTTCTCAGAGTAGTTTGGTATTAGGGTTGCGTAAAAATTTCATAAATTTCCCATGACCTATATTACTTGTGGGTCCATATGTTTCCTAAATTATGAAATGTACTTGTTATATTCCTGAATTTTAACATGTGTTAAGTTGTCTCTTTTGTTAATTTTCGTTAGTTTTTTCGTCATTTAAATTAATGTTAAAATACCTCTTGATCTTTAATTTTGGGTCAAATTGTCTCTTGATTTTTGCATTTGTATAAAAATGCCTCTTTAAGTTTTAATATTTGTGTCAAATTGATCCATGATCTTTAATATTTGTGTCAAATTATCTTATCTATCTTATTTTATTTATCTAACATTATATAATTACCGAATAATTATTAATTTTTTTAGAGTAGGTTAAACAAAATTTTTGGCCTGTTTGGGGCCAGATGTTCATGTGGTACTTTTTTCAAAATCTCAATTCTACAACAAAATCTCTCTCTTCAATTTTCAAAAAACTCAAATTTTAAAAGTCCATAACTTTCTCATTTCAAATCGAAATATGATGATTTTTATGTTAAGATGTTCACAACAACGAGACGAACAAGACAATATCCATTTTGTATTTTTTTCAAAGTACATTTCAAATTTTTGCATTATTTTCTATATCACAATTTTTTCAAAAGTTTTCTCCCCAAACACACATTTCCAATCCAATATTCAAAACACCATCTCCAGATGTCTTTCAAATGGACAGTTAAATAGTATGTATCTTTTTTTGACACACTTTTTATTTTACTTATTTTAATTCAAGTTAACATTAATTTTAATTTTCTTAATCAAAATTAACTACACAACATATGTTTGTAATTTCATTGTCCTAATATTACAATTTTTAGTTCAATTGTGATTGATAACACTGTGACACAATATGCAAATCAATCAATTTTTAAATTTAAAGATATAATTAGGAATGGGTATAGAAGTAAACTTATAATAACTCATTCTCATTATGGGATTACGTAAATGCATAAATGAGATTCGTTATGACAATGATTATGAATTATGTAGGCCAAATAAACAACTTGTTCGAAAGAAGTATTTACATTAAATGACTATTGTAGAACACCTCATTTAGAAAATGAACATTATTTAACTTATTTGCAATTTTGAACGAAATTTGAAATTCATTAATTTTTTTATTCCAGATTTACCCTTCCATGATTTAAGTTCACATATTTTTTTTAATTGACTTTTTTTTTTTTGGGGGAAAAAATTAGTTACTCCACATTGGCACTTTTTTTTTTCCGGAAAAAAAAAAAATTTACTCCACGTTTGACTAATTGAAATATTTTCACATTTTACTCCACATTTAAATTCAAGTTTTGAAATTGTTTATACACAACAATCTTACCTTTTTTGTGTATTTTGTTGGTGATTTCTTTTCCTACAAAAAGATTTTTTTTTCTTGAAATTCCACGTACGTTACAGTGCATTTGTTTCATTTCAACATACAGTTATCTTTTTTTAGGTAAATTCTTATCCTATTTCATTGGTGGTCATATTATAATACCAATGTCACCGAAGGATTATTGAAAGATGTTATCATTATAATACATATTCTGAATTAATAACACTAAGAATACAGTCTATACTACATCAATTTGTAGTTACCATAATGGCTATAATAATTTCTTATTATAATGACTTTGTCACCTTAATAATTATGTTTCATCATAAAATGTTTATACTATAAATACCTTATCATTATATTGCATACTATTGTTTAGTAATAATCTAATTATGGGATCAATATGATAGTAATTGCACTACTTGTGAAAAAACTTCATTATCAAAATTCTTAGTTATTGTTTTTCGGATCACTACCATATCGACCTTGTCATGGAGGGGAATAAAACACATATTCACCAAATTTAGTTTCACTTGGTATGGTGGAAAAATACAATGTAGTCATATGATAATGATTTTATCACTTAAACAATCATGTTTTATCATACGATGTTTATATTATAAAGACCTTCTCATTATATTAAATATTTTTAATTTGTAACAATCCAGTTATGTGGTTTATACAATAATGACTGTATTATTTTATAATGTCATAATTCTTAATCTTATCATTTTTTGAATTACTAGAATATTGACCATGTCATTGAGAAAAAAAAATATTAATCATATATAGTTTCAATGTTTCATAGCATATTGACCTCATCAATATGTTACTGACAACAAATACAAAAAATTTGTAACAAATAATAAAGTATATTAACGAAAATGTACAAACACAAGAATATTAATGAAGAATACTTAAGGGATTTTTGAATTTCTTTTAGAAATAAAAAATGAATTATTGAAATTAATGTGACTATTTTTAGAATGAAATTTGTCTTCTTCTTCTTCTTCTTCTTCTTCTTTTTTTCTTTTTTTTTTTTTAATTTCTTAAACTAGATTTGACGGTATTTTTGTCAGTGCAACACGGTAAAGTTTATTTTTTATTTAATTTTGCAAATAAGTTTGTTTTTAGATATTTTTTAAAAGCATGTCTCTAATTTGGCCATATATGTAAATCATTCTATTCGAAATCCAATTCTTTCCTTTGAGTCCTATCAACTATGATTACGTATAAATAAACTAATGACTCAAGTTAAAATAAGTAACTTAAACAAATAGTGTTACAAAAAGATACATATTATTTTATTAGAATAAAAAATATTCTATTGTCTATTCTAAAAAGTTAATAATTAGTAGATAATTATATAATATTAGATAAATAAATAAGATAAATAGGACAATTTAATACAAATATTAAAGATCGGAGATAGTTCGATACAATCAGTCAAGATCATTGAGTATTTTAACACAAATACAAAAATTAGGGGCATTTTGACACAAATGTAAAGTTTAGAAGATATTTAACATTAAAAATGATAGAAAAACTAACATAAATTAATATAGAGGCAATTTAACTCACACGTTAAAGTTCAAGAGGTACAATGCATAATTTCATTAATGGGACATATTGATGCTGGTAAGGGGGAAATTTATGAGTTGTAAACATGTGTTGCCTGACTTGGCCACTCTGGGCTGCAAGTGAAATGTGGGCCGGGTGGGGTGGCCCATTAAAGAAGCGTTGTATGTGGGTCTTGATGAAGGAAAAGGTAGCCCATAAAAAGAATCTCCATTTCTTCTTTTACTTCCAAGACTCCTACAATAGCTCAAAAGATTAAAGGGGAGTTCATGGGGTAAACTTGCTTTTCCCTATTGATTAGGTAAAATCTAAAGGTTCAAATTGAATCTTAGTGAGGGTGTATGTGCTCCCTTTCATGCTACATCATAGCTCCTATCTAATAAAAAAAAATTAAAAAAAACCTCAATAGTTTATAAGAATATGAAGGCAAGATGTCCTCGAACAAGGAAGAGTGGGTTGAGAAGGCGAGATGTCGACGGTGGGATGTGATCGACGACGGAGGGGGTCTTGTAGGCTGGGTTGCATTTATAGAGAAAAGGCTCTCCAAAGTTTAATGTTATTGATAGGTTTAGAAATGAAGGATTGAGATCAAAAAGATGATTAGGTTGACGGTTAGGATTTGCTTGGGGGAGAAATTGCTATTATATAAAATCTGAGGCTAGTTTAATAATTTTCATATTTGAAAGTGGGAGAGTGATCTTATGTAATTGTTTATATTTCACATTCTATGGTCAATGTCATCTTGAGTTGTCAGTTTCAGATCAAAGGGTCTATATTTTTTTACCCCATTAATGGGGGTAAAAAAGCTTACATTACTGTAGATTCTCCCAAGATTAAATGAAGACTAAGGGCCTATTTGGGAGAACATTTGGAGATGGTG
The DNA here is from genome assembly GCA_038430175.1 of Ficus hirta. NCBI lineage: Eukaryota > Viridiplantae > Streptophyta > Magnoliopsida > Rosales > Moraceae > Ficus > Ficus hirta. The sequence continues at coordinate 2,622,466 of CM076595.1, read as the reverse complement.
TTTTGAAAGATGAATTGAAAATATATATTTAGAGGGAAAACTTTTGAAAAAGTTATGTGATATAGAAAAAAATACAAAAATTTGAAATGTATTTGGAAAAATATGCACAATAGATTTTTTCTTGTTCGTCTCGTCGTTACGAGCATTTTGACATAAAATTCATCTCATTTCGAATTGAAATGAGAAAGTTGTGAAATTTTAAAGTTTGAGCTTTTTGAAAATAAAAGAGATAAAAAGTTTGATTTAAAGTTGAAATTTTAGAATCTAGATGGTGTTTTGTTATCTGGAGATTGCATCCCAAACGGGCCCTTAAGAATTTCAAGAAACTAACAAAGAGACACATATAAATTAGTAGGAAAAGATGTAAAATTAGACGCTTATTAGTGAACGACAAAAAACTTAATGATTTTGATGTTTTAGGCTTCGTTTGGCTTTCAGGTTCAAATTTAGGTTTTTCATATCAGTTTTTATTTTTTTCTTAAAAAATTAACAAAAATTATAATCAATTTTTGAAAAGTTAACCAATTTCAATATAAAATTTCATTCCAAACCCATACACAAAAAACAAGCTTAAAATTTGAGATTTAAGCTATGATTCAGGACCAAAAATGAAATTACACTTTTATTTATTTATTTATTTGTTTTTTAAACCCTGATTCGAACACGCGCGCTTCGGCGGCGGAGGTGAAGAAATGGCACGGCACATAGCAGGGCAGGGGCGGTCTTTCTCTCTAATGTGGATGGTGAACAGAACTGAACAGAGCATTATACTCTACAACTGTCACCAAAAGCCATTTCCGTACAAGCAAAAGCTAGAGCCGTTCACGTGATAAATTCCCTTAAAATTTGGGAAGAATCCCATGACTCCCACAACTAACTCTTGACTCTTTCAATTTTTATTTTATTTTATTATTTCTTTTTTAATTTTCAAAAAAAGAAAACATAATATCGCAAGAGTATAATAACTTCTTCCCATTCAAAAATCCAATTCCGTTACTCTCTGTAACCAGAAAATCCCCCAAATTGGGTTTCTTCTTTCCTTCATTTTCTTTTCTCTTCGTTTTTTGCGTTTTTGGAGCTCGAAATCCCATCAATGGAGAAGAGGAAAAGTCAGATTGGAGCAGAGCAAGAGGTGGAGAAGAAGAAATATCCGATAGGACCAGAGCATTACACTCTCTTTGAGGAGGTAGGCCAAGGCGTTAGCGCTTGCGTTCTCCGAGCTCTCTGCAAGCCCTTCGACGAGATCGTCGCCATCAAAATCCTCGATTTCGAACGCGAAAATTGTGATTTGGTACCTTCCTATCTCGATTTCGATCACTATTCGTTTCGCAATCTGATTCAAATACGATTGTTTTAAGGAACTAGGATTTGGGTGAAGAAATTGTTGTTTAGGTATTAGATTAAGGAATAAGATTGTGTAATTTGTTTTTTCTTATTCTCATGTGTTCATCTTTCTTTCATGGAATTGCGAATTTTGCATGGGATCTGTGAAATAGTATGAATACGACAGGTTTCGGATTTATTATTATTTTTTTAATCAGTGACAAAAAAAAAAAAAAAAAAACGGGAGAATTATTAATATGAGATACTCATTTTAGCTTTTTCTTAAAGTTAAAACCACTGATTCATTGGATCATAATAATGACAACATCAGCTAAATCCATGCACCTGACAGCTCAGTTTTGTTTTGTTTTGTTTTTTTTTTTTTTGTTTTTGTTTTTGTTTTGTTTTTTTCAAAATGACAATGACTCCTTTGAGTAAAGTTATTTACTTTGATGCCCCTGAAAAACTAAGAATGTTTCACATAGACCCCTTTCAGTGTTGATTACCCAAAATTGACGGCATATTCTCGGTTTTTTGAAGGAATGATGGAATATGCTTCTTCACTAGTATTTTTTTCTAATCGCTATCTCTGAAACGTTGTATCTTTATCTTAGGATTTTGTATGTAGCATGTAGATGTATCAATCGTTGCTTCTGCATGAATTAATTCCAATTTAGTGAGTAAAATATCCCTGAAACTAGTTTGGCCATACTAATATTGTAGAAATTGAGCTTAAAGGAAAAGATGTACCCTTGAACTAGTCGACAATTGGTCCCAAAATCAATGGTTTAGATTTTGTTAACGTCTGATCTCGCTATAGAACCCTTGGTCAAGTCCACCCTTACCGGAGTTGCACAAGAAGTTGGTAAATCAAAGCCTTTCAACTGTGAAGATTTAAAAACTATAAAAATGAGAGGTTGAGAATTGCAATGAGATTTTGTCACATATGGATTAGATACAAAACTTTAGGGGGCACCGGTGGAATTGTTCCTTTTTTTTTTTTGGTGTGGCTACAGTAGGACACTTATGGAGTATTGATGTCATCAAATAAGTAACGAGGCGAGGAAACAAAGTGTTATTCCTTTTGGAATAGGAGTATCGCTTTCATCCACATTTGATTAGACAGAAGAAAAAACAATGGAAGATATTTTTTCTGTTAATTGTATTAAATTGTTTTATTTGCATTCAATTGTTAGTTATTATCAAGATCGGACTAATGCCACTTTGGTATTCTGTATCAATAAAAATGATATCATCTTTGTTTAACGATAAGCAGCCAATTTTTATGCTGAGATGTTAGTATGTTACTGTTTGGAATGCTAATTTTTGTTCAACTTTCAGGCTCTGTAGCGTGCTCTTACTATATTTATGCATGTATGACTGTGGCAAGCTGGCAATAGTTGTTCCTGATATTTGTATATTTCTTTGGCTCTGTGACAGAATAATGTTTTTCGTGAAGCACAGACTATGGTCCTGGTTGACCATCCTAATGTGCTGAAATCACACTGCTCCTTTGTCAGTGGTCACACTCTGTGGGTTGTCATGCCATTCATGGCTGGTGGATCTTGCCTTCACATATTGAAGGCTGCACACCCAGACGGTCTTGGGGAAGCAGTTATCGCCACTATCTTACGTGAGATTTTGAAGGGTTTGGAGTATCTTCATCATCACGGCCACATACATCGAGATGTCAAAGTAAGCCTCCTGTCATTCATCATTTGCTCAAAATTTCACGCATTACAACTCACAAGTTTGTAGCTTGTTTATATATGTGTTTTTGGCTCCCATTTATAATTCAATCAATATCATTTCCTATATTTATTGATTTTTGGTTGTCATGTTTGATGTTTGGATTACGATTATTTGGTTCTAACCTTCTTGATGTACTAGTATCAAAGCGACACCAAATTTGTATAGTTTTGTAATTGGTAGTTTTCTAGACAAATACAAAGATGTAACCCAGCACACTCTTGCTTTTAGAGCAAGTTAGTTACTGAAGATGTGGTCAAAGGTGCTGTTGGTTCAATGATCTCCTCAATAATATCGGTCTCTAATCCGTTAGACCCTCCGATCAAACCTCAGCAACGGCGACTTAAGTCTTGGAGTCCCCCACGGCTTTCTTGTCATCCGTCCTTGGTCAATGTCTTTAGTACATGATGATGCTATCTTTGTGGTGTATTTTGACTAAAATTTTATGCATTTCTTCCCTTTTAGGTATCTTCTTCTACCAATCACTGTCAATGGATCTCAAGTTATGTTTTCTATTATCAGATTAGAAAATAATTTTTGTCTATTAATGAGCCAGAAAGATTGGTAAATAAAGTATTTGTGTTTGTATTACCAAGTGAAAGTGAGTCCACCCCTCTCTTCTTTCCCAGTGCCAAAATGGCATCATTTCTTTTGCCTAAGCTGATTGTATGAAGTTTTCATATTGTTGTCATGGTGATTTATATATATATATATATATATATTGTTAGTTACCAATTCTCCCAAAAGCTTAAGCTGTTAGGAGGTGGGCCAACAATAGTTTTATATTTCAGCACTCCCCCTCACGTGCAGGCTAGACAATGGGCAAACGTGCGGACAAATATTAATTTGAAAGTCCAACACAAATTATAAGAAGCCCGAAACATATTAAAGGCCTAACACACAATGATAATAAAGGGGGTTAAATAGTGCAATTACAGGGGTTCGAACTCAGGACCTCCTGCTCTGATACCATGTTAGTTACCAATTCTCCCAAAAGCTTAAGCTGTTAGGAGGTGAGCCAACAATAGTTTTATATTTCAGCATATATATTCTTTTTGAGATGAAGATCCACTCCTTGCATTTTGTGCTTTTCACTTGTGCTGTTTGGAACGTCATATTCTAGCTGTGTAGCTTAAAGATTGGAGAGATGCCAAAATTTGTGTGCGTGCGTATAATTTTTATTGTTGTTTTTTCAAATTTTGCTTCTTTCGCAAATAAAGTGAGAGAAAGGATGAAGTTAATGTTTGTTCCAATGTAATGGGATAAACTTAGTCAGTTTTTATTCATCATGGCTAGGGAATCTTAAAGCAAACTTTGACATTTTGAAACTTTTTTTTTTTTTTTTAATATATTAAGAAGCATTTCTGCTAGAATCATCAAGTTTTGATTCTCTCGGAATCTCTGTTACTCTCTTTCTCTCGCATGTTTTTGGTTGTTCTCAGCATCACAAAGACACAGGTAGATTTACTATGGAGTCATTGTTTCTCCAATGCATGAAAGCAGAACTTTGGCCAAGTTTCTGGCATTCTTGCAATTTGCATAAGTTCAATTATAAGATTACCTCATTTTCAATTGCAGCCATTATAACATGAAAATGTCTTAATATTACCATGCTAATTGTTATGTCATACATGCTTTTTATAGGCAGGGAATATTCTTATTGATGCACGTGGTGCTATAAAGCTCGGAGATTTTGGTGTTTCTGCTTGCCTTTTTGATTCAGGGGATAGGCAACGTGTAAGGAATACATTTGTGGGGACGCCTTGCTGGTATGGTTGTCATCCACTCTTCACACATACACACACAGATATATATTAAATATATGTCCTATAGTTTAGACGAGCATACGAGACAAGGTTAATTTTTTTTTAAATTGCAATTATATCAATACTTGCAATCTTTTCTGTAGGATGGCACCTGAGGTCATGGAGCAACTACATGGTTACGACTTCAAGTTTGTGTTCTGTCTCCTTATTTTTTAGCTCCATCTTTTTCCGTTTTAATTATTAATTTTTGATTGACTGCTTCTACTCAGAGCTGATATCTGGTCTTTTGGTATAACTGCATTGGAGCTTGCTCATGGCCATGCTCCTTTCTCAAGATACCCTCCGATGAAGGTGCACGATATTTAAATGTTCTATTCTCCAATCAGCACACTTTAAATCACTTGGAGCATTAAATCAAACCACATTAAAATGTTATTAGGTGCTGCTTATGACGTTGCAACATGCACCTCCTGGCCTTGATTATGAAAGGGACCGGAAATTTTCTAGGGTATTCTGTCAACTTTTTCATTTTTTCAAGTACTTATAGTTACGACTTCACGTAAATGCTCTTTTTTATATTCCTTCTTTGTCTCCAGTCTTTTAAGCAGATGATTGCTAGTTGCTTGGTGAAAGACCCTTCACAGCGGCCTTCTGCAAAGAAATTGCTGAAGCATTCGTTCTTCAAGCAAGCTCGGTCAAATGATTATATTGCAAGGACACTTCTGGAGGGGCTTCCTGATCTCGGTGACCGCATCAAAGAATTGAAGGTAAAAATTTTACTCATGATACCTTTAAGCGTTTGGTCACCCGTAAGCTATAATAATATCTTTTTTGCCAATCTCAGAGGAAGGAGGAAGATATGCTTGCGCAAAAGAAAATACCAGATGGCCAGAAGGAGGAGATCTCTCAGGTAGGAATTTTGTCTGCAATAAATGACAGTAAATGCTGCTTCCTGATTTATCCTTTTGTTTAATTGTTGTCATGATTTTCTAAGCCAGGATAATCATCTATAAGTGGTTTAACTTTTTGTTACTTTCACTAGGATAATGCTACATTACTTGAAGATAACATTTGCTGGTTAAGTAATGCGTGTAGAAATATATAGTTTAAGTAGACCTATGTGGTAATGTAAAAAACTACTATAAGGTACCATTTGGTTAACGAATTCTGAATATGAACTCTCTACCCCGTGAGATAATACAAAGTATGAACTGCTAACTGTTATGAGATTATTTAGTTTAAGAAAAAGTGGTAAATTGGTTATTATTCGGTAGGAAATATGTGGATAATAACCACTGCTGTTACTTGCCGTAACCAACTATTTTGGTACCTGCACTTTGACCACCCGGATTCAGTTCTCAACACTTGTAGGGTGTGAAAACATTGCTAACAGCTTGCTTATTGTTGATCTTCAAATTATGTTGTAGAACGAATACAAAAGAGGAATTAGCGGCTGGTATTTCGATCTTGACTTCTTAAAGGATCAAGCTTCCCTGGTAATTATTAATCCTTTTTTATTCCTTAAATTAACAATTCTATGATTATGAAAAATACAATGATGATGTTACAATAATGTTGTGCTTACCAATGGATTTTTTTTCCCCTTAAATCAGATTCAGGATATTGATGACACTGTATCTGATACTAGTCAAACAGGGAGCTCAAATTCTTTGTCTGCTCTTGATGTAAACGAAAAGCAATTAAAGTGTCAGAGCATTCCCGAGATTTCTGATATGGTATTATTTTTCTTTCTTTATTTAGTTAAGTGTAGTATCCATAGATTATCTTTCTTGGTTTTTTATAGACGCATTTATAAACTACGCACACCTTATGGGTATTTACTTGTATTGATGTTTCTACCTGGTTCTTAAGGATATGACATTTGACAGGATAATAATTGTGCAAACCAGAGCCAATCAGCTGCTATCCCATCAGTTCAATCAACTTCATATGATTACAAGTACGTTATTCTCACACATCTCTCTTTTACTAACTTACTAGTTGAAATCACGTGCTTCGTGTGAAGTGCATATGTAATAAAATTATTGAATATTTATTTTATAAACATAAATGTTAAAGTTTTCAATGATATAATATTTTTTGACACATATGCTATCAAAAAAAAAAAAAAAAAAAAAGAAGTAAAAACATATTTTAAAAAATATTTTTATAGGGATGAATTTGATTAAGAAAGTAAATCCATTAAAAAGGATTTTTATGGAAATAAAACTAAGAGAAAAAAAAAATACAAGTTTAAAAAAAGTTGGAAGGAAAAAAAAAAAAAAGAAGAGAGAGAGTAGAAAAAAGTAATAAATCAATAAAAAGGAAAAAAAATGACATCATCACAAAAAGGCAAAATAACTTAACCAAATTTTGAATAGTGTTTTTAGGGAACTTCACTCTTTTAATATAGTTATAGATAGATTATAGATTATAGATTTATATGTAAACACCTTCATATGTATTTGTTGTGTGTGTGTGTGTGTGTCGGGCAATCTTTTCTCCCATGCTATGTTCAACTAGAGCATATGATAATGCGGGTGTTAAAGAAATCTCTAAATATGCCAAAAACATTGAAGCATAGACTATCAATTGTTATGACATGTATATCTATGCTCAATCCAAGTTCATGTAAAGTGTATCTTAATAGTCCAGACGTATGTAGTATCCATTAGTAAAAGGGTTATGAGGGACAGGTTGTAGATATTATTCTTCTATATATGGCATAACTAGACATATAACTCAGGTTAAGACTTAAAAAGTCCTGATGCAATGATGTTTTTATTTCCAGAACTAGACGTGATAAATCAGATGATGAATTTAGCATTGCTAGTTCAAGCCATGAACAGCACATATCACAGCATTCTTCCCCACATGCTGATGATCGTGTTGAAAATAACTTGGACAAAAAGCACGATTCAGGGAACGGTGGAAAAATTTTGGGGGCCTTGGATGTGCATTCTCAAGATAGAAGTCCAGGCTCAATGGATAATGCTGTTTTACCAGGATTAATGAGTCTACAGATTAAAGAAGAGAGGTTTGACCTTCAAGCTCATAAGATTTTTACCTTCTTATGCCCCTCCTGTTGCAAGGTTTTTTGCTTGCTTTGAATGGTGATTACCATTTTTTACTCGATATTACCTGGGAGCCATATTTAGCCGTATTACATGTTATGGTTATCATTTAAGTGTTCCCAGTTAATATGAGGAATTGTACCCCTGACAACAATCTTGGCAAATTGTTCGGAAGAGATGAAAGGATTTTGAAGATCTTGTAGTGATGATAATATAGATGTGGGTCTCTTTCTTTATGGGTTTTGAATCTTAAAGAATATAAGATTTATCCATTGTCCTTGATCTTACTGCGTTAGGTTATTTTATGTGTTTCTAATAAAAGAAAAAAGTCTTCATATTACATGTAATCTTATCAAACTAAATATATGCTTGACTGCCTTCAATTCCTATCATATTTGAAGAAAGCATGAACCGCTCATCATTTGACTTTTAGCTTTATGATATTCCACTAACGTAAAGATGAAGTGACTTCTATACGTGGCAATGGATTTTTGGGATATTACCATGTAAAAACCATAAAATCAGTATTCAATCACACTGAAATAGAGTTTCCTTTCTGTTTTCCACAACAATAATTTCTCTTTTGATGGATGGGTACAAAATCATCCCATTGACCTTTGCTAAACGACAATGAGGCAAAACACCAGCTAAAATTATATCATAAACTGGAAAGCAAACAAACCGGTATTTCATGGAATTCATCTTACTTCATTTTGTTTCCTATAAATTGACATTTTTCTTAAAGTAAATGTTCTATTTAGTAATGCATCGAATTTCTCTCTATATTGTCTTTTATTATATTTATTATGAGATGTGGATGCACGAGACTTTTCTCACAAAATCGAAATTTGCAGTGATAAGTTGCAAGGTCAACCCCAGAATTGTTCAAATTGTAATGCTGCAGCAGTCTCGCATCCAGGAGATGATGTCTTTTTCGATGTTTCTTCAAGACTATCTAAATCACCAGGCATGAGCTCAAATTTTTGCTTTTCTGTTTAGCATCTTGATATGTTCGTTGGTTTTCCATTTGATCAATATACATGAGCACTTCGCTCTCTCAATACTTGAAAGTAATCTCAACTTTTTCTTTTCCTCAAATCTATCAATGATGCAGCAGATGGTGAAGAGCTTGATGAGAAAGCAAAGGAACCTGTCGTTCAGCAGAAAGGACGTTTCAAAGTCACATCCGAGAATGTTGACGTGGAAAAGGTGACTTTGTTGATTCTTGACTTTACAGTACCTTCCATTGTAAAAACTGCGTATTCATTTTATTTATTTTTATTTGTTATTTTTCTAAGAAACATCTTTCTGTTGATGATAGAATTAATTACAAAGGAAAACAGGATAAGATGTCCTCAAGAAATATCAATACCAAAAAAAAAAAAAAAAATTCTAATTTTATTTCTCTCTCCTTTTTTTTTTTTTAATAAATAAAATTAAAAGAAAGTTCTTTTAATTCCAGGTAGTCCCTACTCCTACGCTGCAAAAGAGTAATAGCATGCAGGTTCGTACTCATAGACATTAGCATAATTTTCAAAGTTTGGCATGCAGGTTGGTACTTTTTCACATTAGCAAAATTTTGACAGTTTACCCTTAGCGGTTCTGCACTCGCCTTTTATGGAATTTTGTTTAGAAAAGATTGATGCACGATCTATTCACAATTCTCATTGCATGCAATTCTCTCTGTCCCCAAAAAAAAAAAAAAAAAAAAAGGAAAAAAAAGGAAAAGAAAACAGAGGCAAGAGAGGCATTATTCATCTGGAAAAAAAGGTTTCACCTTTCCTTGATTATTGACTTCTAGATATAAATAGTGTATGATATTCCCGGCACAAGTACTCGCTGTGACTTTTTTTAACATAACTATTTCTCAAGCTTTCAGACTTTGTCCTGGTCAAACTTCGCACTAAAGCTGGTGGAATAACCATATGTACCTCCTCCAAATAAGTTTCTCGAATAACTAAACATTTGGTGTTTCTGAATTGACAATTGGTATTTTTATTAATTAGCTAAAACATGGGAAAAAGCAGGTAGATAGGCAGTTTTTGAACACTTATTTGAAAAAAAAAAAAGGTCGATCTTTTTTTCTTTTTAAATTTTATTTAGGAAAAATGGCTAGTGGCCATTAAAATATCATATCGATATTGAATTGACCATGTTTTATCAGTCAATCACTGATTGATGGTTTTTTTAAAAATGGCCATTTCCTAATGTAACAAAACTTTGACATCTATTAAAAAAATGATTAAGAAATGTCATTTACCCACATATCCCGAAAATATATTTGTTGTTGTTCATTACATCACAACAAGATGGACCTTACCTGGGCAAAGAATGAACACGCTACTGAATTTTGGATGGAGATTTCTTGCACCTATTTCTCTCTCCAGCCAGTGCAAACATCTCCCAGTAGTCCATCCCTTAACTTAGAGTCATCCCTTGGCTACTAATCTATCCATATACCTTTCAAGAGACCAATCCACTTTGTTATATAAAGTGAAAGATCATCTAAACCCACCATTTTCTTCTCTTTAGGAGGCTCAAATATCTACTATATCTCATTTCTTGGTGGCATTCACTCCTTAATCATGGCTAGTTTCTAATTTTATTTTCCCAGTTCCTTTCCTAAGAGCAATGGGCCAATCAAGATCTTTTTAAAAAACAGGAATTAGGAAAAGTGTTACCTGGTTTTGGTTCATATCATCTTCCAGTGAAGCGAGTTTGTACTGAAATCTTTCCTCAAAGGAAGCTTCTTTTTGTTTTCCCCTAAAAAAAAACAAAACATTGGAGATGTTCCAATCTATAATGCCCAGAATTTGTGATAAAATTAGCCTGTGGTTTTCTACTTCGTAAGAATTTAGGAATTTGTCCTTGTCACTGATTTGTTTAAGGTGGGCCTACTCTGATGTACTCTAAATTTTTGTTGACTTCTGTTTAGTTTAGACCTCTTGCTCTCCTTCTCCTATTATGTATTGTTTCTATACTTTTATTATACCAAAAATGTCGTTTTTTTTAATATGTTTTTATTTTTAAATTTTTTATTTTTATGAATAATAAAAGTAGAGAGTGTTTTCTTTCAGGGAAGTTGTAGAGATAATGATCATGGTGCAGAAATAGTGTCTACACATCCACCCATTGTATCAATAGAGTAGAGCTGACCACTTTCTCTTGTAGGCCCAATTATCTTTCGATTTACCAACCCCCCTGCTCCCGGAAAGGAGTAGGAAAGAAAGTTTTAGTATAATTGATATTTTTGGTGATTGTCTACATAAAGCAAACTGCAGGATGATTTAAGAGCATGTAAAACCTGTTTTAAGTATATGGATGGAGTCATGGGAGTTCGTTGACAGAAATAGAGGTTCCATTTGCACCGGCAGCTTTGATCTTTCTATACCCTACACAATGGAAGGGAGAAACACTCATGGTCCATGGTCGGAAAAACAACTTTTTGAAACATAAAGGGGTTTAGATCCATCACTTGATTGAGCGTAGGAGCTGGTGGGATTAGGGCTTTCTGTTTGTCCGGGAAGCATTTTGGGTTTTCCCATTTGTTCCTTGTTCAGATCCTCCCACTCTTCATTATTTGGATCCAAACTTTCTCATTAAAATTTTGATACCAGATTGATTTTTCTTCAGTCTTCGTTTTTTTCTCTTCCTCTTCTTGCTGTAATAAAAGGATGCCAATTTCCAGCTTATATAAAACTCCAGGACTAACTAATCCGTGTTTATGTACTTAGTGGAACTTATGAGTTCGGACAGATTTCATATATTCCTTTATTTTATCCATTAATCGTATGTAAGTTGTAACTATCCTACTGTCATAGTTTAGAAGGCACACAAACGAATCACATGAAAAGTGAAATCACAAGATTTGTTTTGACTTTTGACTTATGAAATAAACCCAACCAGTCACTGCACAACTTTTGGTACTAGTTATTAATTGAGTGAATTTTCCAAGATCTATGTGGTTAAAAAGTACCAAGTTGGCTTCACACCAACTAGGAAGTTAGCAGATGCAAAATATAGGAGTTGAGTTTCTAAACATTTATCATAGAATGACTAATTGCTGATATGCCTTTTTGAGAAACTTAGAAATCAAATCTGCACTTTATTTGCTAGAGGTAACAAGAGATCAATCGCGTTCATTTAATATTTTCCGTTGAATATCTCATGGATACTTTGGGATATGCAGGTGATTGGCACACATCAGCAGGTTCCTCTACCATCTACTCTTCCACAACCATCACCATCACCATCACCATCACCATTACCATCGCCATCACCATCATCACCACCGTCGCCTTCTAATGCAACTTCATCTATTAATTTTGGCTCTCTTTTCTCTTTGTTGAACACTGTTTTGGAGACTAATATAGTTCAGAGGGTATGTATTATCCACAAATGGTTATGGAGTAGTTTTCATTGGAAATGAAATTTTGTTTGATGTGTCATGCTTCTTTCCAACAGGATGTCATTTTGAGTATAATGAAGCAAGTTGCGGCCAGTGACTTTAAAGGTTTAAACATTTACTGCTTCTTAATCTGACTAAACAACTTTATATATCAGGTACTGAATTTTCGTCCCCATTTTTTTCTCCTCTAAACTGCAGCTAATGGAGGATGTACCTCTTCTGGCATCACGGAACGAACTTTGGTATGTTACATTATGGTTTCATGTGCATTTACATTCTCATTTTTGAAAGACTGTTCCCTCTTTCCAAAATGGATACTCATCCACTATTGCATCTTCAACTATTATTGTTGTTACTTTTCCTTTCCAAATAATCCGGCAAATACCCGAAACTACCTAATCCCAAAGCAATGTAAATTTTTTAATATAAGCTCCCATCAAATCTAACAAAACATAGAGATCAAAACGGCTTCTATTAACAACCCGGGAAAGATTCTGTTCCTGAGAAGGTGCTACGTTGCAGAGAAGAAACAAAGTGAAGGTTTTGTGAGAAGAAAAAATAATTATTCTTCTTGAATTTCATAGAGACGTTTACAAGATAAATAGCAAAGGAAGGCCACCAAATTAGGAAAGCCACAAAAACAGCAACTTCCTATGCTAGAAAACAGGAAACGGAATGCTAGAAAACAGGAAACACAGGAAACGGAAACTACCCAAAATCTCAAATAGTAATTTCAGATTTTATTTTCAAAAAATAGAAAATTCTAATTTACTTCCTAAAAATCTGACACAAAGTAATCTGAAACTCACTTCTCTGACAGGCTATATAGTTTTCTATGTTGCAAGAAGGGGATAACAGGCTATATAGTTTTCTATGTTGCAACAGATTACATCTATTTAAATTTTCCCTCAGCAATAAGCCAACCGAAACAGTTACTTTCTTAGGGTTCTGAGCCTTCCAAATAAACAGAGGGAGAAAGAGAAGAACTAACCAATCGTCCAAAAGAGAAAGTTTTGCATTAAGAATCCCCCAAAGAGTCAATGAACCACAGTCCCTAGTTAGAAATACATCCACCCAAGTATAGAATGGAAAAGAAAAGAAAAAGTTTCAAAGTTCTCCCCAGTCCTTGAGATTTGGAAGGTTCCAATCAATGGGACGACCGTATAGAGAATTAACAATCATTTTGGAGAACGGAGCATTTGGTCAAGGATAACCTATAAAACGAAGGAGAAGAGATCATGAAAGAAAACATCCCTTGCCAAGCATCTAACAAAAACAAATTTTAGAACCAGCCCCTACCTTGAATCAAATGCAGCTTAGGAACTCCTGCAGATTGAACTTCTAAGGACTCCTATGGGAATCTTCGGTAAAAATTTTAGAATATAAAAAAATGTCCTTGAAACTCAATGCTAACTCTTAACAACCATAAACCAAAGAGAATCCTATTCCAGAGCAAAACTCCAAAAGCACTTGCCGAAATCCGTTGCTGCAAGGTGTTTTATAGAGCTGAAACTACCCCCTTTATACAAATATTTTCTCAATTATTTGCAGCTGAACTCTGCATTTTGAACTGTAACATGAAGTAGGTCGGAATACTAGCAAGTACTGAATGAATCAAAGTGATTCTCTGACAACTTGAAATATAAGCGTTTTAGTAATTATTTCAACCACCAAGGACAATAATCACCACGAGTGGGATTACTACCTCAAGGAATATCCATATACTTAACAGGCTATGTCACCGCCAAATATCCCAACCAATTATCTAAAGTACACGGCTTGTTTTACTTGTCTCTGAATATTTCGTGCTTGAATATATATTTTTTAAGTCTAGCAATGCATGCATGTATACAGGAAGCAGCTTTCTAGTGGGTGTCATTTGTTCGAAAGGTCTCTTACTTTTATTGTATTCCAAGGGTAGCACATGGAAAGATTTGTCTAAACTGTTTTCATTGTAGTCCCGTTTATGGAATTTTGGGATATGGGGTCATGTGGAGTTATATAGTGTCAATAGATAATGAAGTTTCTATCACAAGTATTGGGAATTAAGAAAATTGTATTTCATAATTTTACAATACAAACAGCCAGACTTTATAGGCTAGATACAGTCAGAAAACAGCTAGGAAACAACTATGAAATCTACAGCTAGGAAATCGGGAAAGAACAATCATATCCCAAAAATAATGAAGTTACCCAAATCAGGAAGTTACTCAAATCAGCCTATAATTAGTATATTGACTAAATCAGCCTATAATCAGTACAAAAACAAAAGGATCGACATTCTTAATTTATCACACCTAAATTACCCTACACGCCTATATTCTCCAACACTCCCCCTCAAGCTGGGGAGTAAATATTCTCCATCCCCAGCTTGCCAACAATTCTCTGGAACGTGTGACTAGCTAACCCTTTTGCTAGCACATCTGCTAACTATCCTTCTGTTGAGACATATGGCATGCAGATTAGTCCACTATCGAGTTTTTCTTTTATGAAGTGGCGATCTATATCCACATGCTTGGTACGATCATGCTGCACTGGATTATGTGCAATATTAATGGCTGACTTGTTATCACAATACAGCTTCATTGGCTTCTCTGCTGGAATTCTGAGATCTGTCAGAATTATTCCCTACCATAATAGCTCACAAATTCCTAGTGCCATGGCACGAAATTCCGCTTCTGCACTTGATCTCGCAACTACCGGCTATTTCTTGCTCCTCCATGTAACCAGGTTCCCCCCAAGGAAAGCACAATTACCCAAGGTTGACCTCTTGTCAGAAACTGATCCAGAATAGTCTGAATCCGTGTACACTTCTAAGCTCACACATGATCCTTTCTTGAAGAGCAAGCCTCATCCCGAACACGACTTGAGATATTGCAGGATTCTATACACTGATTGGAGATGAAAATCTCTTAGGTTGTGCATGAATTGGCTTACAGCGCCAAATGCATAAGCTATGTTGGGCCTGGTATGGGATAGGTAGATTAACCTTCCAACAAGTCTTTGGTACATTCCTCTATCCATTGGTTCATCATCAATTGCTTCTCCGAGCTTGTGATTCGGCTCAATTGGTGTCTCCATTTGTCTACAACCTGTTTTCCCTGTCTCCTTCAATAGGTCAATCACATACTTTTGTTGTGAGCGAGCAACTTTGATTCCTAGGAAGTACTTTAGCTTCCCAAGATCTTTCATTTCGAATTCCTTGGCCAACTTAGCTTTAAGTATCTCCCTTTCTTCTTGATCATTGCCAGTGACTATGATGTCATCTATATATACAATAAGCGCAGTGACTCCCCCTGAAGCAGAGTATTTTATAGTATGATCACCTTGGCTTTGTTTGTAGTCCATTGCTAACATCGCTCTTGTGAACCTACCAAACCAAGCTCTGGGCGACTGCTTTAGTCCATACAATGCCTTCCTTAGTTTGCACACCATATTCCTCTTAGTGGTACTAAATCCTGGAGGGGCTTCCATATAAATTTCTTCTTCGAGATCTCCATGCAGAAACGCATTCTTGACGTCAAATTGCTGCAAAGACCACTCAAAATTAGCAGCCAAAGACAAGAGAACCCTTACAGTGTTCATCTTTGCCATTGGGGAAAAAGTTTCTTGATAGTCAACACCAAAGGTCTAAGTGTAACCCTTCACTACCAGTCTAGCCTTGTACCGCTCAAGAGTCCCATCTGCATTATATTTTACTGAGAACACCCATTTGCACCCTACCGGTCTCTTTCCTTTTGGTAACTCAACCATCTCCCAAGTTCTGTTCTTTTCAAGTGCGTCCATTTCAACTCTCATAGCATGTTTCCACTCCCTACTACTTAATGCCTCAGATAGTGTTTTAGGAATGGCTATTGAGTTTAGGTGAGTAAGAAAGGCAATATGTGAGGGAGAAAATTTTTCAAGGGAGACAGAGTGTGAAAGTGGGTGTTGTGTACACTGTCGGGTACCTATCCTAATTGCAATGGGTAAGTTTAAATCCTTCTTATCAAACATAGGGTTAGGTGTATTTGCCTGGCTGGTGTCTTTCTCCTGAATAATTTCCTTCCCAAGCAACGGCTCTTGACTCTTGGGCTTGCCTTAGATCAGTCCTGTACTCCTTCCTTCTCGAGTAGATTTGGAGTGGTTTAGTGACTGTTGGATTGGCCGGTCTTGGAGTTTTAGGAGGTGACTGTGGTTGAGGTGGCTCAGAAGACATGATTAAGGGATTTATGGCTGGTTGAGGGTTCAGTGGTGGTGGTGGTGATGATTGTTTAGGTTCTTGGCTTTGGGGCTCTTGATTCTGGGACCATGGAAGATCAGGCACAAAGTCTAAGGCATTGTCTAGGACATCATCACTCTCATCACAAGTCAACGTTGTCTCCCCCTGATGAGAAGGATGATGGAAGAAACTCTCATGTTCAATAAATGTGACATGGATGGAAATGTAAGTTTTTCGAGTAGGTGGGCGATAACATTTGTAATCTTTTTGAGTTGAGGAGTATCCTATGAACACACACTTAAGTGCCCGGGGATCAAGCTTGCTTCGATTGTGAGCATGAATATGAGCAAAGGCAACACACCCAAATACCCAAGGTGGCAATCTGTTTGCGGTTTGGAAATCTGGAAAGTGATATGAAAGTGTTTCCCAAGGATTTTTAAAATAATACTTTGGAGGGTAATCTATTGATTAGATGTGTGGCAGTGAGTACGGCTTCCCCCCCAAAAATGTTTGGGAACATTTCTTTGAAAGAGCAGGGCATGGGTAGTTTCAAGGATATGCCCATTCTTTCGTTCCGCCACTCCGTTTTGTTGGGGTGTGTCAATGCATGAGGAATCATGAATTATTCCTTCCTTGTTAAGAACAAATGACAAAATTTGGTTAAAATACTCTCTCCCATTCTCTGTCCTCACCCTTTTAATTCTCACCCCAAATTGTGTTTTTATCATATTATGAAAGGTTGGGAAAATATTTGGCCACATCAGATTTTTGTTTCACGAGAAAAACCCAAGTAATCCTAGTACAATCATCAATGAACGTGACAAACCAACGTGCCCCAGAAAGATTAGCAACCCTCGATGGACCCCAAACATCACTGTGCATCAAATGAAAAGGGAACAATGATTTATTATTGCTTGGAGAAAAGGAAACACGTTTGTGTTTGGCAAATTCACAAATATCACAATGAAGATGTTTCAAATCAACGTTTTTAAACAATGAAGGAAACATCAAACTAAGGGTCCTAAAAGAAGGATGACCTAGCTGCAAATGGTGAAGAAGAATTTGGTCTTTATTTGTGGATGAATCTGATAGTAACAGAAATGGATAACCGACCCTAGCATTCACTTTCCCACTCTCAAGCTTCAAGTAATAGAGACCATCCTTCTCTTCAGCATGCCCAATCTTCTTCCCCGTTGCTTGGTCCTGAAATACACGAGTGTTTTGAAAAAATGAGGTTACAGTTCAAGTTTTTAATAGCTTGTCTGACAAAAATAAGATTGGTTGTCAACTTGGGCACATGTAAGACATCTTTCAAAATTAAGGATGGTCCTAGAGATATATCCCCCTGGCATGCTACAGTGATCGATGATCCATCAGTTATGGTGGTCTTTTTGTTACTAGGGCAAGGGTTATAGGTGGAAAAATTATGGGATGAACAGGTCATGTGGTCGGTTGCTCCTGAATCAATAATCCAAGAGTGAACTGAGACAGTAGCTGAGACACTAAGCGCATGTGAGTCAAGAAACATACCAGAAAGCGCCAATGAATAGGCACCTGAAGGCTGCTCAAGTGAGTTAAGAAGAGACCTGAGCCGATCAATATCTTCCTTGTTGAACTTTCTCCGACCAAAATTTGGTTGATCGGTGGCATTATTGGTGTTGGTCTGTGCGGCATAAGCTTGTCCCTTTTGCTGCCAGTTTTTTCCTCCCCAATTCCGGTTGGGCTGATTATGATTTTGTGGTCTCCCATGCAATTTCCAGTAGTTCTCCTTTGTATGACCATTCTTCTTGCAGTAGTTGCATATGAGGTTACTCTTGCCCGTCCCTTTGGAGTCAGGTTTCTTGCTTTCTGTAGTGGCAGCAGCAGTTAAACTCTTCTCTGAGGCTTGTTCATAAGCACCGGTTGTGAGTAAAGCAGATCCCTCCAATGGTTGCACGTCCAACATGATTCCTCTTCTACTTTCTTCAGCGCGAATGGTTGCAATTGCTTCAGTTAACGGAGATAGTCCTTTTCCCAAAATCTGAACTCCTACAGGGTCAAATTCCGCGTTAAAACCTGCCAAAAAATTGTATGTTCTGTCCTTCTCAATGAACGCCTTCAATGCAGCAGCATCCTTACTGTTTTTCATCTTGAGAACCTGGTAATAATCCAACTCGTGTCACAGGTTCTTCAGATGATTTGCATACTCTGTTACCGATCTGTTTCCTTGTTTCGTTGCAGCATGCTTTGTCTTGATTTCAAATACCTGGGCTGCATCATCTACCTTTGAATAGGTTTGTCTAATTGCTTCCCATATCTCTTAAGCAGTAGATAAAAACATGACAGTGTCACTTATCTCTGGCACCATAGCATTCCAAAGCCATGACATGACCATGGAGTCTTCTTCATCCCAAGCAGCAAACTTTGGATCTCCCTTCTTAGGACCTGTTCCAAGGAGATGGCCGAGCTTGCCTTTTCCTTTCAGAAAAGTTCGAACAAATTGAGACCACTTCAAGTAGTTCGTTCCATTCAGTCTAAACGCAGGCTAAATGTTCTGTAGATCTCCGGGAGTTGTTTGGACTGTGAGCTCCTCCGGTTGTGTACTGGTCTGTGATACTTCTGACATCTTGATCCTTCCTTTTCCAGAAACGTACTACGAGCAGCGCTATGAAATCTGCAACGTGATGAAATATTTTTCCCAGGAAGAGAGCCTAGAGCTCTGATACCATATCACAAGTATTGGGAATTAAGAAAATTGTATTTCATAATTTTACAATACAAACAGCCAGACTTTATAGGCTAGATACAGTCAGAAAACAGCTAGGAAACAACTAGGAAATCTACAGCTAGGAAATCGGGAAAGAACAATGAAAGTTTTGAGGAAAGAAAAGATGTTGTATTTCTTCACTTAAATTGAATTTGAATTACATCAATTTATCGGAAGGTAACTACCTAGCCGATCCCAACTAATCAGCCAATTAATCAGCCGAATATTAGCTAATTAATCAGCAGGATATTAGTTCCTATAATTGTGCTAAAATCTGGTTCCTAAACTATAGGAACAGATCCTAACAAATAAAATAAGATAATCAACAACTTTAATACATAATCCCTAAGTTTCCGACACTCCCCCTCAAGTTGGAGAGTAGATGTTGATCAATCCCAACTTGCTAACTAGATTCTCGAAAATAGGTTTGAACAAACCCTTTTGTGAGAATATCTGCCGTTTGTTGTGTTGTTGGAATGAAAGGCATGCATATGATTCCTATCTCGAGCTTCTCCTTTATGAAATGTCGACCTATTTCCACATGTTTAGTTCTATCATGTTGCACAGGATTTTGGGCAATGCTTATCGCTGCCATATGATCACAATACAGCTTAATTGGTAGGTTCATCGGCTTCTTCAGTTCTTCTAGGACTCTTTGCACCCATAATAGCTCACAAATTCCGTTGGCCATAGCTCTAAATTCTGCCTTTGCACTGCTTCGAGCCACCACAGTTTGCTTCTTACTTCTCCAAGTAACAAGGTTACCCCACACATAGGTACAATACCCTGTTGTTGATCTCTGGTCTGTGGTAGAACCTGCCTAGTCAGCGTCCGTGAAGGCTTCAACATCTCGCTGCATGGTTTTTTGAAAGAATAAACCCTTCCCTGGACAGCCCTTTAGGTACCTTAGTATCCGGTATGTAGCCTCTAGGTGCTCCTTCTTCGGCGAGTGCATGAATTGGCTTACGAGGCTTACTGCAAAGGCTATATCGGGGCACGTGTGGGACAAATAGATTAATTTTCCCACTAATTTTTGGTACCTTGTTGTATCAACTGACTCACTCCTTTTTTCTATGAACTTCACATTGGGATCTATAGTGCCAGAAACAACATCAGAAAATGAAGGAGGAGGAGGATCGGTAGCGCTGGTCATCGCCGTTTTAGATCCAGTACGTTGCGCCATTAGGGTTAGTATGGCCCCTTTGGCTCTGATACCATGAAAGTTTTGAGGAAAGAAAAGATCTTGTATTTCTTCACTTAAATTGAATCTGAATTACATCAATTTATAGGAAGGTACCTACCTAGCAGATCCCAACTAATCAGCGAATTAATCAGCCGAATATTAGCTAATTAATCAGCAGGATATTAGTTCCTATAATAGTGCTAAAATCTGGTTCCTAAACTATAGGAACAGATCCTAACAAATAAAATAAGATAATCAACAACTTTAATACATAATCCCTAAGTTTCCGACAAACAATCATATCCCAAAAATAATGAAGTTACCCAAATCAGCCTATAATTAGTATATTGACTAAATCAGCCTATAATCAGTACAAAAACAAAAGGATCCACATTCCTAATTTATCACACCTAAATTACCCTACACGCCTATATTCTACAACAGTTTCTCTTGTTATGCTGGTCAGTGTTTCCCTTGGAAACTTTGAATTTTAGATCGATCATTGTTGAAAACTTCTAAATGCTTTTTTAGCACAACACGGGGAACATTCTTGAATCCATGTGGCGTAGCAATAAGTTGGAAACTATCCATCCAAGCTACAGGATGTCAAGTATTTGCTTCTTAATTTAGTGATTTGGTTCACTTCGAAAAATTTAGGTCTAGTTTCACAAATTTACGCTATGGATTTCAGCTAGGCTATGACTAGGAAAAAATTGTGTCAAATGACTTATTCTTACAGTTTACCGGTACTGTAAGTATCTGATAAATAGCACAGAGTGATTTGTTTCCGGAGGGATTTAGCTTATATGTCACGGACATGATTTGGAGCTGAGTTGTAACCAGGATAAATTAGAGTAAAATGATTTGCGTATTTGTTCGAACGGAGCAATTTATTTCTGTGCATTTGGCTTATGAATCACATTCTTTGGGATTCATGTATTTATGGCTACTTAAAAAGAGTCGTCACACCAAATCAATGATTCAAGTTGCAAGTGATATTAGTTTGCTTCTTGTGGCGCTTGCAGAAAAATTCATTTTACCTGCATGTTTTTTGATTCTCGTTCGGAAACAGAGATTTGTGATCATATGAATGGGATCAATGTATGCTATGTTGCTTTGACTGGAGTTTTTTGTTTGTTGTAGCTTGAGGAAGCTCTCGAGAGGGAAAAAAAGTTACTTCATGAGATAGCTGATTTGAGTGGGAGGTATTTACAACCACGATCGAATGCAATTATCAGTTACATCTTCGTGGAATTTTGATATCATCTGTTTATTTTTTATTTTTTTATTTTCTGTTTAGGCTCCTAGGTATCCAAGACGAGAAGCAAAAGACTAAAACAGAAAATGTGGAGGTTAATATTTGATGTACCTTCTGACTTGTTCTTAATCTTTCCCGTCTGAATGTAAATTCTAACACAAACAGTTTCAGGGATGATTCTTTCATATCCAACCGGCCTTACGGATGTAGGACAATTTCTTCTAGAGCTTTACTCTAGACCCCCTCACCCTTGTCTGACATAAAAAGGTGGGAAATTGTTGAGGAAGGAACAGATCATGATGGCTTGGTGGCATATTATCATTAACTGCTATATTGCTTTTGGGACATGTTTTAGTTTTAATAAAGAAACCAGTTCGTAGATTTACTAACGACATTATCTCATTTACCCAGTTTTAGTGTACTTCTGATGTAACTCATTAAGTTGTAAATATCAGGGAATTTTTTTTTTTAATATATATATACACAATTATTCATTGCTTTATTATAATAGATAAAGTAGAATAAAGTTCCAAGTTTTTTTCTCTTAGTTAATCTCATTGCAGAACTGAGCTAAGTTAATCAATTTTCATTCTACTTGTATAATTTCCCCGTCACTTTAAATTGGTCAGAAAGGTACTTATGACCAAGTTGATTAAAAAAAAAAAAAAAGGATTTGTTGAATCGGTACTCTTTGTTGAAGAATTGATGCTGTTTCGTTATGAGAGATTACATTTATCACTTTGTTTCGGTACAAAAGAAAGTGCTGGAAACAAATAGCTATGCATATGATAACCTAGGTAACCAAATCAAAGATGAAATACACATCTATGAACTAATTAAAAATTCATTTACCTATAATGAAAAATTTTATATAGTTTTAAACTTCAAATTGTCATATTTTGTATCAATGCTAGGATAGAAGCACGCGGATAGGAATTTATGAATAATGTGTAAAATTTTAATTTTTGATTATTTAATTATTCATATTAAATGTTAATTTTTTTTTGAAGGGATAATAAAGTAATTGCAAAGTTTTGAAACATTTTTTTAATTACACGATTATATTTTCTATTCAAGTAAAATGCTAGAACTCACCAAATATTGGTCTAGTGATATGCTTAAATTCTCGGGGTAACTTCAGAAATGTCATAAAATGATGACAACCTTATAATTTTGCCCACCTTAACCTATACTCTGGTAATTTTGCCATTATTTATAATTTGAATAAAAATTTAAACGAAAAATAAAGTAAATTTCAAGATTACCCTTGAACCTTCATAACAGTAATCATCTCCCGCTCTCTAAAGAACTCATCTGATCTTCAGCTCTCTCTCTCTCTCTAAAAAAGCAACGAGCTTTCTCTCTCTAAACAACCGCCGATTTGCTCTATCTCTCACAACGACTGAGCTGAAATTTCCTGCAACCTCCGCCAATCCACCGCGAAACCTATGACCTGCAGCGATAACCGGCAGCCAAACCAGTGGCCTCATTTCTGGCAACGATCAACATCGGCGAGATCAATTTAGGTGCATCATGAAATTAATTTATGAACAGTGGTTTTCTTCATGAAATTAATTTATGAACAGTGGTTTTCTTCATGAACAAGCTCTCAAAATCTTCAATCTCCTCGAGTCTTCAAGAAAAACCATCAAAAACCTTCAAGTTTTCGTCTCTAGATTGACTGAAACTTTGGGTCTCCAAAAGCTATCCTCAATTTCTAGTTCCATTTTCTAGTCTCCCCAAACGTCAAATTTGTGTGGGGCGCTGCAGCGGATCTTTTTCCCGCTGCAACGCGCATATAGCGGCTAGGGTTTCTCAGGAGACGCGCTGAGTGCATTTTCATGCACTGCAGCATGCCTCAAACAGGGGTTGGGAGAGAGGGAAAAAACGGGATGGGTTGCAGCGCAAGTTTGGCACGCTGCAGCCCACTTCTTGTTTCTTTTATTCTTCTTTTTGGTGCCTTTAGGATCATCTTTTTGCTCCTTCTTGTAATTTACCTACAAAAACAACATAAACATAATTAAACACTAATAAAAATGCTCAAAAACCAACAAAATGCCAAATAATAAAAACTGATAAAATCACTATATCACAATCAGTAGGAATCCGTATTGCATTCTGTCAAAATCCACATGGCATTCTGTAAGAATCCACAATGCATTCTGTCAGAATCCATATTGCATTCTGTTAGAATATACTAGCTTTCGTTATTTCCTCCTACTTTCTGTTTTGATGTTTATCTCTCTACTGATTTTCTCAATATATGGAACTGCTAAATGTGTTTTTGTACTACAATGGAGAATGGACAGTAAACAATTCTTAAAAAGATTATCAAATCGTAGGTGTCTTGGTCCCTGGGAATGCAATTTATGATGAGTTCTTAACGCTAGTGTACACAACACTAGAGTTGGAGAGGGAGAAATCAGCCATCAAGCTAGTGTATCAAGTACACAATGGATCGCCAAGATTACAATTACAGAATGACAATCAATTGAAGTTCTATTTGCAGTTAAAAAGAACAACAACGAATGTCACTCAATATCCATTGTGTGTGTCGTTTGAAAGCTTGTATAGCACATCACCAAATTGGAGCGGCCCCATCACAAGTGACAACTTGGAAAACCGGTCACCAAAACAAAGTAGCCCTGAAGAAGGAAGCAGCAGTTTGTTGTCCATACAAGCGATGGAAACAACACATGTAGAAATATTACACGGCGGAATTTTAAAATTTTTAATGATCGAACAAACTTGTGATGCTATATATAATGAATTATCTTTAATCTACGTAACTAGTGAGTCTAGAACCTCCAAGAATGATCCAAGAACTTGTGTCAAAGAACTTCGACCAACTACTCTTCTCCACTATACTCCAACTCCTGAATGGTGGAGTGTGCGTGTGTGGGCATTCTTCCTCTTTATCAATCACACATGCGGACGTCAATTCTTCTTCCAACCACCTAGACCTCTAGAATAGACAAATAAGCTCTCTTTAGGGTGTATGGTCTACCTTAAAATAGAAGAGCAACCCAACCGATTTAAGCAGATGTGGAAGTATTGTAGCCATTTCGGTAGCAAGATCCTTCAACTCTTCCTCGAAGGTGCGGTTGACAGGCGAATTGTAAACCGACAAAGTCATATACTTACATTCAACATAGCCAAGAACCCAATGTCTTGCTTTACGCAAGAACATAGGCCTCAACAAAAAGTCAGCATCTTTGGAACTCCAACTGCAAAACATTCGACAACCCAATGTATACTGTTGCCACAAAGAATGTTGTGCAAAATCAAATGTGTGTCATTAGCCTTCGTACTCTTTCTTGTAACGCAACCAAATCTCCCTGATGTACGTATCGAAGATAGTATCCAAAGGCAAACAACTTATGACGATCTAGTGGATAGCATCTTATCCTCTTCCTCAAATAATAGAAAGCAACATTCAAATGCTACAATGACGAAACCAATAGTCACAAAGCAAAATATTCCCAACAATCACGAAAAAAAAAAAAAAACCAGCAAACCAAAAAGTAAACAAAAAATATATTCCACTGGAATCCAAAAATATTCAGCTGCAATCCAAAAAATAATATTCCACTAGAATGCAACTAGTATTCAATTCGAATGCATATAGGATTCTACGTGAATAAAAACAAATTCTACCAAAACAGAATCAGAGAGGTTTTGATCTGGACAAAGTAAGTCATAAAACCAATGCTTAGAATCCACGTAATCGACCTTATAGCTAAATGGTGGATCGATAACATGATTGTCGTCAGTCCATTTCTTTTTCCTGCAAAATCAATAAACAAAAAGAAAAGAAAAAAAAAGTAAAAAAAACTAATCACAGCAAACACAAATAAAAATGTTCAAAAGAGGTGAAAAATTAAAATCCATACTTATTTCTTGGACGATATCCGCATGGAACCAAGTGTACAACATATCTGTCACTGTGAAAGAGAAAGGACAGATATTCGGAATTATATCAAAATTGTCAATTTCCTGTTTCTGAGACTTCACTAGTTGGGATGATGCAAAATCCTTGTCGTAAACCACAATCTTTTGGTTGCAATGTGTGCTATCCTCAACACCATCTGCAGCATTATCCTTCAACCAAAAAAAAAATAATAATAATAATAATTCAAAATTAGAAACATATATTGCCAACAGAAAAAACAAAAAGAAATGAAAACAATATGATGAGGACATGGCCAGCACAAGAGCATGGAATGCGGATCCTATTCAAGTTCCTATTGAACCGGTTACAAGAGCACGGGCCAAGAAATTCCAAAATACGTTAAATGGACTGATTCGAGGGATTTGGGCTCAAGCATGCACGTGGAGGCCTATTGAGGAGATGAATGAGTTGACTAGCCCTTAACAAGCATAATTCAAGTTCAAGAAAGTCAATAGGAGAATCTGTGCTTACTTTCCTTTTCTGGCATCTCTTCCGGTTTCAAGCTACAACAAAAGGAAAGAGATTTGTCAATCAAGGCTGAATTATTATTCACTTTCCTTATTTGGATTTGGGCGCATTTGCTGGGAAGGAAATTTGATTTGGGCGCATTGGCTACTTTCCACTTTCCTATTTTAGTTCTTTGACTGTTTCCTTTTCTTTATTGGCATGTAATAGGCTGAAAATTAAGGGATTAAAGTCAAAATTGTTTCCCTTTAATTGAGGCCAAAATTAGGTGGTTATTTCAACTCTCCTTTAAGTTTTTTTTTTTTTTTGGCAAGTTTCCTTAGGAATTTTTTTAGGCTTGAAAATTGGTGGCCTTGGTTCTATAAATTGTACCTTTTTCATGCAATAAAGCAGATCATTATTTAGTAATTTGTGAGAGTATTTTCTCTTTGGTTCTTTGAAGAGCTATTCGAACTTATTGGAATTTTCCATGTTGTTCACCAATGATTTATCAATCAATCGTTCCATAATTGATTGTGGTGTCTTCACCATACTAAGGTTTTTACCTCCATATAGGTAATGGGTCACGGTTCTTCCATTCGAACTTGAACGTAGAGACGATCTTGGAGACATCTTCGAATACGGGTTTCGTCTTATCATTGGCATGGTTCGTATCATTTGGTATCAGAGCTTCGATTCTAGTCTCAGGTTTGCCTATCTCATTTAATTTAGTTTCTTTTCTGGTCGATTGTGTGTGGCCGAATCAGTTGTTAAAAAAAAATGTCCAAATTTGTTTTAAAAAAAAAAACTTCAAAAAAAAAAAAGTGTTTCTGAATTTGTTTGTAATTTGTAATTTCTGGTTCTAGTTGTAATTCCTGTTCGTGTCATATAAAAGAAAAAGAAAAAGAAAAAAGAGAAGAAGAAAACAGAAAGGAAACCATTTTTTTTTTGTTTTCATCAATTTTTGTTCCAATAAGCCCGAAAATCACCTTACCCAAAGACCAAATTTTTTCGTGGAAATTTTACTCAGTCGCGTTCCTTGTTTTTTTTTTTTTTTTTAAATCCTGACTTTCCTTGATGAGTTCTTGGTGAATTGTTACTGGAAATTTTGAGTATTGTTTGTTTAGTTTTAAAAGAACTGAAAGAGAATTATCGAGTGGAAAAAGGCAAGAGTGGTGAAAACATTAGAGGGTTAAAAGCCACGTATTTTTTTGAGTGAAAACACGAGTGTAGAGTGATTCATATTCTTGTGTGTAAACACATAAGGGAGAGAATTGCGAGGTCCTTTCTTCTAACCTTGTTTTGCAGCAATCATGTTTCACAAAAGCATTGCCGTAGGTGCTTCGGAATTGGCTGATCCAAAATTGTTTATGGAGGCCATGATTAGTGAGATGAGACATGTGATGAGGTTGAAATTGGAGCAGGTTCACGAACGGATAGATCAGATGGAGAATACACATGTGGATCAGCACAACACTCCCCCAATGTGCATAGGAGGGAAAGAGTTCAATCGAGACATGTAACGGAGGACTTTGAGGAGTTCAATGAGGGCGGTTTTGAGGACGAGGACACTAAAAACTCGGTGGGCAGCGCTAGGAGGTTTGGACGAGTTAGAAGAGATAGGAATATGGAGGATAATAATTTGTGCAGCATTAAGATGAAGGTGCCTTCGTTTCACGGTAAGAATGATCCCGAGGCTTATCTAGAATGGGAAAAGAAGATGGAGCTAGTTTTTGATTACCACAACTACTCTGAGATGAAGAAGGTAAAACTTACAGCCTTTGAGTTTTCTGACTATGCTATTGTTTGGTGGGATCAATCGGTGTTAAACAGGAGATGAAATAGAGAAAGACCGGTGGACACTTGGGAGGAGATGAAAACGGTGATGAGGAGACGTTTTGTTCTAAGTCACTATTATCGGGATTTGTACAAGAAGCTACAAAGACTCACACAAGGCTCGGTTTTTGACAGGTTTGAATCAAGAAATTGCCAATCAGGTGGAGTTGCAACATTACGTGGAGTTGGAGGAGATGGTACACATGGCCATAAAAGTTGAGAAGCAACTTAAGAGAAGGGGTACACGACCGAGCTGATATGCCGAACAAACTCCTTGGAAGCCGACTTATCCAAAGAAGGAAGAGAAAGCCACGGCCAACCCGAAGGCCGAGACCAAGCCTTCTTCCTCGAATTTCAATTTACAAGGTAAAAATGACTCTACTTCCACTCGTAATCGTGACATTAAGTGTTTCAAATGTCGAGGCAGGGGTAACATATTACGTCAATGTTCGAATAAGAGAGTCATGGTGTTACGAGACAATGGTGAATTATGACTGACAATGAGGATTTCGACACTGACGACATGCCACCATTGGAGGACGTTTCCGAGGAGGAGTATTTAGCCAATGCAAGGAGAGCATTGAGCTTGCAAGCAAAGAAGTTGAAGAAGTGCAGCGGGAGAACATCTTTCACACTAGGTGCTACGTCAAAGACAAGGTATGTAGTGTGATTATTGATGGTAGTAGTTGTACTAATATTGCAAGCACAACAATGGTGGAAAAATTGGGACTTCCCAGATTGAAGCACCCATGGCCTTACAAGCTGCAATGGTTAAATGATAGTGGTGACATAAGGGTGAACAAGCAGGTGTTAGTTGTGTTTCGAATTGGTAAATACGAAGATGAAGTGTTGTGTGATGTAGTACCGATGCAAGCGGGACACTTGTTGCTAGGGCGTCCATGGCAGTTTGATAGGCGTGTGAAGCATGACGGCTTTACGAAAAAAATACTCCTTTGTACTTAATCAACGACCAATCACTCTTGTACCATTGACACCGCAACAGGTATGTAAGGATCAAGTGAGATTGCAAAAAGAGAGTGATCAAAAGAAAGAGAATAATCAAAAGAAAGAGAGTGAACAAAAGAAAAAGAGTGTAAAAGAGCGAGAGGCCGAAGAAAAAAAGAGAGAAAAGGCAATTAAAGATTCGGCCATTGAGAGAAAAGCAGAGAGAAAATAAAAGAATTTTTATGCAAAAGCCAAAGAAATTAAGCAAGCGATGTTTTCAAACCAGCCGATGATTATACTCTTGTACAAAGAGGTGTTTTTAAATACTAATAAACTTGACCCTACTTTGCGTAGTTTTGTTATTTCTCTGTTGCAGGAATTTGAGGATGTCTTTCCCGACGAGGTGCCTCATGGTTTGCCTCCAATTCGAGGAATAGAGCATCAAATTAGCTTTGTACAAGGTGCTTCCATTCCAAACCAACCGGCTTACAGGCACAATCCAAAGGAGACGACGGAGCTTCAAAGGGAGGTTAGTGAATTATTGGAAAAAAGGATATATTCGAGAAAGCATGAGTCCATGTGTGGTTTCAGTTTTATTAGTTCCTAAGAAGGATGAGACGTGGAGAATGTGCGTTGATTGCCAAGCTATTAACACCATTACGGTAAAGTATCGACATCCTATTCCTCACTTAGATGATATGCTAGATTAATTACATGGTTCTTGTCTATTTTCTAAAATTGATTTGAAAAGTGGATATCATCAAATCCTAATGAAAGAGGGCGATGAATGGAAAACTGCATTCAAAACTAAATATGGATTCTATGAGTGGTTAATAATGCCGTTTGGTTTAACTAATACTTCTAGTACTTTCACGCGTTTAATGAAT
Source organism: Ficus hirta (assembly GCA_038430175.1). Lineage (NCBI taxonomy): Eukaryota > Viridiplantae > Streptophyta > Magnoliopsida > Rosales > Moraceae > Ficus > Ficus hirta. Next base: position 2,592,694 of record CM076595.1, on the reverse strand, counting down.
CGTGTTTTGCGTGCATTTATTGGAAAATTTGTTGTGGTATATTTTGATGATATTCTCATATATAGCAAAAACTTGGATGATCATATAGTGCATTTGAAATCTGTTTTAGGTGTGCTTAGAGAAGAAAAGTTGTTTGCTAATATGAAGAAGTGTACCTTTTGCACCGATAAACTTGTATTTCTAGGATTTGTTGTGAGTGCACAGGGTATACAGGTTGATGAGGAAAAGGTACGTGCAATCCAAGAGTGGCCGAGTCCCACAAACATAGGTGATGAGAAGCTTTCATGGACTTGCTAGTTTCTACCGACGGTTTGTGAGAGATTTCAGCACATTGGCCGTAAAACTTACCAAAGTAATCAAGAAAAATGTTGGTTTCAAGTGGGGAGACGAACAAGAGAAGAAGTTTCAATTGCTCAAGCAAAAGCTAACCAATGCCCCTTTATTGTCTTTGCCTAACTTTAATAAAACGTTTCAAATTGAATGTGATGCTTTAGATATAGGTATAGGCGCAATTTTAATGTAGGAGGGACGACCAATTGCTTACTTCAGTGAGAAACTAAGTGGGGTAGCCTTAAACTACCCGACTTATGACAAGGAGTTGTATGCGTTGGTCAAGGCTTTGGAGACATGGCAGCACTACCTTTGGCCTAAAGAATTTGTGATCCATACTGATCATGAATCCTTGAAATACCTAAAATGCCAACACAAGCTGAACAAGAGACATGCTTGATGGGTTGAGTTCATTGAGATATTTCCGTATGTCATTCAATATAAACAAGGTAAGGAAAATATCGTCACAAATGTGCTTTCTCGCAGGTACGTAATGCTTTCTACTCTTGATGCTAAATTAATTAATTTTGAGCAAATTAAGGAATTATATGCAACTGTCCATGATTTGGGAGAAGAGTATGAACTGTGTGAGAAATCCACAAATGGTAAGTATTTTAGGCATGATGGATTCTTGTATCATGAAAATAAATTATGCGTGCGTAATTGCTCTGTGAGGGAATTGCTAATTAGGGAATCACATGGTGGAGGATTGATGGGACATTTTGGAGTTGCAAAGACTTTAGCTGTTTTGCAGGAACACTTCTATTGGCCACATATGAAACGAGATGTTAAGAGAATTTATGGAAGATGTATCACTTGTAGGCAAGCTAAGTCCCGAGTGTAGCCCCATAGTTTGTATACACCTCTTCCTATTCCTAGTGAACCTTGGGTTGATATTTCAATGGACTTTATGTTAGGATTGCCTAGGACTAAACGTAGGAAAGATTCAATTTTTGTCGTTGTGAATAGATTTTCAAAAATGACACATTTTATTCCATGTCATAAAACTGATGATGCTTTACATGTTGCTAATGTGTTCTTTAAAGAAATTGTGCGTTTACATGGCATGCCTAGAACAATTGTTTCTGATAGAGATGCTAAGTTCTTGAGTTATTTCTGGAAGACCTTATGGGCTAAGTTAGGAACTAAGTTATTGTTTTCAACTACTTGTCATCCTCAAACTGACGGTTAAACAGAAGTAGTAAATAGGACTTTATCTACTTTGTTGCGGGCAATTATTAAAAAGAACATTAAAATATGAGAAGATTGTTTGCCACATGTTGAGTTTGCTTATAATCGTTCTGTTCACTCTGGCACTAAATTTTTATCATTTGAGATTGTTTATGGTTTTAATCATTTAACTCCTTTGGATTTATCACCATTACCTTTGTTTGAGCGTGTGAATTTAGATGGAAAAAGAAAAGCTGAACTTGTTGTGACGACCACCTTACGTGGCCGCTACTTCTTACTTAAACATACTTAAACTTACTCTTAATCTTGTAGAAATGTCGAAATTTTTTTTTAAAAACTTAAATTTAAAACCTTACTTAACTTCGCACTTTTATATATAGGTATATATATATATATATACATACATATATATATATATATATATACTTATTAAAGTATCAAGTTTTCAAACTCTTTTAACACATCGTATAGTTCATACTAAATACTAAACATTTGAACCATCAAATTCGCATATCATAATACAATCATTTTTTTTTCAAAACACGTGGCGGTGTCCAACCTAAAGTTTTCATAGTCTACCGTGCCATCTTTCACAGTCTTGTATCATGCATTGCCGATAGGTTGCTTACCTACAGCATAAACAGAAGTTATGAGCTTTCACCTAGCAAGTACAACTTCTTTTCCCGCAAAACAATCTTAATAAAGAATGCATGAATCAATTATACTTCCTTAAAAGTCAATTATGCTTTCTTATGTTAGCATATTTTTGGGCCCCTTATATAACATGAGTGTATGTACCGTTGGGCGCAGCCATGGAGTGGTTGGGGCGGCCAGTCCAATCCAACTCAAACCATGGACCAAACCCGCCCTCGTGGCAGGTTGGTATGACACGAGGCAACTTACTTGCCATCATATGAGAAAACTTGTTTTAATATTTAAAAACTTATTCTTGTTTTGAACATACTTGAAAGCTTGAATCATAACTGTTTCATACTTGAAAACTTAAATCTTTATTGTTTCATACTTAAAAACTTGGTCTTGTTCTTGTCATATGAATTATTATTAGTGAGCATGCTTTCATGATACCACAATAATAAAACATAAAACATCTACATCACATACATTAATGCACGAGATTTAAAAACATGCAAAGCAGTAAAAACATTTTTACCTATGCTGTAGGCGGAGTTGTACTTACAAGTTATCCTACATTCTTGGTCTATCGTCCCAAGACACGACAACAGGTTATACTCCTGTTTTTAAACCAGGCGTAAGAATCATTCTAACACATTACTCAATAAACCATAACATATTCATTGATAAATAAGTCGGTCTCCAAACCGACTACCATCCATCATAGAATTGTTACCACATTTTAAGTAGCTTGGGCCTATTATTTTTTTATTATCACAAACACATGGTAAGCACATATAACATGTGAGAGCATAATCACAAACATATGGTGAGCACACATAACCTTAACACTTATCTTAGAGCATAAAATCAAACCCATGCTTAGAGCTAGCAACCAAGAAAACCTAAGCATAGATCTAGCATAAACCAACCATAAAGGACCATCATATAGGAAAATAAGAAACATGAACTTATGCTCTCACATCCTATAACTTGAAATACATTTAAATCTCATAAACCAAAACTTAATGAAAATCTTAGTTAGAGGTTCAAGAATAATACCTATATAGCTTGGAAAGATTGCTCTAGACCTTGGGATGAGAGAAATCTTGCTCTACGCCCTCCACTAGCAACCAATCACTCTTGGCTCTCTCTCTCTCTCTCTCTCTCTTTTCTTTTCTAAGGTTAGAGAGAAATAGTTGAGAAAGAACTAGAAGTTTGAGAAGCCAACTAAAGAGTGCAAGTTTCTACTACCCACCCCTATTTATAGGTGGAAAATTCATAATTTTTCACAATTATTTTTTTTCTTAAACTCTCCTTGAATTGTATATTGGTCCTTAAAGACAAAATTTTTGCCTTTCAAGTCCTTAAATGGCCGGCCATGTGGAGCTTGAACCGAAAAAAATCTTTTCATACTTATCTACAATTACTTGGCCTCCAAGTAGGGCTATGTTTTGCATTCCCTCCTAATACGCAGCCTATTTCTTAATAATCCAGATAGTACCAATACTGTTTTAACTATCAACAATATAATATTACTGGACTGTAGTCCAGAATTTATCTGCACATAACTGGACCGCGTATAGGTTTTTCTTAGGACTTGAAACTACTTAGTCCTCCTTGCTCCAAATATTATTCATGATTATTCTAGAGTGATCCCAATCCTTATTCTCAATTCTACATCTATAATGACGGTCGACTGCAGTATAATTTCAATACTGCTTATAATACGGCAGTACCGTTTTATTCATGTCATAAATTATCCTGGTCATTCATTGGCCAGAACAAAATCATAAATCATGGTTCTGCCTTTTTCACCATAAGGCCTCATACTTGACTTGATGGATCGTCATTGAGTCTCATAATACTTATAAGAATTCAAGCATACTCTGATAATCAAATCAGATCATAAGCTTTATATTGACATACATAGTACATACTTAGATTTCTGTTATTTCTAAGGAAATCGCGAGTCCATAAAAATTTCGGTTGTTACACGTTCTATCTTATTACAAACCATAACATATTCATTAAACAGTAAATCGGCCTCCAAACCGACTACCATCAGTCATAGAATTGCTACTACATTCTTGAGTAACTTGGATCTATTTTTGTTTCCTTTTCTCAAATATATCTTGTTATTTTTTTAGAAAATACCTTAGCTCCATAAATCAATTATTTCTTAACATAAATACTTGAAATTGCCTTTTAAAATCACTTGTAAATTCAAATGGATTTAAATCTTTTTGGAACTATTTTCATAAAACCATAGTCCTTTTTCAAAAGGGTTATAAAACTTTAAAACTGATTTCAAAATATCCTTTGAATTTAATTTAAAGTATGTGTGCAGGAATTTCCTCTTTCATGCACAGTTTTGAAAATCTAGTTATATCTTTAAATCGGTTTAGAATTCGGAAAAGTTTTCTTCAATAAAGTTGTAGATCTAATCAAAATCTACAACTTTTAGTACTTCTCCAAAACTTAAATCCGTCTTTAACTTGCCCGTTTTTCTCTTTGGAGAATTCTGACCGTGTACAATACCTAGACCGACTAGTTTTGAAAACTGATAAACACAGAGGCTTTTGGAGCCTTTTTTTCAAAAAATGTCCACCTTTACCCATAGAATTTTCTCTATTCTACAACTTTGCAATTATAGTTTTGTTCAAATTCGGTCTTTAAGGGGCTCAAAATTGAGTTTCTAAAAAATTGTCTCAATTGTTCCGAAAATTGACAATTTATTATTATTTTTGATTCTAGCTTAAAAATCCACACACACTACCCCAAACGTTCAAAGCCGTAAGCCTACATCAACATGCAGTGTGTCGTGTTCGTTCTTAAACTTCAACCATTCACTTGTCTACTTGCTTGAAAAACACAATATTGATGACTTGCTATTTTTACCAACTTGTGTCTTTATGTTGATTTCTTAACCAACATACATAAGATCTTCATACTTAAATATGTGAGAGTATAATCATATGCACAAAATCTCAAAACTCATCATAGAGCATAAAATCAAACTCATGCTTAGAGCTAGCAAAACAAGATAATCCCAAGCATAATCAAGCATAAATCAACCATAAATAGGAAAATAAGAGAACATGAGCTTATGCTCTTACATCCCATAATTTGAAATACACATAAATTTCTCAAATCAAAACTAATTAAAGTTTTAGTTAGGGATCAAGAATATACCTTTAGAGCTTGAAAGAGTTGCTTCTAGACCTTGAATGAGAGAAATTCTTGCTCTTCCTCTCCACAATAACAACCGGCCACCACTAACTCTCTCTCTCTCTCTCTCTCTCTCTCTCTCTCTCTCTCTCTCTCTCATTTTATTTTATTTTTTCTAAGGCTAGAGAGGAAAAGTTGAGAAGAGAACTAAAAACGAGAAGATGACTAAATGGCCAATTTTTCCACTACTAACCCCTATTTATAGGTGGAAATTTTTAAATTTTTCACAATTATTTTTTTTTCTTCAACTTTTTTTGAACTGCATATTGGTATTTAAAGACAAATTTTTGCCTTCCAAGTTCCCCTAATTTCCGGCTATGTGGCGGCTTAAATAAAAAAAATATTTTAATACTTATCTTTATAATTATTTCCATAAAATCTATAAATCTAAAAATTTGCATAATTATTCATAATGACTTGGCCTCCAAGTAATGTCATGTTTGCCATTCCTCCTAATACGCAGTCTATTTTTTTAATAATTCAGATAATACAAATACTATTTTAATTATCAATAGTCCAGTACTATTGAACTGCAGTCCAAAATTTATCTGCATATAACTGGACCGCGTATAGGTCTTTCTTAGGACTTAAAGCCACTTAGTCATTATTACTCCAAATATTATTCCTGATTATTCTATAACAATCCCAATCCTTATTCTCAATTCTGCATCCGTAATGATGGTCGGTAACAGTATAATTTCAATACTGCTTATTATACTGCAATACCGTCTTAATCATGTCATAAGCTATCCTGGTAATTCATTAGCCAGAACAATATCATAAAATCATGATTCTGTCTTTTTCACCATAAGGCCTCATACTTGACTTGATAAACTGTCATTGAGTCTTATAACACTATAAGAACTCGAACATATTATGATAATCAAATCAGATCATGAGCTTCATATTGACATACATAGTACATACTTAGATTTAACAAGTTTGTGAACAAAATTCGATTGTTACAGCTCAGTAGGCATTATGTCGCCATATTCCTCCACAACAGCCGCGTCCTGGTCTGGGACCTCAACAACCTGATCGGGTTTCACCTCTACCAGAGCAGTAATGATGGTTGTTTTGCCTCTTTTGATGCCTGTTTTAACTTGCGAGGCTGATTGCCATAAAGGCTTCTCCGTAACCTGTCCACGCTCAACAGGAATAAAACTAGGACAAAGCTCGTCAGCGATTAGTAGGCCACCCAAATGTGGCATGGCAACGACCTTAGCTTGCACAAATAACTCAATACCAAGTATAAGATCAAATTCATCCAAGGGTAGAGCCATGAACCGACACTCTTGCTACCACGTACCTATTTTGAGCATAGAAGTAGTTGTGCCTTGGATATTTTGAGCCCTCGAATTCACTGCTTTCACTTGATATGGGCTCTTTGAGACTTCCAACCCGAGATGGTCCACCATAGCTTGTGATACGAAATTGTTGGTGGCACCAGTATCCAACATAGCCTGCACCTGTCTTCTGTTCATAATCGCTGGCACGTACATAAGGCTTTTAAGAGGGACTTTAGACTTCACCATGATTGCATTCAGCAACTGGATTGGATTCACCCGTGGGGAGCACTCTCTCGAATCTCCGCTGCCACTAGGTCCATCATCGGTCACGAGGGTAGTAAGTCTATTCCACTTAGGACAATCCTTGATTTTATGATTGCCATTATACAAGAAACAACCCAAGTTAGCATTACCTTGGTTTTGGGGTGTATTTGAGCCTCGCTGCTTAGATGACTCCTCGAACATCTTGATTTTGCCCTTCTCTTTCTTGCCATCACCGCCCTTCTTCTTGTTTGAACTAGTTGAAGAAGGGTTAATCTTCTAATCAACAAGACTATCCGCTGTTGTTATTGCCGTGGGTAAATCCTTTTGTCGTCTCAATTCCGCTTGAGCCCATGGCTGTAGTTCCGAGAAAAAGTTGAAGAGCTTGTCATCCACTGACATGTTCTTCATGTCAAGCATCAACGAGCTAAACTCTTTCACGTAATCTTGCACCGTACCAGTGTGTTTCAGCTTCTTGAGAGCTTCCCTTGTCGCCCATGCAGCGCTCAAGGGTAGGAACTGATCCCTCAATTCCTTTTTGAATGTCTCCCACATCTCGATACGCGGTCGATCAACACTAGCATCATCATCCAATCGGGTCCGCCACCATAGCTTCGCATCTCCCTCGAGGTACATGCTGGTGATGGTGACTTGGTCTCTCTCTGCCACACGAGTAGCCTTGAAGTACTGCTCCATATCCCACAAAAAATTCTCCAATTCCTTTGCATTTTTGGCTTCCACAAAATTTCTTTGGTTCCGGGACTTTTAGCTTTGAACCTTCACCACCCCTAGTGCTACTAAATGCACCTACAGCAGTCGCTTTTAGTAAAGCAATATCATTCTCAATGGTTGAGAACCGTACCTCAACTCGTTCCGCTAAACCATACCTCAACTCATTCCGCTATGGCCAACAACTGTAGAAGATAATCGTGGTAGTGATCCACCATGTCCTTGTGGTTGTCAGAGATTAGCTTCTGAATCTCCAATATCCTTGCCGAATGTAACTCCGCTTGCTCCGCCAAGGTTTCGGCATCATGCGCTGGGGCACCGATTAGATCCTCTAAGACACCAACTCGCTCGCCACGATCATCGTTCGCCATGAAGCCCACAGCTCTGATACCAGCTATCACTGGGTCAAACTTTTTTCTTAGAGTTTTCGGCCCTATGATAGCCTAAGTCGCACACTTACTCAGCCATTCACACACGCTCGCACAAATTTAGCAAGCAAGCCGAACACACACACACACACAACGGCTTAATGCACCAAACAACAAGCTTACGGGAAAAACCCCAACCTTCTACTAATCTCACAATAAAAAGGAATACAAGTCTGCTACAAGAATCACACAATGCTTAACGTGTCCTTTGCCGTTCACAACTTAGTATATTTGTAAGCATCACAAGGTGGTTGACAAACCCCAACCACGTAGGCACTAACTTAGGTGTAACAACCTGCCTTACGTAGGCCGTTACCGCACTTACCTCACTTAGAAACTTACTCTTATCTTATGTAAAAATACGGAAATATTTTTTTTAATACTTACTTTAAATCCCAATTTAATTTCATACTTATATATGTACTTGATCAAGGCAAGTACTAAGTTTTTAAACCATCTTAACACATTTGCAAAGTATACTAATTACTAGATATTAGTACCATCAAACTATCATAACATAATACCGATATTTCTATACATTTTTTTTTTCAAAACACGTAGCGTTGTCCAGCCCAGAGTTTTACAGTCCATTGTGCCCTCTTCCACAGTCTTGCATCACACATTACCAGTAGGCTGCTTACCTACAGCATAAACATAAGTTATGAGCTTTCGCCCAGCAAGTACAACTTTTTTTTTTTTTTTTTCCGCAAAACAATTCTTAATAAAATAATACATGCACCAATTATGATTTCATTATGCTTTCTTATGTTAGCATATTTTTGGGCCCTTATATAACATGAGTGTACGTACCGTGGCGCACAGCCATGGAGTGGTTGGGACGACCAGTCCAATCCAACTCAAACCATGGACTAAACCTACCCTCATAGTAGGTCGGTACGACACGAGAAAACTTACTTAACATCATACTTGTAAACAATTCCTTAAAAATAGTTTCTTACTTGAAAACAATTCCTTGAAAACAATTTCTTAAAAACAGCTTTGTCCTTGAAACTTAGTCTTGTTAATATCATGTAATTATTATTGGTGAGTATGCTTTCATGATGCCACAATAATAGAACATAAAACATATGCATCACATACATTAATACATGAGCTTTGAAAAACATGCAAAGCAGTAAAATATTTTAGCTATGCTGTAGGCGGAGTTGTACTTACAAGTTATCCTATGTTCTTGGTCTATCGTTCAACAAGGCACAACAACAGGTTACACTCCTGTTTCCAAACAGGACGGAAGATAAAAATCATTCTATCTTAACATAAACCATGACATACTTAATTGGTATCCAATCCGATTACTCTTTGTAATCATAGATACAAACCTTATTATAATAAATTGGTATTCTATTTGATTACCTTTAGTCATGTAATTGTTACCATATTCTAAGTGACTTGGGCTTATTATTTAATTTCCTTGTATCATAGTTTGGTCTCTAAGCTGATTACTATCCGTTATAGAATTGTTACTTACATTTTTAAGTAATTTTGGCCCATCTTATTCTTTTTGCTTAAAATACCTTGTTTTCTTGAAAAATATCTTGACTTCATAAATTAAATATTATCTTGATTTATTACTTAAAATTACCTTTTAAATATTACTTGTGAAATTTCCAATGGATTAAAATTCTTTAAAATTGTTTTTTGTAAAACTGTAGTTTCTTTGTAAAAGAAGTTGTAAAACTGTAAAACTTTGAAAACTACCTTTTAATTTAGTTGAAAGTACGTGTGCAGGAATTTTCTGTATCCTGCACAGTTTTGAAAATCTAGTTTTATCTTTAAATTGGTTCAGAATTTGAAAGAGTTTTCTTCATGAAAGTTGTAGATCTCATTGGAACCTACAACTTTTGTTTTTATCTGAAACTTAATTCTATCTTTAACTTATCCATTTTCCATTTGAAAGTTACTGGCCGTGTATAAAACTGGGACCGGCCAGGTTTGAAAACTAAAAAAAAATAGAGGCCTTTGGAACCTCTATGTTGCCCCCTAGGGTTTTCCATTTTCTACAACTTTGTAGTTTTGACTTTTTCCATATTCGGCGTCTAAGGGGCTCAAAATCAGGTTTCCCGAAAATTGTCCAATTTAGTTTTTTTGAAAACCGGCAAGTTGTATTTTGTTGGTTTTCGTTTAAAATTTCGCACACACTACCTCAAACGGTCAAAACCGTGAGTCTACATCAACATACAGTGCATCGGATTCGTTCTTAATATTCAACCATATACTTATCTTCTTACTTGAAAAATACAATATGGATAATCTTACTAGCTTACCAAGTTGTGTTTTTAGGTTAATTTCTTAACCCACATACACACATCATCATCATCATCATCATTCATAAAATTTCCCTACTCAACATGTGAAGGCATATCCATAAATACTTGGTGAGCACATGCAACCTTAAAACTCATTCTAGAGTATAAAAATTAAATTCATGCTTAGGGCTAGCATTCAAGATATCCTAAGCATAAATCTATCATTACCAACCTTATAAAAACCATAACATATAAAAATAATAATAATAAGAGACATGAGCTTATGCTCTTACAATTCCAAACTTGAAATACACATAAATCCTTAATCAAAAGCTTAATGAAAGTCTTAGAGGATCAAGAGGAATACCTCTAAAGCTTGGAAGGTTGTTCTAGATCTTGGAATGAGAACAATTTTGCTCTACCACCACTATACCCACAACCGGCCACCTTGCTCTTTCTCTCTCTCTCTCTCTCTCTCTCTCTCTCTTTTTTTTCCTAAGGCTAGAGAGGAAAAGTTGAAAGAGAATAAAAAATTTGGTGATCCAACTAAATGGTTTTACTTCTACCACCCCACCCCTATTATATAGGTGAGAAATCCTTAATTTTTTATAATTATTTTTTTTTTCTAAAATTCTCCTTGAATTACTTAATTGGCCTTAAATACAAAGTTGTTGCCTTCTATACCCCTCAATGGCCAGCCATGTGGAGGCTTAAGCCACAAAAAATCTCTTCATTTTTATCCACTAATTCTCTATAATTACCAAAAATTTCCAAAATTAAATAATTATCTTTGATGAGGTGTCCTCCAAGTAGGGCCATGTTTGGCACTCCCTCCTAATATGCAATCCATTTCCTTAATAATTCAGATAATACCAATACTGTTTTAACTATCAACAGTACTGTAATACTGGACTGCATTTCAGAATTCATCTGTACTTAACTGGACCGCGTATAAATTTTTCGTAGGACTTGAAACTACTTAGTCCTCCTTGCTCCCAATAGTATTCCTGATTTTTCTAAAGTGATCCCATTCCTTATTCTTCATTCTGTATCCACAATAACGGTCAAACATAATATAATTCCTATACTGCTTATTACACTGCAGTACCATCCTATTCAAGTCATGAGTTATTATGGTCATACATAAGCCAGAATAAAGTCATAAATCATGATTCCGTCTTCTCGTCAAAAGGCCTCATACTAACATTGACTCTTATAACTTATAAGAACTCAAACATATTCTGATAAATCAGATCATACATTTTACACAGGCATACATAGTACAGACTTAGATTTCCTTGGTATCAAAGGAAATCACGAGTCCGTAAAAAAATTGATCATTACATTAGGCTACACTAACTTGGTGCTTGGCCGTGTGGCGTGCCCTCTGTTAGCCACTTGGGCCACTCACACGCCCACTCGTCGAACAGGGCAGGACCGTCCACATGTCGAGCTTCCTGACCGGCCACTTGGGCCACTCGCTGGGTCCTCTTAGTCTTGGCTGCATGCACTGAGTGAATCTGGCCTAAATCACGGTCTAGGGCTATTTCAACGGGTATCTGTGTCATGGGCCACGTGTTTGAATGTCTTGGCCCTTGTCTCCCAAATATCTCGGCTATTGGTGTAATTGCTTGCCTCACTTGCGCGCATTTCTCGCCCATCAACGTCCCAATTCCGTTCGACCATTTCTGGTCATGCCCTGTGTCCGCACGCCTGCTAGGCCACGCCCCTCGGGCCGTGTCTTAGCCATGCTAGCCTGAGTTTCGAAAAAGTCGCCCGTCTGTCCGAGCCATGCTAGCTTGGCCGCCAAGCCTGCACACGCTTGCCTTAGTCATTCCCGTGCGCCTAACACCTTGTTGCCATCGTGCTTGTCTGCAAACCCTTCGAACAAGGCTTCATCGACCAAGGCCACTCACCTTGGCCGTTCCCACACGGGCCTCATGCTGAATCATGAGGGTCTGACAACATACCTCTATAGTAAAACCATAGAATCAACGCAACGACGTTGGCCAAATGGACATTGTGGTGTGGCCAAATGGACGTCGCAGCGCTGGCTTCTTGGTTCACGAGTGTACCTCCTGATCGTTGTGACCGTGGGAGCTGAGGACCACAACGTTTGTGTGACTTTCAAAATTTGAGAAGTTAGGATCTTCCAGTTTTGCCCTTAAGTGATATCCTAGGAATAGGTCATTCTAGAGTTGATTTAAGGCTTTTTAGCAGTCTTTTAGTAGCCGTTTAGGAGAAGAGGAAGAGGAAGAGGTAGAGGAAGAGGAAGAGGAAGAGGTAGAAGAAGAAGAAGAGAAGTGAAGGAGGAAGAAGAAGAGCAGCTGTTTGGGAGAAAAAGAAGAGGAAGATGAAGAGGAAGAGGAAATAGAAGAAGAAGAGGAAGAAGAGAAGAGGAAGAGGAGGAAGAAGAGGAGGGGGAGGAGGAGGAGGAGGAGAAGAAGAAGAAGAAGAAGATAGCGTTCTTCCTCCATTATTCTCTTATCTTCCATGTCGATAGTTTTGTGTTTTGAATTTAGTTGATTTTATTTTTGGTTAAGAGTGATTTCAAAGCTCTAGACATTTTTTAATTTTCCAATTAATAGTTTTTATGTTCTTCCACTTTTATTATTTAAGATTATTTTTCTTGTTTATTTGGGTGAGCAACTAAGTGGATGTGGGAATTATCTATTGCTAGATTAGAATCTTGATATGTAGTTGTCGAGTTTTTCTAATCATAAGTAGCAAATTGTGGTAAATGATTATGAGATATTTTCGTTTGATTACTTTGTAGAATATAACTCAAGATAATTTGAACTTGTATGTTTATTTCTTCGATCAATCATTATCTTTCTTAGTTTAATGCTTCCATTAAATTAAATTTAGAAAGTTTATTCTAGGCTTTTAATGGAAAGAGATTGAGTGAAGAGCATATTTTATTTAACGACACAGTAAGGAGAGACCTTGTTCTAGGTTGTTTAGTGGAAAGAGATTGAGTGAAGAGCTTGTTTTATTTAACAACACAGTAAAGAAAGATTGAGATAGTTGAACCTGTGATTATCTATGGTTAATAGTTTCAATAGAAAGTTTGAGATAATTTTAAGTATAAATCATAATTTCATTTCTTTCTGTGGACAATGATTATTAACCAGTTTTCTCATCATATTTAAATTCAAGTTTAGTAATTTTTAATTTTGTTTTAAGTTTTCTTTTTAATTATTTACAATTGAAACCCCATTTTTGATATTTAGTACTTCAAAATAAATAATTTTCTAATTGGAACAATATTACGCGGGAATGGCCCTTTGCTTGTAACTATACTCGATAACAATAATTTTATAGCAATGATTTGATTTATCCGTTCTTTCTGTATGTATCAATATGCAAAAAGGAAAATTGAAAAAAAAAATTACTTAGATATTTAAAAATTATCTTATGGTAGTCTAAGAGATTCCATGTTAAAAAAAAAAAAAAATCACACCCACAACACACAACACAAGGAAAAAAAAAATCATTGTAATTAGAAATCAAACTTGATTACAAGCAAGGATATTAAAATTTTCGGTGAGTTGAGATTAGAGATATGGTAAGAAATTTTTATCCCTCTATCTACTTTTTTAATCCATTTATTAAATTATCCACCAATTAAAAATTTAGATATTCATTATTACTTATTACACTTCTATTATTATTAAAAAAAAAATCTCTACAATTTAATTCTACTCTTCATCTTTTTTATATTCACCAATAAATAAATAACCCCTATTTTTTTTGTTAAACAATCACTACTTCTTCTTCTTCTACTCTTCATCCTTTTTATATTCACCAATAAATAAATAACCACTATATTTATATATATATATATATATATTTTTTTTTTAAACAATCACTTCTTTTCTTCTTCTTCTTCTTCTCATATCTTGTAATTTTGTCTTTTCCCAGACAACTATATTTTTTATAATAACTGTTTTCACAAGAAAATTACTGTCTTTTCCCAAACAACTATTTTTTTTTTATAATAACCATTTTCACAAGAAAATTACGAGCAATAACTTACAATACATATATATAACAACAACATTAATATACATATATATGTATATATCTACGACATTAAAATAACAAAAAAAATAAATATAGAACTGCGACTTTATTAATTTCATGAAATCTTATTTAAAAAAAAAATAATAATTGAATTTCTTTAAAAAAAAAGTAAAAAAAAAAAAAGAAAAACAGTAAATGAGAAAAAAAAATATTTAAAAAAATGGGGTTATTTGTTGGTTGATGGGTTGCAAAAAGGATTAAAAATGTATGAATTATTGTGGAATAATAAGATGGATGCAATAAGTAAAAATGGATGTTTAAATTTTAATTGGTTGATAATTTAAGAAATGAGGTGGGAAAAAGTAGATTGAAGGGTGTCCCCCTTACCATTATCATCGCTAAGGTATTTACCAGTTATTTATTAGTAAATATACATATTTAATAATAAATATATACATTTACTAATAAATATATATTATCAAATAAATACATTATTTAAGAAAAAGCCTCAAAATTGAACCTACATCTATTACGACCACACTACATTACTGGAGACAATGCCACTATCGGAGGTGATGCCAGCGCCAGAGACGATGAAGACACAACAGAAGATCGTGGAATCTGGACGTGAACTGGAGTTTCATGTGGAGATCTTAGAGATTCATGCGGAGATCGCGGAGTTTCGCACGGAGATCCCAGAGATCGTGACCCTCACCGTCCGATGTTACGGCTTTCGCCGTCGTGTGGTCGTGACTCTTACCGTCGTGCTAGTGATCGTCCTTCGAACCGTGACCTCGAGACATCCTCCGGCCAATGAAGGTGAACACTGTGGCCGACGGAGCTCTCGATGAGGCTAGGGAGTTATTTCGGTCATCAGACGCGATTTGAGGTTCGCCACTGACCGGATGAGGACGACGACAAAGAAACTCGTCTTGACCATCGATCTGTGCAGCCGTCACTCGGATCACGAGCCCATCGGAGTGTCGTTGGAGATCTCCATTATGTTGAACATCTGGCAACTATAGTTAAGAAAGCCAACCATGACTTGGGGCAAAATAGGAATTCTCCCCCCAAAAATAGTCAACATGCTATTATTTTTACTAAAAAGTCAAACCTATCATATATTAAATTTTATTTAATATTTAAATTTAACTCTAATTAAAGTATATTTTTTTATTTTAATTTTTATTTATTTTTTTTAAAAAATTAATAAAATTTATAATTTAATTTTTAAAAAATCAATAAATTTTAAATTAAAAATTTCATCTTTAACGATAGACTTTCAAAATACGTTATATTGTGTATTTTTCTTAAAATAATATTAGTTTTATTGTTAAAAAATATTTTATAAAGTAAGCTTACAGTAGTTTCAAGAAAAAAGAATCATTTGCTTGGAACCCTCGTCTCTCTCTCTCTCTCTCTCTGTATCCCTCGTCTGCCGCCAGAGCTACACATCACTCTACAACCTCCTCTCTCCTTCGATTTCTCAGCACATTCTCAGCCTCTCAATCTCCCTTAGTTAAAATGAGATGTGTGAAGAGGATATTTTAGAACACGTCTCATTTTAATTCAACACATTTGCGAAAATAAAGCTTAAAAATTCATACTTTTGTGGTAACTGAAGCCTTTTTTTTTACTTCGATCTAAGATAAGAGTTTGAAGTTCTAAAATCCGATAAGCCGAACCGAGTTGAGCCGAGCCGATTCGAGCAAGATGCTTCGGATTTGTTGTTCCAACGGCTGACTTTGGATATCATTTTTTGCACCCCATAGTTTCGGCTCGGGCATGAAAATTTGGTCTCCCCGGCCGATGAACACCCCTCATCCCTCGCTCAATTCACTTTAAGTCCTTCTCTACCCAGCTCTGCCGTTGCGTCGCCACACCCGCCGACCTCCACAACCGCCGGACCGCCCGCAGAGGAGCCGAGTTGGCAGGTACTCTTCCTCTCTCTTTGGAAGTTCATTTTTATTTGTAAAATTGTAGAAGATATGTTCAATTTTATGGGAGGTAGTTGTCACAATGGGGATTTTGATAGTGCATTGATGTTTACTTGATTATTTTTAGCAGTTCCAGAGTTTCTAGGGTGATGAAAAAGTTTTTTGTTTTTGGAATTTGAAATTTGGAGTTTTGGAAGTTCCTTTTTTTCTGTTGATTTCTAGACGATATGTTTTCTTGAAGACAGATAGGGATTCGGAGCTGCAGTGATGTTTATTTGATTTTTTTTTTGGAGGATTTTTTTTTAGGGTAATTCTATGGTGGGAGAAGGTTGCTTTTCCCCACCCATAGTGTTATATCTAATGGTGATTATTAGATCTGAATGATTGTAAATGAGAATCCACATGCTCTTGACAACATGGAATTATAGCTTAACATACATAATAGAAACAATTTTTGAAATCAACCTCTACATTTTGTTAAAATATGAATTTTAGCCCGTCTAGTTTAGTTAATAATTTTTCTGAAACTAGTTTGAAGAAAAAGAAAAAAAACTCAGATTCCGGCACACCTCCTGCTGGAAGAGGAACACCGGCGAGACAAAGATAGAGTCTAACTCGAACACAAAATTTTACCCTTTCAACATCAATACAATATTCATCAAATTCCAGACAATTAATCAATTCCAATTTCAACAAAAAACTATATTTTTGTTTAACAACAGAGGGTGCTTGAGGTGGGTCTCCATCATGGCGGTGGCCGACACTGGATGATTGCTGCTTGGGGTGACTGGTTGCAGCATTTGAGCTCTTGCGACAAAGAATCGCCACCCACACGGAAGGGAAGAGGGTCGAGCCTCCACCTCTGTGGTTCGCAGCCCTCTTCCAACCATGGGTCGCTCCACGACGACGGGTCGCGACCCACGAGAATGGTGACAACATCAGCGAGTGGCATGGCCTGGGTCTCTGCCGGTTGAGGGATGCCCAGATGAGATCTCTGGGGTTTGGGGCTGGGGTGGGTAGCCATCGGAGGGGGCGCTGGGTCCCGTGGTGGGGTGGTTCGCCATGGCATGGTAGCCCTTGGGTTGTGTTGTTGGGAGTGGGGGACATTGGTGAGATGGGATGCGCAGTGGCTCCACTGGATGGGATTGCGACGGCGAGGCTGGAGGTCGCACTCGCAGGTTGGGCAGTGGCTGTCGGAGGAGAGGACGATGTTGTGAATGGCGATATCGATGCCGATGGGTTTCTCTTTGGTGGTCCGACTTTTTTTTTCCGACATTCAGACTCTGATTTTTTTTTTTAATAAAATTTTAGTTTTTAGTAATTTGATTTTGAAATTCAAAAACATATGTGGTATAAATTGATATTTTATGAAAGTATAGTAAAAAAAAATAACACATATTTTAGATGTGATTGTGTACTTCTGATCCTATTTTTGGATAGTTAAGTTCATTTTGTTATGAATGATCAAAATCAAATGGCTCTAATTTTTTTACCCCCACCGTAGAGGTTCCTCTCCCCCCCCCCCTTTTTTTTTATGGGTTTTTGGTAGTTCAGAGTTTCAAAGATGATGTAAAGTTTATTTATTAATTAATTAATTTATTTTTTGGGATTGGAATTTGGAGTTTTTGGAAGTTCTAGTAGTAGCATATGGTAACCTTTCTAAGTGTATGCCAAGTATTGGTGGATATTGCACATGAATAACAATTTTGAACAATTATGTGTATTGATTTGACTATGAAAATACCCTTTTTAAAAAAATTTATAATGTCTGTTTACGGATTTAAAACTCTTATGTTTTGACAGGTGATGGAATAATGAAAACCTCTACGCTTAATTTCTTATAAATGGAGAGTCATTGCATCGGGAAGAAAAGCAATCTCGAAACTTCCCTTGATGGATGCCTCTCACAGACATGAAGAGGCTTACCATCTTCTCAGTACACTGTTTGCGGATCATCCTTCATCATCCCTGCTTAGGTTTTGCTTCAAACTGTTCTTCAGTGTTCTTGAGAAGAAACTTGAGCCAGGTATTCTCAGCAAGCTCAACAAATACCAGACCTTTTCCTGATTATTCGCCTAAGAAACCTACAATCAAGGATGCTGAACTTGTTCATCACGTCACAACCACAATAAAGTTGCGTCGTTCTGAGCCTCTGCGCCGTGTCTTGAAGCCTTATGAATCTAAGTTCAGGTCTGACCATCTAATTTGGACTCTCATGAACATTAGGAATGATTATGATTTGGTTTTGGACTTTTTTGATTGGGCATGCGTAAGTAGAGAACCCACCTTGGAGGCTCGCTGCATTATTGTTCAAATTGCTACTGCATCAAAGGATCTCAAAATGGCACATAGGCTTATTCTTGATTTTTGGAAAAAGCCCAATTTGGATATCAGTCTTTCGTTCATTCATTTTTTGGAGCGGTTGACATACACATACAAGGACTGGGGTTCAGATCCCCATGTCTTTGATATTTTTTTCCAAGTCCTTGTTGAGGTTGGGCTGTTCAATGAAGCGAGAAACCTGTTTAGCAAATTATTGAGTTATGGACTAGTTATCTCGGTTGATTCTTGTAATTTATTTCTTGCTCGTCTAGCAAGCAGTCTTGATGGAATTAAGATGGCAATAAAGGTGTTCAATGAATGTCCTGAAGTGGGTGTTTACTGGAACGCTGCATCATACAATATCATTATTCATTCTCTTTGTGAACTAGGTAAAATTAAAGAAGCCCACCATCTTCTCGTGCAAATGGAGTTGAGAGGCTGTATACCTGATGTTGTAAGTTATAGTACTATAATCAGCAGATATTGTATTGTTGGTGACCTACAGAAGGTGTTAAAGCTCATAGAACAGATGAAAATAAAAGGACTAAAGCCAAATCCATACACATATGGCAGCATGGTACTTCTTTTGTGTAAGACTGGAAAACTCTCTGAAGCCGAGAAGGTCTTGAGAGAGATGACTACCCAGGGAGTAATTCCTGATAATGTGGTCTACACTACCCTAATAGATGGTTTCTGTACGTTGGGCAATGTTTCAGCTGCGTGTAGGTTGTTTGATGAGATGCAGAACAGGAAAATAGATCCTGATTTTATAGCGTATACTACCCTAATACATGGGTTTTGTCAAGCTGGAAAGATGGTTGTCGCTGATAAGCTCTTTGATGAAATGGTTACCAAAGGGTTGGAACCAGATGAAGTTACTTATACAGCGCTAATTGATGGTTACTGCAAAGCAGGTGAGGTAAAAAAGGCCTTTTCTCTTCACAATGACATGGTTCAAGTGGGACTTACACCGAATATTGTCACGTACACAGCACTGGCCGATGGTCTTTGTAAGCGAGGAGAGGTAGACACAGCAAATGAACTTCTTCAAGAAATGTGCATGAAGGGTCTTCAACTGAATGTCTGCACATACAACACAATTGTTAATGGTCTTTGTAAATTAGGAAATATAACAGAGGCAGAGAAATTGATGGAAGAAATGAAGGTGGCTGGGCCACCTCCCGATACCTTTACTTATACCACTCTCGTGGATGCATATTGCAAGACTGGAAAGATGCCTAAAGCTCACAGTCTCTTGCAGGAGATGCTGGACAGAGGACTCCAACCTACAGTTGTTACCTTTAATGTGCTGATGAATGGCTTTTGCATGTCAGGAATGCTTGAAGATGGAGATAGGCTACTTAAATGGATGTTGAAGAAGGGTATAATGCCTAATGCCACGACCTATAATTCTCTTATGAAGCAGTACTCCATCAGAAATAACATGCGTATCACGACTGGGATTTATCAGGAAATGTGTTCAGCAGGAGTGATGCCCGATGGTAATACCTACAACATTTTAATAAAGGGGCATTGCAAGGCAAGGAATATAAAAGAGGCAGAGTTTTTGCACAGAGAAATGGTTGGGAAAGGATTTGTTCCAACGGCTAGTTCATACAATGCACTAATAAAGGGTTTTTACAAGAGAAAAAAGATTGCGGAAGCAAGGGAACTATTTGAAGAAATGAGGAGACAAGGTTTGGTTGCGGAGAGAGAAATATACGTCATTTTTGTTGACATGAACTATAAAGAAGGGAACATGGATCTTACTCTTGAACTTTGTGATGAAGTGATAGAGAATTGTCTTGTGGACAGGACCAAGAACAGAAGCACCTAGGTGGCTTATCTGTTTACAATATTTGAATTCTCTGGTACGTTTATTTGGATTTTTGGTGTAAATTAACATGCATCTCGTTCCAAGACACAATGATCCAATGTATTTTGAGCTATTCGTAACTAGATCTGATAAATTGTTCCCGGGCATAATGCAGATTGGGGCATTGGCGTCGTGACAATACGTTTAGGAAAATGCCATAACTTTGGGATTTTTACCGTTTTACACTTTAATTTGAAATTCTTGTTTTAGAATCAGTAAACTAGCTACTTCTTTGTGGGCTCTAGCATCGAGTGGATTCCATCCTTTATTTATGTTATTCTATGGTTCTTCTTTCTTTTCCTCAATCTGATCTGATAAAAAGGGGACATGCTCGCCGGTGTTTATTCTTTTGATTTTGTGAAGTTGATGGGCAGGTGAAATGTGAGAAGTGGATTCGTGATGATGACAATCACTCAGAAGAATCAAAGGCCTTATGGTGGTTGAACAGGTTGATTGGCCGAACCAAGAAGGTGACTATAGACTGGCCGTATCCTTTTGCAGAGGGCAGGCTGTTTGTGCTTAAAGTGAGTGCTGGATTGGAAGGTTACCATGTCAATGTTGATGGTCGGCATGTCACTTCATTCCCATATGAGCATTCTTTTAACATTTCTTTATACCGTTATAAATGCAGGGTATGCTTAAAGATTTTATGATGCTTTCAGGGATTTGTTCTTGAGGATGCCACAGGACTTTTTGTGAATGGAGATATTGATGTGCAGTCTGTATTTGCTGCTTCTTTACCCACATCACATCCTAGCTTTGCACCACAGATGCATCTTTGAGATGTCTACTAGATGGAAAGCTCCACCTCTTCCCAATGGTCATGTAGAGCTTTTCATTGGCATCCTGGCTGCAGGCAACCATTTTGCCGAGCGGATGGCTGTGAGGAAGTCATGGATGCAACATAAGTCGATCAAATCTTCACTTGTTGTGGCTCGTTTTTTTGTGGCACTGGTTAGTCAGAATGTGGAAGGCGTTTTTTTGTAAAAACCATATACATAAGTCTTCTGCATTCAGGTTGTTAGAGCTTTGGATATTATATTTTGTTAGCATGGGAGAAAGGAAGTGAACGTGGAGCTTAAAAAGGAAGCAGATTATTTTGGTGATATTGTTATAGTACCTTACATGGATAACCATGATCTTGTTGTCTTCAAGACAATTGCGATTTGCCAGTATGGGGTGAGTAGTGTGACAAGAACTGAGTTTTTATTTAATCTTACATGTTTACATTTATGACTGGTTATTAATATTTTTCTCCTTACAGCGTCAAACGGTTGCTGCAAAGCACATAATGAAGTGTGACGATGACACATTTGTTAGGGTGGTACTGTGCTTAAGGAGGCACACAAAGTTCACGAAGATAAAATTCTATACATCGGTAATATCAACTACCACAATAAACCTCTTTGTTATGGTAAATGGGCTGTAACATATGAGGTACCAATTCTTCCCAAGTTCACCAATCACCATCATTGATTTTCGTCCTTTGCTTGCTTGTTCTAATTCTAGATGAAAAATGTCTACCAATTGTTTCTACTACCTTTTTAAAGTTATTAGGTCTAGTTTGAAAAACTCTGATCAGGAATTGATCATTATTGCTATTGGAAATAGTCTGCTGATTTTTGCAAAAGTTTGACCTCCACATATTCCTCATATGTAAAAGTATTGCTTTGTTTATTTTTACAGACATTGTATGTATTTCTATCAACAAGTTTATAATAAGTATTGCCATGAAAGTAATCAGCTTCCATGGTATTGCTGGTGTGTCTAATACAGTAAAAAAAAAAAAAAAAAAAAAAAAAAAAAAAAAATCGCTTTATTGTACTGTATTCCAATTATTTTGTTGCTTACTTTATCTGGTGTTGATGTGCTGTTAATATGTTCATTGATCTCCTCATATGTATGTACATTTTTGGCTGCGTTGCAGGAATGGCCAGAAGAAGATTATCCAGCGTATGTGAAAGGTCCAGTTTACATCATATCCAGTGACATTGCAGAGTTCGTCATATCCGAGTTTGAAAAGCAGAAGTTGAGAGTGAGTCTCAATCTCATTAATCTTCTCTCTCTCCTCTCTCTCTCTCTCTCTCTCTCTCTCTCTCTGTATGCTTGTATTACCAGATTGTCGAAGTTGGAAGGATAATTTCATGATGAGAGTGAGTCTCAATCTCATTAATCTTCTCTCTCTCTCCTCTCTCTCTCTCTCTCTCTCTCTCTCTCTCTGTATGCTTGTATTACCAGATTGTCGAAGTTGGATGATAACCAAACTGTCTAATGGTGCAGTTGTTCAAGATGGAAGACGTGAGCATGGGAATGTGGGTGGAGCAATTCAACAGTTCAAAACCGGTGGAAAACGTGCACAGCGTCCGGTTTTGCCAGTTTGGCTGCATTGATGATTATTACACTGCTCATTACCAATCCCCAAGGATGTGCATGTGGGGAAAATTGCAGCAACATGGAAGACCCCAGTGCTGCAACATGAGATGACAAAAATAGCCTACAACAAACTGAATATAGTGTTTCCTCACAAAAAATAGAAAATTTTGAGAAGAGACGACCAAACACAGGGTAACTAGTTTTTGCAGTTAAAATAGTAATATATTATCGGTGTAAATATCTGGAAGGCTTTTTCTAAGTTAAAATGGGGCTGCAATGCTCATGTCCCCCCATTCCAATTCCATTTATTATTTCACCCATATAACTTACTATTCCTTGCAATGAAATTCATGTTTCTATCTGTCAATGTATAGACAACATTATCAAACTAATGCTCAAATGTAACCTTTCTGGTGGCTATTAACTTGTCGCTGAATTTTGAAAGAGTCCCACAGGGGTTCTCAATTAGCCTATGTTTGCTATGTGGAAAAAGGAGATGAAGGAAATTAGAGGTGAGATTTTGGAGAGGAAAATAAAATTTTGGTTGTTTGATAGAGATGAAATTGGGAAGGAAAGGAAATTGAAAATCCATTGGTCCCATCACTTTTAATCCTTTCAACCTTGAGAAGAAAAATGGATGGAAAATTTTTGACAAACCAAATGTAGGTAAAATCTCTATTTTGATTTTAATCTATTATCATCCCCTAATTTATATAAGGTTATAATTGTAAAATGTATTTGATTAGATATTTTCTTTCTCTTCTATCAAATAATATGATAGAGAATTTCTTTTTTTTCCATCACCTAGAGATTTCTCTTCCTCTCTATCTTGGATCCTTCTTACCAAACATAGCATTAGAGTTGTAAATGTGCCGGACGGTCCCAGCCCTTACATGACTAGCGGGTGGGTCCTTAGCAGGGGGCCGTAACCCTTTCTTCACTATTGCCGTCTCATTTTTTTGGTGCCATTTAGCTAGAGCTGATTTAGAAGTTTACCATCTATTGGCAAGGTATTTCATGTACAACCCTCCATGGTTCTCCTATTTTTTTATTTTTTTTATTTATTATTTTTTATTTTAACCCTCCTTGGCTTAATTAGCATCATTTCCTTCTACTATTATTAAGTGCTTTAGTATAGACAGGAACATATTTTTTCATCCTTTGTGCTTTAGTGATGGACAAAATAAAGTCTCATAATGATCGTACATTTAGTGATGTTACCTCAGAACCATTTGCAACGACAATTGTAATGTTATTTTTAGACAGCATGGAGCTGCTACCATTGTCATGTTCCGCAGTAATAATCCGACATTTTGAGACATTGTGGGTCAAAAAATTTAACACCCTCGATGTTGTTGAACGGGAGGTCCCTGCTTTAGTGGGAGTGTTTTGATTGGCAAAAAGACTGAATTTAGAATCAGTGTAGAGCTTCCACTTGCAAGTGATCAAAGCTGTTAATAACCTTATTGAAATCAGTCTATAAAATTTTGCTCATTACTGAAGAAATTAAAAGCCTTATGAGATCTTTCGCAACATCAAAGTTAGGTAGGGTCCCAAGAGCTCGGAACTCGACAATTGCTGGGTCGCAAAATGGGCTCTAATCAACGATCTTGATTGCTCTTGGAAGTTCACCAAAGATTTGTTCTTAATTTTTAACTCTAATTAGCTGACTTGTTGCTTAGTGGTGTACCTTCTTTGGTTATTCCCTGGCCCCAACTTTATTTTGTTTACTCCTTTGTATTGTTTCGCTTTTAGGTGTTTCCTAATGAAGTCTTGATTATCAAAATAAATAAATAAACAAGCATCATTTATAAGAGTGTTTGGTTTCTGCCAGACATAAGAATCAACAATTTCTTTTACTACATTACTATGTAAACATGTTACAAACTTAAATTACATTAAAAAAGAAATAATTTCATCAAAGTGATTGTTTTTATAATTAAAGTTAAGAAAACCTTGAAATTTGTGTACAGTTATTTTTTAGGTTGTTAAATTTTTAGTGTTTGCTCTATGGAACTTATTTATAAAAATTTTACCTTAATGTTTTTTGTTAACATATGACGCTAAGATATGCGGTTCAATTATGAATTTAACATTTGCATTCTCTTGTACTCTCAACTTAACATCCTTAAAATCTACATCAAGTGCTCACGCGAATTTAACTAGTGAAAAAGAAAAGTGTGTACATATACCTCTACAATATCCCTGAAACAAGGACATCTTTGCATTGAAGTTCTATCAAATTCCTTTGATGATTGCGCACTAACTTCTGCCCCTTAAAAACAGGCCCAAAATAGAGTATTATATTGTTATTAAAGACCCAAGTTTAAAAATAAACTAAGTATTTTCTTCTAATATTCACTCATAATAAAAGCTCATATCATATATATAAATTGATCCAACTACAGCACGATGGCTATACATATTTGGGGAATCTATAATCTGGGTCTCATTAATCATTTTCTTTTAGTTATCCTGAATTTGTTAAATTTCGTTTTGAGGCTCTATTAGGACTCGTTAACTTATAAATTAGTAAAAATACAACAAAATGATAATACATGATCTCCTTTTTGGTACTCGTATAGATGTTCCTTCCATGGATAGTTGATTCAACCTTACGAGCTTATTAACAAATGCTTACTAATTACGATCTATACTGGTGTTTGGACACGCGGATAAACTGTAAATCTAAACTGGAAATAAAATCTTAATCTTTGAAAACATGGATTTTAAATTAAATAAAACTTAAACAATCCGAAAATAAGCTTAAATTGTCGCACATAGGTTTCGAAAATTTAAATTGAAGAGATTTTGAAGGAGTCAAATCCTAAAATCAAATGTCATAGTAAGATTTTATAGTGTGTATGGATCATTATTTTGGATCCAAAATTTTCACTTCAATTCAATTAGTTTGGAGAGCATCCACAATTACTCTTAAATTTCGGCCTTTGTTTAATCTCTCATTCAAAGAGGTAGTTCATCAATTGTCAGCATCGATCTCTTTCCTCTTCTGAACTTTAGCTATATTTCCGTATATGTTGGAGTATTTGGGATGAAAGAAATAAGAAATTTCACTGTTTATCATCAAGGCCTCCAGATAAAACTGCTATTTGCGCTACTAATTATTTGAGTGAATTTCACCAAGCCCGTCATAGAGGCCCTCTAACTGACTCATCTTCATCCAATGTCCGCACAACTGGTAGATGGGTTCCTCCCCCATATGGTGCCTATAAGATAAAATGTTGATGCTGCTGTCCCTTTAAATATTAATAAGATTGGCATCGGTGCTATTATTCGGGATTCTGAGAGTTTTGTCATTGCTGCTCTTACAAAGTCTATCCATGGTAAATATCCTCCAAAAGTTGCAGAGGCTATGGCATTGAGTACTTCTTTATCATGTGTCATGACCCAAAACTGGGGGTAGTAACGTGGAGGGGTTTAATTAAAAAGTAAACGCGTAATTAAATCATCAAATAAATAAAACACATAATATTTCGGAACCCACCCACACTTTTAATAAAATTTCATTTTTAGCCACTTTTGAAACACATATCAGTTGGACCAAGTAATAATTTGACCTAAAGTCTACCAATTTTAATTTATAGAAAACCATCAAGTAGCATTTTAATTAAATCAGTGGATATCCTGAAATATTAAGTTTTTCACATGAAAATAAGTTTGAGAATCCAACCTCCAGTATCAACACACAAACAAACAAAACAGGAAATAAAAACACAGACATCCAAAACCCAGTCCACAGAGAGAGAGAGTTAAGTTTACATGCCTTGGAAGAATAAAAGATTGAAAATAAAAGTACAAATGGATAATCATTGGACCGCAGTAGCCTTGAAGTACTCCCAACTAATTGGCACTACTCCCAGCACCTCCTGGGGGGGTTAGAAAAATAAAGCGTGAGCTACTAGTCAAGTAGGATTTAGTTGACTCATTTAAAATAAATAATTCAAAGATTAGGTTGGGATGTAATAAAATGAATAAGGCTCAAAACAGTGCATAATAGACATAATTGCATAAATAACAATAGCTGAAAATAAATAAGCTTACCGATGCTAGTCTGACAACAACCTATCGGTGATAAGACACTATCTAAGTATCTGCACCAGACTTCTCAAGCAAAACTATCAACCGCTGATGTCTACTTGGACAACGTTTGAAATTCATTTAACACACTAGAATATGACAAGCCAAGTCTCAAAACATCTCACTTAAGTATCTCAAAATAATGTATCTAAAAATATATACTTTTGACCCGAAAACATTTGATACATATATATGTTCTCCATTTAAAAATTTTTATAAAACATTTGATTTTCAAAATGTTTTCAAAACCAAGATTTTATAGTAGCATTGAATAAAAGCAGGTTTGGGAATCCTACATCAAAAGCAAATAAATCTACTAATCGCTTCATGAATACCGAGACTTCTCGCTCCGGTCATCAAAACTTTAAATTAAACCATACAGATATCCTAAGTATCTGACACAACTCAAAATCTAATTATACTAAACATCCGACTTAATTAGTGTGCTTTAAATAGTACTGTATTAAAATATTAATATTTCTCAATTTATGTGCAAACTGTGAAAATTTAGGTTCGTGTTTTAAAAACATCATTATTTGAATTCAAAACAGTAAAACAGGGCTGACTAGACTGAAACAAGGTTCCTGCAGGTATTTTGCCTTTGTTTGGTTGACCGGTCCAATAGGTCCGGATGACCGGATAGGGACGGAATGTCTTGTCCTGTTCCATGGCCGTCTAGTCGACCAGAGAAGGTGTCTGGTTGATCGGACCGTCGTGGAATAGAGAGTTCCCAGCTTCAGTGCAACTTGCAAACAGTTCCAAATCCAATTCCAAACAACTCCAGATATCCAAAACAGTAAATAAACAATTCTTAGAGCCTAAATAACTAGATTCAAACTCAAATCCATCAAAATCAATCAAAATTTTATTTGAATTCCAAGTTTCCAAAACTAATGAAAATAGGAATTTCAAACTGAAAATCAAGGTATTTGAAACGTAAAACGAGTTTAAAACGAACCTGCAAAACTTTAGAGGCTTCGGGATTTAGTGTTTCAAGCTCGGGTGTGTTTTGGCTACAAAATATGAGAGAAAGCATGAAGGGAGCTTGGGTTTTCTTTGGAAGAGACATGGAGAGGGAACGAGCGAGGGAGAGAGGGAGAGATGCGAGGGAAATTGAAAAACTGAAAAATGAAGTGGGTTAGGGGTTTAAATAGACGAGGTTACCCCCAATGGTGGGTTTTTGGGTGCCTAAGGTGGGCTAAAGGCCGAACTGGCAATGGCTGCTAGAGGGAGATCTCAGATGCAGGGTGATTTATCAGAGTTGCAGGTGTTCGGTAGACCGGTAGGGGCAAAATGGTCATTTTTCAAAAGTTTAGGGGTAAAAATATAATTTTACAAAAATGCTTTTATAACTCCAAAAACATTATTTTAAATGCAGTTTAATTATTTTAAAACACATTTTAGTATGCTAATTAATCCAGTTTAGCATAATTAATCACGATTAATTCTAACGAGTGTTATGGCTCTGCCCTCCTAAAAGAAAATTTCATCCTCGAAATTTAAACGTACCTCCATCGGGAAATAAATAGGGATAATGCTCATGCATGTTATATTCTAGTTTCCAAGTCATTTCCTCGACACCATGGTGTTGCCACAATACCTTAACTAACTGAATCTCACGGCGACATAAGCTCTTCATCTTGCAGTCAAGAATCTGAACAGGGGCTTCCTCGTATGACGTGTCCTCTTGGATCGGTACATCATACCATTGGATCAGGCTGACACTTGCGAAGTATCGATATATAGAATACATTGTGAACGTGCGATAACTCGGGTGGTAGGGCAAGGTGATAAGCAACGACACCAACACGTTGCACAATCTGGAACTGTCCGATGTACATTAGTGCTAACTTCCCTTTGATTCTGAAATGCATGATAACCTTGCGTGGCGATTCCCTCAACAGGATGTAATCGCCTTTCTCAAACTCTAGAGGTTTGCATCATAGATGTTCCTGGATGATATGGATCTTCTCATTATTATCAAGGATATCCTTGATGATAGGGTCCTCGGGCTCTAACCAATAAACTGGTGATCGACACGGTCTCTTATAAAGTGCTTCAAACGGTGCCATTCCGATGCTGGACTGATAGCTACTGTTATAGATGAACTCAGCTAACTGAAGATACTTCTCAATTCCCACCAAAATCCAAGATGCAAGCATGAAGCATATCCTTGAGAATTTGAATAACGCGTTCAGACTGACCATCGGTCTGTGGGTTAAGTGCAGTGCTGAAATTCAACTCGGTTCCCAACACTTCTTGGAAACTCCTCCAATACTTCATGTTAAAGCACATGTCATGATTTGAAGTGATAGATAGTAGAACTTCATGTAGTCGGACGACATTCATCATGCATAGTTTAGTCAAAGCCTTCCTCGAGTGGTCGCTCTGAATGGGATGAAGTGCGCGGATTTCATCAAATGATCTACAATAACTCAAATCGCATAATGACATTCCTCGGCCCTCGGTAAACCCATTAGAAAGTCCATCGTGATGTGTTCCCACTTCCAACCTGGAATAGGCAGAGGTTGCAGCTTGCTGGTGGGTTTCTGATGCTCGATCTTAACTTGGAGACATGTAGGAAATTCAGAGACGTAATCCACACCACTTTTCTTCATACCTCTCTACCAATACTGCCTCTTAAAGTTGAGATACATCTTGGAGCTTCCAAGATGTATCGCAAACTTCAATTTGTGAGCCTCACTTAAAATCGCTTATATCAAATTAGGCAACTTTGACACAGCTAGTCGATCTCGGAAACAGATTGTCCCATCAGCTCAGATGTTCCAATCATCTAGTTGCGCACCATTGTACAGTTGGGGTCTAAATGCCTTAGAGATGCGTATCCTGCCACTGATTCTACTTGACTCGTTGGATCAGCTCAGGGAAAACATTGGTGTTGTAGACCATTGGCTCACCAAAACCCTTACAATACTGCAAGTTGTAGCTGTTGATTGTAGGATCGTGATTCCAATCCCCGAGTGCCAAACATGCCAGAACACCAGAAGATCTCCAGCTAAGAGCGTTTGCTACAATGTTTGCTTTGCCAGGGTGGTACTGCAAGGTGAAGTCATAATCCTCCATATACTCAATCCATCACCTTTGCCTTAGATTAAGATCCTTCTGAGTGAACAGGTATTTCAGACTCTGATGATCTGAGAATATCTGGAAAGTCAAGCAATACAGGTAACATCTCCATATCTTCATGGCGAAAATGACAGTTGCTAATTCCAAGTCATGAGTAGGATAATTCTTTTCATGGGGTTTTGACTGATGTGATGCATATGCCACTACCCGTCTACCTTGCATCAGTACATAGCCTAAGCCTCAGCCTGACAAATTTGTGTAGACCTCATATGGTTCACTACTCTTGGGAACTGTCAGAACTAATGTAGTAATCAGACGGATCTTCAGTTCCTGAAAGGCGTGTACGCAATCAGCGCCCCATACAAACTTCATGTTCTTCTTCTTCAAACGGGTCAGATGTTCGACTATATGCGAGAAGTCCTTCACGAATCGTCAGTAGTATCTGGCTAATTCCAAGAAACTCCGAATATCAGCTAAATTCTTAGGTTGCTCCTATTGCAAGACTGCCTTAACCTTGGCGGGGTCTATGGAAATACCTTCGCCGAAAACTACATGTCCAAGAAACTTGACCTCCGATAACCAGAAGTCACACTTCTCCTTTTTCATATACAAGTCATGCTCTTAGAGAGTCTGCAAAACGATGCAGAGATATTGCTTATTTTCCTCACGAATCTTGGAATAAACCAGAATATCATCGATAAAAACAATCACGAACTGGTCAAGATAAGGTCAGAATCATAATTCATCAAATCCATGAAAGCTGTCGGAGCGTTCGTCAATCCAAATGGCATTACCAGAAACTCGAAGTGTCCGTATCGGGTTCTAAATGCTGTCTAAGGGATGTCATCCTCTCGAACCCTAAGTGATGGTAACCAGATCTTAAAACGATCTTCAAAAAGTAGCGAGAACCTCCTAAGTAATTGACCAACTCTTCGATCCTCGATAACGAGTACTTGTTCTTGATCGTGACGCTATTCAACTACTAATAGTTGATACAGAGTCGGAGTGATACATCATTCTTCTTTGCGAACAAAACTAGTGCACCCCACAGTGATGTGCTGTTCCAGATATAACCCTTATTTGCCAACTCTTACAGCTGTTTCCTCAACTCTGTCAATTCAGCCAGTGCCATCCGGTATGGAGCAATAGAGATTGGTGTAGTTCCAGGAACCAAGTCAATGTAGAATTCAATCGCACGTATGGGCGGCAATCCAAGTAACTTGTTGGGAAACACGTCGGGAAACTCGTCAACAACAGGAATAGTCGTGTTCTTGTCAGTCAATTCTAACTCATCCTCAGAGTTCTCTAGGGAGGAAATAAACGCAAGATTTCGTCGTCCACCAACACATGGTTGTAACAACTGATACGTATTAATCGCACTCGTATCGCCCTGATAAATTACTACAGACCTAGATCTAGTGACTAACGTCACCCTCCTACGATATTAGTTAATATAAGCTTGGTACTTCGTGAGGTAGTCCATACAAAATGCAGAATGCAGAATGAATGTATTATTAGGGTGAAATTCTAAATGACTGGTTCCTAATATAATTATAATATAAAAAGGACCATTTATATAATATATTATTAGAAATAATATATTATTATCCCTAATTTATTATATAAATGCATTAGAATAATAAGTTCCTGATTATTAGAGTTCTGATAATATATATTATCCCTAATTATTAGAGTCCTGATTAATAATAAGTCCTGATTATAAGTCCATTTAATAATTATATTACCTGATACGGGTAATATATGCATATAAATGGGTCGTAATGCATATATTTAATAAAAGGACTTCCGAGTATTACATCCATACTGCATTCCACCCGCAGATCGATGGTCAGTTTGAGCAAGTCATGCAGATTCTCGAGGACATGCTTCGTGCTTGCATATTTGATTTTAGTGGGAATTGGAAGAAGTATCTTCATTTAGCAGAGTTTGCTTATAACAACAGCTATCAATCCAACATCGGAATGGCACCATTCGAATCGCTTTATAGGAGATTGTGTTGATCACCAGTCTGTTAGCTAGAGCCCGAGAACCAACTCTCTACCAGGCCCGATGACATCCTTGATAAGAATGAGAAAATTCCTATCATCCAAGAACGCATGCGAGCAGCTTAGAGTCGTTAGAAGATCAGTGACGTAGACCCCTCGAGTTCAAGGAAGGCGATTATGTACTGCTGAGGGTATCTTCGCACCAGGGTATTATGCATTTTGGGATCAAGGGGAAGCTACCTCCGAGATAAATTGGACCATTTTAGATCGTGCAGCATGTTGGATTCGTTGCTTATCATCTTGCCCTACCGCCCGAGTTATCACACGTTCATGACGTATTCTACGTTTCGATGCTTCATAAGTGTTAGCCTGACCCCAATAGCATCATTCAGTGGTACGATGTGCGGATCCAAGAGGACATGTCTTACGAGGAGGCTTCTATCCAGATTATTGACAGCAAGATGAAGAGCTTACATTGACGTAAGATTCCTTTAGTTAATGTGTTGTGGCAACATCATGGTGTTGAAGAAGCGACTTAGGAATTAGAATCTAACATGGGTGAGTGTTATCCTTATTTATTCACCAACAGAGGTACATTTAAATTTTGAGGACGGAATTTTCTTTTAGGAAGGTAGAGCTATAACGCCTGTTGGAATTAACCGTAATTAATTGTGCTAAACTAGATAAATTAGTGTGCTAAAATATGTTTAAAATAATTAAATTGATTTAAAATAATGTTTTCGAAGTTTTAGAAGTATTTTTTGGAAAATTATATTTTTACCCCTGAACTTTTGAAAAATTACTATTTTGCCCCTACCGGTCGACCAGACACCTGCAGCTCTGTTAAACTACCCTGCAGCTGAGATTCCCCTGTAGCCATAATGGCCTTTAGCCACAGTCCGGCACCCAATTCCCTCCCCCGAAGGTTTCTTCGCTTATAAAACCCTCGAGGCCCCCCTACGTTTTTTAGTTTTCCATTTCTCTCGCTCTGTCCCCCTTTCCCTCACACTCTCTTTCTCTCCCACTATTTCCTCTCAAAGAACCCAAGCCCTTCTCCTTCTCCTTACTCAAAATTTTCTCAAAAAACCAAAAATCAAACTCAAATAGACTTAAATCCGAGTTTCTGAATTTTACAGGTTTGTTTTAAACTCGATTTTCATTTCAAATAACTTGATTTTTCAATTTTTAAATCTCTGTTTCATTAGTTTTATAAATTTGAAATTCAAATGAGATTTTGATTGATTTTTATGAATTTGAGTTTGATTTTAGTTATCTAGGCTTCGGGAATTGTTTATTTTCTTTTTTGGATATCTAGAAATTGTTGGAATGGAATTTGGAGTTGTTTACA
Source organism: Ficus hirta (assembly GCA_038430175.1). NCBI lineage: Eukaryota > Viridiplantae > Streptophyta > Magnoliopsida > Rosales > Moraceae > Ficus > Ficus hirta. The sequence goes on along the minus strand of CM076595.1, from coordinate 2,559,262 downwards.
GGTCAGGGTCAAGCTGAGAATCCTCTATTCCGTGATGGACCATTCAACCGGACACCTTATCTGGTCAACCGGATGCCCTCTAAACAAGATAAGACACTCTGTCGTTGTCCGGTCAACCGGACTGAGGCAGAGAGCCTATACGATCTCGATTTCAGTCGAGTTTGCTACGAAACGATGTTTTAAACTCAAATAATGATGTTTTATATTCTAATTTGAATTTTTACAGTTTGCATATAAATCAAGAAATAATAATATTTTAATACAGTATTATTTATAGCACACTAATTAAACCAGATGTTTAGTATAATTGAGTTTGGGTTATGCCATATACTTAGAATATCTGAGTCGTTTGATTTAAAATTTTGGTGACCGGAGCGAGGAGCCTCGGTATTCGTGAAGTGTCGGTAGATTTATTTTGCCATCACAGTAGGATACCCAAACACACTTTTATAAATGCTGCTATGAATTCTTGATTTTGAAATCATTTTGAAAATAAATGATTTAATAAAGTGTTTTTAAATAGAGAATATATATATATATATATATATATATATCAAATGATTTTAGGTCAAAAGTATATATGTAGATACATTATTTTGAGAGACTCAAGTGAGATGTTTTGAGACTTGGGCTGTTTTTGTCCGAGAGTGTTTAATGAATTTCGAACGCCATCTGATTAGACATCGGTGGTTTATAGTTTTGCTTCTAAGCCTTGCTCAGACTTTGAGATAGTGTCATGTTACTGATCGGTTGGTTCTCAGGCTAGCACTAGTAAGTTTATTTATTTTCAGGAATCGTTATTTATGCATTTTATTTATTACGTACTGTTTGGCCTTATTCATTTTATTATATCCCAGCGAATTGTTTTCGAGCTAATATTTTAAATAAAGTTAATTGTATCCTACTGGGCTAGTAACTCATGTTAAATTATTTAAATTATCACATTCTCATAGTCGATTTGCCGTCTATTTAGAGGATTTCTATAAGACTACTGCACCTGCCAAAGTGAATACATATCCACTAGTGGCTTTAGAATCCTATATATCAGATATCCAATTTGCATCAGAGTATCCCTCAAGAACAATAGGAAATCTAGTATAGTGCAGCCCATAGTCATGAGTATATCGTAACTACTTAAGTACTTTAACAATCGTTTTCTAGTGGTCAGCTTCCAGATTACTCGTGAATATGTTTAAACTACTCACAGCAAAGGCATTGTCTAGTCTTGTACAACTCATTAAGTACATTAGACTACCTATCACTCTAGCATACTCTACCTGAGAAACATTTTCTCGTCTATTCTTGGACAGATGTTGGTTTAAATCAATCGGAGTTCTGGCCACGCTAGAGTCATCCTTGTTGAATTTCTCAAGAATCTTGTCCATATAGTGTGACTGACTCAATATGAGACCATTAGGCGACCTTTTTATTTTAATTCCCAATATTACATCAGCCAGTCCCATGTCTTTCATGTCAAATCTTGAGTTCAATATGTCTTTGGTAGATTTGATTATTTGATCATTGCTACCCACGATTAGCATGTCATCTACATACAGACAGAGAATGACATATCAATCTTCGATATTTTTGACATAAATACACTTATTACATTCATTGATTTTAAAACCATTTGTCATCATGCCACTGTCAAATTTCTCGTGCTATTGTTTTGGTGTTTGCTTATGTCCATACAAGGACTTCACCAGTTTGCAGATTTTCTTTTCTTGTCCTGGAGCTATATAACCCTCAGGTTGTTCCATGTAAATTTCTTCCTCAAGATCTCCATTAAGAAAGCTTGTCTTTATGTCCATCTAATAAACTTCAAGATTCCGTAGTGCGGCAATCATCAAAATCAGTCTAATGGAAGTTATTCTCATCATAGAAGAATAGGTGTCAAAGTAATTAAGGTCTTCTCATTGTCTACATCTTTTATTATAAGTACGACCTTATACTTGTAAATTATTCTATATGCCTTCGATTTCCGTTTGAAAATCCACTAAGAACCTAGTGGTTTACTTCCCGGAGGAAGGTCCATTAACTCCCAAGTATGGTTTTGCATGATGGAATCAATCTCGCTCTTTATGGTTTCTTTATGACCTTAGTTAGTCCATATGCACAAGTCCACAAGCAACAGGAATACGCCAGCCAACCATCTAATCCTCAGCTAGTGCTGAAAAATGCCCTTATCTACATCACCATAAATAAGTGAGCTAAAACCCAGTAAGTAGAATAATGCATACCATGGCAATAATGAGTATATGAAAAGCTCATGACTTGAAATTTCCACTTATTATCATTCATTTTGCTTTTCATTTTTTCTATTATCCTATATACGCTTTTAGGGTTTCTTGGATAGGGTGGTGTCCCAGACACCTCATCGGACCTTGTGGCCACAAAATAATTATATATATCAAACGCCATCGTGTGGGGGTAATAACACATCAACAATCTCCTATTATATATTCCTTGTGATCATCAAAGAAGCATCTCACATAGCAAGTCTCCATTGAGACCCGGACGTCTGCATCAAGACACTTCTCATCATTACTTATCATTAGCCCGTCTCAAGTAGCCAAAAGTTCAATTAAGTCCATTTCATTTTATTTACTTCATAATAATGCCATTGGTATACCTTTTTTATCAGGACTTGCATGCATGCTTATGCTCATAACAATAGCATGTAAATCACGTGCTCATGTGTCAAATTCATTGATACATTTAATATATGCACAATTTTTATGGTAATACAGGTGAAATTATACTTGCCTTGTACTAAAATATAGTATAAAATACCACTGGGGTTCCTCTCCGTAGATTCGGTGTTTAAACCTCTGAAAATTTGATTATTCGGGCAACTAAACCTCAAAAGTGAGTAATACTTTTAATATATGAATAACTTTGAGACATTTTTTTGCCAATCATAGAGTGGATTTTTAGAAAATTTTGATAGAGTCTCCCCTAAAATTTTAGCTTCCCCAATTGCTGTATAACCTGCAGCAATACAAGATACAATTCCCACATATCGTATGTAAAACTACCTTATTCAAAATTCCTATCAATATAAGTCCATTAGAAAACCTGTTTTAGCTATATTTTGTACTTATATAATCAACAACAAATATGAAAATCTAATTCAAAATTCCATCGGGAAGCATAGACAGTTAAAAAAATGAACATCTTTGACCTTATTTGTATTTTTCTAGAGAAGTTTGAAATTGATGGCTTAATTCGATAACAACCTATCTCATTCTTCAGAACCAGCTTAGAAGCTCTAAAATAAGACATTATATGAGCATGTTTGGTATACCGTATTAGCACTCTGTATTATATTATTTAAAATAACACAATGTTTGGCAACATCAATGTATTGTATAATTTAATACAAAATCAAAAATTAATACAATACGAAATGTAATATCTAGTACGATAAAGAACCTCTGTATTAGGCCGTATTCTATAAATTAATATAAATGATTAATGAAAACACATAATATACTGAGATTCAGGACGAGAGTCATGGTCGGGTTCCAGAATGAGGATATGGCTTGGGTTTCAGAATCGGGGTCAGGATCGGGTTTCAGGACCGAAGTTGGGGTTGGATTTTGTGATGCGGTTAGGTTCCGGATTCAGGGTAAGAGTTAAGGACGGGTTTGCGGTCAGGTTAAGGGACGAGAGTTGTGGTCGGCTTTCGAAACTAGGGTCGGAGTCAGGTTTTGGGATAGGGTCGGGTTTTTGGACGAGGGCAGGGTCAAGTTTCAGGACGGTGGTCGGAGTCTGGTTTCGAGACGAGGGTCAGGTCAGATTTTGGGGTCGGGGTCGGGGTTGAGTTTCGACACTGGGGTTGACGTCGAGGTCGGGTTTTGGGATCGAGATCAGGTTTTGGAACTGGGGTCAGTGTCGGGTTTCATGATTGAGGTTAGGTTTCGGGACGCGGTGGGGTCGGTTTTGGGTTTCGGGATTTGGGTTGGTTTCGGGATCCGGGTCAGGATTCGAAACGGGGATCATGTCTCGGGACAGGGGTCGAGGTCAGTTCTGGGATCGGGGTCGGGATTCGGGTTTCTCGTGCAAATGTATGTCCCGAACGACCCTAATAGAATGGGTCGGGACACATAACATTATATAAATGGACATTTTTATATTATAATTATATAATATAATATAATAACACATATATTATTACTTAATAATTATCCCTAATATGATCTATTAGAGTCAGGTTTTGGAACCCGATCCTCGTCCCGAAACTCAACCCCAACCTAGACCCCGATCCCTATCCCAAAATCCGACCCAAACCTCGATCCTGAAACCAGATCCCGACCCCGACCCCGACCCTGATCCCGACTGTCGTCCTGAAACCCGAACCGATTTTTGAAACTTGACCCCGAACCCCATCTCGAAATCCAACCTCGAAACCAACCCTAACCCCCGTCCCAAACCATGATCCCGACCTCAATCCTGAAACCCGATCCCAACCACGATCCTGAAACCCGAGCCATATCCTTAATTTGAAACCCTATCCCAAAACCCAATTCTGATTCCCAATTCCTAACCTGAGTCACAACACTAGACTTCGGCCTCCATCCCGAAACCTGGCTTCGGTGTTGGGGTCATGACCGAAAAAGCTCAATTAATATAATACAATAAGGTAGCAAACAAGCATCATGTTGTATAGTATAATATTGTAATACAGTGCAAAACTAAATATCATATAGTATAACAATAATACAATACAATACATGTTATATAATATAATACAATGCAATATGGTGTACCAAACATGCCCTATAAGTATTATATACAAAGTTTTACATGAAAATACAGCCGGGAGGATTAGACACCAATTTCATCTTTTAGGAAAACTTTCGATTTGAAACTACCTTAGGACGGTTTGAAATGAAATCACCACAGGCTAAGGAATACTTTGAATTTCGTAAAACTGTTTAGTAGGCTTATGAACAACACCTGTATTCATAACATATTAAAATTTCACATCAGACAAAGGCCGTTTACTATGGAAATCTTGTATAAACCAGAAATGGTACCCAACTAATCTTAGCTACAGAGCAAGCTGTTGTAACTTCAGAATAACTTTCCAACCATGTCATTTTTTAATAAATACTCCATCTTATATGTGAATAACATATCCAAAAACCAGCTTAATCATAGATCATTTGATGTACAAACGTATATAAAATCTGAGACAGTAATTTCCTCACCTTAATTGAAACTACTCATTCTTTCAACCTCCAAATCCAATTTTTCACTTCCAAGTAGGTGAAACCAAGTCTTAAAACCCTTTTAAACTCCTGAAACCAAACTTATAAAACACCCAAAAGTTCAGAATCCAAGCTCAACCCCTGTTTTGAAAATTAGAAAACCAAGGCAACAAAATCGAACCTACCTTGCTCTTAATTCGATTTTCTTGTGTTTCACCACCCCAAACTTCTTTAAACCACCAAAGGCTTGTTTGGTTTCCATGAAATCTAGATGGTAAAGGAGGGTCAGGCTTGAGAGGTTATGGCTGAAAATGTTTACATTTTTTGCTTAATATAAATTAAAGAGGTAAGCACACACCTCCCACCTTACTTCACCCTTGAGTTCGTTGCTCTCCTTTTGCTAAGTGGCATGGTAACAGCATATTCTCCTTCTTAATTGTGTATTAAACATTCACACAAAATCTCAAAATATAAGCTAGGTCATATCCACTTATTTGGCTTACTTCATTAGGCGTACTTGCTCTCACCGAAATTCCGATACACCTAAAATGCTAATTGTGAAATCTTTTTAATTTTTTATTGACAAATCATTCTAAAACTCTTTCAATCTCAATCTCAATTCAAAACACATATGATCGTCTTATGTGTGATCTTATTTCATTCTTGATCTAATTCCAAGAAATTCTTACCTTAATAAAGCGTGTCTAATCTAAATAAAATTATCATCCCTGTTTATCAATAAAGTGTACATTTTCATCGAAACTTACTTTAAATCCTCACTTTGGCTCCCCATTACACTTATTCGCCCATATACACATGAAAATCACTCACACTCTGTTCTTTTCCTTTGTTCCACTTACCGGATCTGCCTTTAGGAAACCCTTAGTCATTTAATTATACAATAAGAACAAATGGCACAAAATTCATTCTGAGGACACATTGTATATCATTAACACATGCGAATGCGTATCAAATGATCAAGTCTCAACACATCATAAGTAAAATGTCATGGAAATATACAATGCATTTGAAAATTTTGGGCATCATAATAATATCATGAAAGGATGCAATTCATTGACCAACAAATATGTGAGAATTCTGGACATTACAACGCTTTCGCATATCGTCACCAATATCAATTTTTAAAACCAACAATAAATACATCCAACATATTTTTATCTTAAGCACCAAGAAATGACAATAAGAATGGATCCTCTTAGAAGCTATTTACACGCTTTCAAACCCTTCAGATCCTTTGTTACAGAACAAATTTATCGGTCCGCATCCTACATTGAAATATGTAGTTTTCTTGCTAACGCTACGAGCTTTAGTCCACCCCATTAACGAGCAAGAAAGCCGAAACGAGAAGATCTGAGCTAGCAGCTGAGTCTCTTTCACAAGCTTATTTAGCGGATTTCTCGCCGGAAAGGTGCTTTAGCGAATTCTTATGGCCGATACCTTAGATCAGATTGAAATAGATATCCTCTAAGATCCCTTGATTGCCCTACTTACTGTAAAAATTCCTCTTTTTCAGAGGTTCCTGTTGGGCTCGTTGTGTTAGTAAACACAAAAGAAGAAGCATCGTTAATCGCAATCGGTGCGGATGAAGTCTTTTAACCACTTTTACTTTATACCCCAGGCAAATCAAATCCTTTAGGGCCAATTTGCCTTTGCCAGGCTATTTCCCAAATTCTTTGCACGAAGGGATACATTGCGACTGAATGTGCAAATACTTAAAAAAAGAACAAGAGAAACAACAATGGAATGTGTGCCACTAAGTGCAATGATGACCATGAACATGCAGATGAAGAAGAAGAACATGTAAGAAATTTTATTGCTTTTGTTGTTTGAACGATGAAGTTTATAAGGATGAAAATGAGAAAAATGAAAGTAAGCTGTTTATTGCTTTTGTTGTTTGAACGATGAAGTTGATAAGGATGAAAATGAGAAAAATGAAAGTAAGTTGTCTGAGGGTCTGCAAGATGCCTATGATGAACTGTTTGCTTCCTGGAAGAAATTAGTTGTGAAGAACAAAGTTCTTGAAGAAAAAGTTTCTAAGCTGCAGAATGAGAATAAATAAAGGGATAGTTTGATAGTTTTGTCGGATTCTCATATTGGTACGTTGGAATCATAATTTATAAATGATAGAGGCTTTGTTCCTATATTTGAACTCTTAAATAAAGAGTCAATAATATTGTTTGGAATTGGAAATATAAGAGATCTCGGTTATGTGACTAACTCGGTAGACGAGTGATATTCTACTTACAATGAATTGTAAATAAGGTTTTTTTCGAAATCTCCGAACCCCGCGTGCTAGTGATCTCCCTATCAAGGAGGAAGATCTCCTCTACTTGGCCCCATAGACACAGGCACTACCATCTCAGGGAGATTGTAGCTCTTCAGAGGCAAACTTGGCTTAGGCTTGCTGAGATGTTGGTGGCATGTTGGGCACAGTGGAGGAGCTTCACCAAAAATCTTCTATTAAGTGGCATGGTGGATGTCTCTGCACAACAAGGGAATGCAGATATGCTCTCCACCTCATTGCGGCATTGTCAAGCTCATGATCTACCCATGACCTTGGTTGTCCTGAGGAATCGGCGTCGAGGAAGGGCCAAGGGGAAAATCTTTGGTGTTAGACCCAAAGGAGATAGATGGCGACGAGGAGAGGATTTTCCTTGTGCTGATGAGAGACGCACAAATTGGCATCATTGGTCGATCAGTGTTTGCAGTGTCATGGAAGAGAAGTAGGAAAGATAGAACAAGAAAACACAAGATAAAGAGAGTGATAAAACCTAATTAGAAGGGTAAAATAGACTAGACAATTGTTTTTGATATGATGTTGTCAATAAATTTTGGCATTAAATCTGTTAAACTTTTTTTATGTGGCAAATGTGGATCCAAGGTTGTTTTATGTGGTAGTATTTCTTTCGCACCAAACACATCAACTGTGAGGTCGGGCCCCCGGGCAGACTGTCATAACCTTGGCACAGTCACCTCTAGAGACTAGAGAGAGTGAGATAGAGAGAGAGAGAGAGAGAGAGAGAGAGAGAGAGAGAGAGAGAGAGAGCGAGCGGGGGGGCAATTTTTCGATTCTTTTGGTTTGTTGAAAATATTATTTATTTTATGTACAAAACTTTTTCCCCACTTGGCATGTAGTCAGGGGACACCGGTAATTAAGGTCCATTGCTCTACAGTGGCCAATGGGGATCTTCAGTTCAAATATTCATAAAAGTGTCCGTAGACAAAACCAAAGAAAAAAAAAGAGCAAAGTAAAACTTGGACACTTTCATTTTTTTATGTTTTTCATTTCCTATCCATTTCTGGACACCTACCAAGTCACAGCAATTGTGGCCCTTTATGACTATGTGATGCCCACATGTCATGTTTACCAACATTATTAGCATCAAGATTATTTTTACCCTTTTCGTATAATCTAGGCATGATTAGAGAAAGATGGGTTTGTACGATGGTTAGACCACACAAAAACTCTCCAAAACGGTCGCTGCTTGCGCTTGGGATGGTCATGATGATGCCCTAGGAGCTCCGATTCCGATCTTTGCAGCATTTCCCACATCACCTGAACGTCCTGATATCCACACGTCTGTACATCATCGTGCAACTTCAAAAGCCCAGCCCCTGCAATATCCCCACACAAGTATCAATTTGTAAGCGTAAGCGACCAATTTCCACATGATTATATTTCTAATCAGATTAGGAGAATTCTTTGATAGGGTAGCACACAATTCCGAAGTGGAACCAACAAATCAGTTATAGACTAAAAAGGTATTATAACTAAACGAAAATATCTTATGGTTTGTAACTCTGTCCTACATTGGGCAATAGAATTCTTGAAAATATTAATATTTAGTAGAGATAGAGAAAAGTTCATCTCAGTTATTGTGTGACTTTAATTCTAATGGTCCTAAACACATAGATCAAGCAGGAGACCCGGTTGTTTGTTGGCCATTTTTTGTGTGCATAAAGTGGGGGTTAGAATAATGCCTATTTTCAAAGGCTTTCGTCAGGCCATTTACTAAAGTGACTTGGGCATAAAGTTGCACTAAAAAAGATGTTGATCACATCATCTTTCGGCGCAATGACAGAGTAAAATATCGTCTCAAAAAATTAAATTAATAAATCTAAAATAAAAGAAGATGGAGAATTCTCTAATTAGGTAAGGAAAAAAAAAATTATCAATTAACAAGAGTTTTAAATCTTAAGATTTTCTTATATCTGTTAGAATATCATATTTCTATACGAATATCATATTTTTATTAATTTAGTATAACTATAACGAAATTTAAAGGTTTAAAATTATGTCTAATGAAAAATTCTCTTGTGAATAGTCCTTGAACTAAGTCTTAGTGATTTGGAGAACTTACAAACACAGATATTGTGTGGTCATTATTAAAGTGGATTTATTTATTTATTTATTTTAAATGGACATTGTTAATGTGGATTTAGTCTAGTGGACATAGCAATTAGCACATATCTCTCCAATCTACAGGAGTAATTTAATACTTATCCCCTCAACGTTTGTTTCTTTTTCTTTTTTTCTTTTTTGAAAGGGAATGTTTGTTTCAATATAACAGAAAGATATCAGAATATGTTGGTCAATAGCTTTTTCAGTGCGGATTGACATTAATTAATTGTAGTATCGCTAAGAATATTTCAGAAAAAAAATTTGACTTACAAAATACAAATTATTTAAAAGAATATGCACAAATGGATGATTATAGTACAAGACCAATATGAGGTCGACTCACTAATGCACTCACAAAAACAATATATGATTTTGTAATAATTTTTGTGTTCTGTTCATGGCAAGAGAAGATTCTCATTTAGAATAAATAATATTTAATTTAATTCTATTAAAAAGATGCTAAGTTTTTATTTTATTTTATTTTTTTTAATAGGTGGAAAGATCCAACATTCACGTACACGGCACCTGTAATGTATGATTAATGACTTCTAACACTAATATTATCATTAAAATGTAACGTTTCTATTGTTATATTAGTAGCTTCAAATAATATGTTATATCAACAAGTAATTACATATATCTAAATAAAAAATCAGATTTGCTATATATCTACAACCGTTTGACTATATGTGTGTGTATATATTTATATGTTAATAAAAGTGTAGAAGTTAACAAACTTCAAACGCATGCAATTGAGAAAAATTTTGATCAACATAGTATTATTTTTGTAATGACGAAAAACTATACTTGCCTTGTGAGCTTTCTTGATTTCTTTTCTATATCTTTATTTTAATTTTTAGCCAAAGCATTCTTTGATAACTAGAATTTAGAAATACAAGTACAATTATTTTAAAAATCATGGATTTGAAAACTCGTGAGAACATTAAAAAAAAAACTTGTGAGAGTAAATTTGAATTATATATATATATATATATATATATATTCTAACAGATAAAATGGCACATTACTTTGAAAACATGCAAGTCCTCAATCATAATAAAAAATGCAAATTTATTAAAATCTATATATAGAATTAAATAGTGATATCAAGATTCAAGAATACAATAACTGTGGAATTAATGACCATAAAAACTTCTCAACATAATTGTATTTGTACTATAATATTAGGCAGAAACAGAGGAAGCGAAAAAAAAAAAAAAATTTAAATTAAATGCTTCTATACTAGAATTCTAAATTTAGCTCTGTTTTCTTTGATTATAGATCTTAAATTAAAACTATGTATCAAGTAGTTTCCACAGTTGGATGATTTAGGTAAAGGTCCCCACTAGCATCTGCACTAAAAACTGTTTGGCAGTAAAGAAAAGAAAAGGTACCTGATTTAGGAGACTTAACGCGAGCAGAGATAGCAAGCCAGACTCGACGAACAGGGAATACCATCTTGTTCCAAAAATCCATCAAACTTTCCCTCTCCTTCTTCACTTTCCTTCTACTTTTCCTTCTTCTCCCCAATCGAACCGCTATAGTCTTTAACCCGGCCAGACCTATGATCTCTTCTCTGATCAACCCCTCGGAAAGAAAATCAATATCAATCCGTCGTACGTGAAAAGCGATTGTTATTTAATTTCCTTGGAAAGAAAATCAATATCAATTCAAGGGAAAGGGAAAAGGAAGGGAAAGGCAAGAGAAGAAAAGTTGTTTGTTGGCAGCTCAAAGCAAGTGCTCTTTTTTAAGACTTCGAATGAATTAATGAAAATAAATAAATAAATAAATAAAAGCACAAGCATATAATAATATGATGGGTGGGGGAGAGCTAATTTGTCCGTTGCAAACGAAAATAAATTAATTAATTAACATTTTCATGAGTTTCTCACCGACACGTGATGCTACACACACATGTCACTACTACTTTTTACTTAAATTTGTTTATTTTATGAGTATTTAAGCTCCTCAGTTTGTTAAGTGTGAATGTACGTGTATATACATAATGTTTGTATACTTTCATATTTGTTATATCAGTTAATTACTTAATTTGTCAAGTTGTTGTGTGCTTTCCTTCCCAACTATATTATTAACTTGAACTTTCTTATATGTAATTGAGTAAAGTGTCAACAATGAAAGGTGTGCCATATCAATTGGTCCACATAGTAAATTATTAGGAAGAATAAGATTTTTGAAACCTAAATCACCGTCGTTAATTAAGTGATATCCCGTGTAACTAAACCCTTAAGGGTTTGTTTGGTGAATGAGTTTGAGTTGAAATTTTTAAGTTTCAATAGTAAATTTTTTTGAACTTTCAGAAAAGACAAAAAACTTTTTGGGAAAAAAACAAAAAATTTTTGAAAAAAAGACAAAAAAAGTTTGAAAATATTGGTTTAAGCTAACCAACCAAACACCCCCTTATATATTAATATATTATATATTAATATATAAAAAAGACAAAAAAGACAATCAGAGTAATGGATATTATATATTAGTTTAATATCAATTAACTTTTTAGCCAAAAAAAGAAGTAAATGGAAAAAAAAAATAAAAAATACAAACAAACAGAAGAAAACTACAAGATTTAACTAATTTATTAAGGTTGTGTTTGTTTTGATCAAATGGCAAACTTTCACTAGTGGTGGCTACCTTCTTATTATTATTATTAATATTGAATTTAAAAACTGTTATCCAAACTTCTCTCCTGTCCAATGAGCTAGACCCAACAAGATTGGTTACCTTATATCTGTTTAACAACTCTCTTTTCCCAATTACAAATAAATAAGTAGTTCTATAGAACAACTGTCCTACACAAGTTTTATTACTTATTCAACTCAGTAAGTGGAGGGGAAATGGTTTGAGTAAGAGCTCACAAATTTGAAATCTGAAAGCGTTTTTATTTTTCTTCATTAGAATTCATAGATCCCATGCCATTAAAAATTAAAGTTTTTTTTTTCTTTATTCATTATCGTTCTAAATATAGCATAAGAGTATGATTTTGTTTCTTGAAATATCATTAGAACATAATAATAAGCTTAACTTAGCGCAATGTCATACATCTCTTAATATTAAAGTTCTAAGTACAATCGAATTTCTATTCCGCATAATTTAAAAGAAAAAAGAAAAAAAAAAGTGACACATGGTTATCAGCTTTGATTTTAAAATTGATTAAATCATAAACTAACAAGTGTGATGAAAAGAAAGGGAAAAAAGGGGTGTTGTAATTATAATTAACAATAATTTTACACCTTACTCTTTCAGAAGCTTCAGAGTTCAAATTCTTCAAGTAAAAAAAAAAAAAAGAGGAAAATTTCAACTAATACAATGTACTAATCTTAAATCTATTCGAAAAGTATACCCATTAACTGGAGAGTGCTTTGCTCTAAGAGATGGTCTGATTTTGGCAGAGCCGGCAGAGGAGTTGGGGACTGGTGCCAGACTCTATAGACTGCGATGCAACTACTGTGGTTGAAGCTCTTTAGGCGGACCCCCACCTCCCTACTAATGATCTAATCTTAGTATGTGTTGTATGTACGGTCTAAATCTGAAAATTGTAATTTAATTTTTATATTTTTCTTTCAGTTTTAATATTTATATAATTTTATAATTTAAATTTTAAAAATTCATAATTTTATATAAATAAATTTAAATGAGATTATTTTTTTTTAAATTACATAGAATCTTCATATTGATGTTTTTTTTCAAATACATTTCAAATTTTTAATCTTTTTATCTCTAATAATTCAAACACCTTAATAAATATACAATCAATTCAAATATAAATTTTACAATTCAAATCTTTACACCAAATACTATTTAGAAGATGCCAGAGAAAGTAGGTCAACCTCCTGTTGTTCATGTACGACGATCAGCTAATAGGGTTGCCCATTTGTTTTCTCTAATCAAATATATAGATCAAGACATTTTAAATGCATGACAAATTAATACTGTACAAAAATACCCTATAATTTCGACCACAATCGTGGCAAAAATACCGTAAAAACAAAAGTAGACCAATTATTTATTTTTCAAAAAGAAAACCTACAACAAAGAAAAGTTTTTTTTTTTTTTAACTTGACATGGAGGATTCAAACTGTACAAGATCATGTCAGGTGCGCAATTACCACTACATTATGCACGTAACCACGAAAAATCTTTTTCTTACCAAAAAACAAAAAATAAAAACCTTTTATTTTTGTATTTTTTTAATTAACCCGAAAAAAATAGTGGATAGTAAATAAGAAGAGATAATATATAATTATAAATATAATCTAATAATAATTTTATATCTGATTTAATTATAAAATATAAGATTTGAATCTCTCTAATATTCAAGTTAAAAAGCAAGAGGAGAAGTATTAATTACAAAAAAAAAAAAAAAAACCGAAGGAGAGAGATTGAAAGACAGTATCAATTATCAGAAAAAAGTTCAGCAAGAAAATTATTAAAATAATTAAAAGAAACAGAAAAAGAAAACGAAAAAGGTAAAGAGAGAGAGTATATGGCTAATAGATTGAGGACGGTGACACGTTTAGCAATTCTATCGGTGGTTGAGCAATAAAGTAATACTTACCTCCTTTGTCATGAACTTGTGCTCGTTTCTGTTAGACATTTGACCACGTGGCTAAGAACTCGCCGACAATAAATTTTTTGTTTTTTTGAGGTACGACACTATCTGTAGCCCTCGATAATTATTTACTAATGTTATAGTTTCTATTTTCTTTTTTTTTATTTGTTTTTGTTTTCATTCAATTTCAAAAACTTTCAAACATTCAGGCCGCCTCTTTAGAACTATCTAACCTCCAACTTTTCTCTGTCTCGCATCCAAACAATTACGGCATATTCTTTTTTTTTTTTTGGGTTAATTAAACAACTTTTTTTTTTTTTTTCTGTTTTTTTGTATTATATTATACTTTCCCAACAGCCACTTTCAAGAAGAAAAAAAAAAAAAACCGGAAGAAAAGAAAGCCAAATACAGTTCCATACATATTCAAACGTGTGTTTATCTTGATTTTAATATAGACATATATAGAATAAAGAATACCTTCAGAGCATGTTTGGTACACTGTATTAACACTCCTTATTATATTATTTTAAATAATATAATGTTTAACAATATTTTTGTATTGTATAATTTAATACGAAATCAAAAATTAATATAATACGGACTGTTATTTATTATACGATAAAATCTAAATTATTATATCAAAAAATAAAATATAATAAATTTCAGTATAGATGTTGTGTCGGGTTTTTGGACGAGAATCAAGGTTGGGTTTCGATAAGAGGTTGAGGGTCAAGGTCAAGTTTCAATGTCAGATTTCGAGACGGGGGTAGGGGTTTGGTTTCGGGGCGGGTTTCATAACGAGAGTCAGGGTCGAGTTTTGGGATTTGGTTAGGGTTTGGGACTGGAGTCAGGGACTAGATTTGAGGTCGTGGTTGGGTTACGGTACGAGGGTCGAGGTCGGGTTTTGGGACAATAGTCGGGGTCGGGGTCGGGTTTCAAGACGAAGTTGGGTTTGGGTTTCGGGGTCAGAGGTTAGGTTCAGGATTCAGGATGAAGGTCGGTGTCGTGTTACGAGCCAGGGTTGGGGTCTGGTTTCGAGATGGGGGTCTGGGTCTGGTTTCCGGACGGGGTCTGGGTTACGTTTCAGGATAAGGATCGGGTTTAGGTTTTAGGGTCAGGTTTCAAGGTTAAGGTTGGGTTTCCACATAGGGGTCGGGGTCAGGTTTTGGGACGAGGTCCAGGTTGGGTTATGAGACGGGAGTCGAGGTAAGGTTTCGGGACGGGTGTCAGACTTGGGTTACAGGAGGGGGTCAGGGTCGGGGTCAGGTTTCGAGACGAGGATGGGTCCGGGTTGGGTTACGGGACAGTGGTCGGGGTCTAGTTTCAGGACGAGGGTCGGAGTCAGGAACGGAGGTTGGGGTTGGGATTCGAGCCGCAGGTTGGGGTCGGGTTACATAACTGGGTCTGGGTTGGGTTTCGAGATACGGGCAGTCTCGGGTTTCGGGTCGGGGTCGGGGTCGAGGTTAGGTTACGGGAGGGAGGTCGGGGTCGGGTTTTGAGATGAGGGTTGGAGTCAGGTTTTGTGATCAGGTTTCATAGTCGTGATCAGGGTTGGACTTCGAGATGGGGGTCGGGTTAAGAGATGAGGGTCGGGGGCGGATTTCAGGGTGAGGGTCAGGGTTGGATTACGGGATGAGGGTTTGGGACGGGTTTCGGGATGGTGTTGGGTTTCGTGACATGTCGAGTCGAGTAGGGTCATTTTCGAAATGGGGGTGAAGATCGAGTTTCAAGTAGGGTCGGGTTTCAAGGAGAGGGTCAAGGTTGGATTACAGGACGGGGTTTGAGGGTGAGTTTCGGGATGGTGCTGGGTTTCGTGACGATTCGGGTCGGGTTAGTTCGATTCAGGTTTCAGGGTTGGGGTAGGGATTCGTTGTTAGGGTCAAGGTCGATGTCTAGTTTCAGAACGGGAGTTAGGATCGAGTTTCAACCCCAATCTCTATCCCGAAACCCGACCCCAATCCAGCTCCGTAACCCGACCCCAACCCCGACCCCTTATCCTGAAACCTGACTCCAACCTCGACCTTTGTCCTGAAACTCGATCTCAACCCCGACCTTGAAATTTGAACCATCCTGAAACCCGAGCCCAACTCCCGAGCCCGTAACCCGAGCTCGACCTAATCCTGAAACCCGACCCGACCCCGATACCCGACTCTGGTCTTGAGGTCATAGCATAAATTTTATTTTTTGAAAGCTCAATTCTTAATATGATACAATACGGTGACAAACAAATAACATGTTTTATTGTATAATATTATGCAATGCAAAACCAAACATCATATTGTATGATAATAATACAATACAATACAATATAATATAATATGGCGTGCCAAACACACCCTCATAGCCTTAAAATCTTCCTGTGAGTCCCACAAAAGCACGTTCAAATTTACAACAGGAAGGGGGAAAAAAAAAGAAGAAGAAGCAACGTCCAAGTATTTTATAAACATATGAAATTAGCATGCATATCCAGATACAAATGCAAGATATAATTACTTAAGCTTATTTTTACGAATTTAAGGTTTGAGAAAAATTAGAGGTAATATACGTGCAATTATTTTTAAACATGAAATTAGTATCTGATAATAATACCAACTTAAGTTTAATTTATTTTTAACCGGTTAGAGTAGCTTAACGGATGAAAATAGTAGGATTTTGGTTCTGATGTCAACATGTAGTTTTTTTTTTAATTAATAAAATAGATGTCAGTAAAACCCATGTAAAAAAAAAAAGAAAAAAATTATAAAAAAGGCTTTAATAAGGTAATGTTTCTCAATTGATTTCTCATAAAATTTACCATGCCGATATATTTTTCTAACAGGAATGTTCAAAAGTGTGAATGCAACACTGCAAGTTTAATGTTTCTCAAGTAGAAATGAATGAAAACCGTACAATTTAACTTAATCATATTTAACATAGAGAGAAAATATTGCTAATTGGCTGAAAATGGAGGGATAGTGTGGTGGAATTGGTATTGGCCAACTTTTAGTGGTAGTGCGAAAGCCCCTTATAAGGATTTTTTTTTTTTTTTTTTAATATTATGAAATAACATTAGTTCAATTCCACCCATTATCTTTTTTCAGATATTAAAGAAATTTTGAGATCTATTAATGAAATGGAAGGCACATGATCCAATTTTAATTTCATTACGTTACGATAAGTTTAACACTACAATATGCCTTAACTCAGTAGGAGCTTTAAATTAGGACTACAAAGTATTGAATTTAAGCGTATTCGAGAGCCAAAAAAAAAAGGCATTCAGCTCGTTGAATCACTGTTATATCGCTCCTTTATCAGTGATTCATATGAGGTACACTCAATGTTTATATTGAGTTATGATTGAAATTTTTATAATGTAGAATACGAATAATAATTTGAGATAAGTGATTAATTCTACATTATCTTATATCAATTTCTTCATGTTCATTTGTTAGTTTATTGGGATTCTTGAGTCTTTTATAGTGTTTTTGCATTTTGTTGGTGTTTTGGAGGTGAAAGATTGATAGGATGACGAAAACGCAGCTTTTGGACTCAAAAAGGAAGAAGGCGGAAAAATTGCATAAGACTTACAGTTGAGCGCTTCGGTTGTAAGAGCTAGGCGTGCAGTACTTATTAAGAGCTAGTCGTGCAGTACGAATTTTTATGAATTTTTGAAGAGACAGAAGTCTGGCTGTCAGTTTTCGTAAAGTTTTGTAATTTTGTGTAATTGTCCGATTTTTATATTTTGATGTTATTAAATAATGAAATAGGCCTATTAGGTGCTGTTATAATACGATGGATGTGTTTAATGAATTATTATAATCTTTTGTTAATTCTATTTAGTTATTATTTATGGTATAAACGGTTCTAAAGACAAGTACCCGAGACCTGAATCGTGCGTCACCATCGGAAAAAATTAAAAATGGTTAAGACGTTTAAGTAAGTATACTCTAACCTGCAACATGAATCAAAGATTTGAGAAGTATATATTTTGATGTTGATGATGATGTATTGATGTTCTTAATTAATATTTCTCCTATGATGACGTTTTGATGAAAAGTATATATATGTTTGTGTATTTATTTTTACGTTTTAAAATGACATTGTACACCATTGATGATGATGATGATGATGTTGTCACTGTTGGTTTGGGAATAGCTACCCCACTCCTTCTGTGACTAGTGTACGATGACGGTGCAACGCAAACCCAATATATGACGGTTTTGAAAGTTAAAAAGTTTTTCAAATATGCTTTGTTTATAAAGATATTTGATGTTGATGACAACAAAAAAAATGATATTTACATTTATGAGATTTAAGTGTCTTACGAAGCCCTTGTTTATATAAGTTAATTCATATTGTAGATAAAGGAAAGGGTAAGATGTAGCATTTGAAGGAGTTTGGAGCGGAAGTGGGACGATGTGTAATAAGAAAACCGGATGAACGATCATGGGATGGACATTTTTAATTTCAAATAAAGTTTTGAGACTTTAGTTTATTATTATTTGATTGGATGATTCATATAAACTTAAATTTTATTTTTACGAAATGGGTTTAAAAAAAATTTAATTATGAAGGTTATTTTGATATAGTTTTAAAAAAAAATTCTAGAGTTTTCTAAAATCATCTAAGTAAAGTTTTCCAATAAGTCAAGATTTTTATTTTAAGCTTAATATTTTCCACAATTTTATAAGAGATGAATGTTGAAAAGAGAAGTCAACTGTAACGGTCCGTGAGGGGTCATTACACTAACAAATACTAGTATTTACTAGTACATTAGAAGCATATCTAAGTATTTCCCTCTTTTTATATTATTTACTGTAATTCTAAAAAACACCCCAAATTTTATAAATATCCCAAATCTGCCCCTCCTTGAATTTAGATATGAAAATTAGATCTTGACAGCACCGCTGCCTCCAGCGGATTCATCGACAGAGAACAAGTCATGGCCTGAGGCCGAAGATTTGTGCTTGTGGAGCTCGTCGTCCCATGGTCGGAGATTAGTGATCGTCGTGATTTCCTCACGATTTTCCAGTGATTTTCTCCGCGATTTCCGACAATTTTTTCTCGCGATTCTCTCACAATCTGAGTTGGATGTCCCTATGATTATCGTGTCGTCTCATCGTCGTGATTTTCTGATGGCGTTGTCGTCGAGTTTATGACATTTTTTTGGATCTCTCCACCGTGGGTTGGAGATCCGTCTTCTTCAACTTTCATTTGTTTCCTCGTCTCGAAATTGGTCGCTGACGACAACAATGGCGGCGATGGCGACTCCGAGGAGGGTTTCCATCAACTACACGTGTGTTTGCTATTGATGATGATGTTGGCCGGCGTCAGAGCCGGCAATGACATGATAGATCTTATTACGAGGGTCGGAGAAGATGGTGGTGGGGTAGAATCGGAATTTAAAAAAAAAATAAAGTAAATATATTATAATTTTCCACTTTTCAAAAATCTGCAATTTTGTTAAATCCCAAATTTAGTTTATGCTATTTGGCTTATCACGATGCCTTTCTCATTAGGATTTATCTTTTTTTAACCCTCTAAGAATTGACAGGAAAGTTAATTCTTCATTAGGTATGAAATTTATATATAGGGTGATTTAGACATATGACCAAATCAAATTAGTGACTTTTAAATTTTGTCAAGATTACAAATAATTTCAAGAATAGCCAAATAAAAAGTTATAATAACATAGTTATGCTTATAATTAATCAACTAACGAGAGTTTTAAAACGGTAACTAAACCAATGAAATTCCTTTTTTTTTTTTAGGCTTTATAATGGTTACAAAATTTATATATAATATTTCATTTAAAATCTCTCTACAAATTTTTTAGTTTATTAAAATATGATTGTTCTTATCACATTGGTTGAAAAACAAATCTTGGCATTTCTAAAAAGGAAAAAGAAATAAAATTGTTACTTAATGATCATTCTCTTCCCTTTTTTTTTTTTTTCATTGTTGTATATTTTTATGATATAGAAACTCTCTTCATTTGCAACCAAAAAATAAATATCATCTCATATTGTACCTTTTTTCTTTTCCCTTTTTTTTTAGTTATTTATTTGAAATGTTGTTTTTGGTCATTCTATTAGTTATGCTTATAACGAATCAATTAATGATAGTATTTGCCGCTGGCCTTCAATTCAGCGACCCACAACCACACCTCAAAGACCAGAGTCGCCACGCTTCACCACCCTGCACCAACACAAGCGCCTTTAATTGGATTGATTAATTTAAAATTAATGAATTCTAAATTAATACATTATCACTTTATATTATAAATTAATTTGGAATTAGTTATATAATTAAATAATGTGTATATTATTTAAATAAACTTAATTGGATCCATGTGGTTTGCAGTTTTTTATCAGATATATTTGTTATTTTGAATTTAAAATATCTTTAAATAAAAATTGGATGCCAAGGGACATCCATTACTACACTAAAAATTGGGTGCACAAAAATGGTACAATAACTATATTTTTTAGAGTTATCACGTTACGACCTCTTCTGAATTGCGATCATCAAGATCTGTCACGACCTCGATGTTGAAGATCGCGATCCCGGTGCAATCACAGTTCATGTGGCCGTCTTGATCCCAGTGCCGCCGCTTTCACTTGGTGATCTCCGGTCGACGAGGGGGAGAGAGAGATAGACGGACAGAGAAGGAGAGGAGAGAGAGACTAAGGGTATTTTTTGGTTTTTATCTTGATATTTTCCCTAATTATGCTATGTAATAACAATAATTTTAATTCTGCTATAATTTTAAAACCATACATTGTATTATGTTAGTTTGTCCTTTCTTCCTATTTGAATAGCAACAAAATCTTAAATATCATATGGTTTATAGGTATCAACTCTAACAACTACAACAACTAACAGCCCTACGAGCCAGACCCAACGAGAACCACCACCGCAACCAAAATCAAATGCCTACGGCACTATCCCCTGACGGTGATCCTCTCTATCGCCCTCTCTTTCTGCGCAAGCCAACGAAAACCTCCCTCCCACCTTCCTAGCTCGAGCCGTCGAAGATAGATAGATAGAGAGAGAGAGAGAGAGAGAGATACCCCAATGTTTCTGGAGGGGCTTTCTGCTCGGGGGAAGATAGAGAGAGAGGGAAATGGTAAGAGAGAAATGAATGTTTTTTTGTGTGGCTTTTTAAAGAATTTTTATTTGATTTATAATAAACTTTTATAAAATAGGTTTATATTTGAGATACTCGTCATTAATGCATAACGACCTGCAACATCAGCAAAAACTATCAATTTTATAACGAGCATCCAATGAATATTTCTTAATATGAACATAGTAAATCTAACCTTTTATAGATACTTTTTATATAATTTTAGATTTAACTATCTCATACACCCACTTCCATTTTAATTTTAATTAATTTAAATATTTTTTTAATTCTCAAAAAGGAAACATAAAGTATCTCTAAGAAAAATAGGAAACAATAAAAATTCTTTTGTGGATTGACAATAAGAATTGAAAACCTATAATTTCCAAAGTAGATTGAAAATTTTAAATTAAATAAAATTTGTTGATGCCAAAAACCTTTGGCCCAACACTCAATAGGATTACTTGACGCGATCCGCCTTAAAGCAGTCGCTCTCTGTCTGGTTGCCTGCAAAAGAAAAGCACCTCAGAGTAAAGGGAATACCAGTGGGGTGTATGCTAAGGGCACTCCGATGCTTAAGTCAGTAATAACACTGATGAGCAAGCAAAGAAGCAGAGCTTTGACAAGGAAAAATTGTCCGTACCTGAATGGGTGAGATAATCCTCTATTTATAGGCCTTCCCTATAGGTCCGGGTATTCAGGTGATCCTGATGGGTTGTACTCCAAGTGGTCCCGGCGAGTAGACTTGCTTTGGGCATACGGGCACCAGACCTCCTTTAGGCGGGTGCCACTTGCCCCTCCAGTCTGGTGACAGGAGACACAAGTATGGATTAGTATCGGTACAGGTGGTGAGTATTGTTCCAGTCCGGTCAGAAGGTGAATGCCGGTGCCAAGACGGGACAAGGACAGGTACAGTAGCAGGTAGTGGATGTCAGGTGTCAGGTGGTGCAGGGTGGTGGGTGTGCTGTTCTGTGCCATGGTACTGTTGTCAGCCGGTATAGGACAGCATGGCAAGGACAGTATGGGGCCGACAGCACAGGCTAGGGTCCAACTGTGGTCGGGGAAGTGTTGCCCGGACCAGTACTACAAGACTTGATGGTGATCTGCTCGAGGTCCATGGAGGAGAGCTAGTATGAGGACCAGTAGTACATCGGATGCATTGGTAGATCAAATGAGTGCTTTGGGAAAGATCCTCGACAACCAACCCACCTAGTCTACTCAAATATATTCCGGTTACCGGATCTTCTTTAGTGGGCATGAAAATTAGTCTATTTGTTCTCGCACACCTAGTTCCTTGGTTAACAGGTGGTCTTCCGACATCGGAGAAATTATACCATCAACAAAATCATATATGTAAAAGGATGGAAAATTTTAAAGCTTTTTACCATCTCGGTGTTGCGTATAGTAGTATAATTGATAAGTGCATAATTTCACATTAATTTATGTCAATTTTCCTATACTTAAGTGTTGGTTTCTTGAGATTTTTAGAATATTTATTTGTGTTTTGTGTTTTGTAGGTGTTTTGGATGCCGAGGAATAACTCGAAGTTAAAAGGATTAATTTGGGCAAGTTTAGACACTTCAATTTTGAAGATTGGGCACAAAGGCAATTGAAGGAAGAAATAATAATAATAATAATAATAAAAGAGAAGGAAAAAAAAAAAGAATTAATAAAGAACCCCAGGCCAATTGGCTGTGGGTTTGGCACTGCAGCGCCTATGTTGGGCGCTGCAATGCCCGTGAGCACTAGCCCAGGCCAATTGGCCATGGGCTTGGCGCTGCAGCGCCTAACATGGCGTTGTAGCGCTCACAGCTTCCCAACATGGATTCCACGGCACAATGACTGCGATTGTTTTTTGTTCAAAATTTAAATTTAATCCCAAACTTTCCGCTTTTGATCTCAACTTTTAGGGCCTATAAATAGGTCATTTCTTGGGTGATTCAAGAGAAGGATTGTTTGCATTGAAGATTCATCTCCTGATAGCCGTTCTTCTTCTCTTTCTTCCTCTTTATTTCCAAAGTTATAAGTTTTCATTATGGATTTCATGTTTAATTTTACAATTGTGTTAGATTAGATTTCTTTTCGGTTAAGGGTGATTTCAAAACCCTAGATATGACTTTGTGATTGAATGAATTGATGTTATTTTCCAATTAAAATCATTTATGTTCTTCCAAATTTATTGTTCTTGAATATTTTCTTGTTCTATTTAGGGTAGCCAACTAAATAGGATTTGGAATTTTCTATTGCAAGATTAGGAATCTTGATCTGTAATTGTCATTCTTTTCTAATCGTTAGTTGCAGGTTTGATCATTGATTATGGGATAATTTCATGTGATTGCATGTGGAATATATCATAAGATAAATAAACTGAGCTTGTGTGTTTGTTCCTAGATCAACTTATATTTCTCATCTTAATACTTTCGTTAGATTAAATTTAGAGAGCTTGTTCTAGGTTGTTTAATGGGAAAATAATTAGGTAAAGAGCTTATTTACCTAACGACGAATTACGGAAAGATTGGGATAATAGAGCTTATTATTATCTATGATTGATGGTTTCAATAGGAAATTGGAAATAATATCATGAATTAATAATAAGTCAAAGTCTTGTGGTGGAGAATATCTGAGTATTAAGTATGAATCATAGTTCTAATACTATATAATCCATTTTACATATTTTGTGCTTCGGATGCTATCATAAGATGAAAATATCCGAGAAAGTAATCGCCGGTCAGCCATACGGTGGTGAATTCATTCCCGGGCCTTGTACACACCGCCCGTCACACTATGGGAGCTGGTCATGCCCGAAGTTATTACCTTAACTGCAAGGAGGGGGATGCCAATGGCAAGGCTAGTGACTGGAGTGAAGTCATAACAAGGTAGCCATACTGGAAGGTGCGGCTAGATCACCTCCTTTTCAAGGAGAGCTAATGCTTGTTGGATATTTTGGTTTGACACTACTTCACACCCAAAAAGAAGCAGCGTAATTCCTCCTAAACAATAAAATATGTTGACATGAGGAGGAACATATTTACTAGTTATATCATCCGCAATTTCCTGAATCTCAAGACGTTCTTCGAACCAATCATAGATTTTATTGAGATAGGTAACTTATGGTACTCCCCCTCTAAGAACTGTATATGAGAATTTCCTCTCCTACAAGATTTGAACACTATGTCGTGTCTCTTTAATACGGATACAGTAACGGATCTAGCCGTAAGAAGAATGCTTGGCTGATAAATCACTGAGATCTTTTTAATTTAAAGTAAATCATAGATAAAACATAAAGTAGGAGTAGTAGCTTTCTGCTTCGGTTGGCGCGTTGCAGTAATGAAGAAAAGAATGAGATTGGTTCGGTCTTAAGTCTTTGCGTGAATAAATTTAGGTATCGAAGTTTTAGTTATTGCCATCCCTTGCTATCTTTTAACCAGCTTTCTTATCATCATTTTACAATCTAATTTGAATTTGCGCTTTGTTGATTCTAGTTTTCTTTTAAATTTTCATTTAATTAGGTTAAAAATTCAAAAACCCCTTTTTTATATTTCTTGTTATTAATCCTCTGCAGGAATGACCATTGCTCTCCACTAAACTCAATAACAATCATAATAAAAGTAATGCTTTAATTTGATACTCCTTTGGAACCTACCAATAATCTATGACAGAATTATCACTAGCATTATAGGGAAAAAAAAATGTTTGTATAGAATCACATCAAGGAGCGTAACTAAAAATAAATAAATAAAAAGAAGAATTATAAAAAAAAAAAAAAAACCACAAAAAATCATTTTCAAATACTAAAAGTAAAGAAAGAGAACACATAACAATAACGAATAAAAAAAGTAAAAAATACGTACTTTAATAGTTATTGGCTCTTGAAAAAGGCATGCTTTCTTTTATTTTTGTTTCACTTGAATCCTTTATTCAATTTTTTCATGTAGTTATAAAGATTTCTTAATATGAACCACGCCAACTAGGTGACGAAACCCGCATTCAAAGAGGTTTCCAAGATCGTTTCTACGAACAGGTTCGAATAGAAGGAACTACGACCCATTACCTATAAGAGGTAAAAACCTTGGTATGGTGATGGCACCACAATCAACTATGGAAGGGTTGATTGATAAGTCGTTCGTGAATACCACGAAAAATCCCGATAAGTTCGAATAGTTCTTCAAAGAACCAAAGAGAAAGAATTCTCACAATTTTCTTATTAATGATCTGATTTTTTACATTCCCTAGACGTCCCTTAAATAGCTGCACATTACATAGAAAAGTTCCTAAAATAGCTAAAGAAGGCTAAAAATCTGTACTAAAAAAAATAAAGGAAACAACCAGCCCCCTTAATTGACTGATTTCCACGCCTAAGAAAAGGAAAGTGAAAGTCAAAGGCCTAAATAAAATAAAGGAAACAATCAGCCCCTTATTTGACTTATTACACACACCTAAGAAAAGGAAAGTAAAAGTCAAAGGACTAAACTAATAAAAGGAAACTATATATACAATCAGGCCATAGAATATTCCTAAACATCCCAATTTAACTTGCTAAAATTAAGCATAGTCTTGGCCGGATTCTTCTAGAACTTAAATCACGCATTTGTTTTTATGATTGTCACATGTAATTCCTTCAATGGGCCACCATGCAATAGCTTGAGACCAAGTTACCTGAATCAGTCCAATAAGTGCATCTTTGAATTTCTTCGTGCGAGCTCTCGTAACCGGACCACTGGGAACTTGAATTGGATCTGAATATATCTGATCCCACGTGCACTTGCTTGTGCTACCGAAGTCCTCATCATTCCCCTCCTCTTGAGAAATATTTGTCCTCAAATCGTCGCTTGCATCAAAAGGACTTAGATCAGAAACATTAAAGGTGGCACTTACACCATACTCACCGGGCAAGTCTAACTTGTACGCATTATCATTGATCCTTTCAAGAATTTGAAAAGGGCCGTCCCCTCTAGGCAACAGCTTGGATTTCCTTTGTTCCGAAAACCATTCTTTGCGTAAGTGCAACCACACCTAATCGTCGGGCTTGAAGACGAGCTTGTGACGACCTTTGTTGGCTTGTTTAGCATATTGCTTGGTCCTTCGCTCGATGTTGAGTCTTGCCTTCTCGTGTATCTGCTTAACAAGTTCAGCTTTTCTTTTTCCATCTAAATTCACACGCACAGACAAAGGTAATGATATCAAATCCAAGGGAGTTAAAGGATTAAAACTATAAATAATTTCAAACAGTGAAAATTAAGTAGTAGAATGCACAGATCAATTATAAGCAAACTTAACATGTGACAAACATTCCTCCCAAGTTTTGATGTTCTTTTTAATGATAGCCCACGACAAGGTAGACAAGGTCCTATTCACAACTTCGGTTTGACCATCAGTTTGAGGGTGACATGTAGTCGAAAACAACAACTTAGTCCCTAACTTAGCCCACAAAGTCTTCCAAAATAGCTTAAGAACTTGGCGTCCCTATCAGAAACAATTGTCCTAGGCATAATATGAAGTCTCACAATTTCCCTAAAGAATAAATCAGCAACATTGGAAGCATCATCTGTCTTGTGGCATGGAATAAAATATGCCATCTTGGAAAACCTATCCACGACCACAAATACTGAATCCCTTCCCTGTTTAGACCTCGGCAAACCTAACACAAAATCCATTGAGATATCAGTACAAGGTTCACTAGGTATTAGCAAAAGAGTGTATAAACCGTGAGGCTGCACTCTTGATTTAGCCTGCCTACAAGTTATACATCTACCACAAGGGCTCTCAACATCTCGTTTCATATGCGACCAATAGAAATGTTCCTGCAACACCGCCAAAGTCTTCACCACTCCAAAATGTCCCATCAATCCTCCCACATGGGATTCTCTCACTAGCAAATCTCTTATTGAACAATTATGCACACACAGTTTATTCTCCCGAAATAAGTATCCCTCATGCCTAAAGTACTTACCACTAGCAAATCTCTCACAAGCTTGATACTCAATACTAAAGTCACGGTCATCAGCATATAACTCCTTAATATGTTCAAAACCCAGCAGTTTAGCATCAAGAGTTGAGATTAAGGCATATCTGCGAGAAAGCGCATCTACAACGATATTTTCCTTACCTTGCTTGTAGCGAATGACATACAGAAATGTCTCTATGAATTCCACCCAATGAGTATGCCTCTTGTTCAGCTTGTGTTGGCCTTTCAAGTGTTTAAGGGACTCATGATCGGTGTGAATCACGAACTCGTTAGGCCATAGGTAGTGCTGCCATATCTCTAACGTCCGAACCAACGCATACAACTCGTTATCATAAGTTGGGTAATTAAGAGTTACCCCATCAGCTTCTCACTGAAATATGCTATTGGTTGCCCTTCCTCCATCAAAAGGCACCAATTCCAACTCCTGAAGCATCACATTCAATCTCAATAGTTTTGAAAAAATTAGGTAAAGATAACAATGGAGCATTAGTCAACTTCTTCTTGATTAACTAGAATGCCTTTTCTTGTTCCTCTCCCCATCTAAACCCAACATTCTTCTTGATCACTTCAGTCAGTGGTGCGGCTATACTACTGAAATCTTTCACAAACCGCCGATAGAAACTAGCAAGTCCATGAAAACTCCGTATATTACCCACACTAGTTGGACTCGGCCACTCTTAGATGGTTCGCACCTTTTCTTCATCAACGTGTATACCTTTAGCACTAACAACAAAACCAAGAAACACAATCTTATATGTGCAAAAGGTACACTTCTTGAGGTTAGCATACAACTTTTCCTTTCTAAGCACATACAAAATAGATTTTAAATACGCTACATGTTGGTCCAAGTCTTTGCTATAAATAAGTATATCATCAAAATACACAATAACAGACCTACCAATAAATGTATGTAAAACATGGTTCATTAAATGTATAAATGTGCTAGACACATTGGTTAGCCGAAAGGCATTACCAACCACTCATACAAACCTTGTTTTGTTTTTAAAGCCGTCTTCCACTCGTCTCCCTCTTTCATGCGAATTTGATGATATCCACTTTTCAAATCAATTTTTGATAATTTTTGATACACAGAAGCACCATGTAATTCATCCAACATATCATCTAAACGAGGAATAGGATGGCGATACTTTACCGTAATATTGTTAACGGCTCTACAATCTACGCACATCCTCCATGTCCCATCCTTCTTAGGCACGAGTAAGACCGAAACAGCACACGGGCTCATACTTTCTCTCACATGCCCCTTTATCATCAACTCACTAACCTGCCTTTGAAGCTCCTTTGTCTCGTCGGGATTGCTTCTATAAGCCGGTCGGTTTGGGATTAAAGCACCTGGTACAAAATCAATTTGATGTTCTATTCCCCAAATTGGTGGCAAACCATCAGGCACCTCGTCTGGAAATAGATCCTCGAATTCCTGCAACAGAGATACAACAGAACTAGACAATGCAGAGTCAAGCTAATTAGTGTTTAAAAATGCCTCTTTGTACAAAAGTATAATAATTGGTTGATTTAAAAACATCGCTCTTTTAATCTCACTGCCTCTCGCATAAAAGTTTGTTTTTCTCTCTGCTTTTCTCTCATTGGCTTGTTATGAATTTTTTTCAGCCCTCTCAATTTTTCTCTCCCTTGCTCTTTTTGCTCTCCTTTTTCTTGGCCATCTCTTATTTTTTTCTCTCATTGGCCGAACTCTCTCTCTGTACTCCCACTCTTGATTTTTCTTCGCTTATTTTTTTTTCTCACTTTCTCTCTGTAAGCTCACTTGGTCTTCATAGACTTGTTTTGGTGTTAACGGAACAAGAGTGATCATTCTTTGATTGTGAACCAATGAGTACTTGTTGGTGAAACCATCATGTTTAACTCACCGATCAAATTGCTATGGTCTACCTAATAACAAGTGCCCAGCTTGCATCGGAACCACATCGTACAAAACTTCATCTTCATATCTTCCAATGCGAAAAGAAACTAACACTTGTTTATTCACCTTTACCGCACCACTATCATTTAACCATTACAATTTATAAGGTCAAGAATGCTTACTTGTTGGCAGCCCTAACTTCTCTACCATGGTTGTGCTAGCAATGTTAGTACAACTTCCACCATCAATAATCACACTACATACCTTGTTTTGGACATGGCACCTAATATGAAAGATGTTTTCTTGTTGCTCCTCTTCATCTTCTTTGACTTGCACACTTAGAGCTCTCCTTGCAACCAACAATTCTCCTTGGACAGCGTGCTCCTCATCGTCAGCATCCTCTAATGACGGCATAGAATCATTGTACAAATCCTTGTCGGTTTCAATCTTTCCATTGCCCCGCATCACCATAGCTCGTTTGTTAGGACATTGACTTGCTATGTGACCCATGCCTTGACATTTAAAACACTTAATATCTTGATTCCGAGTAGCAGAAGAATCAGATTTACCTTGATTCCCATGGCTGGCCTCTTCTTGTTTTTGCTCGGTCTTTGGCTTGGTGTTGGGTTGCTTCTCATCCTTCTTCCACTAGTTCATTTTCCAAGCAGATGTACTCGGGTTTTGGCTTGGACACATGTTACTGCCCCTCCTTATGAATTGATTCTCAATTTTGATAGCCATGTGCACCATGTCTTCCAACTCCACATAATGTTGTAACTCAATGGCATTGTGAATTTCTCGATTTAAGCCCGACAAAAACCTTGCCATTGTCACCTCCCGATCCTCCTCTATATTTGCCCGAATCATCATGACCTCCATCTCCTTATAGTACTCCTCCACACTCCGGCTGCCTTGCTTAAGATTTTGTAGTTTGTTGTATAACTCCCGGTAGTAGTAAGCTGGTACAAATCGCTTCCTCATCACGGTTTTCATCTCTTCCTATGACTTAATAGGTCGCTCTCTATTTCGTCTTCTATTTATAACAAACTGATCCCACCAAGTAATAGCATAATCAGAAAATTCAATTACAGCTAGTTTTACCTTCTTCGCCTCGGAATAGTTGTGGCAGTCAAAGATGAACTCCATCTTCTTCTCCCATTCTAGGTATGCTTCGGGATCGGATTTGCCTTGAAATGATGGTATCTTCATTTTTATGCCACTCAAACTATCATTTTTCCGATTCCTAACTCCTCTATCCCGTCCAAATCTCCGGTGACTACCTGCTGAATCTTCTCCGTTATCAAACTCATCCCCATCAATCCAGTAATAGTCACAAACCTCTCCTTTAACCGGAACCCTCTCCCGCCCACGCGCATGAGGAACATTTTGTGGCTATTCCACATGTGCATTTTCTATCCGGTCTACCCTCTCATGAAGCTGTTCCAACTCTCCTCTTAACAAATGCCTCATCTCCCCTATCATCGCCTGCATGAGGAGTTTTGGATCTGTTGCTCCAGAGGTACCCTCAGTAGAGTTCTTACTGTTGTTTGATTTTGATTTTTTTTTTTTTTTTTTTTTGTGCAGGTTAGCGTAAGAGACAATGCAAAGGACCTTACCACACTCCCTTACGAGTTTCCCTCGTGAAATGGTTCGCTCAAATTTCACTCGTGTTTGCACTTAATACTTTCGGCATTTATCCACTCTAATGCTCTCGCCTCTCTTGCCTTTTACCACTCGTTAATTCTCACTCAGTTCTTATAAAACTAGTCAAATCAATATCGAAACTTCCGTGACAATTCACAAACAGATTACCAAGGAGGCTTAGATTAGAAACAAGAATCAAACAAATGAGAATCAAACAAATTTTTTTTTCTTTTTTTTTTTTAAACGGACTCCTTTCTGTTTTCTTTTCTTTTCTTTTTTTTTTTTTTTTTGAGTTCGAACTTTTTTTAATTCGATTTTTTTTTTAATTATCAGGAGCTGAAATAAACTAGGATTCGAACAAAAAGAAAATTTAAAGGATAGACAAACCTGAGATTAGAACCGAAGCTCTGATACCAAATGATATGAACCACGCCAACTATGTGACGAAACCCGTATTCGAAGAGGTCTCCAAGATCGTTTCTACGAATAGGTTCGAATGGAAGGAACTGCGACCCGTTACCTATAAGAGGTAAGAACCTTGGTATGGTAATGACGCCACAATCAACTATGGAATGATTGATTAATAAGTTATTGGTAAACGCCATGGAAAATCCCGATAAGTTTGAATAGTTCTTCAAAGAACCAGAGAGAAAAAATTCTCACAATTTTCTTATTAATGGTCTAATTTTTGACATTCCCTAGACGTCCCTTAAATAGCTGCACATTACAAAGAAAAGTTCTTGAAATAGCTAAAGAAGGCTAAAAATTTGGACTAAAAAAAATAAAGAAAACAATCAGCCCCCTTAGTTGGCTAATTTCCATGCCTAAGAAAAGAAAAGTGAAAGTTAAAGGCCTAAACAAAATAAAGGAAATAATCAACCCCCTTATTTGACTGAGTAGACACACCTAAGAAAAGGAAAGTAAAAGTCAAAGGACTAAACTAATAAAAGGAAAGTAAATATACAATCAGGCCATAGAATATTCCTAAACATCCCAATTTACCTTGCTAAAATTAAGCTTAGCCTTGGCCGGATTCTTCTAGAGCTTGAATCACGCATTTGTTGGTCAGATTGTCACATGCAATTCCTTTAATGGGCCTCCATGCAATAGCTTGAGACCAAGTTGCCTGAATCAGCCAAATAATTGCATCTTTGAATTTCTTCACGCGAGCTCTCGTAACCGGACCAATGGGAACTTGAATTGGATCTGAATATGTCTCATCCCACGTGCTCTTGCTTGTGCTACCGAAGTCCTCATCATTTCTTAAGAAAAAAATTTGATGAATAATAATTTAGGGTTTATAAAAAAAATTAATGTTAATTTATCAACTTGTGCAGAATTTTTTTTGTTTATTTAAAAAATATTATTTCCATTTATAGTGGTGTATGTTTTTTATTTCTTTTTCTTTTTGGGTAAATTGCTAAGTTGATCCCTGAACTTTTAATTTTGTATAACTTTGGTCCTTGAACTTCTTTTTGTAGCTAGAATGCCCTGAACTATTAAAATATTACTACAATAGTCCTTTACGTTAATTTTTAGATGAAATCCATTAGTTAAAATCACTTTTTAACCAAATTACTAATAGATTCCATTTAAAATTCAACAAAATGAATATTGTAATAACATTTTAATAGTTTAGGGACATTCCATATTCCTTTTTTTTTTATAACTGTAATGACCAAAAACTATTAAAAACATTGCTAAAATAGTTATTTCCGTTAATTTTTTGACTAAATCCATAGTTAGCACCACTTTTTGAGCAAATTACTGACATGTTCCATCCAAAAATTGACGGAAAGGACTATTGTAGCAACATTTTAAAAGTTTATGAGCATTCCAACTAAGAAAAAAAAAATTCAGAGACCAAAATTACACAATGTTAAAAATTTAAGGACTAAACAAGCAATTTACCCCTTTTTTTTAAATTATTTTCTTAAAAAAAAAAAAAGAAAGAAAGAATAGTTTTATTTATAGGTATCTAAAAATATGAGCTTTCTTAATGGGTTGTAAGGTAATTTTAATGTAGGAAAAAAGTGTAGTAAAAATCTTTAATGATTTTGTGGATGCATTTATATATATTGTGCGTGAATAAAATCGCCCTTTTGTAATCGGAAGCGGAAGGAGAGGGGCTCTTAAACTTTGTGTATTTCAAAGGACATTTTCAACGGTTTTGAAAGTATGAGGTTGGGGAGGGGGGATGTAAGGTGAACGAAGCTGCATAGATCAAGTTCATGAAATTAACCCAAAGTTCATGAAATTAATCCAAAAATAAATTATCAGTGAACTTGGAAAAAATATAGATTTAGATTACATACAAGTCAATTCCTAGAAACAAATGATAAACATTTAAATTTAAATAAAATTTTCGATGCTTAATAAAAAATGTTTTATGAAAAACCAAAGCTACGACATCCAAAATTCTAGTCATCAATGTTCTTCATGTATTCTTTCGAAAGTTTAGTCTCCATAATCAGCTGCTGTTCTCTGATTAAAGAGTAGCCTGATTCAAGCAAGGCCTCCACTGTTTGCTGTTGATCAAAAAGCAAAGTTAAGAAACTCATTATCACCCTACCAAACCTAATATTTCAGAGTAACAAATGCGATACGAAATGCTTCATACAGTTTACAATTTTAAAGTTTCTGAACATCTATATATAGAATCAGAGCTATTTCTTTCGTTCCAGCGCAAAGGAAAATGGAAGTCAATTATTATTTACCGACCGAAACCTATATTTGTTTTCATAAAACAAATGTTTACTACCATCTAAATGAACATACAAGCAAGATACATTTATTAGTGGATATAAAAACTCAGAAATGTTTTCTGACAGATCATGGTATAAGGTTTCGTTGCTGTCGGGCTTGCTAAGTACAATAAACAGGTTATTTGAGAGTCATGTACAGAGCAGTTTTCAAAGAATAAAATAAAAAAAACAAGAAACAAGAAAATCATCCAGCCGGCGAAAATCTAGTTCTACAGTTGATTCTGTTTCAGATCATGAAACACGTGTCCACATATTGAAATTTCAATGGAAATTTCAGTCCGAAGGTACCAAAATTCTTCTTTCTACGATATTTTAGTCATGAAAGACTTGGAAAAACTTTATATTTGGCCCTACACTTTAGTACTCTTGTAATTTTATCCCGGAACATTAAAAACTGAACCCCCTCAAACTAAAAATTATCGCAAAAACACCAGTTCTTTCATATTTCATCCACTTAAGACTGATGTTGTACTAGTATAAAGAATACCAAGTTAATTTGAACTAAAATCTTTATTATTACAAAAATAACCTTAAAAATCTACTAAAAATTCAAGGTTTCTGTCCTAATATGCAAGTTCCTATAATTCTTATTTTTTTTTCCTGTAATAACTTAAATTTTAGAAGCAAAAACATTTCAAAAAATAAAATAATAATAATAATAACAACAACAAATCTTATGAACGCATTAGTCATTGTCAAGCTTTTGGTACCTTGCCTTTGTGTTTGTTTTCTCTGTCTTTTATTCTTTCCGGTGTTATCAGGTTGGTTGGGTGTTTTAGTTTGTTAGCCGCTTTTTATTTTTATTTTTATTTTTTTAATAATTATTTGGACTTCTCTTTTTTTTAAAGTGGTTCCGGATTTATTGCAGATTCAACAAATCATTTCTTACAAAAGAACCCAATAATTATTTGGACATTTTTGGTTTAATGAAGTTGTTCAAACATAAAATGAGTCCAAAAATTAACCAAGAAGAAGAAGAAAAAAGAGGCAAATAACCTTGTGGTTCATTATGGAGTGAGAATTAAAATAAGCCCCATTCTTAATGCAATGTAAATGAATTGCAACACTCAATCTTATTGCGTAAAATCCCTCTGCACATTTGTCTCTATCTATAAAGCAACAACAACGAAACAATGTTGTATCGCCAACGTTGCAACCCCTCTAAGAGAGAGAGAAAAAAGGAATAGAAAACAGAGGAACAAAAACATTGAGCTCTTAGTTTGATGCACTTGACAAATGCACACTTATTTCTTTCCTTGAATCTAGAATGCAAGCACATAAAAGTCAACTCAAGGAAGGAAACAATAAAAAACACTGCCGGAATTTTAACTCTTGAGATTTGTTAATTTGCAATAGACATTTGCAATCATTATATGTAGGCTGACCATCCTTTATTCTAGGAATAACTAACTAGCTTTAAAATAGGAAAAATAAATCTTATCTTAATCGTAACAGATTGCACTCTAACCATTTGGCTATTAACAAGAAAAAAACCTAACCACTAGATTTTCTTATACAGAGATGAATATGCATACACACCATATATGAATGGATACTCCACAAGCGAGAGAGTTAATATTCCAATTTCACTGTTGCACGAGAATAAGATAAGAAGTTTTGGGAAGAAAAAGAAAGTAAGAATTGACAAGGTATTTGACATTCATCACAAGGAATGCTGATCTAAAAAGTGAAACATATGTTTTGGTCGAAGTTACCTTTGGAGGAGTATAAACGGGAAGTTTGTCACTCTTTCTTCTCTTCAGAAGTTTGCTACCAAGATTTTCAACACCACCAATATCCTCAACCCACTATTTCACAAGATATTAGTCAACACATGTGCACGAATCATCACGTACAACTTGTATACTTAAGTCACATACATGGACCACCAATCTTTAATAACATCAACTATGCCTTTGACATGGAAAATAATAAGTTTACACCAGCAATAATTTCATCAAGTTCCTTCCATTCTTGAATTATGATGACCAGCAACATTTTTATTTATTTATTTTTTGGCATCACTCCAAAAGGATACTTTACAATCACCTAGTAGAGCTGGTTTGAAAACAAAACAAAAAGGAAATATTAAAGTACTCTAAGTTCAATTCATTACCTCCAACTTACGAGTTTCGTTTTTTTTTTTTTTTTCTGCTAAAGGACTTAAAACCTTATTTGTAGGTTGAATTGAACTTGGACACATTCCTTCAAGAATTAAAGACACTTGGAAATAGTAAAAACTAGGAAAAAAATAATCATCCTTTGAATATAAAATTTTGACAACTCTAAAAGTTAATAGGACTCTAACTTCCAAAGAAAACTCTTAAACTGGCTTTTTGACTACTTAAGACTCTTGACCGACTAAGCTGAGGCAATACTCCAGTCAAAATAGACCATTTTCAACTAGATTAGGCCAAAAGCCTTAACATCGTTGATTCTCTATCAAGCTTTAAAATTATCCATCTGTTTAAATGATGCAACAAGTTCCATCAGATGTCAAGTTCACAAGTTTGATAATATTTGCAAGACTAAAGATGTCGAAATAGGTTGCAATACTTTGAAGATTTAGAACAGAATGGTTAACACCTTAGAAATAGACCGGTCATATGTTCGCGACCTTAGAGCTCCATAAAAATCCAGTGCTGTACAATTACCAAAAATAACAGATGAAGACGTAATTAACAAAGAAACAACTAGACAAGGAAAACCTCAAACTTTATGATTTTCATGCTCCACTTGAAATATCATGTGCGCAGACATTATTTACCAAACTTTAAGGAAAAACTAAAAAAGACAGCCCTTGAATCCACCTATGCAACACACACACACACACACACACACACACACACACACATAATGGAATATGTGAAGCATAACATTGGTACACATAATAAACGGAAGGAAAAAAAAAAAAAAAAGGAAAAAAAGGAAAAAGAGTGAATCAAAGAGAATAACCAAATGAAAGAGTGAAAAAGAGTATACATGGGCAGCATTAACGAATAAACAGAAGTCCTATGAGGATTGATTCAGTTGGTGGATCCACATAATGACAAGGAAGCAGGGAGGACTAAGAGAAATTGAAAGCGTAAAAGGTACTTGTACGAGAACGCTATATTGGTTTAGGTGCATTATTTAATGAGTATGTAAGTTTTCTATCTTGGTGTTGAAATATTAAAACTTATGTCCGCCCAACTTCTAATAACTTAAGCTTCTAGAAGAAATTGTAAATGAACAAGATAACAGAGATTAGGAAACTAAGTTCAAACCCTTGTTATTGCAGTATACTTGATTATCATAGCTTGATGATTTCCTACTTTCTAGCCGATACTTGAGATGGAGTCTTAAGACATTAAAACTAATGTTAGCCCACCTGTTAATAGCTTAAACTTTTGGGTAAATGGTACATTAACATGGTTTAATTGCTTCCATTTTAATTACAATGGAGGACTTCCATCCTTTCACTCTTCATAAAATCTACAAAAGCCATTTTAACTACGAACCATTACATATTGAAACCAAGATTTCTCATGTATTCTTGGTGCTCGTCTTGCTAAAGTTTGCATAGAACAAGTTACCAAATGTGAAAGTGCAACAAATACAAAATATGTGGGGTGAAAACCTAGCTAATGCTATGAGAAGTATTAAGATTATGGTAGATAAAATGTGGAGTCACTAAAAATTTATATTTACCAGAAGAGCCATGAAGACGGTTAAATTTGTTACAACACTGACCATCTTCTTCAAAGATACTTCAGCAAATAAAATAAGCAGGTATAATACCTTATGTGCAAGTATTTTTTCTGTATTTTTTAGCAAAATTATCTAAAGACATTGATTTGGTACTTTCAAATTGCCATTCCTTATTAAATGCATCATCTATAAGTAGACTAACAAGGAAATACGAGAAAAATGATACCTTGATTAGGAAATGTGTTCACAATGCTTATAACCTCATCTCTAGAAATGCCATCTTTCTCATACATCCTGCGGACGATATTCACAATGTCCTCACGGTTTGGCTGCCTATTTCCCAGGCAAGAAAATTACAGCAAACAACAGTGTAGCTAAATTATTTGACAATAGATTATTACAATAGTTGTAGACATCAAAACTAGCATGTGCGGTACAGGACATAATATTTCCACAAACGATGCACAAAAATTTAAACCTACGAATATCACACTTGTCAGAAAGAAAAAAAACAAGAACAATAATAATAGTAATAACTAATATGCAGTTGCAAAAAATATGAACATTGTATACAAAACAATATTGCTTATTAGTTTAGTTAAGTAAACACCATAAGTTGCTTAGAAAATTTGTATAAGATACAGCAAGAAGTGGTTCAAATTGTTTTCCCATAAAGAATATGGTTCATATCATAACTAAAACTTTTGCAGAAAGTTTTCTCCTTTTTTTCTTTTTTTTTTTTGAAATGAAAGCTCTCTTTCAATACCAAAAGTCCCTTAAAACTTCTAGGTAAAACTTGTAGACAATATCAGACCTCAGTTAGACCTATGGTCTAAATAATTCTTCTTCTTTTAACTTAATACTCTCACTACGCAAGTCCAAAACTTTTTGTTTCTATTAATAGTAAACAGCCTTTATTGATTGAAAAAATCAATACAAGGGGAACAATATCTCCACCTGAAACAGGAAGAACATGGAGAAGGGAAAAAAAAAAAAAAAAAAAAAAAACAACAACAACCAAAAGCCAAAAACAACAGCTACACAATGCATATCTGAGTAAGACCCAAACCTAACTCCATATTCAATCTATCAGAGCTAATATAATATAGCCCACTATTAGTTAATATTCAAAAGAATAAACGCTGTGGCATCACAGCTCACAAGTGTTTGTTCTTCACATTCAAGAGCTACAAAGATTTCAGGTTCTCTTGTAGTTTTGGGTACTTCCAGGGATAGAAACAACCATGGCAAAAAGTGGCGACAAGGATCAATTAGAGAAATAGTTTTACCACTCTTGGAAAATAGCATTGGCTGTTCAGTGGGTGAATGGAATCTGATGAGGACATGGCTAGCACAAGAGCATGGAATGCGGATCCTATTCAAGTTCTAGAAGAATCTAGCAAAGGCAAAGTTTAATTTTAGCGAAGTTAAATTGGGTTGTAAGGCTTGCATGCCAAGATATTTACTTTCTTTTATTTGTTTAGGCCGTTTTTGACTTTTCAT
This sequence comes from Ficus hirta, assembly GCA_038430175.1. NCBI lineage: Eukaryota > Viridiplantae > Streptophyta > Magnoliopsida > Rosales > Moraceae > Ficus > Ficus hirta. The sequence goes on along the minus strand of CM076595.1, from coordinate 2,520,505 downwards.
GTGCGTTTATGGCTGATAATAAAGCCATTTAAAAACTTCCAACTTTCCTTTTCTAGTGAAGGTGTGAGATCAGCCAATTAAAGGGCATATTGTTTCCTTTTTCTTTTTTAGGCAAGTAAGAACTTTTAATTACCAGATTTTAGCCTTAATTAGTATAGTTATTTTTAGGAACCTTTTTGTAACAGTCAGCCTATAAATAGGCATCTTTGTAACAGTGAAAGGACAAGTAATTATTCAGAAATGTGAGAGTATTTTCTCTTTGGTTCTTTGAAGAACTATTTGAACTTATCGGAATTTTCCGTGGCGTTCACTATCGACTTATCAAACGGATTTCCACCACCGTTTGTGGCGTCTTCCTTATACCGAGGTTCTTGTTTTGCATTAAACAATGGGTTGAGGTCAAATATACCAAGGTTCTTGTTTTTGTTGAAGCAATGGGTCGAGGTCTCCCATTCAAACCTGATCGTAGAACGTTCTTGGGTTCCCTTTCGTTGTCGGGTCTCGTTATTCTTGGCGGGGTTCGCATCAGAATCTGCAGTATGTCAAACTCACAGTAGAAGGCCTTTGTCCTAGCGGGGTTTAATATGTATGAATGATGAGAAGTGAATATTATTATAAAGGACAATTTGTCAACACATTGATGAGAGATACTCTTTGGGAAGGAAGAAAGGAAGGTGATGAAGATCATTTGATAGCTTGGGATCAGTCAGTCTTTAGAAGGGATTTGACCTTTTACGCATATAGTTATTGAGGCTTGCATTAACAAGAAAACTACATGGTGTCTGTTTCTTGGGAGAAGATGTTTCCTTCATCCAATGGATGTGGTCACCAGAGTTTAATTACAATGTCCATGTAGATTCAGCTCTTAGACCTTGTTGGAAAAGTGGAAGTTTCGGTAACTATTACTGAAATTAAGGAGTTTTGTTAGCTGTAAATATACTTTGTGCTGTAATTAGGCTATTAGTCAATTATGTAAATTAGGAAACTAGTTAGGACAGCTAGTGATTGTAAATCAGTTTCCTGTTTTTATTCTTTCCTCTTTTGTTATTCTTGTTTTCTCTTCTATAAAAGAGAAACCATGTAACCTTGTAATCTAAGTGTGTGAATACAGAAAACCTTTCTCCATACTCTGTCTAGCTTATATGGTATTAGAGCCACCCAAAAAAAATCCTAATCATGTCTGAAATTTCCTCTGTGTCAACCCCGCCAGTTACAACCCAGCCACCCAAACCTACAAACCCTGCAACTCAAGCCCCAAATACCGATTCTCACTCTGTTCAGATCACCACTATTCGCCCTAATGGTGATAATTATTTACGGTGGTCCCAATCAGTCTCAGGTCTATGAATTGACTCTAAAACTTGGTGATATTCGGCAGGGAGAAGATTCGGTCACCAAGTATTTCAATTCTTTGAAGCGCCTTTGGCAAGACTTGGACTTGTTCAATGATCATGAATGGAAATCCATTGAAGATGCCAGCCTCTACAAACGGATCATGGAGGATCATCATATTTATAAATTTCTTGCAGGGCTTAACGTGGAATTTGATGAAGTCCGGGGTAGGATCATTGGCAGGACTCCACTTCCCTCGATTGCTAATGTGTTTGCTGAGGTTCGGAGAGAGGAAAGTCGTAGAAATGTAATGTTGGGGAAGAAAACATTCGGCGGACCTGTGGAGACTTCTTCTCTTCTTGTTTCAGAGGCTGCTGCCAACAAAGCAACCAGTTTTCAGCACAAAACTGGCGAAAGGCCGCGGGTCTGGTGCGACTACTGCAATAAACCGCGCCATACTAGGGAGAATTGCGGGAAACTCCACGGCAAACCAGCACACTTGAAGAACGATAAGCCAGGTGACAGAAACAGCCATGTAGCCTCCACTGCCAATGAAGCTAAGACAAGTCCCTTTAGCAAGGAGCAGATGGATCACCTTCTAAAGCTGCTAAAATCCAATTCCTCAGCGGGTATTCCTAGTGTTTCTCTTGCACAAACAGGTAGTGCACTTCACACCCTTTCTTTTTATCAAAATCCCATTCCATGGATCATAGATTCTGGAGCATCTGATCATATGACCAGCCTTTCCAATTTGTTTAGCTCTTACTCACCATGTTCTGGCTTTGAAAAAATTAGAATAGCAGATGGTAGTTTTTCACCCATTGCAGGAAAAGGGTTGATAAAAATCTCGGAGACTATAGACCTTAAGTCAGTTCTCCATGTTCCCAAATTAGCATGTAATCTTTTGTCTTTGAGTAAATTAACCAGGGAATCTAATTGTTGTGTTATTTTCTATGATTCTCACTGTGAATTTCAGGACCAGAACTCGAGGAAGAAGATTAGCAGTGCTAAGATGATAGATGGACTTTACTACTTTGATGGTGACTTCTCCACTAATAAAAAGGCTCAGGGCCTTAGTAGTGTTAGTTCTAATTCTGTTTATGAACAAATAATGCTTTGGCACTTAAGACTTGGACATCTTAGTTTTCCATATCTTAAACATTTATTTTCTACTTTATTCAAGGGTTTGAAGTGTTCATCATTTTACTGTGAAAGTTGTTTCTTGTCTAAAAGTCATCGTACTACTTATTTGCCAAAAATTTATACTCCTTCAAAACCGTTTTACTTAATACATGGTGATGTTTGGGGACCTTCAAGAATCACTACTATCTCTAAGAAAAAATGGTTTGTTACCTTTATAGATGACCATACTCGGTTATGTTGGGTTTATTTGATGAATGAAAGGTCTGAGGTTGAAAAATTTTTTAAGAATTTTTTTACCATGGTAGAAACTCAGTTTCAAGAAAAAATTAATATTTTACATACGGATAATGGAACCGAGTATTTTAATGAAGTTCTAGGTGATTTTTTAAAGAAAAAGGGTATCCACCATCAATCCACTTGCGTGGATACTCCTCAACAAAACGGAATTGCCGAAAGGAAAAATAAACACTTACTTGAAGTGGCTCGTGCTATGATGTTGTCAACGAATGTTCCAAAATATCTTTGGGGGGATGCTATTTTAACTGCTTCCTATTTGATTAACAGAATGCCGACACGAGTTTTAAACTACAGCACGCCATTAGAATTCTTTAAAAAAAATTTTCCCTTCTCTCGGCTATTCTCTGATTTACCTCTAAAAATATTTGGCTACATTGCTTCGTTCATATACCTAACAATACTAGGTCTAAACTTGATCCTCAGGCTGATAAATGTGTTTTTATAGGATATGCTCCTAATAAAAAGGGGTATAAGTGTTACAATCCCCAAACAACAAAAATTTACGTAAGTATGGATGTCAATTTCTTTGAACAAAAATCTTACTTTCACAAAAATTCTCTTCTGGGGGAGAATGAGGTGATGGAAGAAAATTTTTGGGACTTAAATCCTACTCCTTTACCAAATACGATTTTGACTACTTCACCTCATTCATCTCATCCTATTGTCACTCCAGACACTCAATGTGATAAAAACAATGGAAACAATGAAAAGAATCCAAGTCATATAGTGCCAAGTATTACTGTATCTGAAACAGGGGGAGAAACACTACAACCGGGTGTAGAACCACCCAATACTGAGCTTCTGGTTTATACTTGGAGAAGACTTCGTCATAAGAGTCAAAGTAAACCTATTCCTCTTGGAATTGATCAATCTCAACGCTCGGGAACTGGACCTACAGAGATCACAGGTAATTCTAAACCCAACTCATCTCCTTCAGTTCCTTCAGTTCTCCCTAATCAAGAACCATTAGATCTTGACATTCCTATAGCTGTTAGGAAAGGAACCCGAACCTGTACTAAATATCCCATCGCCAAATATTTGTCTTATGAAAAACTGTCTCATACTTATAGGGCTTTTACCTCAAAAATTTCACACCTGTTTATCCCGAGAAATATTTAGGAAGCTCTTGATGATCCAAATTGGAAATTAGCAGTGATGGAAGAGATGAATGCTCAGAGAAAAAGTGGTACTTGGGAGTTAGTTGATTTACCTAAGGAGAAAAAAACAGTAGGTTGCAAGTGGGTCTTTACTGTAAAATGTAAAGCTGATGGTAGTATAGAAAGATACAAAGCAAGACTAGTAGCAAAAGGGTTCACCCAAACCTATGGCATTGATTATCAGGAAACTTTCGCTCCCGTAGCTAAGATAAACTCAATCAGAGTCTTGCTAGCTCTAGCTGTGAACTTCAACTGGCCATTACACCAGTTAGATGTAAAAAATGCTTTTTTGAACGGACATCTAGAGGAAGAGGTCTTTATGGATCTACCACCTGGGTTTGAAGGAAAATTGGGGCCGAAGAAAATCTGCAGACTAAAAAATCTTAATAAGGTCTCAAACAGTCTCCTAGAGCTTGGTTTGAGAGATTTGGGAAAGCCGTGAAGAGCTATGGCTACTGTCAGAGCCAAGCTGATCATACCATGTTCCACAGGCGTAGTAGAGAAGGCAAGGTTGCTATCTCAATTGTCTATGTGGATGATATAGTCTTGAGAGGTGATGATAATGAAGAATTGGGGAGACTAAAGAAGAGACTTGCAGCTGACTTCGAGATCAAGGATTTGGGTGCGTTAAAGTACTTCCTCGGAATGGAGTTTGCCAGATCTAAAGAAGGTATTTTTGTAAACCAACGTAAATATGTTATTGATTTACTTGGTGAGACAGGTCTACTAGGATGTAAACCAGCCGAGATGCCTATTGAGCCCAATCTTAAGCTCCAGCCATCTAAAGCTGAAGAAGTTCTAAATAGAGAGCAGTATCAACGACTTGTTGGAAGACTGATCTACTTGTCACATACACGGCCAGATATAGCCTTTGCAGTTAGCATGGTTAGTCAGTTCATGCATTCACCTGGACGAGAACACTTTGATGCAGTCTATAGGATTCTCAGATGCCTAAAGGGGAATCCAGGTAGAGGCCTACTGTTTAAAAACCATGGGCATTTACAAGTTGAAGCCTACACTGATGCAGATTGGGCTGGGAGTATTACAAATAGATGGTCAACTTTAGGATACTGCACCTTTGTTGGAGGTAACCTGGTCACTTGGCGAAGTAAAAAACAGAATGTGGTAGCAAGAAGCAGTGCAAAAGCCGAATTTAGATCTGTTGCTCACGGAATTTGTGAGGTATTGTGGATTAAGAGACTTTTGGAGGAATTAAGGATCTCTAACCGATTGCCTATGAAAGAATACTGTGATAACAAAGCTGCTATTTCAATTGCTCACAATCCAGTGCTTCATGACAGAACAAAGCATGTGGAGATAGACAAACACTTTACGAAGGAAAAACTTGAAAAAGGATTGATCTGTATGCCGTACATGCCTACCACTGAACAAGTTGCAGATGTACTTACGAAGGGACTTCCTACAAGACAGTATGACAAACTAATTGGCAAGCTGGGTATGAAGGATATCTTCAAACCAGCTTGAGGGGGAGTGTTGGAAAAGTGGAAGTTTCGGTAACTATTACTGAAATTAAGGAGTTTTGTTAGCTGTAAATATACTTTGTGCTGTAATTAGGCTATTAGCCAATTATGTAAATTAGGAAACTAGTTAGGACAGCTAGTGATTGTAAATCAGTTTTCTGTTTTTATTCTTTCCTATTTTGTTATTCTTGTTTTCTCTTCTATAAAAGAGAAACCGTGTAACCTTGTAATCTAAGTGTATGAATACAGAAAACCTTTCTCCATACTCTGTCTAGCTTATAGACCTTCAGTTCTTAGAACTCTTAATGTGCAAGTTATGAACAGATTGGCTCAGAGATTCTTCATTGCCTCTTTCATTCTCGGGATCTTATTACTTACTTTTGTCCCTTCTGGACGAAAATGGGTTATAGTATTGATGTAGCCCAAGCTAACAAAAAGCAGAAAATTAGGATAAATATTCCTAAACCCGTTGATTCACTCAAAATAGTGGACAATAGGGCATCTACTAGTCTGTTGATTCTCTAATGAATGCTAGAAAAATAGGAATAAGCACAAAATTCATTGGTTCTAATGAATATGGAAAGTTTATGTACAGATAATGGAGAGAAATCTTAAAAGGGGTTGATTAATGATTAAAAAGTGAACAACAATCCTAAAGAACTCTTGTATATAGGAAGAACTAAAATTAAATTGAAAAACAAAAGTTGATATAAAATAACTAAATCCTAATCCTGGCATCAAATAATACTAATGATACCGAGATATTAGTAATTGTTATAATTTTATTATTAACATAAAATGCGTAATGATTATTTTAATCCCAAAAATACTTCCAACTATCTGACAATATAAGGTAAGTTGTCACTTTGATGTACACAGGATGCACACACAAATTAGATTTGTCTTTGCTTAAGCATTCTGTGTATGTCATGCAGAAATTAATGTCTGAAGTTTTAAAATTCTGTACATCTTGGTAAAAGACTAAAAGAAAGCAGCAGTATTGATTTTATTCAAGTTCTAGAATAGAAAGGCATAGTAATTGAGACAAACAGATCACCTACCAATAAAATTTTTCCATCCTTCCATCTCGAATCAATGGGGCATAAATCGTTGAGAAATCATTTCCTGTGACAATGATAGGAATTCTGTGTGTAGTATCTGTTTCTCGCCAATCTTGTCCAATACTCACTCTAGTAGGATTATCAGCTAGATTCATGAGTGTTCCAACAACAATTTGATTGTTGACCGTCATCTGAGTGTTTCCTACGGAAGACCGGACAGGAACACATGTTTGCTATTAGGAATTAAGACGTGTGTAACATTCATGAACCAATTCTATATTTCCACAGAAGGATAAAAAATGGATGGTATCAACTGTTAGGGACCCTAAGAGAGAGAGAGAGAGAGAGAGAGAGAGAGATTGATTTGCAATTTTAATACTCACCGAATCTACCAAGACCAGCATCGATGTCATTGATCATTAGGCAGCTCATCTTGCCCTGAGATAGTCAATAAAAACACAATGAAACTACACTCTTACTGAAAAAAATAATTCAAAACGAGTAGCATTTTAGTACTATTTTCTTTGAATATTCAATTTTTCTTTTCATTAAAACATACATACATACATATATAGAACATATAAATATACATATATACACACCCACACACAAATAGACTAGAAATGGCTCGTGGCACAAGGGAGTACTGCTCAGAAAGGAAGGACTGCCTGCTTCCATCTGCTAAACGTATCTTTGAAATTTTAGCTCAAAAGGTCGTTTTTGTCGTTTGTGAATGCAGTACAAAAGGCAATTTTGCACACAAAAGGCCTTCAACTACTTGGCCTTTTGTTATATTGAACAAACAACTATCCAATCTGAATCAGGATAGCCAGGTGAAATGGTTTTCTTTGATAAACTAGAAGAAATCTTTCTTTTCTTTTTTGGAAGGTCTGGCAGATTGCGATAAAGTTCACTCTTTATTGGAAAGGAAGATAAAGGTATTGTTTACATTTTTAATGAGTTCGGGGAATGTGAAACAAGATTCTATCACACTGAATTCCGTCTAAAGGGATGAATAAAAATAGGAAGGAAAGATAACGTTGCCCCCTTTTTTATACATTTTGACACGTTGCATAATAGTTAAAGTTGTTTTATATATATTGCTATCTTTAGCAATAGTTTGAATTTATTGCATTTATCATAAATTTAGGAAATAAAAACCATTTAAGATTTGATAGCCTTAGTTACCTTACCCGATTATGTAATTGTAATTTCTTTTTTTTTTTTTAAGCAAAAAAATACCTATTGATACTGCTCTTTTCTAGTTAACTTTCTGTATTCTCCTAGTGCATGGATGTAGGCTCATTGCCTAACCACATTAAACCTCTGTGTTGGCATCTTCCTTTTATTCTATTCTTACTTTTAACATGGTATCAAAGTGATAAATAATCTAACAAGTAATGGGACCTCCATGGCTGATGCCTCTGCTTTCTCCCCTATGTTTAAAATGGAATCAGTCTTATCGCTCCAACAAGAAATATTTAGCTCCTGATTACTACCCAAAACAACATTTAGCTTCTGCTCACGACCCTCAACAATTGTCATCCCTACGCCTCTGCGCAGAGATATATTTGTCTTAAACAAAATGTACAAAAGATAAAGAGGACAAGCTGACCTCAAAAAGAAGAGGAAAAAAAATCGGTACAGTAGGAAAAAAATATCAGTACAGTAACTATCCAGAACAAACTGAAAGTTATAAAAAAACTATGCTAATTCAAATAATTTCATGCGAAGGCATATTCAAAACCCTTAGAAGTGGAAACATAGGAAAACACCAAGAAATTTCGCTTACGCCTGAGGAAATCACTCCCAAAGCCTTATCTTAAAATACCTACTGATCCATTACAACCAAACAACATAAGACAATGTTGTAACTTTTAATTTGCAGAAAGGGACTGTTCTTCTGTTTATTTGACACCCAAATGCAGGGTAAATGAACACAATATCACAAGAGTGTAGCATCACCACTAAAATCCAGCCTTGGAAAGTAAACTACATCACGGATACCTGACTCACCGTAGAATCGTAGCCAATGTGACACAAGGAAGAGAAAGATCCTGTCTAAAAATGATTCACAATCCATTTGCACGGAAAAATCCCAGAGAGAGAGAGAGAGAGAGAGACCAAATCTATCTTTTGGGGGGCTTCTATCAGTTTTCATTACATTGCTACATCATCTTTCATGATTCCTATATATCTTATCTTCAATTGTTCACTGTATTCTCGCAAATTCTACAATGTATCTACAAAGAGCAATACTAAATTTTTAATGCATATCCCCATTTCAAACATCCAGCCCCATAAAGCATACTTGACCTTTTACTAATCTTCTTGAACTGTAGAGAAGTCTGTGGCTAATAAGAAACAAGAACAATTTTATGCTGAGGCATGTGCTGTCTGGACTGAGAATAGCAAAACCGACTTAAGTTGACATGATGATTGGAGATAGCCTAGTTACAGCTATCCTCTCAGATCCAACCCCTCTCATGCATCCCTTATGTCAAATAATGGTTTAAAGCCATACAGTAAAACAGAAAAAAAAAAAAAAAAATTAAAAAAAAAAAAAAAAAAAGCCATATGCAGACAATGCTTTAATATGAAAACAAAAAAACAAAAAAATAAAAAAAATAAAAAAATAAAAAACAAAAAACAAATAAAATAAAATAAACAAACAAAAGTGGCAAACAAGCATAACTTCGTGCACTAATTAATTCACAACCCAAGACATACATATAGGAGTAGTGAAAGTGGTAAAGCTTCTAACTTGGTTCTGGACCACTTGAGAAGCTGTCCGATAGCGTTCACGAATCAGTTTCCCTGGCTCTCCTGTATTAAGAATTTTGTTTCAAAGCATGAGAATCAGGACATTAGGTTTCTTATAGACTGATTATCTTACCAAAGAATGGATGTTTTACAAGAAATTGAAAGCATAAATCAAAAAACTTCTCTTGTTATTTTGGAAAATACCAGTATAAAGATTACAGCATTTGTATTTCCCATAAATATGATCTACGTCTCAGCGTTTTATGTTGCCCACATTTCATCCCTCTAAGACATACTAGGGATTTATCTTACCAGCTCTTTCTGACTCTAGTTCTCCAGCAGACATAATTACAGGTTCAATTCCCATGGTCTGGAATATGAGTTCAGTCTGAAATGATTTTCCTTGCCCCTTTCCTCCCCAGATACCTATAAGACAAAATACAAAATTTTAAAGCATGTTCTGTTTACATGTAATAATATAGCTTGAATTATTACCGCATTGATGTAGAAGTACTTTTGCTTATTGAAGGGAAAATAATAATTAAAATAATAATTATTTAATTATTAATAAAAATTGAAAAATAAAAATTACAGCATTTAATAAAATGAAATTTAGTAGCCACCAAAATTTATTTCGGGAAATGTTGTCGATTTTTCAAGCTTTTTTTTTTATTTTTAAACTTTTACAATGTAAAACAAGGAACGAGGATAAGGTATGCTTGATGCACATAGAAATAACTAGAGAAAAAAAGAATATATCAATATTTCTTAATATATGTTGGTAAAATTTAACCATCTGAAACTAAGAAAGAATAAGGAAACAACTGAAGGAAAAATCACTCCTTATCGAAAATATCCCCACCTTGTTTTTTTACAATACGTTTTTCTCTACATCTCATTTTCATCAAGAGAAAACCAAAAAGAAGAATAGAATCAGCAGTCAAGGAAAAAAAATGTTTCATAATTAGTACATTGTCAAATCAGAAGGTTTCATGTTAGATTCAAAATGGGTTCAATTCCAAAAAAAATATATATATATATATATATATATATATATGTCCAACACCTTTCTGTCTGAATTTTATGTTAACATGTAGTCCAAAATCCTTGTCATATAACTACCTAGGATCAAAGGAACTTTGGTATTGAGAATATGAGCAAGGTAGTTCTTCGTGATGTGGCAAACTGCATCCAGAAAAAGAAGGGGGAAACTCCACAAGTCACAAAGAAGCATTAGCACTGCACAGCATACATTGCATAGAAGAAAATGATTTTTTTTTTTTTTTTTGTCCTTTTCTTCTTCTTCTGGTTTTTTTGCTAACTTAAAAAAGTAAGCAATATGTCAAATTTAATTGCTTTCATATTCAGATTCTCAACCATACATCTATTTAACTCCTAACCGCATCACTTAACTTTGAGAACCAAGGCCAAGGTACAAAACAAGCATAACATTCAAGTGACCTTCGTAGAAAATTTTCCAAAAGAGAAAACAGTATAATTAGATATGAATGACAATGATTGTAAATAATGACGGAAGATGTAATGATAAAATTATTAGAAATGATGAAAGATACGATTAAAGTACCAGAAAACGCATTCTAAAAAATCTTTTAAGGAATAAAAGAAAAACGATAACATTTCTACCAAGTCCTCTGACAGCTCCAACGTGAATTCCCTTACAGTTACCACTTTTCCAATTTTACAGAACTTACCAACTTTATCCTGTAAAAAAGAAAGACATAGCAAGATAATAGCATTAGACTGACTAAGAGAAATCATGTTTGAGATAGAATTTAAAAGGTTAAAAATATGAAAAGAGCATAACATAATAATCAGCAAAACAAGAATAGAAATTGTTATTATTGCCCCAATTGGAAGACAAAGACGCACAAGCCTCAAACTCTTACAAGAGCTTTCCACCTAGTTTCGTCCAATTTTTAGCTTAGATTTTGAAAATGCAATTAGTAACTAGGGAAGCTAGAAATGGCTAGACTCTGAGACGTAACAAAAAAGACCTTCTTCAGGCAATAACAAACAACACAAAGAAGCTCTCAGCACCAGAATCAAAATTGGACCAAATGTATATGAATATAGAAACAAGCATGACATGGGGAAACCATTTTGCAAGATCAAAGTTTACAAAAAGGAGTAATGGAAATGAATGTACCATGAAGAGAGGAGCGATGTAGTAATCTCCTTGTAGATACTCAAACGACCTCGTGACCTTTTGACGATAATCAAACACAATATCCGCTGCGAAAATCACATCGGGATCAACAATTACACAATGAAACCACAATCCAACCGTTAAACAGCCATTTAAATCTCTATCTCATCCGACATTGATTGTGTGCTAATCGAATTCCTAGTGTTTTTCAAGAGCAAAACCAAATCAACGCACAGATAATCAAAGACAATATCCGCTGCAAAAATCGCGACGGAATGGACAATCGCACAATGAAAACACGATCAAACAGTTAAACAGCCATTTAAATCTCTATCTCATCCTACATTGATTGTGTGCTAATCGAATTCCTAGTGTTTTTCAAGCGCGAAACCAAATTGGTGCACAGAACAAAGAATTTACAGTCTCGGCCGAGAAAATTTCCGGTGAAAAGGTCGTCGATGACGCCGGACCGAGCCCCGACGGCAATGTTCATGTTGTCGGCCTCCTTGCCCAGCCTGTAGAGGTAGTCCCTGCCCTCAGAATCCTTGGCCTCCCACGACGACTGCTGCGACAGCCTCTTCTTCTTCGGAGCATCGTCCTCGGCAGAGGAAGGGGAGTTCGGCGAACAACGAATGGAAAACGAAGAGAATTTCTTCCTGTACACGGGATTTGGGTTGGGGAAGAGAGGGAAAGTGGGAGATTGATTGCAGTGAGCCATTGCCATGGTTGGGAATTTTTGGGTTTTGTTTTGGATAGCGGAAACTTCGGCTCCTTGGCGCCACAAAATAACGGAAGCATATCTGTGTCCTATTATTCAAGCCCAAAATTTTCCATTAATTTAAGCGAAAAAAAGGACTAAATTTATTGATTACATAGACCGTATGATAAAATTCTACTTGTATATAATAATTATAATGTATATTAACTTATAGTATCATATATGAAAAAAGAAGAAAAAAAATTAAAAAAAAAACCTACTACCTACCCCGTCCACCTTCCACCGGCCCCGCCAACCCCGCCGACCCCGCACCAAATCGGCGCAACACAAGCTGCCCCCTTGACCTTATGCCAACCCTCCTGACGACACCCCCCGCCAACCAATATCGAGCCTCGGGAGAAGCATGTTGGGTTTTTTTATATCATTTTTTTTTAATTTCTTAGTCTATACTACTATAAGGTAAGATGTATTATAACTATATACAAGTAATATCTTAGCCGTTTGATTACATTTAAATGGTTTAAAAATGAGCTCTGTCAATAAGATATATAAAAGAGTCTCTACCACATACTTATCCTTTTTGGCTAATTTTTTTTAAGGGGGAATTGACAATATAATGGTATATTAGAGTGTAAAGTTTTAAAATTATAGCAGGTAAAGAAAATATAGCTATATAATATATTAAATAGATTATATACAATATATATTATAAAATTATTTTTAAAAGTATTTGCAGCCATAAAATGAAGAAAAAAGCTATGAGGAATAAATAAGAAAGGAAACTTTTATGTTTATTTTTGATGTTTTCAAGTTTTTTTTAGCTTAAGTGTTTTATAAATATTTTGTTTTCAGAGTTTTCACTGTTTTGATAAGAACTACGATGGCTTTATGGTTAAGATTTTGTTTGCATATATTTAGAATTTGGTTTGTTTGCTAAATCTTTGATTTTGAATTAAATTTATGATGCATTTCTACTTTATTGTTTGTTTTTATTTTTTTGTATTTTTAAATATATATTTATAATAGTTGGGGAATGAAACGGGTATGGGTAAAGCCCTCTAACGAGCAATCCCTTCTCCGACCCCTTTTCTAAATAAGGCATGGATTGTGTTGATTTTGGGGATGGGAATACGAATAGAAAAGCATTCCCTAATCCCATCTTATCCAACCTTGTTGTCATCAATAATTTTAATATAAATTCATTGTTATTTATAACGATACGAGTTTTTTTATCTTATTAATATGATAAAATTTTTAAAATCTACATACTAAGTTTGACACTGTGTAATTTATTTTTTCTAATTTTTATTTCACTTGAACTCTTGATTTGCTTATTTTTATTTTCAATTTTATTTGTGGATTAGCTTGTGTTATAGGGGTTTTGATGGATCTCATTAATGGACTTTTATTTATTTTTGCTCTCTTGGATTGATTGTTGGTTTTTGGAACTTATTTTTCCTATTACGTGCTTAATGCTCCTAGTGATTTGGTCATTCATTAGGTGATGTTGTTGTACTTGAATGAAATTGGAAAATGGAATTTATGTCTAGATCAATAATAGTATAACATGTGCAATTTATCCTTAGAGCATATCCAATTCCATGCTAAATTAGTATGTCAATGGTAAATTTTGGTATTCGGATGAAAATAGTGCTTTCTAATGTAGTTCTATTTTTCATGTCAAATTTGTCATATGCTAAAATTTATAGTAAATTTGCTATAAGGTATAGCCAATGTCATATTTCATTTTTTATTCTTATTAGTTATTGTCTTGTGTAATTATTACAATACTTTTATTTTTTATTTATTCAAATACTAAAAGTTCACTTTTATAAGTTGTAAAGTACAATAATAGTGGCATAAAGTAGAAATAGCATAATGTTGGGAATGTACTAAGAATGAAAGACATTTTAGTCGTATCTCATTTCTTTTGAATTGACTAATAATATATTTGAGGTTTTTTTATTACATATTTGATATATTGTCCTTATCTAGATTTACATATTAAAATAAATGTAAGAAAATATGGCTAATTGATTATTTGGTATTTATACTGTATGCAATAGATTTATGTATGCAAGAAGAAACGTTTTAAAGTAAATAGTTTAAATCTATAGTCCGTAATTTATGGGGTTAGAGTAAGTATCTAAATCATATGAAGACTATTGTATTGTCTAAAGTCAATTGGGGAGATGGTTTGTCTTGACCATCTGAAACAAGCCGACTCCCAAGTACAGACATAGATATATTATCTAGTGGTGGTGATATACTGGACCAAAGTGTAATTAATATATAAGTCTGCTTGATTAGATTAATTCACTTTTAACGTTCATTATGCAATAACCTTAATCCTGAGTAAGTAAATGACTTCATGTTTATAACTTGTATACTTTGATGTTCCAAATACTAAAGCGTCTCGGAGTAATAAGCTATTAGACCGGTTCGTTCGGTACATGATTTATATGCGATATGAGCTTTGTTACAGATATGGAATCATAGCTCTCATAAAAAGTAAATGTTATCTTCTTAAACAATATTATACAAGATGTGAAAATAGACGAGGGCTCAGATCGTTTGCTAGGCAAATGACTAATTATTCACTTTGGGTGAATAATCATTTTCCTATTAGCTGTATAATGGATCTTTAAGATAGCCTGATCAAAATGTTGAACGGACTTTGACTTTAAGTTGATCATAGATATCATATGAGGGTGTTACATATATGACAAGGTCATCAGAGTGCGGCCACACACTGGCTTACATAATATGGTATATAATTAGAAATGTTGTTTCAAGTTTATAGTGATGCGACTCTGAAACTAATAGTTATGCAATTAATTTATTTGATATAGAATAATTAATTACATATATTATTAGAGCTCATATTATATATATGTCAAATTGGTTTATTTACTAGCTCAACATAATTTCTTAGCGAATGGTAATCAATTGAGATATTCATTATGGCTTTAATTATTGGACTTAGTGAAAAGAAAAATCTAGAACACCTCCCACAAGGTGTAGGCGTTTTTTCTGTTAAGGGTAAAATGGAAATTTTATTTCATTTAATTAATTAGATAAATATTTAGTTTGGATAAATATTTATTTGAAGATAAGATTTGAAATTTAAATTAATTATTTCTATCTTTTGTGATAAATATAAGATTAATTTAAATTAAGAGATATTGATAAATTAATTATTTAGATAATTAATTTAAATATCTAGATAATTTTATTTAAATAATATTTTAAATTAAATAATGTAATTATCCTATTTGGATTTGAAATTGAAACAAAATATTATCCTAGTCTACCTTGTGTAGGCCTTTTTTATGAGGATGCAGGAAGGAAAAGATTTTCTCCTTATTGATTTTATTTGGATAACTATTATATAATTATTTAATTTAAATAAAGTTGTCATCATTTTATTTTGAATTTAAATTGGAGTTATAGGACATTATCCATGGAGATAAAATCATAAGATAATTGGAAATAAAGATTTGAATCTCCTAGACCTATTGTGGGCAATTTTTCTTTCTCTTGGGTAAGAGAAAAAAATGTAGATTAGGGAAGGAGGAGAAAAAAAAATCTTTTTCACGTGTTTTATTCGAATTCAAATTCTACCAAGTTTATTCACTATAAATAAGATCATAGGGGCTCTTATTTTATTTAGACACAGACTTTAAGGTGAGTGAGCTTATTATTATTCTCCCATTATAGTAATAATAAGCTACAAGAGTTCTGGATAATTGGAAGGAGAAGGCTGCACACGAATACCGATCGAGAAACCGAGTGCCCATACACTCTACTGTCCGGAAATTGGAAAATAGTAAAGAAGTATAGTTTGTTGAAGATCTCTTTGATCACATCTTTCGGCATTTATGTTGTCTTCTCTCAAGGTACGTAGATTGTAAAATAATTTATTGTACATGACAACATGAGTTAGTACGATCTTAAGAATTTTTTTTTTAAATTGCACTGCGTAAATTATCCATTTTCCCTACACATAATGCATAGGAGCATAAATATAAGATAATGTTATTTTTCATACTATTTTGTAACAAATATGGCATTAGCATATACAAATACATTAGAGATGATCTTAGTGTATGTGAAGTCATTTTGAATACTTGAACTTAATAAAATTTGTTTTAATTAATTCCTTATAAGAATATAAAGGTTTTATAGTTTATCGGAAGAGTCAAATATGTAATTTCATGCATTCCGCTAACAATTCCATTAATTAGATGTTATCAATTAAAGGACAAATTACTTCGAATGAAATTAAGTAAGTGAAATTAGATCCCTAAAGCTTTGTTTTTATTATTTTAAATCCGTTAATTTTTCTATATTTAATTTCTATTATCCCGTTTTATTTAATTTTTTAAACTTTGGTCGTTTAAATAATTCTGGGGTCAACCCAATTTTTAACTTGAACTTTAAATTAAATGCAATTTTCATGCAATGATATTCTACTTATCAATATATTACTTGTTCGACTCGTATACTTGCGAGTAGAAATTCCGTAACAATTGAATTCATACACGAATACAAATAATAAGAAGGGTTATTTAAATTAGAAATTTTAACACAAAAGGAGTAATTTGAGAACCTAATTTTGAATATGACTGAGATTATAAAGTCATATGTAGATGAGTGATTTTTTAAATTTGAGTTATTAGACTAACGATGAACGTATTATTTAGACTCTGTTTGGGAACACCTTTGGAAACAATGTTTCTAAAAGTTATTTTGTCATTTTTCTCTAATTTTATTATTCACTTTTCCAAACATTTTATAAAAAAACTCAAGCTTTAAAAGTCTATAACTTTATTATTTTAAGTTGAAATGAGATTTTTTTTTTTTTTTTCAAATTGCATAGAATTTCAAGAGAAACGAAACAAGATCCATATTGCTAATTTTTTTTCTGAACACATTTGAAGTTTTTGAACTTTTTTACTCCAAACAGTTTATTTTTACTAAACGCATATGTTCAAACCTCAAACTATCTCTAACCTCCAAAACACCGTCCCCAAATATGTCCCCAAACAGGGCCTTACTTACAATCTCTCATATAGAGATTTTTTACCTTTTTTTTTTTCCTCATTCCCTTTTATCCACTTAGTTCATTTATTGTGTCATTTAAATTAAAAATATTAGATAGGTGGGCGTTTAGTCACTCCATTAATTAAAAAAAAAACCCCCCCGAACTTTTGAATTTTTAAGATAAAGGGTTAATTTCATTAATAGCACCTGTACGGATTTTATTATTAAAAATAGTACCACTTTTTTCCCCTTCATTAGTAGCACTGACACGTCATCAAAGCCTCTAATATGTGGGGCCCAGCAGCATTTATTGTATGTCAAATTCCGGGTTTGCCCTCATCTCCCACCTGCCCAAATATCCCTCTCCCTCACATGCCCTAAAAAAATATTTCAAACCAGCATCTACAGTGTTTTAGAGAGAGGAACTGAAATCTAGAGAGAGAAAGAGTTGCCACCGGCCGGAATCGCTCCATAACCGCTCGGAAACCGTCCGAAACCACCACGAAAGCCCTCTATAAACCGCTTGGAAGTCTGTGAACGTCGGAGAATCTTCTAAAACTACCCACGTCGAAACCCACGAAATTGACTGAGAAAAATATTACTCTCGAAAAGAGGTATCTCCGAGTAATGGCTTTGGCATATAAAAGGCCACCGGCCGAGAAAAGTTCTAAAAAACCGGCACCAGAGAACGAGAGCAGGGTGGCCGAGGAAGGGTTGAAGAGAAAGCAGGAGAAAATTGAAGTTAAGGAATCAAAGAAGCCAAAAAATGCCGTAGAAGAGAAGATATCAGAAGCTGAAGAGGTAAAAATGTTGCTTTTTCGATTTTATGTTTAAAAAATTTGCATTTTTAAAATGATTCAGTAAGAATATGCATTGTACTTGAGGTACTTTGCAGTTTTTATTGATTATGTAAAAACAAAGTTTGCACTTTTATGTGTGTTTTTTATGAGATTCTACATTTCTAATTGATTTGCTGAAAAAAATTTGCATAAAATACATAAAGTTTGTAATTTTATCTGATTTTGTAACATAAACATAAAGTTTGTTTGTTTGGTATTTGGATTTTTGTTGATGTTTGGCTAATTGTAGGTGATATCGGAAAATGCAATTGGCTGGTTATTCATTTTGAGATCATCTTGTAATTTTTGTATTGGTCATTTTTATAATGACTTTCTGGTCATAATAAAAATTACTCATATTTATGTTATTTTCGGCTGGTCATTTTTATGATGGCTTGTTGGTCATTTTTATGTTGACTTGCTAGTCATCAATTTTTTTAATTAATTATTATTCAGATTTCTATTATTTTCCACCAAGTAATTTTAATGATTATTTCTTGGTTATAAATATAATTACTCTTTCACGTTACCCGTAACATTATCGCAGGTTCAATATGTTTGACGTGCACCGGATAGTGAAATTACTCGGACCAAAATAAATACTTTCATTAACATTACGGAGACATATAATAACTTGCAAGAGTGGTTGTCACCCCGACAGTACGAGGGCATGATCCATCAGCCATGCATTCAACAGTTTCTGAGGTTAAATACGCTTGGTTGGGCTGGGTAGGTCTTACACAACATTATAATGCGTTTGAAGGATCACTCAGGAATGGGTGATGCTCTATGGTTTGAGGTTGGTGAAGAACTGGGCAGATTTTCCATCAACGAGTTCTGCCTAATAACCAGCATGAAATGTGTTGGGTCTACTCATCTCGCACTGGTAGTCAATAACTGATTAATGACAAGATATTTTTCGCCATTGAGAGGTGTGTCGAGAGAACATTTGGAGCTGCAGCTGTTGAATGCAAACTTTAATAATGACGATGACGCTGTCAAGCTTAGCCTACTATACATGATATTTTACATTCCTCTTGCAAATGCAAACTCCGTTAAAATAGACCCGAAGTATTTTACCCTGGCCGATAACTTGGTTGAGTTCAATAATTTTCCTTGGGGCATGCTCTCATGGAAGGCAACCCGAGCTGCAATCTGTAATGCAATTGAAAACAGACTATCTTCAAAGAGAAGACCGTTAAAGAAGTCTGACAAAGTTCATTACAGTATTGCGGCCTTTCCTCATGCCTTACTCATTTGGGCATATAAGAGCCTCCCAACAATAGCAGCCAAATTCACCACCACGTACGTTGAGGCCATTCCGCGTATGCTGTCATGGACCTCCGCAGATAATGTAAAGTTTGATGATGTGATGTCGGCTTTTACCGCTAAAGAAGAGCAATAGGTAATTTATATTTATGTAAGTAGTGTCATTTACAAGTGTTGGTCATCTACATAATGACCGGGTGGTCATTTTTGCATTGACCATAACGTTGTTAGCCTCAATACCAATGTCGGTCATTTACATAATGATCGGGTGGTCATTCTTATAATGACCATACCTTGGCTAGCGTGAATACCATTATGGGTCATCTACATAATGACCGGGTGATCATTTTTTAACTTACCATACCTTTATTAGCTTCAATACCGGTGTCGGTCATTTACATAATGACCGGGTGGTCATTCCTGTAATGACCATACCTTTGCTAACATGAATACTATTGTGGGTCATCTATATAATAACCGGGTGGTCATTTTTGTATTTATCATACCTTTGTTAGAGAGAGAGGAAAAGAGAGGGGTAGGAGAGAGGGGAAGAGAGAGAGAGGGGGTGGGGGGGTCCCGTCGAGGGAAGGGGGGGCGCCGGCGGAGGGGGGACCTGGGGTGGGGGGGGCTGGGGCTGGGGGGCTAGAGGGGGAGGGCTTTGGGGGGGGGGGGGGGGTGCCAGGGGCCGGGGAGTGGGCAGCCGGGGGTGGGTGGGGAGCCGGCGCTGGGTTGGGGGGTCGGGGGTGGGTCGCCGGCGTAGGGGCTGTATCCGGTGGTAGGAAGGTCACCGATGACGGAGAAGATTTGAGATGGGAAAGGTAATATGAGGTAAGGTGTACGATAAATATGGTACACCAATAACATTTTAACCCTTCGATTAAATCTTAACGGTTTAAAAAAAAGATTTACCAGTAGTTACAGTAGTTACTCTATGAGAGACTCTACCACAGTCTCTCCCATACAATATATATTAATATTTATAGAAGTACAATTTACTTTAAAAATATATATGATATAGGCACATTTTTCATTCGAAGAATATTTAATTGTAACTTTACCTATTAATTAAGCTTATGTGATAAAATTATGTTCTGTTTTTTTTAGTAAATGTTTTTGTAGAACATTGACAAAGGGACCGTTAGTGTAATAATAAAAAAATTTAGCAGAATGTGATGTATAAAATCAAAATTTATGGAATAATATGAGATACAGGTATTGTTTAGGGGCTATTTATAAAAATAACCTTTATTTTAATGATATGTTCTAAAATATTATAATAATGATTCTATGTTCTTAAAAAAAAAAACATATATATATAGTGCAATATGGTTACAATATAGGTTTATGGACATCTTTTCCAATTGACCTGGCAAATATGGTTGTGAAAGTAGGGAGGGGGATGAACTCCATCATTTTTGAGAAATACAATTTCGAAGGAAGCACTGAGGTAGAGATCTTAATTAGGAAAACCAGAGGCAAGTTTTGCTCTTAAGTCCTTCCGCAAGATTTTCCCAGATGGAGACTTGGGAATGGCATCGATGAAAAATACTCGATTTATTCTCTTGTAGAATACAACCTGCAGCACAAGGAGTCAGTTAGTAAAATGACTCCATCAGTTTTTTTTTTTTTTTTTTTATTAACAATTTTTCAATGAGTTTTATTAATAAAATGACTTTGAAATGAACAAAAACTATTGAGAATAACCAATTTTTTAGTCAATCACTCAAAGGCTGTTACTTTTGTAAATTTCTCCAACAGGATGTCAAATTCATAATATAAGAGACTAGTTTCTTTTTACACCGTTGAAGAGAGAACCAAACATATAATAAATCATTCCAAAAGAAAGATTGAGCCAAAACTTCTCTAGCTATTTAATTCGTTAGCGAAAATATTAAGCCAATAATTAGCGGACAAAAAAAAAAAAAGACTCATCCACTCGTAAGGTTTTATTTTTTATGCCTTCTAGTTATAGATTAACAATAATTTACTAAACCTAATGTAATAAAAAAGACAATAAGATTAGAAAGAAAAATAAAGGGATATGAATTGGTTTTATTGTTTACTTATCTATTAAATGGTGGAATAAGAATTGTACAATTTATCTTCATATAAAAAAAAAAAAAAAAAAAAGATGTGAACTTATTAGGGATAAAGTAGTAAATTTGGCATTCATTTACAATCAATGTGTTAATATTGACTTTCTCTTTTCTTATTAGAGATGGGGCCCGCTAAATCAATAAAAATAAATAAAAATAAAAAAGAAAGAAGAAAGAAGAAAGAAAGAAAGAAAAAAATTGGCTTCATCCACTTTTACCGGAAATCTATAAGCGTAATTTTCTGAATAACTTCTAATTTTTCCTTTCTTTTTTTTTTTTTTTTTTTTTGTTGAATAATTTTTCCTTTCTTTTTATGCGAAGTAAAATAGATCCTACTAAACCACTGTATCATATCTCCAATTTATAGAGCATATGATATGTCATCGGCAGATAAATAGAACAAGCTACTAAAATTAAGAAGCTAAAGATATAGGATATACCTGTTTTGAGACAAACTGTTTGATTTCGTCCTCAATGATCTGCGAATGATTTGACCTCACCACAAATGCGACAGGAACCTCTCCAGCTGCTTCATCTTTCATTCTGGTTTTTTTTTTTTTTTTTTTTTTTTTTAAGATTAAGATAAAATGAGAGTTGTTTTAAACTTAATTAATCATTTAAGAATGAAAAAAAATTTAAAATAAAAATATGATGTTTGGATGTGTGTTTGGACTCACGGGACAACAGCAGCATCAGAGATGAGAGGATGAGTAAGAAGCAAGGCTTCAAGTTCTGCGGGGGCCACTTGAAAGCCTTTGTATTTAATAAGCTCTTTCAAGCGGTCCACAATGAAGAGCTCGTCATCTTCGTCAACCAAACCAATGTCACCTGTATGTAGCCATCCTTGTTCGTCTATTGTGTTCTTTGTAGCCTCCGGATTATTCAGATAACCTGATTCATTTATATATATATATATATATATATATATCCAACATCCAATTATTGCACTCTTTTCATAACGACAAAATGAACGCGTTGACTAACGTTTCTCAAATATATGTGTCGACTTGTGCAAGTATCATCTTTGGCAATGTTTTATTTAATTGCCTTTTAAGAAATAGAAACTACTCAATTTTCTCTTTAGTATTTACTAACTTTAAGATGTCAATCCTAGTAGTTTAATCAACAAATTTTTTTAAAAAAGAAATTATAAGTAAACATACCGTTGTTATAAATTTCTAAATAAAAAATTACAATGGTTTGTTGTATATGCTTAATAGATGCAAGATTCTTTTATATATATATATGCACACTATATAGTTATTAGATAAAATTTAATAATATTATAAAAGTAATTACATAGATTATTTGAATTGAAATGGAAACAATATCCATATGCTAGAGACAAATTTTCCATTTTTTCTTTTTGCCTAAATTAATTTTTTAATTAAAAATGATATTCCCATTCACTCACTTTCCTTACATCATTTAGACACATATGACATATCACGTAAATAGGTGGGAAATAAAAATGGTACCACTCGCTTTTCTTTTTCATTCATGACAAGGAAACGCACGCTCTAACTTCAGTGTGTTGGTCATTTGGGTGTTTTCTAGTACAGAGAACCTATTCAGTGTGAATTAGTTATTAAATTAATAAATTACAGTACTGCTATTCTTTCGTTAAATTAAAAGCCCTCTTCCTGATTGGTTACTTTTAGATTTGTTATTTTATTTTTGAGGAACCCATTTTTGAGCTCGGAAACTATAGCAGTACTATTGACAATATTCCTTTTCAATATTGAATAATATAGCCGAACCAAAAAATGCACTTATTTTATTTATTTATTTATTTATGTTGGCCTGGAATAAAAACCTAAATGGTAGAACAAGTGGTCTCTCTCTCTCTCTGTCTGTCTGTCTGTCTTTTTGTTGGTTTCAATTTGAATACATACCTTTCATGATCTGGTCACCTCTAATGCAAATCTCGCCAGGCTGGTTGCGTGGAAGGGAAGAACCAGTTTCAGGGTCAACAATCTTCAACTCTGCATTCCTTACGACTGTTCCACATGCCCCTGGTTTCACTTCCACCGGCTCCTTCGCAAATGCCAACGACATCGTTAGTACTGGCCCTGCTTCTGTCATTCCATATCCCTGTAAAATATTTAATCCATCACTTTCAATATTAATCTCTCCACTAATTAACTGTTTTAATTTCATATCAAAACTTATTTTAAAACTGTATTGCCAACATTAATAACGCATTAAAAAAAAAAAAAAAAAAGAAGACATGTCACAAAAGTAGTAAATGATATCACCAACAATACATATCCCGAAAAGGTCTATTTCAACAAAACGTTATGTAAGCTATTTTAAAACTGTAGTGCCGACAATTTGGAGCATTAACTTCAAACAGAGTTTTCAAATAATTTATCTTTTTTTTTTTTAATAAAAGTAAAACTAATCTTATTTTTCATAACTCTAAATATCTTTTTTTTTTTTTCAATTTTAGAAAACTCAAAAATTTAAAAATTTATAATTTTTTTCATTTAAAGTCAAAATAAGATGATCTTTTCAAAATTGTATAAAATGACGAGAGTAACAAAATAATATTCATATTGAATTTTTTTTTCGAAAACATTTTAAAGTTTTCACTTTTTTTTTTTTCACCAAACAGATCATTTTCAATTAAATTCATATTTTTAAAACTCAACTTATTTTCAATTAAAACATTTGGAAATTCCTAACTCTAGTTGGTCAAGTTGGTCCGATGGGGACTTTATGAATAAAGGACATGTTTCAAAATAAATTATATCACCAACAAATTCATATCCCGAAAAGGTTTACCAATAAAAAGTTAGGTAAATTATGAATCATGATCCATTAAATTTATTAAGAACACACACACACACACACACACACACACATATTATTAAAGGAACCACGTATCGTGCAGGGTTGGTGGCAAGATATGCATCGGATCCTAGTTGGACAACCTAATCAATAATGTGGCCGCCTCAACCTCGAACTTATGTCCTTTGTAGCAAGCCAAAAACGTATGGTAAAAAAAAAAATAAATAATAATATTAACAATAATAATAAAAGTTATAATAAAGTCGGACATTTTAGAATTTAAATCCACTCTCATATTTGAGTCAATGCTTGTTCAAGATGCCCTTATTGATGTTTTTTAATTGCGTGTATAATTTAATAATAATTTAATATCTAAGAATTTTATACAATGTAGATTTCGAATTCTTCTTAATATTATATTGAAAAAAATGTTTTTTTTTTTTTTCTGTTAGCTTTTTAAGGCCTGGGAGACATACTCCACTAAATGATCAACTCGACAACCTTCCACGTTCTTCTGTTTCATTTTTTTTATCTTATTATTAGCCTTTTCTTTTTTTGAGATATATGAATATCTTAGTTATTAACTTGTAACGCTCAAATAGTTCTTGCCCTCAAATTTTTATGTCCTTTCTACGTTTAAAAGTTTATCCTTTATATGCTCATTTTTAAATAAAGAGTGGAGACTGAAATTTTGTTTGAGGGAAGTTGAGTATATTTCAAACTAAATTAATGGTGTAGAAAATTTTAAATGTATAATTTTTTTTTTCTGTGATTATTTCTCCCTTCAATTTGCTTTTCTATAAACATATCTATATGTTTCTTTTCTACCTTTAAGATAAAATTACTTAAATAACCATCTTTTTTTTCATGTATTGACCAATATGACATAAATTTTCAATTCTTAACCAACATGCCACAAATTGTAGTTAACTTTAGTTTAATTTTGTATCATGTTAGTCTAGTGTTGAGTTTTATGTCATATTAGAGTAATAGTCTTTAAATTTATGTCATTTAGGAGCTTTCCCCTATATCTTAGTTTTTACTTATTGTATATCTTAGTTTTTAATTTTAAATGATCGTATCTGCAAAATTATAAAAATAAATATTAGGTATAATTAGTAGTAAAAATAAAAAGTGTGAATCAAATTTTTTAAATATTGTGTTATATGTTTAAAATTAATAATTTTTTTGGATCATTTATTATATTTGGTATTTGATTCAAATATAACATATGTATTCTAATAAGTGTTTAGATATCATATTTTTATATTTAAGTGCATGTATTTTAATAAAATGTATATTTGGATGCCAATATTATAATACATTTTAATAAATGTAAAAGTAAAAATTAGTTTGAAAATATGCAAATTGAAATATATGTATTCAAATAGTGAATAGTATTTGTATTGGAATTTGTTTAAAAAGTTATGTATATACAAAACACTAACAACTAATAAATATTGTATAGTATTTTAGTGATAACCCAATTGATTAGGTGATCGAGTCGCCCCATGAAAATTTTTGAGGTTGATGTAAAATATTTTTCATCAAAATTAAGAGCGTAAAAGTTGACTAGGTCTCGTTATTAAAAAAATAAATAAAAATGTTGACTACGTCTCTGTTTCAGATGCTTTATCAAACGCGAATGACGTGGAAGTCTCTTTGAAGGAGGAAAACAAAAAAAAAAACAAAAAAAAAAAAAAGACAATGTGAAAGTCGGTGATGCATCTGCAGTCTGCCGAGTGTCTCACGAAAGTCCTTTGCCGTCCCAACTCTCTCACCAAAAAGGTGGATAGGGAAAGGGTCCCACCAAGAACTTCAACTTGTGGGATGTAACTTGTAGCAAGTCGTTTCAGCTCGTGTCACAGTTTATGTTAATTAAATTTCTAGACCTAATTCCTCTACAGAAAAAAGATTATGGTTATAAATACCTATTTATTATGTAATTACTATGCGGTGGCACTAATGTGAAAATGATAGTAAAATAAAATGAGACTAGTGATAAATTCATAAAATATTTAATGTAAAACAAATTCTCGATTTCAAGTTCAGAGAAAAATAATGGAGTAGTTATAAAAAAAAACAGTACTATTATGAAAGTAAGGAAACAAGTTTTTACATAAATTTTTTATCTTAATTTTTATTTTTATCTGAAAAATCAATAAAATTATAAAATATTTTTTAAAAATCAATAAATTATAATATAAAAATATCATTTTAATTCCAAGCCCAAGCTAAAATTCATGTAAGCATTATTTATCTTAGGTACCTGACCAAGCGTGACGTTGGGAAACTTGGCTCTCACAGCATCTTCAAGCTCCTTCCCCAGCGGCGCGCCACCACTCTTGAGAATCCGAAGCGACGACAAATCGTATTTATCGAGACTCGGGTATTTCGAGATTGCCAGCATGATCGGCGGCACGATCGGCGCCACACTGACCTTGTGCTTCTGAGCAAGCTCAAGCAGCGACCGGATCTCGAACTTTGGCATGATCAGGATCGTCGCTCCAGCTCTCAGCCCGCAGAGCAGCACGGAGTTGAGCGAGTATATGTGGAACAGCGGCAGCACGCATAAAACGACGTCGTCCTCTGTGTAATACAAGTTGGGATTCTCCCCGTCCACCTGTTGCGCCACGCTCGTTACCAGCCCCTTGTGCGTCAACATCACCCCCTTCGGCAGGCCCGTCGTCCCCGATGAGTAGGGCAGAGCAACGACGTCGTCGGGGTTAATATCCACCTCCGGCACGTCGTTCTCATCGGCCTTAATCAGCTCCGAGAAATGCAAACAACCTTCATGGACCGGCGAGTCGACACATACGATCGTGATTTTCTCATCGTTATCCGCTTTGAAATCCTTAACTTTGTCGTAGTAGGAAGCTTGCGTGACGATGAGCTTGGCATTGGAAGCTTTAGCTTGCTTTAGAATCTCCGGGGAAGTGAAAAAGGGGTTGGCTGCCGTCGTCATCACCCCGCAATAAGACGCCCCCAAGAAGGTGAGGACGAATTCGGGCGAATTGGGAAGAAGAACCATCACGACATCGCCTTTTCGGACGCCAATCTTGTGAAGGCCCGCGGCGACTTTTCGGGCGCTGAGGTCGACGTCGGAGTAGGTGTAGACTTCGCCGGTAGGGCCGTTGATGAGGCAGGGACGAGAGCCCTGCTGGGATTTGTTGGCTAGACAGTATGTGTGGAGAGGGAGATTTTTGGGAATGTAGATGTCGGGGAGTCTTGAGCGAAATATTATGTCTTTCTGATTTTTCTCGGCCATATTCAATATAGTATGAGATATATGAAATGGAAAGAGGGGGGAATAGAAAATGTGCCAAGGATTAGGAGCTAGTTTGATATAGTTGGAGGTAATCAATGACTGCTCCAATGAGAGATGATGCAGGAGAGCATATACATATACTCCTTGTTGGTTTCGTTGGCATAGGTGGTGGTGTGGTTGGTGGAGGGAGTCAGTCAGGAAATAACGTAGGTTACTAAGGGTGAAATGGGAAAGACGTCTTCTCCTTGGGCCATGTTTGGTAGTCAGAAGAAGACAACTTATACAATATGAAATGCAATTTTTTTTTTTTTAAATATGAAATGCAATCTTTTTATCATACCAACTAGTGATGGATCGTCAAAGAGAAACTTTTTTTTTTTTTGTTAAATGAACTTACCAAGAAAAATTAAAATAATAAAAAAAAACTTGGTTTTACGAGCTTGGAAGCCAAAGAATAGTGCCACGGACTTTAGCCTCCGTTTGGTATTTAAGTTTAACTCCAACCAAACTGTACTTTTTCATCTTAATTTTTATCTTTTTCTGAAAAGTCAACCAACTCCAACTTAAAAATTTCATCTCCAACTAATTTACCAATCAGAGGTTTAATCTTTTTGTTTTTTCGCCAGTTAAAAAACGGTAGGATGAGTTGTATCTTTTTTGTTAATACATGCATTCTTTTATTATTAATTAATGTGATAAACTTTTAATACCTAAAAAAAACAACTCATGTATCACGTCAATAGATACAAAAGATAAATATACATTAGAATTGGAATTGGAACCAATATCCTTATCATTATTAAGCCAAATTAACTGCATGAGAAATGCATAAGGATGACCTCATGAATATCTACTTTCACCTATATTTGAAAATATGTTGTTTTTAGCCATTGAGCAAAGGACTTGTTTTTTTTTTTTTTTTGTTTTTTGTTTTGTTTTGTTTTTTTTTTTTTTTTTTTTGAAGTAGTTTCTTACTGTTGTACGTGGAAACTACTAGATTTACGGTTTGTTTGACAGAACTTCCTAGAAACGGCTTTTGGCTTCATGGGTCCAAAAATAGCTTCTGAAAGTTTTTGGATGACCTGTCAAAAGAGCTTTCAGTCTTCAAAAATGTTTCCTTTCAAAGCAAAAAAATGCAGCTTGTAGCAAAAGATCTTCTGAGCAGACTTTAAAACTTATAACAAAATTTAAATTATATAATTATAAATTTTATTGTAACATTTTTTTTTTCACTTATTAGAAAACTTTAAAGATCATTTTGACCTCAAAAGCTCTTTGATCCTAAACACTTACTGAGAAATCACAATTTTTGCTTTTCTTCTTCCACCAGTTAGAAGCAATATAAAAAACTCTGACAAACGGACCCTTAATTTATTAGAATCATGACCTAAAAATTAGGTAGAGATCTCCCCATGAAATTAACCCTTTTTTTCCTTTCTTGATTCCCAAAACAAGGTCACTTCTTTTTATTATTATTTTTTTTACGATATATATTTTTTTGGTGTTAAAAGAGTTTGTTTAACTAAACCGCAAGATGTGCTTTTTTTTATTTTGTTTTTATTATTGTGTTGTTTTCTTTTGCACAATACTAATCGGGCTTTTGAAACCAAACGAACCCTTAATTAAAGGTTTTTGAAAAAAAAAATAAAATAAAATAAAATAGTTGTTGGGATTGAGAATCTAAGGCATGGGTTGGTGAGGGTAGTTTTGGTGGGGAGTGGTGGGGTCAAAATCATCTGGTTGTGCCTCTTTTCCACTTGGATTTAACACCAACCGCAAGAGTGGCGGAAAAGTTTGTAGCTGTATTCTACAAAGGAAAAGACTGCTGTATCCTTCACCTACCACGCGCACAGTGGCCTTCTATATGCTCTACAACAGGCCCAGATCACAATGAAACATTTCCATTTTCACGAGGGAAATTAGAGTGAGTTCGAAAGCTATGTCACCTACACAAAGCCCTAAGATTTTTTAAAATATTTTTTTCGATTTTAATATTTTAAAATATTTAAAAAATAATAAATGTATTATGTAAACAAAAAACTAATAGATAGATAGTAAATTTACAAGATTAATCACATATTTATGAGATATAAAAAAAGTTATTTATCTAATAAATTTCTCACTTACTATTATTTAATATATATTTTAAAAACTTACTATTTATTTTAATTATTTTATATTCAAGTATTTTAGGAAAATTAATATTTACTTCATCCTCCTTTTTCATAATTTTTTTTTGCCTCTCTCCTCCTTAATGTTAGTATGGTCAATTTATTTTTAGGAAATTGTAACCTATAGCATATTTTACACACACTAAGAAAATATATAGTAGATTTTTTAAAACATGATAAATTATAGCATAATTTAAATTTTCTCATTCTAATAAGATAGCTATTTCCAATTTTACCCTTACATACCCTAACTCTCTCTCCTATTTTTTTGTATCCCACTGTATCTCTCGCCTGAACCCTAGGATGCCTGCCAGTGGACGTAGCAACGGCGGCTCTCGCAGTCCCAATCAGTGACGGGCCTCGCCATTGGACATCACGAAGGCGGTGGAGGGAGCAGCATTGAATTCTGCAATGGCGGAGGCTGCGGATCTCCTCGGCAGCTGGAGTCGCGATTTCTCATGATGTTCCTCTGGCGACGATGCTGCAATGGCCGCGACATGCCGATCGCGAGTCTAGGATTGTTGTTCTTTGTCTGGGTTTCTTGGATTTGCAGGTTGAACTGGTGTATGGCACCCTCCTTTGCGTGTTGGAGGATCCCAGATCTGTGAATCGTAAACTTCCCTGGCAGCGTTTACCCCGTGGTTGCGTAGTTGCCATCAACACCGTCATTCTTCGATGCTATTTTCGTCTTCGCCTACACCATCATCGTTTTCTGGCAAAGTTTCCGCCTTTGTCAGCTGGATTTTCATTTTTTCTTATGATTTTGTTTTCAGGTTGATTTGGGAAGATTTTGGGGGTTTCTTTGTATTTTTCAAAAATTATGTAAATAATTAGAATATATTAAAAAAAATATGGTTCGAAAACTAAATTATTTTAATTTTTAAATCAAAAATTTTTTTCTATGCATTTTTAACACTAAATACCGGATTTATAACCAAGTGTTTCCCAGTGAACACCATATTTCCTAATAAATATCGGATTTACCATTAAAAATTTATTAGTAAATTCTAGATTTACAAGTAAGTATTTCCTAATAAATATTGGATTTACAAGTAAATATCGGATTTACATTAAATATTTACTAGTAAATATCAAATTTATAAGTAAATATTTACTAATAAATACCGGAAATACAAGTAAATACCGAATTTACCATTAAATATTTTCCAGATATTTAATAGTAAATATCGAATTTATCATTAAATATTTATTAGTAAATATCATGTTTACAAGTAAGTATTTCCTAGTAAATACTGGATTTATTAATAAATACCGGATCTACATTAAACATTTATTAGTAAATACCAGATTTACAAGTAAGTATTTCCCCAGTAAATATCAGATTTACATTAAATATTTATTAGTAAATACTAGATTTACAAGTAAATACCAAAAATACAAGTAAATATTGGATTAACTATTAAACATTTTCTAGATATTTAATATTAAATACCGAATTTATCATTAAATATTTATTAATAAATACTAGATTTACAAGTAAGTATTTCTTAATAAATACTGGATTTTCAAGTAAATACTGGATTTATATTGAATACTTACTTGTAAATACCAGATTTACAAGTAAATATTTACTGATAAGTACCGAATTTATAAGTAAATACCGGATTTACCATTAAATATTTATTAGTAAATAAAAATTTAAAAGTAAGTATTTATTAGTAAGTACCGGATTTCTCATTAAATATCTATTAGTAAATATCAGATTTACAAGTAAGTATTTCTCAGTTAATATCAATAATTATTACCCTATAAATCTCGGATTTCCATGAAAATAAAGCATTTACTTGTAAATGCCGGATTTATTGGAAGAGGTAAATAAATATATTTTTAGGTTGTCAAACATATTATCTACCTAATATTCATTAGTTTTTGTTTTTCTGATCATTTTCCCTTTTTTGTTTTTTTATTTGAAGACTATATTTTATCCAATTAAAAAAACAATTTTTAATTAAATTAACACTAACCCCAAATTATTCAAAATCCTAAATCTACCCTAACCCAAACCCAGACGCCTGCAGTGGAGACCGTCTCCGGAGGGGACAAAGCTTGCAAAGTCCACGATCGCGATCCCTCTTTCTCCCAAGGGCTTTGCAAATATGGGATTAAAATAGTCATAGCACTGCATCATTGATCTCTGAAAACAAAATGTTACATGGATGACCTTATTCATTAATGAATATTTTGTTTTCTCCAAAATGTCCTTTATAAATAAAAAAATAAAATAAATGTAAATATATGAAAATTAAAACAAAAAGAAAATTAAAAGTCTAGCTTTTTCTTCTTCTTCCAAAAAAAAAAAAAAAAAAAAAAACCATTTTCTTGAAGAAACCCATCCCAAAAAAAGTCACCTCCTCCACCACCATTGCCTACCACCATCATCCTCCCAAAAACCACCATCAATGTACTTCGCTAAACATCATCCTCTACTAAATTCATAATCCAACAGTCAATTTCTGGCAATAAGGAGAGAGGAGTATCCAAAAGTATGTGAAATCCCACATTTTGGAATTTCAAACCCTCTATTTTCACTTTAAATCGTTGTTCAATGACTGGGCATCCATATATAGGAGCTTAATTTAGGGGGGAGGGGGGGAACAATGATTCATCATATTTCGCATTATTTTTTACTTTTAAAACCTGTAAATTCGAAAAAAAAATGTCATATGAACAGTATAGGAGAAGATCGGCCAGACCGACCAGACCGTTTAAACCGGTCTGGTCGATCCAGTCGGTCTGGCCGGTCTTGTTTGTTTGAATCACTAAAATAAGCAAACTCCCTTCATTTTTTTTCTTTTTGATATTATTTAATTGCAATATTTTGTGTTTTTTTTTTTGGAAAAATACTTAGGTTTATAGAGATTGAAGACACTAAATAATATTAAAATACTCATGTCAGTCACCTTTAATAGCTTGTTGTACATTTATTAGATTTCACTTAATTTAGACTTACTGATTAAAATATATAAATTGATGAGATTCCACGTGATTTGCTAATTTATACAAGATTCCACGTGATTTGCTTATACTGTGTACTTCTATATTATTACCACATTGATAAAATTCTAAAAAAAAAAATTAAAACCAATACTCACGAACTTAGAGTATGAAAGTTGTATTATTTGCTTAATTTTAAAACAGAAAGATTGGGGCTTAAAGGGTACCATCATGCTGGTCTCCTTGGTTCGCTCAAAATTTTGGAGTCAGTTTACTAGTTGTTTTGTCTAATATAGATGGTGTTCTTGATAATATTTGAATAATCGTGATTGGTATGCTCAAAATTCTAGAGCTAGTTTGCTCGGTTTGTTTGATATTCTTTAATTACTATTTTTAAATAGGAAAATGAATGATATTGTCATATACTATCGATATAATGGATGGAATGAGAAAGTTGACGGGTCATACAAACGGTGCAAAATGAATTAGGAAATAAAGAGCATAATGTTATAAGATGATTTGAATAAGATGAAATATTTTAAAGTTGTTGATTGCATATTTTACAAGGCTTCATAATAGAAACATACTTCGTAAGCGAATTGAGTGGAACTCGTGAAATTACACAATTTGATCGAAAGTTTAAAGTCAAAAGGAATGTTATCAATCTATATAGAGTCATCTAAGGTAACTTAGAAGACCAACCCAATATTTGGTTAAATAGAACGCACCAGTCATGTATATTTCAATTTGACCGAGAACACCCTTAATAGGCCATATAACCAAGCGGATCGGCTCCAAAATATTGAACGATCGAAAGACCGGTCATGACTGGTACCCTCATGTTTCGGTCTTCTCTTTTTAAAGTTAAATAAATAACAATTCTTTTTTCATGGTGTGAGTTTTTCAATCCCGGTTTTAGTATTATTTGAATATTGTTCGTGTGTCAAATATAGTAGAAACACACATTAGAAGTGAATCGAGTAAAACCCGTGAAATTACTCACTTTGATCAAAAGTCTAAGTCATAAGTAAAATTATCAATTTACATTAAGTGATCTAAGATAAGCGAGATTGGCATGATGTTTCATTAAACAGAGTGTATGGGTCACGAATAATTCAATTTTTTACCCGGACCGACTATCGGTCTTGCCGATCATGACACCAGAGTAAAATGATACATTATCTTACCTAGTTTTCCGAATCGGCCGGACAGCCTAGGCCGGTCAGGTATTTTTTTGGAAAATAAGTTACGAAAGTATCATTTCACTCTGGTGTCATGACCGACAAGACCGAAAAACATTCCATATAAATAAATACCCGACTCACCTTACCACTCAGGCCGGTATGGCTGGTTTGAATAATTGTTAACTTTTTCATATCATTTTGGTATAATGACCACAAAGACTTGCAAGGCCGATAGCCATTTATGGTAAAAGAAATACTTGGTTGGCTTAATCATTCTTCTCGGTCCACTCAATATTATGGAGCCAAACAGCTCAATTGTATGGTCTACTAATGACAGTTATCTCGATCAACTATCGGTTGTATGTTCGTAACTCTTGTATTCTATTTAGTGAAAGAACAAACCAATCTTCTCACTTACTTTATA
Organism: Ficus hirta; assembly: GCA_038430175.1. NCBI lineage: Eukaryota > Viridiplantae > Streptophyta > Magnoliopsida > Rosales > Moraceae > Ficus > Ficus hirta. Next base: position 2,486,341 of record CM076595.1, on the reverse strand, counting down.
TGATGTAATATAAATTGATAACATTACTTATGACTTCATGACTTTTTTATCATATTAACAAAATTAGAATAATATTAAAATAGATATTGTTGTCACACTAACAAAATTAGAATAATATTAAAATAAATATTGAAAACCTTCTTAAAAAAAGAATATTAGGACAAAATGTGCCAATCATGTCGGTCTTCTTGATCCACTCAATATTATAGACTGATCCGTTCAATTGTATGGTCTACTAAAGACGATTATCTCAGTCTGATTGAATTATTCGTGATCCGTATACTCCGTTTAATAAATGATTAAGTCATTTTTCTATGTCAAATAGTTAATTAATTTTCTTGAACAGTCACGTAATAGTCAATCATTGATTGACTTACGACCAATTACTGATTACCTATAATGTAAATCACTAAATTTGACAGTCAATCACTGATTGATCATTAGTCAATCAACAATAAAACAAAACAAATGACCATTTTCCTAAAAAAAAAAAAACGACCATTTAAAAAGTTTTTCAATAAATGGCCGAAGTTTTAAAAAATTAGTTAAAGTGTCATTTTTTTTCTAACATAGTTAATCAATTATCTTAAATGGTCAATAAGTAAAATTAACTTACTGTCAATCACTGATTAATATAACATAACAACTGACGGTCTTGCTAGTCTTGCCGGTCATGACACCGAAGTAATATGACTGCCTTTATCGGTTAGGAATATTTTTACCCAAACCAGGGTGATCTTGTCGGTTTTTCCTGTCATCACACCGAAGTAGAACGATGCTTTTTATCTAGTTTTCTTGACCGATAGGACTAGCCTGACTGATTAATGCCGGTCAGGAATATTTTTCCCCGACCGGAGTGATTTTGTCTGTTTTTCTGGTCATCACACCGAAGTAGTATGATGCTTTTTATTTGATTTTCTTGATCGGCAGGACTGGCCTGACTGATTAATGCCGATCAAGAATATTTTTACCCGGACCGGAGTGATCTGGTCTGTTTATCTGGTCATTACACCGAATTAGTATGATACTTTTTATCTGGTTTTCTTGATCAACAGGACTGGTCGGACCACCTATGCTGGTCTGGAATATTTTTACCCGAACCGGGGTAATCTTGTCGGTTTTTTCAGTCATCACATCGAAGTAGTATGATGCTTTTTATTTGATTCTCTTGATCGGCATGACTGGCCTGACCACCTATGCTGGTCAGGAATATTTTTATCCAGACTGAGGCAATCTTGTCGGTTTTTTTGTTCATCACACCGAAGTAGTATAATCCATTTTTTCTGGTTTTCTTGACCGGCAGGATTGACCTGACCACCTATGCTGGTCAGGAATATTTTTACCCAAACTGAGGTGATCTTGTCAGTTTTACTGGTCATGACACCGAAGTAATATGACGCTTTTAATCTGTTTTTCGGACTAATATGACTGGCCTGACCGTATATGCCGGTCAGGTATTTTTTTACCTGAACCAACTAGCGACCTTGTTGGTCTTACCACCGAAGTAATATGATCATTTTAATCTGTTTTTCCGGATCTGCATGACTGGTCGGACCGCATATGTCGGTAGGGTTTTTTTTTTTTTTACCCGAACTAACTAGCGACCTTGTTGGTCTTATCACCGAAGTAATATGATCCTTTTAATCTGTTTTTTCAGACCGACATAACTGGCCTGACGGCATGTCGGTCAGGTATTTTTTTACCCGAACCAACGAGCGACCTTGCTAGTCTTACCACGGAAGTAATATGATCATTTTAATCTGTTTTTCTGAACCGGCATGACTTGCCTGACCGTATATGCCGGTCAGGTATTTTTTTACCCGAACCAACTAGCGATCTTGTAGGTCTTACCACGGCAGTAATATGATCATTTAAATCAGTTTTTTCAAACCGGTATGACTGGCTTGACCGCATATGCCGGTCATGTATTTTTGTACCCGAACCAACGAGCGACCTTGTTGGTCTTACCACGGAAGTAATATGATGCTTTTAATCTGTTTTTCCGGACCGGCATGATTGGCCTGACCGCCTATGCCGGTCAGGAATTGTTTTACCCGGACTGGACTAATTGCCTATTTGGTCACCATAATAACTTATTTTAATCAAACACCATAACTTAGGCCCTATAAAAAACAATGTAGAAAAAAATTTGGTTGCCATAAATGCAAGACGTGCCTCATAGAATTGGTTCAAAAGTAAAACCAAATACATATATAAAGTGTTTAAGGAACCCAATCATTATGGTAAATATTGATTGTCATCTGCTCTCTATAAAATTTGACTATCTCATCATTTATTAACTCAAAATTGTGCTCTTACATATCGAACTCGAAGCTACCTCTAATAAAGAAGTTGATGAGCCAGTCACGTTAATCGCCAGAGACGGCAATGGCCGGCGGGCTGGGCGTGAGAGTGAGTGAGATAGGGATCTTGTGTTGGGTCCCCTTTGTCATCTTTAAGCAAAACTGAAGGGGCCTCCCTTTTGCTGGCTTTGAGTGAGACAGAGATAAGAGGAGAGTGAGAGTGAGTGAGATGGGAATCTTGGGTGTTGGGTCCCCTTTGCTGGCTGGGTGAGAGAGAGATAAGAGGAGAGTAATGTCCCCCTTTGTCGTCTTTAGCAGGGAAACTGGGGCCTTTTGGGATATTTTGCCTGGCGAGGGAGGGATCTTGAGTTAAAGAGACATAAGGGATACGGATTTTGACTTTTGTTTTAGTTTTTGACTATTGTTTTTTTTATTTATTAAATTGAAGATAAACTGAAGGGGTTTTTAATCTTTTTATTTAAAAATTGAAGTAAAAAAAAATAAAAAATAAAAAGCAATCAAAACAAAGATTATATATGCAATGGTGGTTAATTTTGGGTTATATATGCAAAAGATCCCTTTCTCCCTTTATTTTTCATCCATGGACAGACAGGATGCAAGGCCCGGCTGAAATATTATTGTTGATGTTTCTTCCCCCCTTTTTCTCTCTCTCTCTCTCTCTCTCTCTCTCTGTTTTTTTTTTTTTTTTTCTCCTTTAGTATTGTGGTGATTATAATGTAACGGATGTTTGGTCTATTCATTTTGGTACATAATGCAATCATAGTTTGCTTAAGTTACACGTGTCATCTATCATATTGGCAAGCATAACCCAATGAGAATTTCATACAGATTTTATCATAAAATTTAGAGTTTATATTGTATCTTCTTGTTTAATATACATATGTGTGTGTATATATATATATATCTTTCATTGCTAAGGGTTCGTTTGGGAGACGTTTGGATACAATATTTTAGAGGTTGAGTTATAAGCATGTATTTGAAAGAAAGACTTTTGGAAAAGTTTAATAATATAGAAAATAATACAAAAATTTTAAATGTGATTTGAAGAAAATTATATAAAATAGATATTATCTTATTTATCTCGTTATTGTGAGTATTTTGACATAAAAATCATCTCATAACGATTTAAAATGAGAAAATTTTATACTTTTTAAATTTAAATATTTTAAAAATAAAAGAAAAAAAAATTTAATATAAAATTAAAAATTTTGAATTCAGATAATATATTACCGTCCCAAATTGTTGCCCCAAGGGACTCTCAGATTGAAAAGGAACATTTGCACTAAAGAAAAATTGCAATATAATATGTCGTGTTGACTAAAGTTAAAATGATGAAAGTGACGTTTGTTAAAATAATAATAATAATAATAAATTATTAAAAAAAAAGAGCTCAAATGATGAATTTGTACGTGAAAATCTGCCAAACAAGTCATGCATTTACTAATTTCCACTACAATGATCAATTGCGTTTGAACAGTGAATACTCAAACTATGGAGATTGAAAAGAAAAAAAAAATGGTATATCCACTAAATAAGTTAGAATACAAGTCTAGCCAATTTAGAAAACAAATCACGGCTAAAAATATAAATTCTACTTGTAAAATCAATAAATTATCTTGTGAACAAATTTTCAAACACTCATTCTCAAATTGGTGCATAGATGTCATATATGTCCAACTTATTCAGAAACTTAAAGAATACTTGATTTAAAACAGCTTGAGTGAGAATATCTGCCAACTGTTCATCTAATCGAATCTTAGACAACTCCAATATTTTCCCATCTAACTTCTCCTTAATGAAGAATCTGTCCATCTTAACATGATTTGTTCGATCATGTTGATCAACTGGGTTATGGAAATATTGCACACAGCTTTACAATCGAATTGGTTGCCTTAATAGATAACTCAAATCTTGCAAGAGAAGTCTTAGCCATAGTGCTTCATAAATTCCAAGGGACATACCTCTGAATTCAGCTTCTGCACTTGAGCGAGCAACAACATTTTGTTTCTTGCTTATTCATATATTACCACCCGTAAAGATCAAGTAACCCGAAGTTGATCGGCTATCATCTACTGCTCCAACGCAGCCAACATTGATATATGCAACAATGCTTTGACAATTTGTATTTTTAGTGAACAAAGTTCCTTTTCTAAAGACAAACTGGACAGACTTCAAATGCCTTAAAATGTGCATAATTACATTCACATATATGTTGCTCTCCAGGGTTATGCATAAATTGACTGACAATACTCAATGCATATGCAAGATCCTATCTTGTGTGTGCTAAATACATCAGTCTCCCTACAAATCTTTGATATCTCTCTTTATCAGTTGTAGTTGGTCTAACTCAAAAACATAACCTTAAGCCTTATTCCACCAGTGTGTCAATAGGTTGGCATGCTAATATATCGGTCTCTTGTAAAAGGTCTAAGACATACTTTCTTTCAGACAAGAAAATTCCTATATTTGATCTAGACACTTCAATCCTAAATAAATATTTTCAGTGGACCAATGTCTTTCATTTCAAATTTTTAGAACAAGTACTCTTGCACCGCCTTTCTTGCTTCTGGATGGAATGAGAAAGTTGAGAACATTCCTAAAAAAATCATTTCATGTAACTATCATGTTATCCACATATACAATGAGTTCGGTGATCTAATTTCACTATTTCTTCTGAAATAAAGTATAGTCTGAATTGCTCTAATGGTAGTCAAATGCTATCATAGACTTTGTGAATCTTCCAAACCATACTCTTTAAGACTTTGTCAACCCATACAATGATTCAATTTTTTTTTTTTTTTTAAATGTGTCTAACGTAATTTTGACTATTCTTTTACTGCCAAGACCAACATTAAGTAGATTTTTTTTTCTCCCAATTCCTTCATCCACTTTTCTTTCTAATTTTCTTAATAATTACGACTTTAATTAGTTTTTAAAAGATTTATTGACTTTAAAATGATGAACTATTAGAATATTGGTGCGGGTGCTTTTCACGAGAAAGAAATAAATATTAATTTTCAGAAAATAATTGAAAAAATAGTATATTTTTAAATAGTTAGAATAAATATTAGTAAATAAAAAATTTATTAGATAAATGAGTTATTTATGTTTTTGTATATTTGTTATTTCGTTACTAAGTTTTTGATTTACGTAGTAAATTTTTCGTTTATCAAGTAAATTTATTATTTACTTTAAATATTTTAAAATATTACTATTTATTTTAATTGTATCTGTAAAAAAAAAAAAAAAAGCTATTTACTACAATTTCTTTTTTTTTTTTCTTTATTCCAAAAAGCATCCACATTTGAATGGCAAAAATGGTGTAAAATAAATAAAACTGAAACTTAATTTTCAGTTAAAGAATTACAAATAACTTACAACAAATCATGGGCTAAAAACTTCTATATTGAGGTACATAAGACTCAACATTTGAAATATAAAAGTTCGAGAAAATATTTCAATAGTTTCAAAATAAAAATTCGTTATGTGATGGCAGTTATATGTTAATGAACATGAAATAAAAAAGTAAATATTTTTGAATAAAAAATTTATCAAATTTTTTTATCCGTATAATGATTGCAGGCATAAAACACTAATGACTAATATGTTTTGAAATCATGGTTTTGCACCTTAATTAAATGGGTTTTGGTTTCAACTTCCGTGCACCACCCATGTTTTGTCTATGTTGCAGCTAATGTGTGCACGTCCAATAGCAAGTTAACGAGTCTGTTGGGAAAAAGGAGGTTAAGACTTTGTTCAAATAGTTAACCGAAGAACACAGAGGACCGATAAACCAGCCGGTCAGGAAATGTTGTTGTAACAACATTTTCCAACAGCTACTGCCCCTTTAAGGATCACCCTATCGCAAATTGTACTTTTTACCATTTTAACATTACAACACAGTTTCAAAACATATTTTTAATATCGAAAACTTTATCATCGCATTTTTCATAAGTTCATCCAAAAAAAAAAAAAACATAAAGTAATTATATAAGCATAAACTGTGCGTGCTCAACATAGCTTCTTAAAGCCATTTTGACAAATCCTTTGATCCCCAAAACTTACTTTCAACTCAAAAATGTGTATTTTGTGTCAAACAATTTCACGTATGTCACCTCCCTAGGTGATTTTCTCTTAATAGGCAATTAAGAGAAAATCCTAATACTAAGGTGCGTTCACACTTCATTGACCATTTATGTGAGAAATTTATTCCTTTCACATTCTGGTAATAAGATTAGGTTATACACAATTATAAACGGTTTATTTGGAATAAAGACTAACACTAAAATATATATATATATATATATATCATATTTATTATTTAAGGACATAATTAAAATTGTCCTTAAAAATAAAGCCACAGCTAAAGTTGTTGTTGTTGTTGTTGTTTTTTTTTTTTTTTTTTTCCAAAATCTCAAGAGAAAAATCAAAATTTTAAAACATGAGTTAGGCACATATCCTCACTCATGATGCAGTTTGCCACACATAACTCCAAATATACTTTTTAACATATAGAATTTTGCACACATAATTTGTTCAACATGTAGTAATTAGCGAGAGTACCTTGATAACCCTCCAAAATTGACTATAATAAGACAACCAATTTCATTAGAAACTAAATGTTGTCATTATATGAAAACCAATTAACGGTAATGATGCCGTTTCCAGCCTTAGGAGGAACGTCTTCCATGACTTTCTCGTGGCCTTTTGGATAATAAATTCCAGTCCTCTCATGGGGAACCCACATATTGCCGTCCATATTATTATCACCTATAAGACGCTTGTTCTTCACTTCCTCTGCCTCCAACTTCATCGTCTCTCTTATCATCTCTGCAGGGTTCTTGTGGTAAGCTTTTCGCCCAATTGGCCTGTGCATACGTATGTACGGAATGGTCAGCCAGATTAATATCTTTAGTTGCTCATTTCGCTAATTTCATAGCACTATAATAAACCTTATCTATTGTAGTTGCATGATTGACCTAACATTAAATCTACCACTCTGGTCTTTATTTTTAAGGTTTAGAGTTAGAGAGGTAATTATGATTATTATTCTTATTAGAATAATAGTAACTATATAAATAGACCTATAATCACAGAAGTGATATATTGTCGTCCATTTTCATTTGTTATTTTGTTTTTTTTTTTTTTTTTTTTTGCCCCCTAATTATTTGACTAGTAAAGGTATTGGAGCAGTCAATGAATGTTGAAAATTACTAGTTTACTACAATATAAAATGTTTACTGTCCTCCCAACTTCTAATGTAGCATATTAAAATAAGAAGTGTATTATGATATTTATTCAATGTGTTGTAAGTGGGTAGCAATAATTTGTGATAATTAAATTTCTCAGTATTACAGCGTGCTAAGATGACTGAATTACTGGTGTCACACCTTTCGAACATCAATGTTACATTAAACAAATGTACATCACATCTGTTATGTTTCTTACTTTCATAATTATATTGTGATGGAAATATAGTTCTTTCGAAAAGACCATGCATGGCTATAATTTAAAATTTTAATATTGAGAATTCATGTATAAATATGTTAGTAGAGTATGTATAAACATTCATTTAAAAAAATTTGATTGTATAACAAAATAAAATTTAAGATTAAGTTAGGAGAGAATGCATTAAATAAATACAGAGCACATATGTTATGTTTCTTACTTTCATTATCATATTACGGTGGAAGTATAGTTCTTTTGGAAATATAATGACTACAGTTTAAAATTTTAATATTGAGAATTCGTGTATAAAAATGCTAGTAGAGTATGTATTAACATTCCTTAAAAAAATTAATTAAATAACAAAATTAAGATTAGGATTATGCTAGGGGCCGGGGAAAAGAACTCACTTGAAAACCACGGAGCTCATGGTGTGTGCTCCTCGGGCAAATACGTTTGTTGCCATGTTTTGATCCTTTCTTTAGCTCCTTGTTTCTTGGGGTACTAGTTGTGGTAGATATATAGTACGTGTATTCATAGATAGATATATATACAATATATACACACACACACACACACACAGAGGGAGAGGATATAGTATTATTGTTATCCGTTTCTCTCTACCCAATGAAGATTAGTTATGGGACAGTTTCAGAATATGTCATTGTCTATTTCAAGGTAGTCTTCTAGATTGCCAAAGATGCATGATCCATACACCCACAAGGATGAATGGGGTGAGAAAGTAGGATGACGTCTTTCTTAGTCTCTTTTTTTGTTCATCCAAGTTCGAACCCCATGAAACTCTCATAATACCCTCACTCTAGCTTTGACTGTGCATGCATTGGATTGGTAATATTTCTGGGTAGGTCTGAATTGACGATTGTAAGAGACTGAATTAAAAACTCATTTCCTTCTTGTCATATTTAGGGAAGTTGATCCCGTCTGTGAGGTTGAAATTAAGGTGATGAGGAGGCCATTATTAGGGCTTTTTTTTTCAGCAAAAATAAAAAGATGCATGATCCATCTCTTATCATTTTTTTTTTTTTTAAGGAAAAAGAGAGAGGCATGCTTCACCCATAACTGTCATCAAGAATGGTCGTCGGCAAAAGGACAAACCACTAAAACAAATTGAAGAAGTGGACAATAAAATAGTATACGTGTCTATATCTTATTGGGAACTTGTATGGTAGTGCTAGCCAATTATTGGACACCACGTGTTCTGTACACGGCTGCAGATTGATGAGTTCATAATATTTTAAGGGTTCTTATTTTTACATCCGAGCAAAAGCAAAACCTTTGTTAACATTCACAGGTCAATGATCACTGAATCAAACAAGATGAGATAGGATAGGATAGGGTTTGGATTTGTGAGGGCGGATCCCGCAAAATAAAAATAAAAAAAAAATCCGTTATTTACTAGTAGTCTTCCTTTTTTGAAACTTTGGAGAAGTGAGGGACATAAAGGAAACTTTGCCACTTAACCAATTTTAAATTGTCGTTTTTTCTTTCCTTCTTTTTTTTTTTTTTTTTTTTTGTGTGTAACATTTCGATACTTTTTAAAGGGAGAGGCTGTGGTAGAGCCTCTCCCCATGACTCTATCGGTAGAGTCAGTTTTTTAACCGTTCGATTTAAATCGAACGGTTGACATATCAAGGATGTACCATATTATCATACACCTCACCTCATTTAAATTTTTCCACCCAAAATCTTCTCCGTCACAGGCGCCGGACGCCGGCGACTCACCCCCAACTCCGGCGACCCACCCCGGCCCCCCCACCGCCGGCGACCCACCCCTCTCTCTCTCTTCCCCTTTCTCTCTCTTCCCCTCTCTCTCTTCCCCTTTCTCTCTCTTCTCCTCTCTCCTGCGGCCGCCCATCCCCGGCCCCCCCCCACCGCCGGCCCCAGCCCCGGCCGCCCCCCACCCAGCCCCGGCCGCCGGCGACCCCATTCCTCTCTCTCTCTTCCCCTTCTCTCTCTTCTCTTCTCTCTCTTCTCTTCTCTCCCGCGACCCCCCAGCCCCGGCCCCCCACCCAGCCCAGGCCCCAGCCCCGGCCAACCCCCACCCAGCCCCGGCCCCCCCCACCACCGGCCCCGGCCCCGGCCGCCCCCCACCCCCCCTCTCTCTCTTCTCTTCTCTCTCTCTTCCCCTTTTGCCGGGGTGGCTGGGGCGGGCTGGGGGGGTTGCCGGGGGCCGAGGCTGGGTGGGAGGGGCCGGGGGTGGGGGGCGGCAGGGGCGGCAGAGCTGGGGCCGGGGCTGGGTGGGGGCCCGGGGGTGGGGGGTCGCGGGAGAAGAGAGAGAAAGGGGAAAAGAGAGAGAGAGAAGAGAAGAGAGAGAAATGGGAAAAGAGAGAGAGGGGTGGGGTCGCCGGCGGCCGGGGCTGGCTGGGGGGCGGCCGGGGCTGGGGCCGGCGGTGGGGGGGGCCGGGGATGGGCGGCCGCAGGAGAGAGGAGAAGAGAGAGAAAGGGGAAGAGAGAGAGGGGAAGAGAGAGAAAGGGGAAGAGAGAGAGAGGGGTGGGGTCACCGGCGGTGGGGGGCCGGGGTGGGTCGCCGGAGTTGGGGGTGAGTCGCCGGCGTCGGGGTGTTTCGCCGGCGTCCGGCGCCGGTGACGGAGAAGGTTTTGGGTGAAAAAATTTAAATGAGGTAAGGTGTATGATAATATGGTACATCTCTGATATGTCAACCGTTCGATTTAAATCGAACGGTTAAAAAACTGACTCTACCGATAGAGTCATGGGGAGAGACTCTACCACAGTTTCTTCCCTTTTTAAAATGCAGAAGCAAAAGGAAATTTTTTATCTTTTTCATTTTTGTTTTTTAGTTTCAAACTTAAGAGTTTCTATATAAATCTCTCCTCTCATGCTCACTAGACCAGCTCGAGCAGCGTTTCAAGAAATTTTAATCCTGTTTAGGATAAAAAGAGTGGTACACACGAATTCTATTTAGATGTTGGGTACTTCAAACTTTGGATTTGCCCGTTTCAAAGAAGCAAATAATAAAATTGGATTTGCTTGGTGCTATCGTGTATTTACTTTTCAATTGGGACCTCTAATTCTCAAAGAACATTAACTGATTGTCTTGTTTAAAATATTGGGGGCAACTTGCCAAATCTCGAAAGAATCAAAGGATACCAACGCTAAAAATTCATTAGTGTCACTCTGAAGATTAAGGACTTGTTTAGCAGAATGTCCTAGAAATTGCTTTTGACTTCCTACGTCAAAAATTATTTATAAAGTATTTGTATGATCTATCAGAAGAACTTCTTGTCTCCAAAAAAACTACATGTCAAACATAGAAAATATGGCTTCCGGTACATCCTTTAAATAGACTTGGAAAATTAGATGAGTTTAAGACAGACATTATAAACTTTATCTTAATATTTTTCTTATAAAAGAATTTTATAATTATTTTGACTTCAAAAGCTCTTTTAAAATTTGATTCCCTAACACTTAATGAAAAGCAACAGCTTTTGCTTCTCTTTTTTTACTGGCTAAAAGTAAAAGTAAAAATTTTACCAAATGATGCTAAATAAGATAGCTTAGAAACTTGATGTAAAGATGTCGCTCAAAAAACTATATATATATATATATATATTAAAAATAATAATAAATAATAATTAAAAAAAAAACCATACAAGTTGAAGAGTCTACTTTAAGTTCCTACGGTCCCTATTAATGCACCGTGTGGGGCACTTGGATGAGGGCACGCACCGTTGAATCTCTCTTCAATGAAATCTATGGTTGGAATTGGATATTGGAAGTCTCAACTCTTTTGAAAGTGTGAAAATGGCAGAGAATATCCTACAAAAGTTTTCATTGTGATTTGACTTCTCTTTCTTTTTTTCTTTTTTTTTGGGCCAAATCAGACACCCCTATATCTGTATTTCAATCGTAAACATTGTATTTCAATCGTAAACATGTGAAGCATCTTGAACGTACAGTTCTTCTGAAATGAAAATTTTAAATTATAAATCAACTGGGTGATTAACTGCTTCCCTGCTCATATAATACTCGGGTTCATTTTTCGGCAAGAGACTTTTAATGTTATACAACAGTTTCCATTACACTGCTATTAAATTTTGAAAGATATTTAAGTTCCATGTCACTGAATATATCAGGGCTTTGGCTATGATCCTTCAAATTCAAGATCGGTCTTAGGCGTTTCCTCGGTTTATCTGTGGGAAGTAACAAATATTTCCTCCAAAATGTTTTTATTTCATGCATGTTGTTTGAAGGGCTCAGAAACTTGCCTCCTCAGTCGTGGGTCGCCTTAGATAGTATCTCAAGCTGTTAGCAAGAACCTGCCAAAAATGGTACAGATTTCACATCAGTCTTTTTCATATCGAAAGTGAGCATTAACCTAAAGTTTTGTTGTTTGTATTCTTAGAAGCTAATATTAGCATAAATGGTGAAGTAGATCGAGAGTGTGGAGACAAAGTTAACCTGCTGGAGGGGCTTGATTAAGGCCTTGCCCCTGTAGCTAACATGAAATTTGGCCTTCGCCAACAATCCCTGCATCATTAAACAAAAGATTAATGTGGAAAAATTAACAGCGGGGGTGGTTGCAAAAAATCAAGGCGGCATGGGAAGACAAGGGCAGAACCTCAGTGTCAAATTCTCCTGATTCAACAGCAACATTAATGTCAGTTATCGTCTTCACAAGGTCTACCAGCAATCCAGGATGATCAGCTGTTTCCACATAAAGCAAGCTAGGAAAAAAAAAAAAAAAGGGAGGAGAAAATAAGACAATATGCAGATGGTGAAACATACGATGTGAAAAAGATAGGAAAATTAGGATGGGTGGCTTTTTTTAATCACTTAATCTAATAAATGATCTAACTTTTTTTATTTAGGAAAATGGCCGTTTGTCATTTTTAAGATTTAGTCAATCAATGATTGACTAATGGTCAATCGGTGATTGACTATGAAAATTGGTGATTGACTAATGGTCAACTAGTGATTGACTATGAAATTTAGTGATTTTGTTATGGTTAATTAGTGATTGACCGTAAATCAATCACTGATTGACTATTATGTGGTCAACCATTAATAGACCATTTAAAAAAATTGATTTAACTATTTTAGAAAAAGTGCTCTTTTTAATTGATTTTTAAAACTTAGCCATATATTAAAAAACCCTTTAAAAAAAAAAAAGGCAATTTAGTTATAAATCCCAAAAAGATATTATTTGCTTTTGAGATTCTCATTCCAAGACGATATTCATTCACTGCTGTTCTCATCTACTATAAGGATAAAAGCTCAACTGGAATTGGGCAAAGCACAATGGTTTCTGGGAAAAACTTGAGAGGACATTACCTTCGGTTAGGACCGTCATCACGGATGCTTATGTGAGTTGCTATATCCACATCAATCTGAGAAATTACGACATAACAAATTAGATGAGGAAGGAGTTGTTGAATATAAAGGAATGTAATGGGAAAGGTAATGGGATTGGAAAGAAAAATAACTGAATAGGAAGGAGGATCATTGATTCCCTTTCTAACATTTACTTGCCTATTGGATGGTGTAAAGGGAAACAATTTCATTCCCTTTGTAGTGTTTACTAAGCATAGTAATGTTAATCTTACTAATGTAATTACTAAACTATCCTTCTATATAACAAAAATAACATTAGTACATGGAAACTTATCAAGGGTAAACGAGTAAATTTGATATGTATTCCCTTTGACAAGGAATCAATACCAGTAGGGATGTAAGGATTGACATTCTCCTTCTTCATTCCCTATTTGTGTGGGGATCACTAAAATCCCATTCCCCATTTTGTAAGTAAACACATGATTAAATGGGAAAGGAAATGGCTACTCACTTTCCCTTTCCCTTTGATGCAAAGTAAACATGCCCTAAACCTGTTGCGGATCCCTAAATTTCCTGGTTTGTCCCCAGAAAAAAAAATGATAAATAAATAATGTACAAAATCAGAAAATGTTACATAATTTTCTATGCTTTGAGCCTCAAGATGTAACGCTTCTTAATTAATTACCATGTTCAGAATATGAAATGAAGCACATAAAGAGTCTCTCTCTGATGTATTATTATAGGTGTTCATGCACCAGATATCTGATTGGTAGAGAACTCTGTACGATAAGAACACTAGATCGCTACTAGATGTAACTAGCATTACTTGAACTTTGTACACATGAAAACATGACAATATCGTCCCTATTTGACAAACGTTAAGTAAAATACTTAAACTTTTGGAGAGAAATGCTTCTTCAACAGAATTATCCAAGTAGGTTTTACTATGTAAAAGTAAAAAATAAATAAATAAATAAAATAAATTCCACAAACCTCTTGTTTGGGTGGCAACGCCCCAAATGCTGTTCCCATTGCTAACTGGGAACTGGATTCCTGGTTCACCACCTCAATCCAATCAGAAAGCTTATAAAAGAGATTCCAGGTGAAGGTTCTCAATTAAGTATTATCTAAACAAAAAAGAAGCTGAAAACAAATACCGGGTGGTACTGAATTAGGTTGTTTATGACTGTCAAACGAATTGCCTCAAGTAACTCCGGATCTTCTACTTTTCTTCCAGTATCGCTGCAAACAAGCTCCACCACAAACTCAACCAAATTCCAAGAAAATCATGAAGCTAGCTTGAGGTCATTTTCCCTCTAATTATATATGAAAATAAATATTTGGATCGTCCCCTTAAGTTCAAGGCAGAAAACTTAATACTTTAACGAGAAGCAGATTTAGATAAGTTGGCTTTTAAAGCAAACACATAAAAACAGTTATCTTTTCTAAAAAAGGAATAGAGATACAACCGTTCAAGCAAGCAAGCAAAACGATATGTTTTCATAATGATAGAACTCATTTCTAAAATTTTCACCATTGACACAGAGCAGATGTCTAAACAAAATTTTGTTTAACTTCAATATGGTAATGACATCAAATTCATAACAATGAATACTGAGTCAAATACATGTAATGACTGTAGCAGACAATCAATAAGAGGAATAAAAAACAAATTGGGATTAATAAAGAACAAGAATAAAAAAATATCTGTCATAATTATATAGCAGCATCAACATTAAGATGAGCGTCACACTCACGATTTAGTGATCGCAAACTTGTTGTGCTTCCCAGAAGAATCCAGATAGACATTTGCCTTGACAACATTAAGCCCAAGGTTTTTGAGTGCGTTCATCTGCACCCGGTTTATAGATAGTTTACTCTACTACATTAGTCTAACATAACGATATAGAAAAAGATCACACCAAAAGAAAAAAAGAAAGAAAATCAAATTCCATAAGATCAGATTTTCAATGTCAATAAGCCAAAAAAAAGGCAGGGGTGGGTGGGGGTAATTGGCTTTATACGGTATCAAGAAGTGCTCCAAGCCGATCGCCAAAAGTTATCTCCACTACAGTTGCATCTGGATCAGAGTCTTGATCAATAATAACTTTGGGGGTTGGAATCGTTTCGGTGTCACTATTACTTCCATCCTGTTTTGATCATTGACCAACAGACAACAATCATAAAGATAATGAGTGTTTTTTTTAATTTTTTTAGTAGCAATCAGGGAAGATACTACAACATAATCGAAGGACATAATCGAAATTGACAACCACCTCCAAAGCTGTGGACGATAACGCTCGTGGAATGAATGCCGTTACCGAAGACAAAAGTCTGTCAAAATAAGCATAAAACCAAAAAGAATAGCAACAATAAGACATAGAAATCAGATAAGGCTAGTGATCTAAACATAAAACGGTCAAACAAGCATTGTACTTTTCACACTAATGACCACTCCTCTAACTTTCATTTTCCAGTAACACTATTTTGACCACAAAACTATATGTAGTTTAGCCTCAACCTCATATACATATATTTATACCTATATATATACACAACCATATAGCCTCATCTCCAAAGATTTAAAAGCATAAAAAACCTGCCTTCAGTCTTTATATGTTTATTATATATACGATTGCGGTTTATCTATGCTTGCCAATTTGAAACTAAATTTTATGAGAACAAAAATCATCACAATTATAATAATCTCAAAGACGTAAGCTCTCTGCACAAATTACAAGCAACATTACAAAAATGAAAAAAAAAAATGAATTAGCACATAAAAAAATGCTGAAATATTCCAAATGGCTGAAATTTAGATGGTAAGCAAAGAAAAAATGTAGCAAAATTTGAAAGAATAGGACATTGTTTATTTTCCTGCCCAAAGCAATAGAATTTGAGAAGTAGCTAAACAAATTAAATCTAAACTTCCCAAAATGAAAATCTGTAATTATTATTATTATTATTATTATTATTATTATTATTATTATTATTATTATTATTATTATTTGGCATACCTTTCCTTGGGAATAACGTCGAAGCGTTTAGTGCCGAGTCCAAAGGAGTTCTTCACCAGAACCCCATTTGATAAGGGAATAAAAAAGCTGCTAAAAATAGGAATAGAATTCATGTGAAGACCAAGACTCAAAGAAGCCGTAGCCAAAGCCATCTTCTCTGGTTTCCTCCAAAGAGCAAAATTTGAAGGAGATAGAAGAAATTAGAGAGAACCCATGTTAAAAGAAGATGGAAAATCAAAGAAAAGAAAAAAGAGAATGTGAAGCGTGGGAGTTGAAGGGGTGAAGGTGTAGGTGAAGAATGGTTGGATAGGCCTTAGCGTTGCAATATCCGCCATGATCCATGAGATTAGAAAGCAACACATCAAACCTCATTTATCTGCCTATCGCCCACTTCTCTTTCACTCTGTCTTTTTCTCTTTTTAATTTTTTCCTAATTTTTAAAGAAAAATACAAAAATTACGAGGAGACGGTACTTTATTATTTTAAATTTAAATAACGGCTTTTATCATTCTATTTTTGTTTTCCTCTTCTTTTTTTTCATCATTATCATTATACATGCATTTGATGTAAGGATTTCGACCATAGAATTTAGATTTGAATTAAATTATACATTTGGTATGGCATTTGATTTATTAGAGTTAAAAAATGTAAAAATTTAAGATTATGTTCGGGAAAAAAAATCAATATAAAACTTGTTTTGTTTATCTCAAAATTTTATGTAATTTAAAAAAATTCATCTCATTTGGATATATATATAGAAATTTATGGACTTTTAAATTTGAGTTAGAAAACTATGAATAGTAAAACTAAGGGAAAAAGATAAAAATTATATTATAATTTTATGATCCAAACCATGATACCAAACATGTGGAGAGTGCTTTTCTTTTCTTTTCTTTCTTTTTTGCTTGGAAACATTATGAAAGTACTTTAATAAGTTTGAGAAGAGTTAAATGGTAGGATTTGAAAAACAAATAAATAAATAAATTACTCGTTTTGTAAAGTTGTAATTTAGTCTCTAACTTTTTTTTGTAGCTAAAAGTCCTCATACCCTACAATTTGTTTTTTTACTTAAAAAAATTTTAAAATTTAATAGAAACCATCACATGAATCCCACATGATTATTATTTTGAGGGCAATTAAGAAAAACAATTTACATAATTCAATTTATATGTGTCGTATAATTGATTCATTCCATCTAACTTTAACTTTTTCTAGTAAAAAGGATCAAATTGGACCCTTTCAAAGAGTTTAGAGACCTTTTAATTATAAAAAAAAAAATGTTGGGGACCAAATTGTAACTTTACAAAAAAAATTTAGAACTAAACGAGTAATTTACTCAAAAAAAATCTATTTGTTTAATTTAATTTTTAACCGTTAAATTAAGGATAAAATTTTGAGCCATGAGGAGACTCGTATTAAAGGAGAAGGGGAAAATATGGTTCGAATAAGAGATTACAAATGGATTAAAAGTTTAACCTTCTCATGAGTTATAAGGAAGGATTGAAAAATCGACATTTCCATCAATATTTCAGCATAAATTTTCCGTATTTTAGAAGTACCGATATGGAAACAAGGGTGTCGTATCTTTTCCACGAAATATCCATGAAATTTCCATGGAAATTTCCGTAAATATTGATGTTTTTACAGAAATATCGATATCCATTAAAAGCGTAGTAGTAAATGACAAAATATCATAAATATTTCCGGAAATTTCCTCGGAAATATCGACAAAATATCCGTAATATATCAATCATAATATTATTTTTTATCTTCTAATACAGTAAAATTCAAGATTTTTTTTAATTCACGCATAATTTTTATATTATATATGAATAAATAGTAAAGATTGAGAGATATATGACATGTCTAAAATTATAATAAAATAAATACTCAAATGTCATATCTTGGTGTTGATGTTGTTTACACTAATAAGATATTACAAATATTTTTGAACATTCTAAAAGCTCTTTTAATATTAATATTTTCTTACCATATAGAAACAATAAATGTAATATACTTATAACATGTTGTGTTTTAATGATTTTACTTAATTGGTGAACCTTGACTTATTGTTTATCGTGTTATGTTCCATTCTTACCATGCAATTTGTTATATATTCTTAGTATTTAATTGAGAGTTTCATTTACCTTATGCATTATTAATTATTTTAGAGTTTAATAAAGTTTTGTTTAAAAATTTAATATTTTCAAAATGAATTTTCATATTTTTCATTAATTTCTACCTTATTAATTTCTTTATGCATTCATCAAGTTCCATATTTTAGAGTCGATATTTCTATAAAATTTAAGTACCGATATTTCTATAAATATCGATATTTTCATCCTTGGTTATAAGAGGACAAATATAGGATCCCAATCTTATTCTCTAATTACCGTCCCATTCAATTTTTTTATTATTATTTTAAAATTAAATACGTTATAAATGATGCTTCACAATTTTTAAAATTTTAAGTATGAAACTTTAATATATTTGGTCTATGAAATACTGAATACTATAATTTTACTGGGTAAAGATGGGATGGGAGTGTTTTTGTGGGTTATTTATATTTTTATATTTTGTATTTTATATTTTGTTTTTATTTAAAAAGTATACATTATATTTTGAGTTTTTACATTTTTTATACCATCATATTACATTTAATATAAAAATCTATACCTTTTTATTTTTGTCAACAAATGATTTTAATATGAAAAAGCCCAAAATAACCATATAGATAAAACTACCATTTGGATTATTTACCTTTTTATACCAAGTTTTTTACTTTTATTCAAAAGTATAACCTAAATTCAAAGTCATGCATTTTTATCATCATATTACATTTAAAAAATTGTTAGGGACACCAACTCTAATATCAACTTTTGAATACTGACCTATGTAATGTACGAGTTGTCGTTCTTTTCTTTGGAAGTGGTTAAATTATTGCCATATTAATTGATTGATTCTATCAATAAAAAATGACACGTGAGTTGATACTTAAAAAGTTGGGATTAAAGTTGATGTCCTTAGCACTACTCATACATTTAACATATAAATCAACACTTTAATTTTGACCTAATAATGCCGAAAATACCTTAAAAGAAAATTTATGAAAAGACAACCTTTGATTTTCTCAAAAAAAATTCAGACTTTTCAACCCCACCCTCATATAACTACCTAGTCCTTTCCTACCCTGCCATCACGCACCCCTTCCGACCCGTGCCTCAGCCCCCTTATTTAGCCTTTAATCTAAATTAGAATTTCTTCAATTATTTTATTTTCAATCTCAATGGTATTTTGGATTTTTTTAATATTAAATTTAAGTGTTGATCGAGAAAATATATATATTTAAGCGCTAAATGTAGTTAAATAATATAAAAATGTAGAATTTTAAAAGACATGGTATATTTTTTGAAAACAAATACATGGTATAAAAATATAAATAATACTTAGTTTTAATTTTTCTTTTTAAGGGTAATTTGAGTATAGTTTTAATTTTTCTTTTTAAGGATAATTTAAGTATTTTAAGGTCAAAATTTAATTGTTGACCTAGAAAGAGTATTATATTAAATGTAATATGATTGTATAAAATTGTAAAAATACAAAATGTAGTGTATACTTTCTGAATAAAAACAAAGTATAATGTATAAAAATAATAACAAAGCTTTTATTTATAGAGTGGGTTGGAAAAAAGACTATATTTCGTCTCAAACTCTCCATGGCGAAATCCCTATTCAGATCTCTATCGAAAATTATCATTATATATATATATATATATATATTTTTAAATTGATGTGATTTTAACCTAACTTAGCATGCGTTTGGGGCCTTTGCTTGAATTGAAAAAATTGAGTAGCAGTTGGGTTGTGAATTTGGCTGATTATAGTTAAAAGTGTAAAATCTTGAAATGTTTTTGGAAAAGAATATAAAACGAATCTTGTTTTGTTTTTCTTGAAATTCTATTTAATTAAAAAAATAATCTTATTTAAACTTGTATATGCAAAGTTAGTCTTTTAAAGTTTGAATTTTTAAGTTATCGATGAAATTGTAAATTGTGAAACTGAGTTGATTTTTAGAAAATAACAAAAACTGAATTGAGTTTTTTCAATTGAACCAAAACACCAAACATATGCTTAATATAAAAATAATAAGTAATACAGATGACCTATAGAAAGCTTCTAAGTTTTAAAATATTAAAAATAGCGATTTAAAGTTTAACCTGTTCCATATATTTTCGAATTTGAATAAGGCTGCTATTTAAAAGATTTTCGTTAGTTTTCTTTGAGTAATTAAAAAAGTGTCATCTAACACTTAATAATTTGTATTTTTTTTCGAGATAAAATACTACGAGAAATGAGGGAGCCTAGATTTGGTAGAAAGATGACTATCGGTTCAAGCATGCACGCAGGGAGGGGGTTATGCCCCCACTGGGAAATTTTTATTTTATTTTTTAAAGTTTATATAGTTCTTAAACATATGGTCTTTTAAAATTATTTGCGCCCCCTCTAACTGCCATCCAGATTTTAATTGTTTAGATTGAGAAAGATATTTTTGATACTATTGACAATAAAGCTATTATGTAGAAATATCAAAAAATAAGAATTTGTCGAAAACAATTGTAATATTTTACTTATTTAATAAATATTTTATTATGAAAAAGTATAAGAAAATTTACTTAGTTTTCATGCTATTAATTTGTAATTTTTATCTTTAGTTGTATCCCACTAAGTTTAAAGTCTAACTCCGTTCTTGGGTTCAAGGATATAAGATATTTTATCCTCTCAAATTAATTGACTCTAAGTTAACTACTTAATTAATTAATAAAAAGGAAGAAAATAGAAGATCTTTTTCATCCTCCAAAATTCAAAAAATAAAATAAAATATCCAAGTCTAAAGTACTCAGAGCTAAAACCACTATCTAAAAAAACTCAAATCTAGAACTACAAATTCTCTCGTAGCATGATACTCATGCACAATACCTAAGACTGAAAAACTCGTAGGCAAGTTGGCTCATTAGAGACCATCTAACAAGCTCTAAAACCCTAACCTTGGCAATAAACCTCAATGGCAATCTAACAGTCACCAATCAATTTGCACCAAATTGGATCCCCTAATGCACTAGGCTGAGATCTTGAGAGGTCTCGATGTGTGTAGAGGGACTCTCTTGTGATTTTCAGGAGCTTTGTTTTTAACTCACATCTTTTGTCCAACTTTTGATGTTCTAAATAGTGTCTAATTAATCACATTACTCCACTACATTTAAAAAAAAAAAAAAAAACGAAATGCTTTTTAACTGATTTTTCTTTTTATCCTAACATTTGAGTCCATTTCATGATGGGATTGATTAGACATCATTTAGAAAAAGTATTCAGATGATAATATTTTATATGGAAACAACGAAATGGAAACATTGAAACAAAAATATTTGAATAGTCATTCGAATTGCAGTTCAAATGGAAACATTCGAACATAAACATTTGAATGTGTTCGAATAGATGTTAAAAATTATTCTGACAGATCTTAGAAGTAGAATTTATCATGTATCATCAAGTTACCGGCTATTATATCTAGTATTTATATGTGTATTTGGAATGAATTAAAAATTAGATGAGTTATACTCAAGTTATCTTTTGAGGATGAGTTCTATTCAATCTCATTTTACATGATCTCATAGTCAAAAGTTTGTGGGTAATGATGGGTTTTGACCCCAGCTGATTTGCATGACACGGTACACATGAAGAAGGGTGCTAGAAGTTGAATTTTTCTCACATCATCAAGTTATTAAACTGTTATGATATTTATATATATATATATATATTAGGCACTATCTCTCTTTGAGCTAATTTATTGGATGAGTTTTACCTAAGTCCATTACCTCAATGTCCATAATAAATTTTAATGGTTATATTGATATCGGGTTTTGTTCCTCTTTTCACTGTGAATGCTTAGAAAAATGAATTATTTTAATTAGGTTCAACATGGTGTGAGATGGAACACTAAAGAAAACCATTGGAATGAATCCAAATTTGGTATTGTTTTCATTTGATTTGAATATGATTTTGTTCTTTGGTATGAAAATAGAAAATAAGAATATCTCAAAAATAATATTGAGATCGTTTTTGAAACTGTATTTGATTATATTTTTAGATATATCTAAGTATAAGAAAAAATATGAATTGTGTTTGGGTATATTTTTGAAAACATTGTTAAGTTATATAATCTTACAAATGAAAATGAAAACGAGAAAACAACTTTTAACATGTTTTTATTTCCTTCACAAAAATTATTCTCAATATTTTTTGTTTTTGTTTTTGTTTTCAAAACATTTGCTACACAAACGGTATTTAGGAAAAATTCTCATTTTCATTCCTCAAAAGATGTGTAAAAGATGTTTCCAAAAACAATTGAAAACCGAACCAAACGGGCCCTTACGGTCCCTCCATTCCGAAAAACAACTATACACATTTTAATAGTTTTCAAATGGTAAATTTTTATTTTGAAAGTGGTTTGCCTAAATTTCACCTAAATGGTCCATATAATGAAATGGATCAAAATTGAGCAAAAATGTTCTTTTCAAATAGTAAAATTGGATAGATGATTCGGATCCCTTTTTTCTCTCATCACTTCTCTTCACATGGCTCTTTTCAGGGTTTATATTTTCTTCTTCTGTTGTTATTATTATTATTATTATTATTATTATTTACGGTTGGCAAAATAAGATTTTTGAGATTTTTGTCTTTCAAACTTATTAAAGTTTTTATTTTCAAAATTTTTTTTTGGAAGTTTGAATACAAATAGTTCATATGGTTTGAAATGTTGCAAAAATATTATTATTTAGTTGTTTTAGGTAATATAAATATATATATATATACACATATATATATTTTGAAGTATAATAATATTGAATGTCATAACTGATAAAATATTGGTCCCACCTATAGATCCTATATTGTGAAATTCACCTTTTATTAATGTGTAATGTTCAACATTATATTTTGATAATTTGAATGTATTTCTACATTGTCAAATATTTTCATTTAAAATATTTTTGTTCAAATATTTTCATCTAAATATTTTTTTTTTCCCCAAAGATCTCTAAACGTTGTTACAAAATATTTTTTGTGAATTAATCGGCATTCTCTCAAAAAATAAATAAAGGAATTAATCGGCGTTCAAAAAATATTTATCAATTAATATTGAAGTTCTCAACTTATTAATAAAAACTATAATTCAAAATAAAAGAAAAATAACAACTCATTTGTTAAGTGTTACTGTTTAGTATTAAAATCACCTACAAAATGCTTACAACAAAACCCATCATCCACAGAAATTTTTTTTTTTAATTGACGACGAAGAAAAAACAGTTTGCTTTTCTAACGTCCGTTTGTCAGCTCATTTGTAATTTCTGGATCTTTCTAGTTTCTATTTATTTTTCTCCACAACACCCTTTTTTTCTGTATTTAATTGTCACCTTCCGCGCTGGCGCTTTGGCCCATGCGGTACCACAAGTAAATAATGGCGACCCGTTTGGTTAAGAATGCACAATTTCAGATTGTGTTCCGGAATCATGCGCACTTTGCACGTGTCCCCCCCCCCCCCCCCCCCCCCCCTCTTTGTAAAACTAGTTTGTGAACGTCCACACGTATTGTTATGTTGAAGTTACCTCATCAATTTATTTATTTATTTTTTAAAATGTAAAGATAATGTTAACAGAAAACAAAAAGGATAATTACCTGCATAGTTTTTTTTTTTCTGCATAGTTTTTTTTTTTAAATTTAGGGTAAATACTCTCATGGAGAGTTAATACATAGAAAACAAAAAATAAAAAATAAAAGCAGATAAAAAGTTAATTAAGTAAAATATCAAAATGTATGAATATCGCATATGATAATCAACAACATCTGCTATATGTTTTCTTTTAAATTTCTCGATAGTTCATTCACAATTTATTATAACCTCCTTGATCAAGTTGATGGCATATTTTTGTATTAATTGATGTGACGAAATCAATACACCATGCAAGTATTCTTGATATGGAAATTGCATTCTACATGGTCAATCAAGATATTGATTTGTATGAGCAATTAACAGATCAATGACCTAGAGAAATTTGAATTTTAGGGGGGAAAAAAAAAAAAAAACAATTTTCGATTGGAGTTGATGCAAGAAATTAAGGGGGAAAAAAGAAACACAAATTGTAAAAAAACTGCCTATAAAGCTCGACAACAAATATCATTATTAGACATAAGCTTCCTGCAAACATCACATATCCTTATACTCCTCACATTGAGACATGACATCGAGAAGAAATTAGTTAGAATATATCAACTGAAAATAATTCTGAAAGAAGAATACCACTGTCACTATGAAAAAAAATAGATTTGACGTCGCCTGACAGCTGACATCAAATCCGTACGACGTCGGTCAGAAAACTGATGTCGTAGCCAGTGATGTGAAAAGTGGTACAACAGGGGAGATACCGAAGGTGGCTTGACAACAACGATGGAGAGTTCAATAATCTACACCAAAATAAACTCAACATACATTAAAAAAAAAAACTTTATATTACTAATTCGAAAGACTATATGTAGGATTTTTTTGAAAAAAATTCAAGCTTCACGAACCTTGGACAACGAGAAAAAATGGAGCCTTCAAGTGCTCTAGGGCTCTTTGGGCCCGGGGTGAGAGGAAGAAGAAGAAAGAGAGGTGAATGAGAGAACTGATGAAGGTAACTGTGAGATCTAGGTCAAATCTATCCACTTAGAGCTATAAGATAAGATAACTATCCTGCCTTGGCAACAATGTCCAATTTTTTTCAGTCCCTCCTTCCCCCTTTTCGAGAAATGTTTGTTATCAATTATTATGCTTATACAGTTCTTTTATACCTTATGCCATTTTACATTCTGGATCAAAGGAATCAGGTCTTTCAAATGAAGTGTAATTCGGACCAATTTAGTCGACGAAAAAACTCTGATTAATGATGTCTTAAAACAAAGATCAACTGCTTCTTTCTTTTCGTAACTTAACAATGCATACGTTCACAAAAAAGGGGAAAAAAAAATTTATTTTCTGTCAACAAATCCATATCATTTTCCTGGTTTAAAACGAAAATAATATCGAAGTAAGTATTACAAACCCATCAATGACATTTTATAATATAGCTTTGACCATAAAATGGTTGCATTTGCGAAAGTTACCACATCATTGTAGAAATTGAACTTCTAAATAGCAAGGACACAGCGTGGTGGCAACTATATGTGATTTTTTAACTTATTGAACTATTTTGCAGAGTGAAAGTCTCAAGTGACCCTCCTTAAAAAAAACTTCCTTGAAAAATTATGAAATATTCATATAGCTACACAAGGCTCAAACTTATATTATCAACATGATGAATAATAAATTAAGTTGAGTCAGTTGCAACTTTTCATCTATTTTATGAGGGAACAAAGGCAGGGGATTAGTTTTCAAATAGAAAAGTGAGAAGCCTGAGTTTGATTCACATCCAATAAACAGAATCTAGTTTCAAAAGAGAAATAATAATAATAATAATAATAAAAGGAGAAAAAAGACAAGACAAACACATGAGCATGGTTTTCTTTCTTTCTTCCGCCTTCAAAAACGATATCATCAAGAGTAGCAAACGAACAAGGCAATAAGAAGAGACCTGTGACCAACTGACGAGAGTTATCTTTGACCATCTTCTTGTTCACATGAACATCTTCTGTTTCAACCTTTAAGACCTTAATTAAATCACCAGAGTTCTTCCGCTTTAACGCCGCACCATTCCCAAGAGTGCTGAAAACACGACCTGCAAATGTTGTGCTAAAGATCTTAATCAAAGAGTACTCCACTTTTTTTTTTTTTTTTTTTTTTTTTGTCACGTGCTCTATAGAAGTAAATTTGCTCAAACTGGTAAAGGAAAAGGGCATAAACGTTTTGAAGTTAAGTAGAGGGCTTCACTTTGATGCCTTCCAGTATCAGAGTTATTGCAACATCCTCCCATCACTTATCTTTGGTAAGATGAGAAATTACCCCGTACTTTAAAACATTAAATATATATATATATATATATATATCATCATCTTAAAATACCCAAATATTCATCTGCTCATGGTTTAGGCAGGTAGAAAATAGATAACAACCCATAGAGAAACAATTAGAAGATAAAAGATGAAAAAAAAAAAAAAAAAGCTTTCAAGGACTAACCTCCTCAAGCGCTCATCTTCTCCTTAGAACCCCAATCAACGTAAAAAATCAGTCGCCAATGAGCTCCTTCATTGTGCTCTGTGCTCCCCGATCAAAGTTTGAATTTTGAATTTAGGTTTTGGGATTTTGGGATTCAGATTTTCGAATATTTATGTAGTAGAAAATAGAACGAAGAACAACCTTAAAAATGCGGCGATATGGAGCTTCAAGAGGAGAAGCTTGGAACAGCAAGAAGAAGGAAGAAGCCACGAAGGAAGGAAAATAAAAATTATAAAATAAAAAAAAAGAAAAAGAAAAAGAACGGCAAGGAGGAATTGAGTAAATGCATGAAAGAGGATAGGAAAATGACTGAACGCCACGTTCTTTTAACTAGAGAAGAAGAAGAAAGGAGATGCTTTTTGTTCCGGGAAGATTTTTCTTGATTTTCTTCGTCTTTTTTAACTTAAAAATAAAATATTCAAACTCTACGTTTTCTCTGATAAAATTAAATATGAAAATTATCATTAAATTCTTTATTTTGTGTTTATTTGTTAAGATAAAAGTGACTGGGAAATATTTCTTAAAATTTATAAAAGTCTCACAAGTTTGATTTTTGTTAAAATCAAGGGAAAACAAGGTATCCAACAAAAAATAAGAACACACATACCTTAATTATTTTTCTTTAATGTCAATAATTATGTGTTTCCTACTGAAAAAGATTTATTAAGATAAGACCATCTCCTATCCAATAAAATAAAACTTGACAATAGGGTGGGTTTTCCTCTCCAATCATGCACCATAACTTGCGCTATCTTGGAGATGGGAATAGTGTTGCACCAATATTGGCTCAACACTGTAGAAACTCATTTTTTTTCAACAGTAAAAATTGCCCAATAATAATTCATATTTCCCCTGCTTGTATATTTTTCAACAGAATTATTTTCTTTTGTATCTTTTTCATTACATAAATAGTTTTGTTTAATTTACCTGTTTCAATTTATTATTACTTATGTTAACATTTATAAAATGAACTAAAATTAATATGTCATGTGTGAAACCAAAAAAAATAATAATAATAATAAAATAAAATTAAGACAAGTAAATTTACTGCATACATTAATAAGAATTATATGATATTTTCATAAATTCACTTTGTGTTTAAGTTTTATTATTAATGGTAACGATTGGTTATTATTTTATTTAATTTAATGCCATGTTTAGTTAATGTCATGCTAATAAGTATAATATTTAAAATAGTTAAATGTAAAACAAAAATTTACTTTTGTAAGGGTGGGATAAATAAGGGTTGGACCAAAACTTAAATATATTATTGCACGGATATGTTAATAAATATAAAAGTGGACAATTTATGAAATAGACTAATGGTTGTATATGTAATAAAAAGAAATATACAACTAATATTGTTTTTAGAGTAAAATTTGACATGGATGGGTTTGAGATAAACTTTAAATTTGAAGTTAAAAGTTGTATTATTTTGTGCAAAATCAACACTAAAATAGAGTTATGTGCTGAAGATGATCCAAGTGTAATACATGATAGGGGCCTGTATTGTTACAGCTTTTCTGAAAATTCGAAGAGTCAGTAAACTATATAATTTGTGCTATATTTTTATTGTTTAACCATGTAAGCTTGGAGTAACCTAGACAAGGTTGCATATGTTCAAGTTATACCAAGCATACAGATTATGAAAAATCTTTATCCTCTCTACAAGTACAACAAGCAGAGCAGTTCAAGATGAATTATCTAGTGTCCAAATAGCTTAAAACCATAGCCTTTGTTTGGCACATAATTTTGAATCCAACTTTTCAAAAAAGATTCTTAAAAAGATTACAATTCAGCTTAAAATTTTCACTGTTTTGAAATCCACCTATATTCATTTCATCTCTCCTCAAAAACAATCCAAAAATATTCACATTTTGAAAGTATTTAAAAACTCTCTGCCAAACAAGGGCTAAACAAATTAAACAGATGTTTCTTTACGAAAATTGAAATGAAAGCCAGGAGAGGAAGAGGACCAAAAGTCCAAAAAATTATAGTAATCCTTAGGAGTTGACATGTAACCGTCCCATTTCATGGGATCCATCGAAAGAATGATCATTCCACAGTATAAGAATAACAATAAAATAAAATTAAAAAATACAAAGGCCAACAAAACTGAATTTCTCAAAGACAGTTTAGAGAAGAAGTTTATATGATGTATAACAGACTATTATACAATGACAAAAACTGTTCCAGCCGCCAGACGCTGGGAGATCACATGGATTTTCCACAACGTGATCTTGAAACAAAAATTTAGGCCTCGGAAATTTGTCAAAATTAGCTTCAAGTACCTTCCCTGATACGATTTTGCAGCGGAGAGATCACATATATTTCTCGCATGTGAGGCCACCTCACCATTGGTTGTTTCAATTATCATCTGAATCAAAAACCACATCATAAAGAAAACATAAGGAAATCAGTTGGAAAATAAGAAAATTAACCAGAACAGAAACAGAAAATCAAAGGTCTACGTTTGGGAAAATTTCATTTCAAGATACAAAAAAGTAAAAAACCATTTTCGATACGAATTCAACATTTTTGGCTGACAATCAAAGCTTCGGAGATTCAAGTACTTGCCAAGGAAAAAGTATTGACTTTCTAGAGAAAAGCAAGCATGTAATGCAGTTCTATTCTCAAGAGATTTCTGAATCCAATATAATGTCTCGAGTTTCAACATACTACTTAACTTGAAGCAGTTAAGACGAGTGTCCAGCAGCTTCAAATCATTCTAATAATATTTAACTATCTCAAAAAACTGGATACCACCTTTTCAACTTGGATTGAGTTCCAGAGTATTAGGGAAAGAAACCCAAAGTTGGCTTGGAGCTGTAGTTTGGCATTTTCACGGGGCATTAACATTAGGAAAGAGGAAGTCCGATCTAGTGGAATTGAATCATGGGCAGATAAGAATCTTTAAGACGAGATGAAACTGATAATTCTTTCTATTGAACAAAGCATGCGATCATCGAAAGTCTGATCTATTGGAATAGAATTATGGCAAGAGAAGAAGCTTTAGAACAAGCGGAAAATGTCAACTCGCTACATGGAACAAGGTTTGTGATAGAATGCACCAGGTATTCAAGAAAATAAAGAAATTACTTTCATATATCCTAAGGTTAAGATAAAACTTTCAATCAACGTATTTCTATAGGGTCCGCATTGAAGCTTTGTCAAGTATAACAAGGCAACTTGGAAGATAAGAATCCTAAAGATTGGGGGGTTTGGAGATTGGAAATCAATTCTTCAGTACAGATTGGACAGTTTAATTTGAAAAGAGGTCGTTTGATGACAAAACAATCTTCTCTATTTTAGTCCATGTCAAACTTTTGTTTTCTCTAGGTTGTCCAATTTCTATGTCACTAGTGTCTGTTTAATTCTACTTGGTGTTATTTCACAGTTTTATTTTATTTATCACAAAAAAAAAAAAAAGAATGTTTATATTTAATGAGCAGAACACAGGTGGCTTCAGTCGCAAGTCCTCTTTGTGATGCCTAACCAACTTTGTGTGTGGATTCCCTTCCAGGTTTCTACTACTTTGCAGGTCATGGTAAAGTCATCTTTGTGCAAAGTAGTTACAATTATTTGAAATTCTTACAAGAGAATGATCCAAATTTTCAATTGTGAAGTTCGAACTTGATGAAAGGAAAATCATCATTATTCCTCTACCCCATTTCTTCCCCACAGCTTCAATCCCAAAAAGGATATATACAGATATATATATATATATATATAGACACACACACACCATAAGCGAAAAGAGAGGTAGGAAAAAAAAAAAGGGTGGAGGAGATAGGTCTCACCACATCTTTTTCCTGGCAAGACATGAGCAATTTATGACACATACCGATAAATGAATAACAATGGAAAATTTTAAACCTTTGATTTTCTTATGTTCTCACCATTTGAAGGGTCAACGTGCACAAAAAAACTGGCTGCAACTATGAGATAGCACAGAATAAGCATCAAGCCCTTGAAATAATTTGATGTCCCTTCCTACATATAGAAAGAACAATAGTTAAGAAAACCTCGCTACAAATCCATATTGGGAAGATCACAAAGTAAACAATAAGAATGATCCAGGATACTACAAATCAACTTCTCGGTACAATAACTTTTTAAAAATATGAGTGCCAATAAATTTCATGCAGCATTTATCTTGGAAATGCAACCCAAACCTTATATATTAAACGTAATTGAAAAAAAAAAAAAAAAAAAAAAAAAGATCCTAACATAAAATGAAGCTCATTCAGGTGCAGACTTTTTTAAGCATGCATTTGCAGTAAGGATAACAAAACACGCCATTAGTTTCATTAAAAAAATTTATCAAGAAAATAAAAATAAGAGTCCAAAAGAAACCTAGAATATCGACTGATATCAGTTCAAACCTAACATCCTTCAAACCTAACACATTTTTGTGAACTTGTTTTATTAGATTTCAAGGGCAGGAGTCAAGACATATAAGATCAGCAATTTAATAATTGTAGAAGATCTTCCTATTTGTTGCGGAGTCACCAAATGACAGGTGGAATTTAACCATACGATCTCTGAACTTCTTACAACCTATAGTCCTTAAACAACCATACATGTTGCATTATTTCTGATAAACTGACAATAGCCTAGGTTTTCCCTTCCCCGCAAGTATAGCATGATGAGCCAAGTTACAGCAGCTCCACAACGAGCGCAACCCTCATGTTTAGTTGCCACCGTTAAGTTTGAACCCTGAGCAAAGTGCCAGTGATAAGCCGAAGGAAGCGTGCAACCCAGCTACCAAACTAACAGAAGTAACAAATAGGAACATGCAATCCTATGTCTCCAAAATTAGTATGTGCAGTGTGTCACCTGATTCAGATTTCAGACAAAAGCTTCTACTTTTATTTCTCACGTTTTTCTTGCAATCTTTACAGGTTACACAACTCATCTTAACTTCCATAACTACACATACTGAAAAGAATAGATTAAATCTCAACACAATTCCCTGTATTAGTTTAGCAACAAATGCCAACTTCAAAAAACCACGCAACATGCAGAATAACTTCAAAAAAAGAATATGAAAAGGACAATAAATGGCAACACGCAATAACATGCCGAAACTAAAAAGATACTAACCACATCATTTAATAATTGGATGAAGAGAAGAATTAAATAGCTAACCCACCTGTAACATAAAGGCCACAACTAACACAGTGATGAAGAGTGTAGCAGTCTCAAAAAGTTGGAAATTCAAATCCATTGGTTTCCCCATGATCCACCCAACAACTACGCAAAAGGGGATCTGCAATCCAATGAAGAAAAAGAAAGGCATCTATCGTTAATAATAGATTTCATCATCAGCACAATTTTGAAAGATCATCTTGTTCCTTTCAAACCATGCCATTTAGGTAGCCAAAACTGCA
Source organism: Ficus hirta (assembly GCA_038430175.1). NCBI lineage: Eukaryota > Viridiplantae > Streptophyta > Magnoliopsida > Rosales > Moraceae > Ficus > Ficus hirta. The sequence goes on along the minus strand of CM076595.1, from coordinate 2,454,607 downwards.
GTCTTCCCCAATATTCTACTAATGGTGCGTTTGGCAACATCATTCACTATATTCTATTCAAAATACAAATACATTTGAATAGTAAATCAACTCAAAACACTATTTTTTTTTTTGCTAAAGAATAACTCAAAACACACATTCATCCATTCACTTTTTCTATCAACTTTTACCAATCACATCACGTACTCTCTCTCTCACCAATACACATTAAACTGACTATTCAAATATAAACAACCCAAACATACATTACATTTGAACACAATATATAAACGGGGCATCCAAACACATATTGTATTACATATATTTCATTCGAATACAATACAAAATGAATGTGTCTTCCCAACGAACCATAAATTTCAACTGAGCTATCAAATTTAATTCAGATAATGAATCGAGTAATTACCATAAACATAGATATTTGTGTAGATGATCCAATAGCAACTCCAAGTGTGATGTCCTGTAGGTAAATTGAATTCGTCAATCAAGAAAATGAAATCTATAATATTATATGCATATATCTTCAAATCACTTACAAGTTTATCCTTCATGGCAAACATTATTGCACTTGCATGTTCTGCAGCATTTCCTACAATAGGAAGCAGGATAACACTAATGAAAGCCACTGGCATGTTCAGCGAGTCAGACGCTCCCTGAAAATAACCATAAACGCATCCATTTTTAAATAACAAACTGAACCTTTCATTATTTCCTTCATTGCATGTATTTTTGCATAAACAGAAACAATTTAATCAACTGATTCCTAAATATCATGGTTATTGACACCCGTAAATCCAAAATCAGCAAAAATATGCATTTCAGTGATATCACAAATTTTACCTGGATGGCATCAACAAGGTATCCAGATAAAATGGATACCCATACAGTCAAAATAGCAAGCCAGCCGATTGCTTCCCATTGAGTTAACTCAGGGGCCTCTTCTTCATCAGAATCGTCATGATTCTCTTCTTCCTGCAACCATTGCAGAAGAAATATATTAAAGAAGCTTAAAGGTCAAATATGAAAATCCAAAATTTGACTCCATTTCCTTCAGGGAAAAGTACCAATATTACGTTACATTATCAAAAACATGGTGAACAACAGAACAAAACTATTGGGATCAGCTATAAGAACTTTAAACTAAAAAGTCACTAGATCTCTTCAATCCAGGAAAAAAGCTTTTGTCACCTAAACTTGTTTAATTATTCTTTTCTTGATTTAAAAAAAAAAAAAAAAAAAAAAAAACCATTTAAAATATAATATCAAAAACAAGATTACCATTTTTTTTCCCTAGAGGGGCGATCACATTTTTTTTATATAGAGAAACAAAATAGGTAGGACCTTGGTTTATGGACATTTATTAAAAAACCAACATTACAGAAACAAAGGACGTAATGTCCTCAACAATTGAAAATTTGTAAAAACATTTTGTACAGGCTACTCTACTCAAACAAAACTAATGGTTTGTTTGGTAAAACCATTCATTTTAAACTAAACTGGACTTTTTCATCTCAGTTTGTCTTTTTCTGAAAAGTCAACAAAAATTAAAACCAATTTTTAAAAAGTCAACCAGCTCAAACTTAAAAATTTCAACTCAAACCGTTTCACTAAACGGACTATAAGATTAAATTTCCGCATCCATTAAAACTAACATGAAAGGAACATAAATTCCCTATTAGGGTGAAATCAACAGATTTGAATCTAAACATCAACTTCATGAAGATAAATATGAAAAAAATTGGAGAAAGGACCTACAGATGTAAGTATAATCAGTTCAGACTCGACATACATGCGGAAATTATTCTAAGACAATTTAAAAATCCCAGAAAGAAATAAAGGGGAATCAGTTGAATGATATGTGGTATCGAAATGGAGAAAAACAATCTGATTTTTGGTTTAGCAAAAATATTTAGTAACTGACCCCTTCAACAAGACTGTAGAGATTCTGCTGACTTCTAAGTTGGAAGTAGAGGTAGCTTGCATAAGCCACTAGCATTATACAGCTGCTAAATCTTGAAAGAGATAACTCTGACTTCCCAAAGTGAACTTCTGAGTGCGTGAAGTGAAGCACAGCAGGAAACATTATTCCCATTACAGCCATCAACAGCAACCCAGAATTCACTATAGCAGCTGCCTGTTACAAGTTTACCCCACTTACAAAAAAGAAATTCATAATAGGATAGAAAGCAAAAGAATCAATTGACCAACAAATTTCAGGGAAAATATTCTAGTCAATCACGAAGATCCACTACCTTACTGAAAACCTGAACTTTCTCATAATGAACAATCCCACCAGTGAAGAAGGCACATCCAAGAACTAAGAGCATGTTTGATAAGATGGAGCCCAGTAAAGATTGCTGAACAACCCTAATCATTCCATTCTTCAAAGCATACATTGATATTATCATTTCCGTTGCATTGCCAAATGTAGCACTTAGTAGACCTCCAACTGCACATCCAATTATAGACAGTCCGGGTTATCGAAAGTGTTATAGCAAGGGTCTACATGAATTCTTTAAAAATTTTATATCTACGTTATAGGCATAATTTCTACTTTACCATATATAAGACGCCCAACCGCAAATCCTAAAAGAACTAATTTTCTTAAGTACGACATAGAACCAAATAGTTTCACACATATAGTTGGAACAACTATGGATGCGAAAAAAACCATCCATAACATGTCCTGACTCAATGGCACCTCTAAAGACTATTAGACGATAACATGACAAGTGAAAATCTAGTATTGATGAACCTAAGAAGTTATGTTGTGAACAACCTGACAACCTAAGGAACACATAAATCAGCCTCAACATAGGAATGGGGCCTCTCTTTGTGCTCTTCAATAGATGAATGAACCATAATAAGTCGAGCACTATTTTATTCCCGCCAAGCACCAAATCCCACACACGCGCACCATGTGACCTATTAACCAAGGTGTTTTGGGGAAATTTTCACGGGCCACTATGTACTAATTCTTTCAGGGTTGCTAGAGCTAGTGATCACCCTTTCCTCATCACCTTTTATCCCATTAATTCTCCATGTTTTGATTCCATTTTGTCTGTGTTTTCCACTTATACATAATCTGCCCCTTGATTTAATTATATGCATATCTACTGTCTATTTTAGAAATTATTGCAGTCATATCCCAATCAATTTTCTTTTCTTGATAACTCTCTCTCAACCTCAGTTTACTTCATGCATTTAGGGTCAACTAGGACCTAGCATCTAGCTCTTCTTATCAATTTAAGTCAAACTACATTGCAAGTGTAACTGACCTGTTGGTCCTGTGTAGAAAGCAAGTTGCCTGCAATGCGATAAACAGCAAGAATCTTAGCCTCTAAATTAAGTTTTAATATCAAAATAGATAAACCATTACTAACTCTGTTGCATATCCAAGACGCTCTGCTAGAGGTGTGATGCCCAATAAACTGAAGAAGAAGACCAAACCCTAACATAGAAAACGTAATTTAATTTATGTTATGGAAGCTCATGGTGAGAATTTGCAAAATGATATAGTACGCGATGAAGTTCCCATTAAAAAAAAATGCAAAAGAAATCAACCAAAACAGCTCCGCGTTGACTTTGTCCTAACAAAATCTTTATTTCAATTTTCTTATGTGGTTCCATCTAAGCGAATTGTATGACATTCTACTCTTTACAAACTTTATTCTCCAAAAGTTGAGAAGCTTGTATGCTTCTTACATGCTTTCCAGTCACATAATGTAGGAATATAGCCAACGGGCCAAATGGCAGCAACACGTTGATCTTTGCTTTAATTAAGACAATGTAGATACTCCTGAGAGGTCTTTTCCACATGAGGCTATAAATTCGCGACTTTGCAGCATCCGAACGTGAATGCAAATGAGCAATCTCAAAGTCCAAGGGATGCACTTTCCTTTTGGCTGGTGATGAGCTAAAAGGGATCTCCTCATCAGATTCAAGGCCTGCGTTCTCCTCAATGGATCCCATCTGCAGGAGCAGATTAGCAAGCAATTTAAGTGCAAATACATACAACGACAATCAGAAGACACATCTCGTCTTTCATCTCCTGTTTTAGTAGAAGAGGAACAAATTTTGCTATCATAACATTTAGTGGAGCAAAAAAGAGCTATGTGGCTCGTATATTTATGTCTTTGCTGCATTACTTAACCAAGAAGTTTCACTGGAGGATAAAAAATAAAAATAAAAAAACCACTTTCGTCGCCAAAGAAAAATATTTAAATTATTAAAAAGAAAAAATTTACAGGCAATGCAACTTCCATCCTCTCTCAGATTAGAAATGATCCCTTGCACCAAAAATTTCACCATCGTAGAGTCCGACTCGTACCCAATTGAATTGAGATCAAATTTAACATTTCCCACTATTTTTGCACGCATTCCAGAGAGAGAGAGACGGGGGGGGGGGGGGGGGGGGGGGGGGAGAGTTGAAACACTAAATGTTCATTTCTCAACATAAAAATATGTAAAAACCAGGTCTACTAGGTGGTTGCAGGCATAGTCCATCAGTAATTCCACACTGACTCCAACACAAGTTGTAGAATTCAAACCTCCACACCCCAGAGTTCAAAAAAGGAGGCTTCTATAATGTCAAAGATTTCACGCTTTGTAATGGAAACAGAAGAAATTTATTCGGAAAGGAAATACTGTTAATTGGACATGTTTGGTTGACATAAAGAAACAAATGGTAACTGTTAACCGCTTTTTTCTGAACATCCAAATCTAATATACAATTTCTAGACTTTTAACTAGAAAGAAGGACTCCAAATATTCAATTACCATAAAAGCGAAAAAAAGAGACCCGGGGGGGGGGGGGGGGGGGGGGGGGGGGGGGGGGGGGGGGTGGGTGTTGTGGTGGAGAGGGGCTGGAATTTGAAATTAAAATACTCAGTTGAGGAAACAACTCTATTGGGGAAAAATATATATATATACACACACACACACACACACACACACACTCACACACTTATGACCAATTTGAATTTTTTTTTTTTTTTTATAACTTGGAGTTGAGTGACTCAACCTATGTACCTTTAGGTAGAGTTGGATGCAGTATATTATCCCTAAGTTATGCCTACAGCCACACCAATTTAGGTTTTTCTTTAAAAAGGAAAAACAAAAAACAAGAATTCCCATCTTTTCGATGAAGGGCATACATTACAAAGTGATATTGGGTTTTCCATAGTTATAAACGGTAACCAAAGAAATAAAACAGCACAAAAAGGGAAAGCCATATGGTTTAACATTTATTTAAGCAATTATAAATGAAAAGAAAGGATTTAAAAAAAAAAAAAAAACTACTACCTTTTTTGACAAAAGGGAAAGAATGCCCAATGCCCAGCAATGGTATTAACAGATCAAACCGAATCCAAGCACAGTATAAAGCACAGATACATAAACTGAGAACTTTAATTCCAAATCAGAATCGGATTCGGATTTGATCCGGCGAGTGAAGAGAGAGGAGATGAAAGAGCCTGTGTAGTCCGTAGCAAAACTTAAAGCAAAGCAACGGAGAGAGACAAAGAGAGGGAAGCTACAGAACAGAAGCTCGGTTAACTGGCTTTCTTTCTTCTTCTTCTTCTTCTTCTTGATCTACGTCTCTCTCTATCTCTGATTCGATTGATTTCCAAATGAAAAAGAAGAGAGAGGAAATGGCGTCGGATGGCCGGCATGGAGTTAAGCACCAAGTTATCTATGGAAGTTTCCTCGAAAGAGCGCATTTATTGTTTTTTTTTTTTTATGGTAAATTACAAGGTTGTCCCTAAACTTTTAACTTAGTGTAATTTTAGTCTCTAAACTTTTTTTCATAGCTAAAATACCTAAAACTATTAAAATATTACTATAATAATTCTTTACATTAATTTTTATATGTAATCAATTTGCTAACATCATTTTTATACCAAATTACTAACGGATTCCGTCAAAAAATTATATAAAATAACTATTGTAGCAACATTTAAATTATTTATGAGCATTTTCATTTTTTTTTTGCCAGAATAACAATAAACTATACAAACATTGCTACAATAATCTTTTTTATTAATTTTTAAATGGAATCATTAGTTAGCACTACTTTTTGATCAAATTACTAACAAATTTCGTCCAAAACTTAATAGGAACGACTATTATAGTAACATTTTAACAATTTAAGAGCATACCAATTACGAAAAAAATTCAGATACCAAAATTATATAAAGCTAAAAATTTATACACATTTGGTGATCAGGTTTAAACTGTATTTTTTTATCTCAGTTTTTATCTTTTTCTGAAAAAGTTTTTATCTTTTCTGAAAAGCCATTAAAAATTTTCAATTCAAACTTAAAATTTTCAATTCAAACTCATTCACCAAATAGGCTAATTTATCCCTCTTTTCCCCCTTTCTTTGTACGACTTGGATTTGAAAATCAACTTCTTCTCTTTCTTTCTTTCTTTTGTTTTTGTTTTTTTTTATTTTTTGTTTTTTTTCCCCCTTAACTTGAGATCGGCTTAATTCATAATCTATATATTCTCATTTTTATTTTCATACCAAAAACAAAATCATTTTTAAAACAAATTAAAGCAATGATTAATTTTACGAATGTCCTAGAACTATGTACTCTATTTTCATTTTACCCCATAAATTATCAAAATCATTCATCATGCCCTTTAACATATACAAAACCATTCAAATTACCTTCTCCATCCACTTTCGTCAATAAGACTAACGATTTTGCTAATGTGGTAAGCCATTAAATATAAGTTGAAGATTTTCTAAAATCTAAAACCTTTATTATTAACTAATCTAAAACAACTAACAGATTTCATCTAAAATTTAACAGAAAAGACTATTATAGCAACGTTTTTATTAGTTTAAGATCATTTCAGTTGCTAAAAAAAAAAAAAAAAAAGGGAACAGGTACTTAAGTTGCACAAACTTAAAAGTTTAAAGACTAACCTAGCAATTTACCCATTTAAAAAATGTTAAATTTCTGATAGAATTTTAAAATTTAAAACAATTGAGAGAAATCTCTTAATATGAAAATGTTACTATGCAAAATAAGTGTAAGAGTTGGTTATGAAAAAGGAGTTTGTATTTTTCATCTTAATTCTAAAATGAGATATTTTTATGCCTAAATAAACATTTTGTTCATTTCATTTATAATAAGATGGGTCAAGTATGCGAAACAAGCGCCTTCTTGATAACTTGAATTTAAGAAAAATTCTACAATGGGGTAAGTCTCCTTTATCCAATCAATAGGGTAGAATTTATCGACCTCAAATTATCTTCACACGGTTTAAATTAAATGTATGTATCATAATTATTGTAGAATTCAAATGTATGTTCACGCTTGAAATCAAGAAAAAACAAAACAAAAACCTTCTGCTACTCAAGGAGGTCACTGGCGATCTAAAAATTTTTCAGCTCTGCTGGGGTGATCGGCTGATGGCCACTTTCGACACAAGATCTGTTGACCCAACAAGATTTGGGGTGACTTGCAGTTGGACAACCATTGCAATTATCGGCGCTAGACATGAATGGGTACAAGATCTAGTCATCCAACTCATCTAACCGAATCAATCAAATCCATCTGAAAAAATTCGGATATTTAAATATTATTGAATCAGATTTGGATGATATTTTTTGTTCATCCAATTGGATTGGATTGGATTGAATTGGATATTGGATATTGGATGTGAATTTTAAAAATCCAATAAAACCAATTCAATCCAATATACTTCTATTATATATAAAAATGACTGTATATATCATATTATATGGAGTTTTTTTTTTTTTTTTTTGGTTAAATAAGTTTCCTTTGGCCTTTTTTATTTGGCCTGTCTTTCCTATATGTTACATAATTCCTTCCTCTCAAAATTCTCGCACAATTCACTAACTCTTAAACATCACTTTCTTTGCACCATTGAAGACCCACGAGCCATCGTCCATTGTCCAGCTCCAACCCTACCCATCTTCTCTTTTCTTTATGTCCTTTTAACGTTAAGTTCACTGTCACATCTTCTATGTCTTAAGACTTTGGACTTAGGATATTCTATGCTACCATGTTGGGTATTTTCTTTTTGTTTTTGTTTTGTGTAATGAATGGACAATTAAATTGGTGTGATTAAGATGTGATCTATTATTTTGAGTAAGTTTATGAAATTTAACAGATTTTAATAAGTTCTTGTTAAAGTTTAAGTACAATCCAATCATCCAATCCAATCCAACCAAAAAGATTTTAAACTGGATTGGACTAGATGATAATGTGCATTGGATTGGTTGGATTTGAAAAGAGTTTTTCATTATTGGGTTGGATGACGGGTGCTAAAAAATGTTGGTTTCAATCCAATGCCCACACCTAGCGCCTGTGGATTAACAGGGATTGCGAGCATCGGATTGTGGGTCATGAGTGTTTCTGGTGACTAATAGTGAGTTGGACCACTCCGAATGGGTCTCACGCTTCTCCATCGACAGCTTCCAGTATGAGAGTGAACTACCCATAGCAACATTGCTAGCCCCGCCACCATCGCCCACGTCGCAAGCTCAAAGATCTTCGTTGCCATTCGTAGTCCATCCCTACACTGCCGCCCACCACTCCTCCCTCCATCGCCGCCTGTCGCCCACCCTCTGTCATGAACGTGTCGCGCACTACTGGCAATCCCTCCTCCGTCATGACCCCTCGCCGAAGAGCCACCCGAGTTGCTCGGTGTTTTGGATGATGGATGGGTTGTTCTTTTTTTCAATAGAATCACTTGTAAAAGATTTTACAATTAGTTTCATATATATTTTTTATCTTGACTGTCAAAAGTTGATTTAGTGGTCGAAAATTTTTACTCTATCAATAGGATAAAGCAACCTTACCCCCATTATATATTTTTTTATTTGGTAAACTAAAAAACAATTAAATACGAATGTTACTATCTAAAAAAAAAAATCAATCACCATGTTGTACGATTTATCTTTTCAAATGTTAAAAACTAAGTAGTCGTTTGGTGTATCCACTTGAATTGGAGAATTGAAATTATTTTAATTGGAGTTTAGTTGTGTTTTGAAATTATATATTTGGTTAATTGAAGATAAAAAGTGTAAAAACTTTAAATTTATTTGGAAAATATAAAAATCAACATAATCTTGTTTCGTTTGTTTAGAATATTTTTATAATTTTTTTATTTAAAAAAATTATATTATTTAAATTTGAAATAATAAAATTGAAATAATAAAGTTATGGATTTTGAAGTTTGAGTTTTTAAAGAGTTGAATGAAGCTGAGTTTATTTTAAATTAAAAAAAAGGGCAAAAAAAAACAAGTTTGACTCTAGCAAAGACGTCAGACTTGAAAGTATCATAACATAAAAATTAAGAAGTAATTTGTTAAAAATAAAAAGTTAAAAAAGTGAGGTAGTTCAATGACATGATTGCCTTTATCGTTTATTTTATGACCAAAGGCATATAAATCAAAACAAAAGTCAACTTTTTTTTTTCTCTCTCTCTCTCTCTCTCTCTCTATACCCCCTAGTCTTTGTGAGAGGTTTGCTCCTCCAGGTCATGCGAGTTTGCGTAAGTTTCTCTAATCCTTTGTTGGTAGAATGGAAAACATAATAGAAAAGAAGTTGGAGAAATGATGTAATTAGAAATGATGTAATTAGAAATGATTACTAAGTTTATTTTGATAAGAAAAAAAAAAAAGAAAGGGAAAGAAAAATAAAATGGATATTTTTATGGGGTCCATTAAATTTCATTTTTTTTAAAATTTAGATGGAAAATATAAATCCACCCAAGGATAATTAAAATTATCTTTTTGTCTTTATTTAAAAATAAACTAGTTAAATAAATACATAATAAAGCAATTGTAATAACGGTGATAGTTTTCCCACCTTCTAGATTTGTTTGTTACATATCAGATTTAAGTCTATGTGGTGTTTTAGTTCTGTTAGATATGAATTTAGACGGATTTATTAGTGGTTTCTGTGCTACAGTTGGTAACCTCTCAATCGATCTGGAGTATCCATCGATTGTAGAGGAGTTGTTGAAAAGAGCCTTATGCATGCTCGATGGTAGTATGTTAAGGAACTATCCCGTTTTCGGACCTCAGACTCTGTTTTTCCCTTTGTGCGTCATCATAATGTGCCGATGGTATCAGTTTTCGTTAAGAGTTTTATCTCTGTAATGCGGGGTCAGTCGCATATGTTTGTAATTTTTATTCTAAATTGAATGAAATTTCCCCTTCCAAAAAAAAAAAGGAAAATTAATTTCCTTTCCATCATTTCAATTTTCCATCTATTATTAATTTTCTCTTCATTATCTTCGTTCCTTGCTTTCAAACGGAGTGTAAAATATGGATGGAATTGTTCGGAGATGGAAGAGGCTTCCATTACTGCATAAGAGGAAAGAGCTTTTAGGTGTCCCAGATACTTAGGTACCGCATAAGAGGAAAGAGCTTTTAGGCGTCCCAGACACTTAGGTGGCTGTCGGGTGAGGTTTGGTTTGCTTGGGAAACTCGTCTCACAAGTCCTTCAATCAATGTGCTTTTTGCTGGTTATGGGTGTTTACTATTAACGCAGCGGAATCTATTTTAAAAAATTTTGACTATATTTAGAATCTCACATATTTGTTGTACAAATGATCTACGAAGTACTTTGGTCTTTCGCACAAACGCACAATCCCTGTAACGCGGTAAATCGCCAAGGTTTCTCAACCTTTAGTCTTTCATGCTCTTCTCCCCTCCTGTGGGCATCAATTCAATTCTCAGTAATATCACTTTTTCTCCTTCCAATCCTATGTGATTATAGCCTGCTTTTCTCTAAAAAGTAGAGATTAGGAATCTCAAATGAAATCCAAAAAGAATCTAACATAGCAGACAACTCTAAGGGGATTTTAAATAGCATTAGGTCTAATTGTGTGTCAAGGGAAAAAAAATTTTCCATTTGCCCTTTAGAAGATCTATGCCCACTCCCTGTGTGAGGGGTGGGCGCGCACAGTCTCCTCAGGGATGACTGTCACATGTCATCATTTGTTTGTCCGGTGTAATTTTGATTCTCTAATTTAATACTTGGACAATCATATAGGTCACGTTCATTAATTAAGAATTCAAGAAAAAAGGAAATTAATTCCATGAGAAAATGAATTAAATTACACCAAAATAAACTCTAAAATTCTATTAAAGTGTTTAGTAATCTATCAAGGAATTAATAATCAAGTACTTGAGGAAATAAATTCTTATTCTACAGTTTACTTTCTAAAAAATTAGAAGTATTGATAATAGAATGACTATAGTTACTAAAATAACCTTATATGAAAGACTAAATATATAAAAATAATAATATATTTCGTATAAAGGTTAGTTAATTCTTATTTTTAATAGACGGAATTTAATTTCATAAGTGATAGGTATGAGACAATTCCTATTTATCAAGAAATTTAATTCTTTATTTTAAAAAGAGATCCGTGTAATTTAATTCTCAAACACGAAAATAAACACTAAAATTCAAGATCATGAATTTAAAATATTTTTAACAAATTGGATTAGTGATTAATAAACACACTCAAAGTTAATTTTGAAACCAAAAAAAAAAAAAAAAACTAATATTTATTTATTCCAAACTAATATTAATTACTGCACGGTTTTTATTTTATCCAGCAAAACAAATGTATTTCCATATAACCGATACTTATTTAGTCACATACAATGTACATGACATATACATCTATCAACGGAACGCATAAACTAGTCTCTAGGTGTCCCAGACACCATGACGGTCATTTAACCAACCGTATCAACTGGACTGTTGATGGCCGGCTTTTAAAGCAGTGTTCCCTAAGATATATTGGTCAATTAGTAAGCTAAGAATATTTATTTATCTATTCAGAGATATTATAGAGCTTGCATGAGCATCAAGTAGACATATGTACTCGAAGCTTCCAAATTTGTATTTAATTTGAAGCCGATTTTTAATCAATTAATCGGCTTTATTAAATTTGGCTTGAGTCCATTTTTGTTAGTAATTTTTGCTCCCTACTGATTGGAAGGAGTTTCATACGTAAATCATTCTTGAAGATCTTATGATGTGTGCATAAACATAACAGCTTGTGGGGAGAAGAAAATAATAAAGAACTTGTGCTAGAAGCTATTATTAATGTCAAAAATAATGTGCCATAACTATGTGGATGAAAGTGAAAATTACTGTACATAACATCACAAATTAAAGTTTTCAGTAAACAAAAATTTTGAAATTCTACTAAAGCTTCCATATATTTGCAACACTTTACCGCAATGCCATCAAAACCATGTTTACAATACAAATTCATATCCTTACCAACTACAACTAGTAACAATATCTTTGCATTTAGAGAAATACAATTAGTCGGGGGGGGGGGGGGGGGGGGGGGGGGGGAAGAAGAGATCCAAGCAGTTCCTTATTGGATTTGATTCTATTCTCTTAAAATTCCAACAAATGAACGGACTTGCACCTTATAGCATGACTGAGAAAGTAAGTAAGCTTGCGTTCGGTTCACAAGTTGGAACATTGAAGTTGTTTGTTTTTTTTTTTTTTAAATAATTAGTCTAAATAGTCCCTGAATTCTTTCAAAAATGATTGTTTAATTTTTTTTTTTTTTGTTGAGATGACCGTAAACTCTTATTTTTTTTACCGTTATGGTCATTTCCGTCAAAAACCGTTAAATTTCTAATGAAATCTTGCATAAATCATAATTTTTGTAGTAAAAAGACTAAAATAACCCTTGATTTTCTATTTTCTTACTCATTTACTTTCACCCTCATTTTTTATTTCTATTTGTTTTCCTCAAACCACAAAACAAAAACAAAAACAAAAACAAAACAAAACAAAACAAAAAAACAAAAACAAAACAAAAACAAAACAAAACAAAACCAGAAAATTAACCCAAACCTAGAACTTAGCATCTCCCCCCTTCTTCGGCTTCACCGAGCTCACCCCTCCCTCCTTCGCCGTCGCCGAACTTAGCTGTAACAACCTGACTTTTCATACCGTTAACTAATTTACTTATTTTTAGTTAATATAGTCTTAATACTTGTTTAAGTTTGATTTTAAAAATACATAACTTTTTTTTTTCTTTTTAAAAACAAATCATACTTGTACTTGAAGAGTTTAATAAACTAAAATAAAAAACCTTAAAGTATTTAAGTACTCATACTAGTTTAGTAGTACCGAAATATTGAAAACAAAATTTTAAAGATAATTGATACAAAATAATTTAAAAAATCTAAATGCGAAAATTAAATTTGTGGTGATATCCCACTCCCTTCCTTCATCACTTTCACACTGCTTCGCCAGTACAAAAAACATCTAAGTAGCGAGCTGTTTACCTGTGTTACCTGCAGCATGAATATACATATATGAGTTTTCACTCAGCAAGTACAAACTATATCTCACAAAACATTTTTATAAAATCATATTATCACACTTCACAACATGAATGTTCAAAAATACATGTGATCTATGTATGTTTAATTATGTTTTATTATATACATGTCTTGTCTACTTAACAGTTCTTGTGTACGTACCCATATGTGCGCAACCAAAGGGGAGTTGGGGGAATAACCTCCAAGGTCATATTTGTAACTTTCGTTCTTATCATATCCTCCTAACTAATTAGAGGTTGGTATGACACTTTATCCTATCTTTCATTAGTTTCATTCTTATTAATTGTAACAATATGTAGATTTACATATCACTATAAATCTATTATTATGGCATAGTTATCTGTGAGGCATGTTGATCATATTAGTACAAGAAAAATTATGTACATCAATTGCTTAATCAAAGCAATATATATCATTCGTATATTCACCACATCATCAAGACAATTCATAGCAAATATAGGACATCAACAAGAAAACATTTTGTTCCATACTATAGGTAAAGTTTGTAGTTATTTTTCGTATGTGCTTAAACTTCCTGAGTTATACTTCCTACTATGCAAGTTTGGAAAATTATTCTGATTTAACAATACATCATTATTAGATTAATCTTACCTCATTATATTATTTTATTTATTTATTTATTTATTATAAATTATGGTGAGCTTAATTTACTTGTATCATAATTAACCTTAATAGTTAATTTATATTAATTATTAAGGTTAAATAAATTTCTATTAATTATTATTTAATTAATTTAATTATACTTAATTTAATTTAATTTAATCTAATTGATTAATTAATTAATTAATTAATTAATTAATTAGGTAGTACTTAATTATTACTAGATTTAGTTGAGTAATTATATTTAAATTACATAATTTTAATTGACTAATTAATAATTATATCATTAATAATTAATTATGTTACTTAAATATTCTTTCTCATATAATAATTATCAGTTATTAATTCTCATATTAATAATTAATAATTAGATTATTCTAATAATTAATGTTTGATTAATAACTAATTAATCATTCATAATTATATTAATAATTATATCAATGGTTAATGATTAATTAATATCTAATTAATGATGTATTTTAATTATGTAGTTATTGAATATAATAACATTGCTTACACAACTAATTATTACTTATTAACTCTTATAATTAATTAAATAATAATTATTTATTTATTTTAATTAATTACTAATTAACTTTACTAACATAATTATACTTTATTCTATTTTTGTTAATTTATTAGTTTATTAATTCATTTCTTAATTAATTAATCAACCTACATCACCTTGGTGACTAAGAGTCCCTAATTGTATACTCTTAAGTGGGTTTTCTTTTATAGATTATTAGGCTTTTAAGGCTCATTTCCACTAGTAGTTCACATTAAATTGGGCTAAGGTAGTCTCTTGTTGTATGTCTAATAATTCTCTAGTTTACTCTGTCGTGACCCATCTAAAAATTTGTGATTTAACTTCATAAGGTTAGGGTTTTTTCACATTTAGTTGATCATGCACTTAATATCAACTCATTTCATCAATAAATATGTCTATATATTATGACTTACCCTTATGTCACATTTTAATGTTTAGTTATTTTGTCAATGTGAGATCTTAATTTTTTAAGATTTATTTAAATTTGAGTATAATCACGTTTTAGATACTTAATGACTCATTAGAAAGCTTGAAGTATCTAGTTTCTATTCTTATAATTTGTTTTCCAAGATTTTAAGGGTTTCAAACATTAATGTGAACGCTTTCCTAAGTATCTCATGGTAAAATATCAGTTTACTAGATTACAATCTAATATTATGTGATTTATTAAAATTTATGTACATATCCATTTTAAACGTATGATAACTCATTGCAAAGCTTGAGATGTTTATTAGTTATTTCCTTTGGTTTTTGAGGGTTTCATAACGTATACTTAGGTTTTGTTACTGTTAGTCCTATGTATGTACCATATTTCTAGATTTATGGATAAAATCAGAAAAAGTATAACAATTAACTTACAAGTCCAAATAAGGCAAAAGATATATCATTGGAAAGCTTATGGTGTCTAGTTTATAAACTAGAACAGATTTTCAAAACATTATGGTTTACTAAATCAAAACTTATAGAACCCGTGACTGGCAGTAAAACCTTTTGGTTTGTAGTCTTAACTTATAAAATTCACTAAACATTGCATATTTATCTATTTGAAGTGTATGATATCTTGTTAGAAAGCTTAAAAAATTTAGTTTTTAGATCTATAACTTAAAATCGAAAATTTTGAGTTTAGCAAATTCGGAGTTTAGTAAACCAACTTCAAAGAAATTTTAGTTTTGCATGCTAGATTGTAAAAATCATAATAAATAACTTCTAAGTCCAAATGAGGCTCAAGATAACTCGTTGGAAAGCTTAACATGTCTAGTTTATAGATCCATCATCTACAGTATCATTAAGAATATTTATTTTGTTTAAAGTAACAATATAAACAACTGCAGTCCACAAAATAACCAAAAACAAGGTTTAGAGCCACAAACTTCTACTGGTTACAAAACTAGTCATACAAACTCATTTTAATCCAACAAAAAGCTCAAAGTATAAAACCTTAAACCTAAAATCATGCCATGGTCATTAGCTTTCATGCCAAGTATTTATTTTTATGAAATGGAAATTTTTCATGCTTCAGGTTTTGTAGAAAAACTATATTTTTTTGTCTAGGAAAAATCCGACCGACTTAACCTATCTAGTACAAAGAGATTGTTATACCTCTTGACAGAGCCTTGTTTAGACCTTAAAAGCCTCCCTTGTACACACCCAACCTATTAAGAATAAATACTTAGTACAAAGCCCTTGAACTTGAACACAACATTTTTTTTTCCTTTGCAAAACACAAGGAATAAATACCTTTTTTTACCTCTAGATGACTTAGTATCTTTGTGGGGTTGTGTGCTAGCTTAGGGGTGAGTGTGAGAATGGTTGAAAATTTGGTGACTTTTGAGGAGAGAAAATCAAAGGAATAGAGGGTGGTTTGGTAGTGGAAAATGGAGAGAAAAGTGTGGTTTTTGCTTGGTAAAAGGCACTAGGTATTAGGGTTTCATTCTAAACCTTTTATAGGAAAACTTTTGGGTATTTTGAACCATTTTTAAACTCATCTTCAGAAGCAAAAAGGTTTTCCCCAAGCCTTGTGTATGTATGTGGTGATTTGAATCCCCTTTGACCAACTAAAGACCATTTATGAGATATACTAGTATGTACATGTCCTAGTGTGTCATATTTTCCTTCTTTTGTGCATGCAATCTCTTGGAGACTTGGACATGCTTGGTCTCTTACCAAAACTTATATTAAGCCTCTCAAAATTTTGGCTTGAAATTGCCAAAACCGATCCCCTCCCCCCCACCCACACACACACAGAGAGTATCCACTCTAGGGCTATCTTCTCTATTTTGGTCCCTTGGATCAAACCACCATTGGCTCATCACCATTGATTTATTTCCTAATCTCTACCATGGTTCTAAAGCTAGATTTTCTACACTAAAATGTTGGCAATGGAATTTCTTCCATGTTCTTTTATGTGCCACATAAGGTTGACATAATTTAATTGTAGATTTAGCTACTAATTTGTGCTAATCAACACTTGATTTAATTATGATAAATTCTAATTATTCATAATGTAAAATAAGATTATTCATCATATAAAATAAGATTATTATATCTAATAATCTTAACTTAAGTGACCCACAAAAATTGTTAATGTCACTCACCACCACAAGAGCACTTAATAAATTACTTTTCTTAAAGTCTTGAAACACAATATCATTCATCACATATGTAGTGTTTGGATTAGGCACTATAATTGAGATGATACATGTTCTTTATGAAATTTCTAATAGATGACATAATTTGGAACTTTGTAACTTGAATGTGGCATAAAATGTAAAAATGTATTAGTGTTTCGGGGTTTCACATCACCCCTCCCCCCCTCCCCCGCAAACTCAACCCAGCCCAAGACCCCCTCCTTCGCCATCGCCAAGCCCGAGCCCCCTCTTCCCGAACTCAAAACCTAGCCTGAGACCATTTCCTTCGACATCGCCAAACCTAAGCCGCCCTCCCCCCCGTCCGCCATCGTTGAGCTCAGCCCCAACCCCCTCCCCCCCCCCCCCCCCCCCCCCACAGAACTCAAAACCTAGCTTGAGCCCCTCTTCCTTCACAGTCGCCAAGCCCCCGCCCCCCAACCCCCCCCCCCCCCCCCCGCTCTCCCAAACTCAAAACCCAGTCCTCCTGCCCCCACCATTGTCGCCGAACACTAGTGCCTCCTCCCCCCTCTAGCACCACCGCCGCCGACGAACACAAGCACCACCCCCCACCGAAAAGGGTTCAAAACCCAAATCCCCCCAAAACGAACTCAAACCCACCACCCTCCCTCCCTCCCTCGTTGTCGCCGAACTGAAGCTCCTGGCACTCGAAGCTGCCTCGCCACCTCACTAAGGTCCGTTTTCTGGGTTTTTGGATCTAGTTTTGGGTTTTTTTTTTTAATTTGCAGGGTTTAGGTTTTTGCTGCTACATCTGAGGGAGGAAACGAAGAGAGAGACCTCCCCTGCTGTCACTGAACTGAAGCTCCCTGAGCTCAACGCTGCCTCGCCAAGAGAGAGAGAGAGAGGGAAAGAGAGAAATTTAATTTTTTAATATTTTTTTTATTTTTGTTAAGTTAATTATTATTAAATTACTAAAGTACCTTTTTAGATTTGAACATGCATTGCACATGCAAGATTCCGTTAGAAATTTAATGGTTTTGGACAGAAATGACTATAACAGTTAAAAAATAAGAGTTTAGGGTCATCTCGACTAAAAAAAAAAAAACATGGACCAAATCGTCACATTTGAAAGAGTTCAGAGACTATTTGAGCCAATTACTCTTTTTAAAAACTAGTTACGACTCTTCAATCCTTCGACAATTTTAAAAGATATCCAAATTCGAATAACTCTGATAAAAAGAGTTAAATTAGTATTATTCTAAGAAAATTACTAAAAATTTAACTCTTTTTTTCATTTTTGCAATCCTCTCAATTTTGAACCCCACCCCTCTTTTTTTTTTTTTTTGAAAAAAAAAATTAAAGGAAGAACTTTCATTGAACATAACTCATGAGTGGGATATTCATATTATAGTTGAAATCGAAGGGATATATTTTTTTCCCCTAAATAAAATTTTATGGAATTTTAAGATGATCTTATCTTGAATTTTGAAACCTTTTAAGCATTTGTTTTTCTTTTTCTACCTTCCGCTACTGTCCTATGGTCATTTCAAGCCACTCGGCAATATGTTTTTGTTTTGCTGCGTATATAGAGAGTTACAAGCCTATGGTAATTAGAATCATATGCTTGATCCTATGGTCATTTCACGCCCACCTATATTGTCCGGGTCTTATAGTTCAACCCTCATTCTGAAGGGAAAAAAAAAAAAAACACACACACACACACAATACTAATAATAATAATAAATAAATAATTATTATGATTACTATTATTTCTCGTTGGTTTTCAAAATGCTAATCTTATATGTCCATTTGTATTGCGGGCATTGGAGACACAATACACATGTACGTTAGGTAGTGAATAATGAATACATTGAGTTGTGCTTATAACAAAAATTGACCTTCAAAATGTAAAAAGTCAAAACATGAGATCTTGGACTTTAAGACGAGACATAGCATGCAAACGAGAATACATTTTTCCCTATAAGAAGAAAAGGGTTAAAGATAAGGACTTCAAGATATCAATAACATCAACCAAGCAAAGGTTACACATTTGTGAAGTCACGATTCAGATTCATATTCAGTTTTTTTCTCACAATAACTTCTTCTAAAGGTTACGTATTAAAAGCCTTAAGCGCCCCCCCCCCCCCCCCCCCCCCCCCGCACGATGACGAGGCCCTCCCCTCCTGAGGCCCGCGACCCCGGGCGATGGACCACCCACCCACGAGCCCGATGATCCCAGGCGACGACCTACAACCGACCCTGCGGCTCCCCCGACGACGACAAGCCCCCACCCCACCGATGTCGAGTAGCCACCCCCCTAATCTTTCATTGGTGAAGATCTGGTTTTTTTTTTATTTCTTTTTTTATTATTTATTTAATTTTTTAATTAGTCTATATTACTATGAAGTAATGTGTATGATAATTATAATGCACAAATAATATTTCTAACGTTTGATCATATCTAAACTGTTTTAAAATGAGCTCTACTAATAACATATATAAATGATATTCTAAAGACTTACCCACTTAAAAATACATTTTTACCAAAAAAAAACAGAGAAATATCCCTTTTATCCCAAAATAATAACAATAATAATAAACAAACAAAAATATACTTTGGAGGAACTTCATGGTGTAAGCTAAGTAGCTGACCCCCTTAATAGTAAATTACCAGAAAAGCTATACCGACAAACAAAACTTATTTTCTCGCAAGTACAAAATTATCACCCCCCCACAAAAAAAACAAAACAAAAAAAAAAACGAAAACTTACGGTATTAGTTTAATTCAATAATTAAAATAACCATTTAAAAAAAATAGCAGAACATATAATAAGGTAAAAATATAGGTCCTCTAACACGTTTTATCATCAAGTAAGCAATGCTCTTTATTCAAAAACTTGTGAACTTGGATCCACGGACACCTTATGCCAAGTAATTCGTAATTTTGTTATAATTAACTCGATTTTCTCCTAAACGCTGTGATTTGCTGTAAACCTCCAACACCTCATGCTTTTAATTAACTTTTTGGTAAGCAAAAAGTAATT
Organism: Ficus hirta; assembly: GCA_038430175.1. Classification (NCBI taxonomy): domain Eukaryota; kingdom Viridiplantae; phylum Streptophyta; class Magnoliopsida; order Rosales; family Moraceae; genus Ficus; species Ficus hirta. The sequence continues at coordinate 2,434,438 of CM076595.1, read as the reverse complement.
TATCAAACTGTACAAGTTGCTAAAACCCCCACCAGCAAATATAAAAGCTAGTTAAGATGGCAATCGTTTCCTAGAACAACCAAAGAACCTATCGTATACCGAAATTACCAAATTAATTATTGTAATTTTGCCAATGGATACAATTAGACCGCACATGAAAATATCTTGAAAATCTAAACCAGAAGACAAAATTGATGAGCTCTAAATAAATTATAATAAACCAAATCAAATGAAATGGAAGGGCTTAAAAACTTGAACTCAAAGATGTACTATTAGACTTATTTTTAGTATTTAATATTGTTAGACCTTTTTTTCTTTTTTAATGCAGGGTGCTAAATAACCGTGGTGACATTTTTTATTAAAGAGCATTGGGACTTGTTATAAGTAGTAGGTCGATGATTGCTCATAAGAGAACTAGGGTCATCATTACAATTCGAAATCCAAAGGTATCAAACACCCGGTAGAATCGCAAAAGAAATAAGCAATCAAATACCATTTTTTTTCCCTTTAGAAAAAAAGAAATACCAACTAGACTTCTTGGAAAAAAACAAAACAAAAACAAAAAACAAAAAACTAAACAGAAAGGGGGAAATGCCAATCACAATTAGATTGCACCGTTAAATGAAGCCCTCATTTAACATACCAGAATCCAAGAGCGAGTTAAAACAACAAAAGAAAAAAGAACCCCACAACTGGTTACCAAAATTGCATAATCAACTAAACTTGCATTCGAAATTGATGGGCATAAGAATCACGAAAAACATATTACAGACGAGTACACTCATCACAAATGGTATCAAACAAAGCAAAAGACCCACCTATAAAGGCAACATATATGGAAGGGTAATTACGATTGAGCAAATGATGAACTCACTCATTTAACAATTAAGTGATAGAAACAAGGAATTAGTTAAGCACATAGAGGTTTAAAAAAAAAATGATAATAAAAAAAAAAAAAAAAAGAAAAGAGGCAAGAAGGAGAGAAAGAAAAAGAGAATATATCTATAGGGATGCAAGTGTAATCGCAATGATGATAGGCAAAAAGAGATTCGTTCCCATTAAAACTACAAACGCCACATCTACAGATATCAAATCTACCCACTATCCACAATATATTTAGAAGCTCGTATCAGAGATTTTCTTGATTCTTCCTAAAAATACCCAACTAGAAGAATTTAACCAAAATTGGAAAAAAAAAAAAAAAAAAAAAAAAAAAAAAAAAAAACAACAACAACAAAAGAAGGATGGCGGATGGCAAAAACCGCTCTTAATCCGTTTTAGCCTCTTATTTATTCTAGTCTGTGACTTGTCCAAACGGAATTTATTTATCTTCATTAAAAAATGTCAGATTGATTTGTTTCTGATCGAAAAATGAATGATTGATTGATTTGTTTCTAAGCAGACACTACAATACCAGGCAAAGTTCTATCTTCTTCTTTTTTTTTTTCTTTTTTTTTTTTTGAGATTTTTGTTTTTCTTCATACTGACGAAATCCAACGGCCCATCATATCAAAAATTACACAAAATCATTACTATCATTGTTAAAAACAAAATAAGCAGAGGAGAAAAGAAAAAGGAAAAACAAAGAAGGAAAATTAATTTAACAAAGTAAATAGGGGCAAAAATTACAAGAAAAAAAAAAAGGAGCAAAAAACAAAGAAAGAGGACTAATAAGCTAATGGTAAAGGAGCTAGGCTAGGAAGGAAGTGGGCGTGGAGGAGGTAGAAGTTGATGGACATTGTTGTGCACCTGATTCTGTCCAGCGGTGTTTTGCGTGATGAACGGATGCCTCAGCAGCATCGGCGCCGTCCACCGTGTGCCCGGTTCTCTCTTGAGGCAACACGCGATGAAGTCTCGGAACTCCCTGGAAGCGGTGGCCGGAGCCTGCGGTGGCTGCGACATGCAGATGGCGCACATCAGGCTGGCCCAATCGCCCCCCCTCCCGACGTCGAAGGGGAATCTGCCGAGATAAAACTCGAGGATGCTGACGCCGAGGCTCCAAATGTCGCCGGCGTAGCCGTCGTACTGGCCGTGGTTGAGATCGGTGTTGATCCTCTCGGGGCTCATGTAGGCGATGGTCCCGACGGAGGAGTTGCACGGGTCCATGGTCTGTTCCAGGACCCGGCTGACTCCGAAATCAGCGATCTTGACCTGCTTCCTCGCGTTGATGAGGAGATTCGACGGCTTGATGTCGCGGTGGACGATGCGGCGGCTATGGAGGTAGGCTAACCCACGGAGGGTTTGGCGAGCCAGGTCAGCCAAGTCCTGCTCGCGCGGGATCTTCTGTCCCTCCAGGGATCCCCGGTCCATGAACTCGAGCAGGACCTGGATTTCTCCGTTGTGGTCGAACATGTCGTGGCACTTGACCACGTTTGGGTTGTCGACGTCGCGAAGGATCTCGATCTCGCGGCAGATCTGGAGCCGGACCGACTCCTCGTGGTTCCCGTAGATCACCTTCAGCGCGTAGAGCCGTCCTGTCGGCTTGTGGATCACCTTATAGACCGTACCGCCGGCGCCGCTTCCGACGCGGCTCAACCGCTCCAGCTCCGAGAAGAGGACGAGCTGATTACTCTTGTTGCTGCTGGAGTTGTGGTTGTGGTTGTGGTTGTTGTTGTTGTTGTTGTTGTCGTTGTTGATGTTGTTTGGGTGATCGTGATGAGAAGATGAGGGAGCGGAGGACGGCGGAAGAGGAAGAGGGACGGCGAGAGCTGGGTCTCTCTGGGGGAGGGGTAGGGTTAGGTCGGGACGACGTCGTGCCTTTCTGGTGGCGGTGACGGCGACGGCGACGGCGGCGGATTGGGAGGCCATCGGGCCTGATGGCGGCGGGGGTTGAATCGGTCTCATGACTCACCTTCTTGAATCGGTCGAATCGGAAACAAATGTTTCTTCTTCTTTCTTCCTCCTCCTCCTCTTTCCTTGCGTTGAATTTGACAACTTTCTTTTTTCCTTTGTTTCTTTTTTTTTTTTTTCCCTCAGAGAAAAAACAAAATGAGAGTGATCATTTTTTTAATTTTTGTATATATATATATATATGGTGTGTTGGAGATAAACAACAAGCTCAGCGTCTGATTCCTGGATTTAATAAAGAGCGTTTTGGTGTTTAATTTCTTTTTTTTTTTTTCTCTCTCTCTCTCTAGAAATCAAAAAAAAAACCGAGCCATAACTTGGGGAGGGACTAGAGAGGGAGACAAACAGAAAGATAATTTTTCTACAGAGAGAAGGGGGGTGGAAGGAGGAGGAGGAGAGAGAGAGTTCCTGAAAGAAAAAGAGTGGAAAGAGCAAGAAAATATAAGAAAAAGGGGAAAAAAAAATTTTGAAAAAGAAACATTAAAAAAATAGTTAAAAAAAAATGGCTGTGAGAGAGAGAGAGAGAGAGAGAGAGATGAATTGGTGAGATAGAGGTTGCAATCAAAAGAGGGAATCGAGATTTTGATGGGCTAGGAATATCCACGCGCTACAAGAGAGAGTAGAAATTACGGCCCATATTATTGGTCGGTGCACATGGGGTCCAGCAAGTGACGCGCCTGTCTTTGAGTCTTTTAGATGCCAAGGGGCAGCAATGAGATTTTGGGTAATCTCGTGGAAATTCAAGGGGCCGTTTGATTGGGAACTTTTTGAGAAATGTCAAAAAATAATAATAATAATAACAATAATAATAATATTGTGTTGGATTGATTTTTATCATTAAAAAATTTTATTGCAAAAAATATTTTATCATGACATCAAAAATATTTTAGTCTATGCTTGATGATTGAACTAAACTCAATTTTTTTATCTCAATTTTTATCTTTTTCTAAAAATCAATAAAATTTAGGGTTTGTTTGTTTGATAGTTCATTTTGAATTAAATTGTACTTTTTTCATCATGTTTTTTATCTTTTTCTCCAAAAGTTTTTTGTTTTTTGTGAAAAAGTTAACCAAAATTACTATTTAAACTTACAAATCTTAACTCAAACTCATACACCAAACTAACCCTTATAACTACTTTTAAAAAATTAACTCAACTCAAACTTAAAAATTTCATCTCATCTCAAACTCAATTCAAATACCAAACGAATCCTTATTTATATATTTAAAATATCAATTTTACTCTTAAGTTATCCAGACATTATACCTTTTGCCGTCTTGGTTGCCAATCGATAACCGCATAATTACCAACCATCGACTGCTTATTAATCGGAAATCACCTAGTTATCGATCGGTATCCACTTAGTTGTCGATTAGAAACTATAGACACTCTCAAATTTTTCAGGTTTTTTTCTCACTAGAATATATATTTAAAAAAAATCATTTGTCGTTGTTATAATGCTTAAAAAAAAGGTTAATTATTGAATTGGTCTCTGAACTTTTAAGTACGTGAGAGTTTGGTCCCTAAACTTTATTTTTTGGAAAAAGTACCTATGAACTTTTAAGTATGTGAGATTTTGGTTCCTAATCTATTTTTTGTTGTTAAAAACCCCTAAACTATTAAAAAACTGTGTGCTTTGGTCGTAATGTTAAATTTTGGACCAAGTTGGGGGTATGACGATGGTGTCACACTGATGTGGGAGGTCACCTCAACTAGCAGAGTACGACGATAAATATTTGTTTTTGAACAAAAGTATTATGTTACTCTAAAAAAATAAAAAAGCTCAAAGCAATATCCAACAAAAACTATCTTTATAAATTGAAAAAAAAAAACTCACAAATCTTTACAAACCAAGAAAAAAATGATAAAGAGAAATAAAAATATTGTTTATTGTGAAGAGATAAATCAGTTTAAAATAAAAGATAATAAATAAAAATAATCTTTTATTTGTCTATTTATGAAAATTTATTTTTTCTGATTACTTATGATTTGGTTTTTTTTTTAATTCACAAAATATTATTTTTTGTTGGGCATTTTTTGAACTTATTGAATTTTTAGGGTAATATAGTACTTTTGTTTAAAAAAATGAAGGGGGAGTTTGGTGAATGAGTTTGAGTTGAAATTTTTAAGTTTCAATAGTAAATTTTTTTGAATTTTCAGAAAAGACAAAAAACTTTTTGGGAAAAAGACAAAAAAAAGTTTGAAAATCTTGGTTTAAACTCATGAACCAAACTCCCCCGAAGTCATTTGTCATTTTCTACGTGCTGAAATGATATTTTCCATCAATGTCACTCCACCATCATACACCACATTCCTTTAAAAAGTTAATTGATGGACCAAAATATACCTTTTTTAAAAGTTACAAGGTATTTTGACCCAAAAAAAAATTAGGAACCAAACTCTCACCAATTTAAGAGTTCATGGGCATTTTTACTAAAAAATAAAGTTTAGGAACCAAACTCTCACAAACTTAAAAGTTTGGGGATCAATCTAACAATTTACCTTAAAAAAAGAGTGTCAGCCTTACTATATCACCTTATGTTATACAATGACCAAAAAAGTTTTACCACTCGAGGTCTGATGCTCCTAAAAAGGACCAAAATGCTTCTAAACCCATAAAAACACTTTGAATGATAATGAAATCTAATGTTATCAATACTTTGATCATCTTGTAGGATTTTTATATTGATGTCTATTTGAGTTATTGGGTTATAGTATGGTTATTTGTTTTCACATGCAAAAACAACATTGATATTTTGAATTTTAATGGGATTATGTTAACTGTGGCTATTTTGCTTGTAAAAATCATATATGTATAATTAGGAACGACTATAAAAATAACATGAATGACCGTGATAAATTATAGAATAACCATCTAGTCATTCCATTCAAATAACAGTCTTTCTTGACTTTAGTTTTTTTTAATAAATGAAAAATAAAAATAACCAAATCAGGGTATTTCTTCATGTATGTTTGGCTCAAAAGCCTCAAAATAACCACAAAAGAGAAGAAATGACGACGAAAATTTGCGGAACAACCAGCTAGTTATTCCTCGTAAAACTTGACTTTGGTGTTTTTTTTAATTAAAAAACAAAACTAACTAATTAAAAGTCTTTCTTCATGTATGATTGGGCACAAAAGCCTCGTAATGACCGCAAAAAAGGAGAAGCGACCATTAAAGTTAACTGAACAACCATTTGGTTGTTCTTTTTAAATAGTCTCTTTTTTGTTTCTTTTTTTTTTTTAAATCAAAATTAATGAAAATAAAGCCTCTTCAAAATGAATAAGTGTAATTTAGCATGGATTAATCTCAAATAGTAAATGATTATATATATTGTCTTGATGTTAACATCATCTTAATATCACAACTAATATGTCATCAATGTTGATGACTAAGTTACATGTTCTTATATTATTTTAAAATGTTAAGTTAAAAGTTAAGTTTTTTGTGACATTATTATTGCTAATAGAACAAAACATTATAAATTTTAACGACACCGTGCAAAAGCCTCAGAACGATCACGAAAAAGAAAGAATGACCACGTAAATTTTTGGAACAACCATTCGGTCGTTCTTTTTAAGTATTGACTTCATTTTTTTTTTTCTTTAAACAAAAAATAAAAATAACTAGATGAGAGTCTTTTTTTATGTATGATTTGCCTCTAAACCCTCAGAACGACCAAAAAGGAAAAGTAACGACCACTAAAATTTTAAGAACAATCATTTGGTCGTTCTTTCTAAATAGTCTCTTTTTTAGCTCCTTTATTAATTTTTTTAACAATGAAATTTAATGAAAATAAAACCTCTTAAAAATAAATAAGTAATTTTTAGCATGGATTTATCTCAAATAACAAACAATCATATATATTGTCTTGAAATTAACATCACTTTAATATCACTAATAATAACTCACCAATGTTGATGACTAACTTATATGTTCTTACACTATTTCAAAAGGTTAAGTTAAAAGTTAGGCTTTTCATGACATTATTGTTGTTAGTAATCCAAAGCATTATGAATTTCAATGACACCATGCAAAAGCCTCAAAATGATCATGAAAAAAGAAGAATGACCACTAAAATTTTTGGAACAACCATTCAGTCGTCCCTTATAAATCTTGACTTTATTTATTATTTTTTTTGTTAAAGGAAAACCAAAAATAACGAGATAAAGATCTTTCTTTTATATATTATTTGCCTCAAAACTCTCCGATAAACCACAAAAAAGAAAGAACAACCACTAAAATTTCAAGAACAACCATTCAGTCGTTCCTTTTAAATCTTGACTTTAGTTTTTTTCTTTAAACGAAAAATGAAAAATTACTAGATGAAGGTTTTTTGTCATGTATGATTTGCCTCAAAAACCTCGGAACGACCACAAAAGAAAAAGAACGATCACTAAAATATCAAGAACAATCACTTGGTCGTTCCTCCTAAATAGTCCCGTTTTTTGCTCTTAAAGGAACATGATAAATGGTTTTTGCATATGCCAACATCTAAGTCATCTTCAACCATAAGTGTTTCAATATTTAAATCTACTTTTGTTTTACACAAAAGTTTAGATTGTGGTAAGTAGACTTGTAAATTTCAAGGGAACAAGATATTTGGCAAAAAAAAAAAAAAAAAATCGTCGAAACGACCAGGAACAACCATCATTTTTCCACATGGTCATTCAGAACAAATGATGATTGTTCCGTCTGAGTCATCTTCAACATTCATCTGTAACAATGACAATCCCCACATTTGTTTTATTTTTTTGATTTTTTTTTTATTTTTAGATTAAATAAACATATACATTTACAAAAAATCCTCTAAAACTACCTTACAAACAACATCAAGCCATAACTAAATTTAGAAGCGTTTTTCCAAAATCCGATTTCTTCTCCCTCTCTCTCTCTTTTTTCCCTTCTTCAAAGCCCTTGATTGTAGAATATTGAGAGTTAAATTTACTGTTGACATCAATCTTCGGGTGTACCATTGTTGCCAGAAAATGAAGTGATTGTTGAAGAATTTGGGGTGGTTCTTGGGTTTCTCTCACATGAATGCCTTCTTTGTTCCAGTCCCCATATTTTGGTTTTTTTTCCCTTATTATGAGTTATTAAATCTAAATATATTTATTTTTTATATTATTTTAAAAGAAGAAAGTCATTTTGCTCATTAAAATTTTTAAAAAGTCATTTTACAAATAAAAGAAAATGAAAAAGTAATTTTGCCAATTGCCTCTTCGCGCCTCCACCAAACAACGCTAACCTGAAGCAGCGCTGAAACTCGACCTTCTTTGCAGCACGAGGATTGCGAAGTCCAAGGTAAAGGAAATCGATCTCCTTGCTGTCGATTTCACATCATCAATCGCAGAGGGGAGACAGGGAAACAAGAGCCATCGGAGCCGGATCTCCTCTATGTCGGCCTGAAGCCACCGACACGGAGAGAGAGAGAGAGAGAGTTGCGTTGCTGTGAAGAGAGAGAGAGAAGAAGTGGGGGAAGTGATAGAAGGAGAAAGTTATAGAAAAATGTGGATAGTTTGGTTTGAATATTCTAGAGATAAGATTAATGTCTAAACTAGATTGTTTAAGTATTTAACTATCAATTTTAAGGACTTGTACTAAGTATTTTGTATTAGGACTTTGTTATTCTTAATTAGATTCCTCAAGCTTTGATTTGGTTTTTGAATCACTTTAAAAGGAGTCAGGTAGCTCAAGTTGTGTTTTTGTCAAATTTAAGCAAAACCGTGAAAACATTGTCAATCTTGAACAATATGTGTTTAACTCAAAACTAGTATTGAAAGGAGTTGAATCTTAGTGAGTTAATTAAATATTAAAAAACTAAACTTCCTAAGCTTTCAAACGACCCATTACATTCCTAATTCGGGTAAGAAAGGAATTTTCTATGAATTTTACAAATTTTGGTCCGAAATAGGGAAAACTGGGGATTTACTCTCTGCCTTTATCTGGTTGACTGGACATCACCCTCCGATTATGTTCCGAATTGCTAGCTCTAGTTAAATGAATAAGTAGAAGTGGATAGAAATAGGGTTGCACAAAACCCACACCGCACCCGCACACCGCACCGCTCACCCTTGGCAGGTCCACGTCATCAACACACCAAACGGTGAGTTGAATCCGCCCACCAACATATTGTAATGGGTGGGTGGCGGATTTAGGATTTTCATGGTGCGTTAAACCTGAATAATCTCTTCACATGTGAATGACGTAATAGGCGGCTGCTTCGATTCACAGTCACAACTTTACAAGAAAGAGTTACAGACTTAGAATTTAATTCTTTTATTTACAAAATCAATTTCAGATGGGACTTGAGCTTTGAAGAAATGACGAAGGAAGTATAAGGCCTAACATTTGCCTCCGTTTGGTAGGAAGGAAAGAAAATAGGAGTAAAAGAAAAATTATGATGGAAAGAAAATTATAAGAAAAAAAAGGATTTTGAGTTTCCCTTTAGTTGTTTTGGTATGAGAAGGTGGAAAGAAAATCATTTTACTTTCTCTTATTTTGTATTGTAAATAAAATCAAAGGGATGAAAGAATTACTTTTAATACAATTACTATTATACCCTTACATTATCAATCATATTTTTGTTTGAAAAATTTAAAATAAACACATGATTTTACTAAAAATGTACTCCATTAAAGACAAATCAAATTTAATACAATGTAACCTATTAGCATACATGTATAAAACAAATGTCATAAAACAATGAAAAAAATGATTATATTAAATAAGAGGTGACAGGAGTAAACCTTATATTCATCTGCTTTCATTTTGGGCTTAAGAAACACTCATTGTTTGAATCGCGTATTTGTTGGGGTTAGACTTCGTCTTCCCATTACGACGTTAGCTTCTAACAGTTTGTCTAACGAACGTCGAACGTATTACTCTTGGGCCGGACCCAACATTATAACATTGCCTTATCATGGGCAACAATCGCTCACATAATTGGGCCAGACCCAATCCATTCCGTTCAAGCTCGAACGATGATCGCTCGTTTAACATGGGCCGGACCCAGTTAATGATTCAAAGTCATTACAATAAAACGCTCGTTCACTCTCGAACGTCGAACCAACAGATCAAACGCGATCTCTATATAAGCTACGAACAATGGATCACAATATCAGACTTGTGTCCGAATTAACGTTCGTCACTCGTATTCGACAGATTGAGACATCTCTCCTATAATCGTCGAACTCAAATATCAACAACGATATTTCATCAATAACCGCCAAGCCCATTGTCCGAGATTAAGGCTTACTCTGGTAACCGTTTGTTCAAAATCTCCAATGGCATGCTTACACGTGTCCCAAGGACATTATCTGAAACTGTCCGAAGCAGTTACGGGCTCAGGCCCATCTTCCTCTATAAATAGAGGAAGACCCCCCACGGGAAGAGGAGGGATTTTTGAATACGGATTCTGAATCTTCATTTTTCTCTTCTGACATACTTTCGCTCTGCCAAAACTTCTCCAGAAATCATCTCGAGAATTCTCAAACCTTCATTGTATTCACAAACATTCATATATAGTGAATTTATTCACTGACAGAGGACGTAGCACCTATTTGGGCGAACCTCTTTATTTCTTGGTGTTGATTTATTTCTTTCTGCCTGTCTTTATTTTCATTTTCTGACATGAAATATCTGATCTTGCATTGCTTTGTCAAATTTCACTACGATGTCCAAGGGCCCAGTCAATCGATTATATCATATTTTCTGTATTAACTCCTGTTAAATTTTGACTGTAGAAAACCAGCATCTACAGTTTGGCGCCCACCGTGGGGCTCTTGGACATCTTACATCGGAAATTTGCAGAACAATCATGGCAGCAGAACATGAACGCCAGGAAGAACTTCCCCAGGGAAGCCCTATCAATCACGAAGAAGCTTCAACCTCTGAAGCAAACTCCCAAATCGCCCATCTGACACGATTGGTCGAGGAACTGACAAAGAAACACGACAGTCAGCAAAGTCAGATGGAAAACATCACTGCAGAGAACCAGATTCTCAAGAACCAGTTGATGTCGAATTCTCAAGCGGCCTACTCGTATTACTACCCGTACTTCGGGTACTCAACAGGAACGAGCGCTGGGGGCTGGAACCCAGCCACCCTACAACATCCCCAAGGTGTGAACACTGGGGGCTGGCAAGCATCCACTTCCCGTGAACAACATGGGACGAACGCGGGAGGCATGCAACGAGCAATTCCTCAACAACGAGCGTCGAGGGCTGCGTACAGTCCTGTGGCATCAATGCAACCCCTATTCACACCTGGGGAAACTCCGGCTGTAAACGAGTGGCGAGCGGAGCAGAGACAGACAGCACAAGGATTCGGCGCCGGAAGACAGACCACACCAGTGCGGCGTTCGACGTCTGACGTACCAGTACCACCAGGTCTCATTCAACAGGAGCCCGCGAACGTTGAAGACCTGATGAGGAGTATAATGTCCGAAGAAATGAGGACATTAGAAGCGCAAATGCAACAGCGCTTCTCCTCGCAAATACATAGAGCAACAACCTCCACACCAGGGTTCGACGACCTTGCTCGTGGTGTCCGCGAGACGCCATTGACAAAGCGGATCACAAGTACAATCACCCCCAAGTTCAGCAACGTTTCTTTTCCGCAGTTTGACGGAATGTCAGACCCACACGACCACCTCCTGCAGTACAAGCACGTCGTACAATCGACGAACATACCAACTGGTATGCTCGACGATATGATGTGCAAGTTATTTGCGCAAAGCCTGAAGGGAGCGGCTTTAAGATGGTTTTGCAACCTTCCTCCGGAATCGATCGACTCATTCGATGAACTTTCGCTTGAGTTCATGCGAAGCTATTCCGTTCACATCCAATCCGGCAAGACAACAAAGGATCTTTGGAGTGTGATCCAGGGGCCACAGGAGTCACTGCGCGCTTATGTAAAGCGCTTCAGCAAAGCAATATCGGAGATTTCTGGGCTCGATGACGGAACGGCTAGAGAAGCTTTGAAGAAGGGTCTAAGGCACAGGTCCTTGTTCAAAAATGAGATTTGTGCCCGATACCCTCCAACGATCCAAGATGCTTTGCATCGAGCGAAGGGATATATCGAACTGGAGGAAGAAAACGAGCGAGTTGAACGAGATCTTGCTCGGACACGGGAAGAACTGTCGAAGGCTCGTAACGAGCAGAACAAGGCCTTCAGACGCGAACGCCTGGGACCACAACGTCGAACGGACAGCAGAGTCGAACGCTCGACTAGGCGTAACCTCAAGCGTCCTCTCTCACCGCCAAAGTATGCCCTTGGCATTAGTCCTTCCGAACTGATCGCTCACCTCAAGCGACAGGACTTTGTCACCTGGCCCAAAAAGCTGCCAGCGAACCCTGCCAGAGACACAACGAAGTACTGTGAGTTCCACAAAGATCATGGTCACCAGACCGTTGATTGCAGGGCTTTGCGAGCGGAAGTGGCTGAGCTTTTGAAGAAGGGCCACCTTCGTGAATTTCTCACAGAAAAGGGGAGAGAGACGTACGGGCTCGGAGGCGAGAACAAGGAGAGAAGAGTAGTACAGCACATCGAAGACACGCCTTCACCACCGCCAGTTCGAAAGACGATAGGCGTAATTTGCGGAGGCTCGATTTACTGCGGAGAAACAGTCACTGCTGTCAAGTCTCATCGAAGAAAAGCCTTGCAGCCGATCGCCTCAGTTCTTCCCGATGACCCCGTCGAGCATTCAATCTCTTTCCACAGCAGCGAGGCTACAAACCTAAGCCGACCTCACGACGACGCACTTGTTTTGACACTTAACGTGTCGAACTGTGAAGTTGGTCGTATTCTCATCGATAATGGTAGTTCTGCCGATGTTCTTTTCCTTTCAACACTCAGAGAGATGGAGTTATCTGAGTCGGACATCGAGCGTTCAACGACCATATTGACAGGCTTCAACGGAGAATCGACCGCTGCTGTTGGAAAAATCAAGCTCCCAGTTTTTGCAGGAGGAGAAAACAAGTTGACCACGTTTTTGGTGTTGGATTGTCCATCGGCCTACAATATCATTCTTGGAAGGCCATGGATACACTCAATGAAGGCAGTACCGTCCACCTATCATCAGAGAATCAGGTTCCCAACGAAGAGAGGAGTTAAGGAGATCAAGGGGAACCAGGAAGTCGCAAGGACTTGTTATTTGCATTCTCTGAAGATGAAGAAGACCGATCGCTTATAGCAATTAGAGCAGAAAAGTGAATCGAGCGATCGGGTCCAACCGGACGTTGAACAACTGGATGAGATCCAACTTGACCCAGCCCAGCCAGATCGAGTCATCAACATTGGCTCTCTGCTCGACGACACTACTCGCACACAGCTCCTGAGTTTCCTTCAGAAGAATCTAGACTGCTTTGCATGGTCCCACCAGGACATGCCAGGCATTGACCCAGAAGTGACAACACATCGACTCAACGTCGATCCAAGCCACAAGCCTGTTAAGCAGAAAAGAAGGAAACTTGGTATCGAGCGGAACAAGATCATTAACGACGAAGTGCGAAAGTTAATCGAGGCTGGATTCATCAAGGAGGTTCAGTATCCAGACTGGCTAGCGAACGTTATTATTGTCAAGAAAAAGAACGGCAAGTGGAGAGTTTGCATCGACTTCACGGACTTAAATAAAGCATGCCCAAAAGACAGTTTTCCCCTTCCACACATCGATCGTTTAGTTGATGCCACTGCGGGCCATGAATTACTCTCGTTCATGGACGCATTTTCTGGCTACAATCAGATCCAAATGCATCCTGACGATCAAGAGAAGACAGCGTTCATAACAGAAAGGGGAATCTACTGTTACAAAGTCATGCCATTTGGGTTGAAGAACGCCGGTGCAACTTATCAGAGACTCGTCAACGCAATGTTCGCTGATCAACTCGGTCGAACGATGGAGGTATACATTGACGATATGCTGGTCAAATCATTGAAGGCTGCGGACCACATTGGACACCTATCAGAATGCTTCTCGGTACTCAGGCAACACAACATGCGTTTGAATCCTTCCAAATGCTCGTTTGGTGTTTCGTCTGGAAAATTCTTAGGTTACATTGTGACGCAGCGTGGTATCGAAGCGAACCCTGACCAGATACGAGCGTTAATGAATATGCCTTCACCAAAGAACAAGCGAGAGATCCAGAAGTTGACTGGACGTATAGCAGCGCTGAACAGATTCATCTCTCGATCGACCGATAAATGCCAGCCATTTTTCAAACTGCTCAAAGGCAACAAGAAGTTTGAGTGGAACGAACGATGCCAACAAGCCTTTGACGAACTGAAAAGGTATCTGTCCACACCTCCAATACTAGCCAAACCAGAAACAGGAGAAAGTCTATTTATTTACTTGTCCGTAACGGAAGTTGCGGTAAGTGCCGTTCTAGTACGTGATTCGAACGGTGAACAGCCAATCTACTATGTCAGCAAGACATTACTCGATGCGGAGACACGATACCCGATGGTTGAGAAATTAGCACTGGCCCTCATAACTGCTGCGAGGAAGCTGAGGCCATATTTCCAATCACACTCGATCATTGTAATGTCAACCTACCCCCTACGAGCGATACTTCATAGTCCAAACTTGTCAGGACGTTTGACAAAATGGGCAGTGGAGTTGAGCGAGTTTGACATCGAGTACCGGGTTCGAACAAGTATTAAATCTCAAGTACTTGCCGACTTTGTAGCTGAACTCACTCCCGATCCTTCTACGCCAAAAACGCAAGAAGAATGCTGCTGGACGCTCATGGTGGACGGAGCATCGAACGTTAAAGGATCTGGAGTGGGAGTTTTTTGCAAGACCCCTGAAGGAGAAATAATCGAGCAGTCGTTTCGCCTGGGATTCAACGCTTCGAATAATGAAGCTGAGTACGAAGCTTTGATTGCTGGGCTACGTTTGATGAAAGCGCTGGGGGCTCGACGTTTGAAGATTCAAAGCGACTCACAGCTCGTTGTAAATCAAGTGTTGGGAGAATACACAGCCAAGGATACGAGAATGGAGGCTTATCTGAACGTTGTTCGTTCGCTTGTACAACACTTCGAAGGATACTCGATTGAACAAGTGTCGAGGGATCTCAACACACAAGCGGACGCCTTGGCATCATTTGGTTCAACTTCGGAGCCGAATATACGTCGAAGCATCCCAGTAGGATACATCGAGGAACCAAGCATCCAGCTCGAGTCCACGATCAATACAGACGAAGCCCCAGACGACTGGAGAACGTCTATAACTGCCTACCTGAAGGAAGGAGTCTTGCCAGAAACTAAGCAGGAAGCTCGAAAGCTCAAGACCAAAGCTGCACGATTTTCACTAATCAACGACATCCTCTTCCGACGTTCGTTTAATGGCCCCTACGTTCGATGCCTCGGTGACAAAGAAGCAACATACGTTCTGAAGGAAGTTCATGAAGGCGAATGCGGAAACCACTCTGGGGGACGATCATTATGCAACAAAGTCAAGCGACAGGGCTACTACTGGCCCACTATGCTTCAAGACAGTGAAGACTTTGTCAGACGGTGCGACAAGTGCCAGAGACATTCCCCCGTTTTCCATCAGCCAGCAGAACGATTATCGAGCATCGCATCTCCATATCCATTCATGAAATATTCAATGGATATAGTGGGCCCATTACCGAGAGCGAGCGGTCAACGCAAATATTTGCTTGTACTCACTGATTATTTTACTAAGTGGGTCGAGGTAGAAGCATTTGCGGACGTTAAGGATTCGGACGTTGAAGCCTTCATCTGGAAGAGCATTATCTGCAGATTTGGTGTGCCCCAAGAAATTGTTACAGACAACGGTTCACAATTCATTTCGGGTAACTTCAGAAAATTCTGCAAAGAGTGGAATATCGAGCTTAGCTTCTCTACCCCTAGATATCCCCAAGGGAACGGGCAAGCTGAAGCAACCAACAAGACAATTGTTCAGAATTTGAAGAAGAAACTCGAGGCTCGAAAGGGGCGATGGGCAGACGAACTTCATGGCGTACTTTGGGCGTACAGAACAACCCCGAGAAGGGCGAACGGAGAATCTCCATTCTCACTAACCTTCGGTGCAGAAGCTGTTGTCCCAGCAGAAATCGGTGTCCCTACACTCCGGCGTCAATTGGCTTTTGAAAACGAAAGTCAAAATCAAGAAATGCTCAACGACAGTCTGGACTTGCTTGACGAACGACGAGAACAAGCCCTGATTCGCATGGCAAACTACCAGCAGTCGGTGGCAAAGTACTACAACTCCAAAGTTCGACCGAGAACTTTCAACGAAGGAGATCTCGTACTTCGCAAAGTATTCCAGAACACTGCCGAGCCAAACGCAGGAAAGTTGGGAGCAAATTGGGAAGGTCCTTACCGGATCTTGAAGGTTATTAAACCAGGCGTCTACCGTCTGGAGACGAGCGATGGAGTGGAGGTTCTTCGCAGTTGGAATTCTCATCATTTGAGAAAATATTACTTGTAATTTTTATACTTGTAATTTATATTTTGGACATTTTTCTGTAAAGGCTAGATCCGTTACAGCGAACGTTCGACACACGTTCGAATCTGTAGGTCTACGCCTCAAGACCATTTAGTTCAGTGCCTGAACTACGTTCGACTTGATCCCTAAACATTGGGTACGTAGGCAGCTCGTATACTCTTGTACGAGTCCAGTCGCAAAAATCATACAATCTCATTGTAAATCGAACTACGGAAGGCTTGATCCCTAAACATTGGGTACGTAGGCAGCTCATCACATTTGAATGAGTTCAGCTAATATTACTATTCAAAAACATTGTGTTTCACACAGTTGTTTTCATTCGATGTTCATCTTTACGGACATGATGAGTTATATCAAATTATAATTCATTTAAAACAACGTTCGTCTTCACGAACTACATTATTCGATTGCAAATTTCATTCGATGTTCGTCTTTACGGAATCGATTTAATATAACATTCGTTATCACGAATTGTTACATGCAATCCAATCATCCACCGTTCGTCTTTACGAATGGGAGCATCTACATTTCAAAATAATCGTTCAGATTATTAACGTTCGTCGTTACGAACTCACATTACATTATCTTACGACTGTCGTTCAGATCATAAACGTTCGTCGTCATGAACTATACGAGCTATAAATATACTCCAATTCCTTGCTAATTGTCCGAGTAACGCTCGTTTCGACAATCAACATGCGAAGTTTCGCATCGTCATCACACAAATGGGAACAAAAATTTAAACTTCATTAAAGATCTAAGAATTAATGTTGTTTACAATTCAATGTTCCGAGAAAATAAAAATACAAAAGAAAAATAAAAATCATTTTTATCCCGCGTCTAGCGGTCTTCAGATGGGTTATCAGCGACTGGGGGCTCAGCTGCGGTCGGTTCTTCGACGCTCGGAGCTAGCGTAGCATCTTCGGCTCTGGCGGCTGTCGAACACTCAGCTCCTTCGGACGATTCTTCGTAAAGCTCGATTTCCTCGTCGACATCAGCCTCGACAAGGAGTCCCTGCTTATACTCCTTTAGCAGATCATATCGAGCCTTTAGAGTAGCCCTCGAATACTCGTTGACAATGTCAGCGACGAGCTTCGAGTTATCAGCCACAAGCTTTGAGTTATCAGCCTCGAGAGAGAGAATCTTTGCAGTAGCTTGGTCATATCGCTCGCCAATGACTTTCATCATGTCCGAGCCTTCTTTGACCTGCTGCAAAACATCTTGTAGCTGCCCAATTAAATTTTCAGAGCAATTTTTGACAACTCTGAGATTACGCTCGATGTCGAGCAGCTTCTGTTCACGCTCTCTCTCTCTCTCTCTTCCAGCTCTCGCTCTCTGGTCTCGAGCTCCTTGATCCGAGCCCTCTGCTCGAGATTTTTATCGTAAGTTCGCTTGACCAACCCAATCGCTCGAATATTACTCTGCATTAGTAATTTTCAAGTTTAGTTTGTCATATTCAAATGAACAAAAGAGTGATTCAAAAATTTGAAAATACATACCTTCAAGCCATCCCATAACATATCGTCAAGATGGCTTTGAAGTGGACCCCGGCTCAACGTATCAGCGTCCGCATCAGTTAGCAACTGCCCCATAATCTGAACGCTCGTCGCTCTGTCTTCGAGCAGCCTCAAATTTTGGAGGATATTCACATCCACTTGCGGACGTTCATCAGCAGCAATCAGCGGCTCAACACTCGGCTCAGGGGTCCCCACCTTCGACCGCTTACTTCGATTCGCGAGAATTTTTCTTTTCCCCTTCTCAGTTGCCTTCCTCTTCTTGGCAGGAGGTGAGGCAGGCTTCGTTGGAGGCTCGGGTGAAGATTCGAGAACCGGTAAAGGCACGGGCTCTTTAGCCTTGCCAGCATTCTCTGCTGCCGTTGCAGCAGCCCTTGCAGCTTCCTTCGCTGCTTTTCTTTGAGCAAGCAGCTCTTTTGGCGATGGAAATACAACGCTCATCGTGTCCAAAGCGAAGTCTGCGATCAAAGCCTCCTCGTCAGTTAATGCGTCGATAAACAGCGGAGCGCCGAATAATCTCCTTAACGCTCCCCTGATCACAAATGACCAATCTACCCAGGAAGGAACTCGTTTAGGAATACCTGACGGGATTTCCACAAAATCCTTCCAAAGGCTCGACGCTCGAAACCTTTGAGGAGTATGTATCTCGTCCCACTCCCTGTTTGGTAATGCGAGTAGACGATCGAGCTTCTCCTCGAACAGAAGTCCTAGGGGTGGCGGCTTCTTGGAATCTTTATCTGCACAACAGAAGAAATTATATTAGAAGTCGAGTATTGAAAATTTTGTACCTTCGACTCTCATCGTTCGACATTTACGAATAACACCCCATAACGGGTAAAATGCATTGGCAAGTCCTCCCATCGACTTCTCATTAATATGCATGAAGAAGTACCGATCTTGCCAATATCTGTCCGCATTCTTCATCTCCCCGACGATTTGCTTTTTCCTCCTGGGATACATCGAGTATCGCCCTTTGTCTTTCGCGTTTTCTTGGGGATAGTAGATGGCGAGGATATCATCTACTGATAGCTCGACGCCCGCCTCATCAGCCAGTACGATTAAACCCAAGAAAACCCTCATCCCGTTCGGCATCAATTGCGGAATGGCCAACTGGTAGTGACTCATACACTGGATAAGGAGAGGAGGAAGAGGAAGTCGTAATCCGCAGTCGAAGTAAATGGTATACATACAAATCCATCCTTCGGATACGGTGTCTGCTCGTTCATCCTTCATCGGAAGACGCAATTGAACTTCGTTTGGAAACCCGTATCGACCCCTGATTTCAGACAAGTCGTCTTCTGTCATTACTGATCGGGGATTCGACGTTCGTAAAAATGATTTTGTACTCAATTGCCGTGGTGGCGTAGTCAATCGAGCAATGGGAGGAATTGATAAGAGCTCCGCTCCGGACGTCGTCGCCGGTCGATTCCTTTCTGTCGCTGAGTTACTAGACCCAGTATCCAATCGACTATGTTCAAAGGCATATTCGAATCTCGAGCGCTGAGTATTGAATGCCAGTTCGTCATCCGAACTATCGTCGCTGGAATCAGTGCTCGTCCACTCCACTTCTACATCCTCGATGATTTGTTTGTCCTTATCCATGACTTAAAAACTGAATTTGGACGAACGATGGAAGGTTTTTGGATCTAAAAGCGGTTTCTTAACCCAGATCTTATGAAGTTTCGTATAAACACGAAGAACACTATATTAAAAACCCGAAGAACAACCCACAAAAACCTCACTAAACTACAAACCTTCGGTAGAAATGCAGAAAAATGACTGAAATAACTCGGAAACAGAAAAAGAGAAACTCTATCAAAAGAAAATTACTCAGAATGAAGAACAGGAGCGAGAGAGAAGAAATCTTGCCTGAAGTTTTCGAAGTTCTTGAAAAACTCTTGGGTTCTGGATTTCTGGACGCTTCGAATGCAAATATAAGGGAGTGAGGGTATGCGAAGAGTTATATATCTTCGCCAGGCATCAACGGTCCCGATTTATTCGGGGAGGTGTGATCAAACGGCGTGAATATCGCAACTATTCGTATTCCCGCTCGATGAATCGTACGATGCAACGGTTCGAAATCCCAAAAATCTCGCGTATTCCAGCTGTATCTTCATACGTCACAACGGTACGAATTCCAACAGAAAATAATGATGTCGTTTCAGAATACCCACTCAGTACACGACACGTGTACACTGTAACAGCTCTCACTGGGCTCGAGATTTCCCATCGAGTGATTCGTCAGTCTGTTCAGATTTCCCTTATCTGATGTATCCACGACTGATGCGATTTTCTCGCTAACGATCAAACACTCTATCGAGGATCCATCGCTCGTAGAGTGGGGGGCTATCTGTTGGGGTTAGACTTCGTCTTCCCATTACGACGTTAGCTTCTAACAGTTTGTCTAACGAACGTCGAACGTATTACTCTTGGGCCGGACCCAACATTATAACATTGCCTTATCATGGGCAACAATCGCTCACATAATTGGGCCAGACCCAATCCATTCCGTTCAAGCTCGAACGATGATCGCTCGTTTAACATGGGCCGGACCCAGTTAATGATTCAAAGTCATTACAATAAAACGCTCGTTCACTCTCGAACGTCGAACCAACAGATCAAACGCGATCTCTATATAAGCTACGAACAATGGATCACAATATCAGACTTGTGTCCGAATTAACGTTCGTCACTCGTATTCGACAGATTGAGACATCTCTCCTATAATCGTCGAACTCAAATATCAACAACGATATTTCATCAATAACCGCCAAGCCCATTGTCCGAGATTAAGGCTTACTCTGGTAACCGTTTGTTCAAAATCTCCAATGGCATGCTTACACGTGTCCCAAGGACATTATCTGAAACTGTCCGAAGCAGTTACGGGCTCAGGCCCATCTTCCTCTATAAATAGAGGAAGACCCCCCACGGGAAGAGGAGGGATTTTTGAATACGGATTCTGAATCTTCATTTTTCTCTTCTGACATACTTTCGCTCTGCCAAAACTTCTCCAGAAATCATCTCGAGAATTCTCAAACCTTCATTGTATTCACAAACATTCATATATAGTGAATTTATTCACTGACAGAGGACGTAGCACCTATTTGGGCGAACCTCTTTATTTCTTGGTGTTAATTTATTTCTTTCTGCCTGTCTTTATTTTCATTTTCTGACATAAAATATCTGATCTTGCATTACTTTGTCAAATTTCACTACGATGTCCAAGGGCCCAGTCAATCGATTATATCATATTTTCTGTATTAACTTCTGTTAAATTTTGACTGTAGAAAACCAGCATCTACAGTATTTGTTTTCGAAAAAGAAAATTTTTTTATTTTAAATTAAAAGATTTCATTTAGAGAAGAAAAAATTACCTAAACAATCAAATTTTTTTTTTTCATTCATTGACCAACATAACACAAAATCTTTCTTTATCAACATGACACAAACTTTTTTTCCTTTTGTTTTTCATATTTTATGATTTTATTTTTGTTTGTATTTTGTCTTTTTAATTACTAAGTTTGTATTTGATTCGTCGGTTGAAGATGAAAATTTTAAATTAGAGTTGGTTAACTTTTCAAAAATTATAAGCTTGTATTTAGTTCGTCGGTTGAAAATGAAAATTTTAAGTTAGAGTTGGTTAACTTTTTAAAAATTAGTTATAATTTTTATTGATTTAAAAAAAAGATAAAAATTAAGATAAAAAAAAATAATTTAGAGTGTGTTTGATGTTTGAGTTGAGTTGAAATTTTTAAATTTAAATAGTAATTTTTGTTGATTTTTTAAAAAAGATAAAATTTTTTTTTAAAGAAGACAAAATACTTTTTCAGAAAAAAGAAAAAAAACTCAGTTAGTTGAAGTTGAGTTGAAATAGTTTTTTTTTTTTTTTTGTTTTTTGTTTTTTTTTTTCAATTCTCTTCAATTCGGACTCTGTCACTCTTTCTCCTCTTTCTCTCTCTAACTCTCCTCCCAGGACTTCCTCTCTCCTCTGCTCGCGCTCTTTCTCATCCGGCCGCCCTCTCCGGCCGTTCTCTTCTCCCTTCTCTCTCACACATTCTCTAATGGTTGCCGAAGTTCGCGCGAAGGTGGGGAAGGACGGCGGAGTTGCCGTTGCTCCAGTCATAGATCGCGTCAGAGTTCGCGCATATCTCGAACGATTTGGCGGCAGTCGGTCAGATCTCATCGGTGTCAGAGATTGTGCCAACCGTGCCATCTCACCTATTATCTCGCAGCAGATTAGGATCCAGGTGTCGACGATCGATGTTGTGCGTAGCTCCAATCGCCGGAGTTCAAGCTTGGAGGTTTCATCGGAAATCAGAGCTCGGAGAACTCCTGTTGTTGCGGATCTGTGCTAGGAGTTGAAGATCCGCTGTGATATCGAGCGGCACCTCGTTGATCTGCACAAATTCTGAGCCGAGCATCGTTAGAGATGCTTTTTGTTTTTTTTTGTTTTTTTTCATTGCGTGAAAATCTCCAAGTCTAGCCGCGGCGATCTCGGACGGTCTCTCTCTCTACTCTGTTCTCTCTCCCTCTCTCTAAGCTTGATCTCTCTCTCGGGTCAACTTTTTCTCTACTTCAAATATGTTTTAGTTTTGTCAACTTTGAGAATGCAGATGACGCTGCTCAAGTTGTTGGTCGTAGAATGGAAAGAGTTTTGATGAGGAGGAGTGATCTGTTGGATAAGGTCAGAAAAAATCTGAGAGAGAACTTGAGCTGAAAGGGAAATTTGAACTTTATCTCCCCCTTCGTTTGCAGTTGATGCGATATTCTACAAGGTATGTCTGTGTTTATTTAGATAATTTATTCTTTCTGCTTTGCTTGCTAAAATGATAAAATTTATTCTTTTTGGTTTAATTTGAATCCCATAACAACCTAATGCAAGAAGATAGTCCTGAGATTTCCTTTATTCCTTTCTGGAGAAACAAAAATATAAAGAATCGCAATCCATTAGCCAACTGTTGAATTCTATTATTCCTAGACCATGTTGTGTTTCCCTGTATCGATTTAACCAAAATGAGTCAATTGATTTATGATCCAAGCACTTAGTTACAGGTGTCTTTCTTTCTTGATGCTTAAATGGCTGTACCTTTTCTTTTTTTTTTTTTTTAAATTTTTTAATTTTATTTTGAGAGCACCTAAATGGTTGTACTTGAAAGATTTCCTATCTTACAATTTCTTCAACTTACAATTTCCAGAACTCGTAGCTGGTCGAAGAGTGTTCAGTATAAGGGGGCATGCTTATACAGCTTCTACTCCGGCTGGAGTTAATACTTTTTAGTAGTTATTGTTCCAAGTTATAGTTGATCTCATCTTATGTTTATTTCTTTATGTCGCCCCACTCTCGTGGTAGGTGCTTTCTCTAGTTGCCCCACAATTTCGTAGTCATCCATCCAAAGCACTTATTCTGACACTGGTTAGCATAGTTTTTCTTAAGCAAAATGAGAAAAAAAAAAAAAAAAAAACTTTTGTGTTATCTTCTCTGTGTTTTTATTCTAATCCTACTCTCCCATTTTTCATTTAATTGTCAAAACTTATAAATGCTTTGAGTATTTAAATTCCAACAATTTGAAGTTGTAATTTTGGCATGCAGAAAATGAACATCTACTATAAAAGAACAAGGAAAGGATCGCTTTGGCACTATTGACTATTTCATTAACAAAGTTGTACGTCGGAAACAGAATTTTTAAGTATGATGCTTGATATTTACTTGGCACTCTTTAGAATGTGGAGGCCCTCTTTAGTAGGAGGCGGTCGGCCATGTATGTTTTATACTAAAAACAAAAAAAATCAATATTCTAATGGAATATCCAAAATATTATAGTAGAATACTTAAATATTTTAGTCGAGTATGCGGTATATTCTACTAGAGTATGTAGAATACTTTACAAGAGTATATTGGCGCCAGCGACCGGAGCTTGAGACATCCCGCCATTTATGTTGAAAACTCAAAATATTCTAGTAGAGTATGGATTATACTCTACTAGAGTACGGACTATACTAGAATATTCCGGTGACTGGCGTCGACGGTCGGAGCTGGAGACATCCGACCATCCATGTTGAAAACTTAAAATATTCTAATAGAGTATGTACTATATTCTACTATAGTATGAACTATACTTGATTAGAGTATTTCGGCGATCGGAACTGAAGATATTTGGCTATCCATGTTGAAAACTTAAAATATTCTAGTAGAGTATGCACTATATTATACTAGAATATGAACTATACTCTACTAGAGTATGAACTATATTGTACTAGAGTATTTCAGGCGACCGGCACCAGTTGTTGGATCTGGACACATTCGGCCATCTATGTTGAAAACTTAAAATATTCTATTAGAATATGCACTTTACTCTATTAGAGTATAGCGGAAATCGGCACCGACGGTCGGAAACAGAGACATCCGACCATCTATGTTGAAAACTGAAAATACTCTAGTAGAATATCCATAATATTCTAGTATAGTATGTATTATACTCTATTAGAGTATGCCGGTGACCGGCATTGACGGTCGGAGCCAGAGACATTCGGTTATCCATGTTGGAAACTTAAAATGTTCTAGTAGAATGTCCAAAATATTTTAGTAGCGTATGCATTATACTCTACTAGAGTATACCAGCATCGACAGCCGGAGTCGGAGATATCCATCAATCCATGTTAAAAGCTGAAAATATTCTAGTAGAGTATTCAAAATATTATGGTAGAGTATGTCAACGACTAGCACTGATCGGCGGAGCCGAAGATATTCGGCCATCCATGTTGAAAACTAAAAATTTATTGTAGAATATCCAAAATATTCTAATAGAGTATGACGCATAGTCTACTAGAGTATACCAACACCGACAGTTGAAACTGAAGACATCCCGCCATTCATGTTAAAAGTTAAAAATATTATAGTAGAATATTTGAAATATTCTAGTAGAGTATGCATTATATTCTACTAGAGTATATCGACGATCGGAACCGACGGGCGGAGTCAAAGATATTTGACCATCTATGTTGAAAACTGAAAATTTTATTGTATTATATCCAAAATATTCTAGTAGAGTATGCATACTCTATTAGAGTATACCGGCACCGGTGGTCGGAGCCGGAGACATCTCGCCATCCATGTTAAAAGTTAAAAATATTCTAATAGAATATTCAAAATATTCTGGTAGAGTATGTATTATACTTTATAAAAGTATACTGGCGTCGGCCGTCGGAGCTGAAGACATCAGATCATCCGTGTTGAAGACTGAAAATAGTTTAGTTGAATATCCAAAATAACATATATGTTATTATAGTATATTTTCTAAGTAATAGGGAAAATTTGGGTAAAATATGTTAGATTAACCTTTGAATTTGTAGGTTGACTTTTGACTATAACTATTTTATGTTTTATTGATGAGGTGACAAAATTTTGTGTTATGTTGATAAAGTGGTGTCCAAGTTTGTGTTATTTTGTTGCTTTCCCCTTTAGAGAATAAGATGATATTTGAATGTGTAAAAAAATTTCTTGCTTGGAAACAAAAAGTTGTTTTGGAATAAGAATAAATGGTGTTGGGAATAATACATTGTGAAAAGATTTCAAAAAAATTCGTTTTCTTTTTCCAAAGTGGTATTGCACAAAGTATGTTTGAAAATGAATGGTTTTTCTTTTTCAAAATGGAAAAAAAAAAAGATAGAAAAAGTTGGGAAAAACACTCTTTTGTAAAAATTTTACAATTTCGGAAATTGGACATTCCATCCAAACATAGGGAAAGTTTTCCCTCACAATGTCTTTCTATATTTGAGAATACATTTTTATAGGCCCCACCTTCAAATTAATCCTTCAACTTTTCCATTCCATCCAAATTTCTCTCTTACCAAATATCCCTAATTATCCTTTTCTATCCTAAAATCCCTCATATTTTATTTCCTTCATCTTTTCTACTCTACCTAACACAACATTAAATTTTTTGAGTGTTTTTCTGCACTTCTTTTTCTATTCTTTAATCAACAAATCCCATTGGGCCAAACACAACCTAACCCGATCACACCGCTCACATGCCGTCCTCAAACTGCCCTGCACCTGCTCGTCTTTCCTTGGGTGGTTTGCGATTTCTACTCCTCTAAACCCAACATCCAAAAAACCTAAACCGCCTGCCCCGAAACCACCAAACCGTCCACTTGTTCACCCCTAGACAGAAAAAGCAAACTGAAAGATTTTACATAATTCAGAGGGTCTAATGAACAGTTTTAATAATTTAGGGGACAAAATGAAATAGGATAAATAGTCTAGGGATATTTATAAAAGGGGAAAGCACCTAAATAACACAAACGTGAATATCACTTTACCAACATAACACAAAATTTGATCACTCACTAGTATGACACAAAATAGTTCTAATCAAAAGTCAACCTACAAAGTCAAAGGTCAACTTAACATGTTTTACCCAAATTGCCCTTATTATTTAGAAAATCTTCTATAATAATATATATATTATTTCGGATATTCTACTAGAATATTTTAAGTTATTAACAGGGATGACTGAATATCTCTGACTCCGACTGCCGATGTCGGTTTCCATCATATTCTATTAAAATATATATTATACTCTATTAGAATATTGTATTCTACTAGAATATTTTCGGTTTTCAACATGAATGGCTGGATGTCTCCTGCTTCATCCGCCGAAGCTGGTTGCCGTCATACTCTAGTAGAGTATAGTGAATATTTTAAGTTTTCAACATAGATGATGTCTCCGGTTCCAACGGCCGGTGCCAGTCAATCCAAACTCTAGTAGAGTATGATTCATATTCTTAGTAGAGTATGATTCATATTCTAATAGAATATCGTGCATATAGAATATATAGTAGAATATAGTTCATACTCTACTAGAATATTTTTAATTTTCAATATGGATAACCAGATATCTCCGATTTAACCGTCAGAATATTCTAATAGAGTATAGTTCATACTCTAATAGAGTATACCGCATATTTTAATAGAGTATACCGCATATTCGACTAAAATATTTTACTAGAATGTCTCTCCCATAAATGAAAAAATAATTAAAAACCACCAAACTTAAAAAAAAAAAAAAACTTACAGAAAATAATTCCAAATCATCACAACAATCCACGGGGAAAAAATGTTAAATGAGTGCTATTTGCTTTATCTTTTTCAATTCTCTCTCAAATCTATATCGTCCTTTTTTCTTTCAAGATACCAATAACCGGCATTTTCTGCTTTTTTTTTTTGTTTTTTTTCAAAATCAATTTAAAAACAAACAAAAATATTTCTACCTATATAGGTATTCGGTCATTCTCGTCCGTAAGTTCACAAAATTACTCCATACATCTACATGCACATTCTCATTGATTGGTCAGGATTGCTGCAAAATTAACAATGATAGCACCTTGTGGATAATTTTTATTCAAGAACCTGATTTTGTAGGTCGGCAATAGAATCATTCACAAAGAAATCAATTCACCAAGACATTCTGTAAACAAACATTAAGAAATAATAAAAAATAAATAATCCAGATTCTAGTGTGAATCTGCAAGTATTTTCTTCATAATAAGCAAGATATATGAACTTGCGGTGCAGTGCAACGGTCGTCGCAGTCACGAGCAATCAAGAGGACGAATCTGTGCCGGAATCACAACCGATCGCGAGGACGGATATGCAGCTCGCCAAAGTCGCGAGCGATCGCGGGGATGGATCGGCAGCTCGCTGGCATTTCGAAGAGAGAACTCGGACCAGATCCGGATCTAGGCAATCGAATTGGACTCTATCAAATCACTAGGAAATCCACGGCGAGATAGCACCGAGCAGACAAATCTTGAGTTGTCCGTTATGTGAGACGAGATCTATGACCGGAGTCGTGGCAAGCTCCGACACCCGATCTGTCTGCCTAAGCGTTAGCACCGAGAAAAAGAGAGGGACAGAGAGAGTGATCTTGATCTCAACATATAGATCCGAAGAAGAGGAAAGAGATAGCGATGGCCGATCGCGATCCAAAACTCGCCGAGAACGAATGTGAGAAAAGGAAGAGGAGAGCAGGGAGATATGTGCCGGCTACATGACGATGACATTGCCGACCTGGAGATGACGTTGCTGACAATGGCCCAGTGATAGAAATATCAGATAGATAGAGGATTTGAGAGAGACATGTTAGAAGAAGAAAATGAAAACTTCAATGGAGAAAACCTAATTTATCAAAGATCCACCATATCAAATCATCAAGAGAATGAAATCGGAAGCATACCTTGATCCATGGCAAGGAGACGATTACGGGTTATAGATCTTCCAATTCAATACGATTTTCCTTTAGAGAAAAATATCTGTATGCTTACTGATGATAGGGCCCATTGGGCAATAAAATTAACTTTAATTAGATCACTTTAAATGGGTTGAACTTTAAGATAGCTTATAATACACATTTAATTATATATATAGGCCCACATGTTTAATTTTTTTCCAACAATCTCCCACTCAGGCCACATATGTTTCCTTACAAAATGTGCATAACTTTATGAGTTCAAAAATTTTGCTATCATGAACCAAGGCATCTCTGAACAATCTCGTCCATTAATTTTACCTATATAGGATCAAAGCAATCTTCGTTACATGTAATGTAACTAAATCTATCAATGGTCACGTATATCGATATAATCAAATGACATAGATCAAGTATGGATGTGTAGCATGGAAATTACATGCAATGTGATCTAAACATACCTATTTCTAACTGGTCCAACTTTATACTTTAATGAGATCAAGTTAAAACAAATTAGAGTGAAAATAAACTGAATTCTTTATTTCTACAGAAAATATTCATTAAAAAAAAAGTATCCAAATGAAATGAAATAACATCTAAATACAAACTCCCACTAAACTAGCATCTTATCAAATGATACGACACCCATATGAGCAGTGTGCTCATAAAAGACCTTAAGTGGAAGCCCTTTGGTAAGCGGATCCACAATCATGGAGTTAATAACAATATGTTCTATAGACACTTGACCACTTTGAACTCTTTTTTTAAAAAACTAGGAATTTGATGTCTATATGCTTTGACTTCGATGAGCTCATGTTGTTATTAGAATACAACACTGCTGACTTATTGTCATAATACAACTTTAATGATCTTTCAACACATTCCAAAATTCGCAGCCCAGTGACAAAATTCCGCAGCCATACTCTATGATTGGATGCCTCATAACATGCTATAAACTCCGCTGTTGTGGTGGAAGAAGCTATGAGTGTCTGCTTGGCAGTCTTCCAGGAAATAGCTCCTCCAGCCAGCAAGTAGATATAGCCTGATGTGGATCTTCGACTGTCTTGGCATCCAGCAAAATTCGAATCAGAATCTCCAATGATCTCCAGTTGGTCTGACCTCCTATATGTGAGCATGTAATCCTTTGTTCTCTGCAAATATCACATAACCAGTTTGGCTGCTTTCCAATGATCCATCCTAGGGTTACTCAAATATCTGCCTAGCATTCCAACTATGTATACTATATTTGGACGTGTACAAACCTGAGCATATATTAGACTCCCAACAGCTGATGCACAGGGAATCTTCTGTTATCTAACTTCGAGGTCATTTTTAGGACACTGATTGAGGCTTAACTTGTCTCCCTTAGTAATAGGGATATCACCTAGTTTACAATTATGTATGCCAAATCTCTTAAGTACCTTTTCGATATAGCCCTTTTGTGATAACCCAAGTATACCCCGAGAGCGATCTCGATGTACTTGTATGCCCAATACAAAAGAGGCGTCACCAAGATCTTTTATTTCAAATTTCTTTGATATAAATCTCTTGGTTTCATGCAACAAACCTATATTGTTGCTAGCAAGTAGTATGTCATCGACATATAGTACCAGGAAGATATACTTACTCCTACTGAACTTGGGGTATATCAATCATCAACTGTATTCATCTCAAAACCAAACGAGACTATTACTTGATGAAGTTTGTAATACCATTATCGAGATGCTAGTTTGAGTCCATAGATGGATTTCTTAAGTTTGCAAACCATATTCTTTGGGTCTCCTGACACAAATTTTTCTGGCTGTACCATATAGATCATCTTATCAATGTTGCCATTGAGAAACGCTGTCTTCACATCCATCTGATGTAACTCGAGATCAAAATGTACCACAAGTGCCATGATAGTCCTAAAAGAGTCTTTTGTTGAAACCGTAGAGAAAGTCTCTTTGAAGTCAATGCCTTCCTTTTGAGTAAAGCCCTTTGTAACAAGACAAGTCTCATATCTCTCTACATCACCCATCGAGTCACTCTTGGATTTAAATATCCATTTGTAACCAATGGCCTTCGTACCTTAAGGCAATGGAACGAGATCCCAAACGTCATTGTTTTTCATGGACTGAATCTCTTTATTCATGGTCTTAATCCACTTCTGAGAGTTAGAACTTTGCATGGCTTGATGAAAGTTGATTGAATCATCTTCCATCACACCAATATCATCCTCATGTTCTTGGGGAAAGACTATGAAGTCATATGGAATTGCATTTCTCCTTTCTCTTGTGGATCTCTTCAATGACATTTGTTCTTGAGGTTGTTGAGTTTGCTCTTCAGGAACAATTACTTCATCTTATGTGGGGAGTTGTTCAACATTGTCTTGATGTTTTGGACTTGTTACTTGATCAATGTCAGGAATAGAAACCTGATCATTGTCAAAAGCAATTATAGGAATAGAAATAGATTCCTCTTCAAAGACAAAGTCTTTAACCTTATTTCTCCCCCAAAACTCAATATCCTCAAAGAACATTGCATTTCCCATCTAGAAAATGGACTTAGTAGTGGGATCATGAAACTTTTAACCCCTTGATCTCTCAGAATATCCAATAAAGTAGCAGCTTATTGTTCTAGAATCTAGTTTCTTTTCATTTGGCTTATAAGGCCTTGTCTCAGTTGGACATCCCCAAATGTGAAAATGCTTCAAACTAGGGTTCTTGCCCGTCCAAAGCTCATAAGGGGTTTTGATTGCCACCTTAGTTGGTACTCTATTGAGAATATAAGCTGCAGCCATTAGTGCTTTTCCCCAGAGAGATTCTGACAAGGTGGAATGACTAATCATTCTCCTTACAATGTCCTTAAGTGTCCTATTTCGTCTCTCAGCTATACCATTCATGCTAGGGGATCTCGACATGGTGTACTGTGGGACTATTCCCCATTCCTCTAGGAATTTAGCAAAAGGCCCTGGACATTGTTCACCTGATCCATCATATCTGTCATAGTACTCACCACCACGGTTAGATTTAACGCTTTTAATTCTTTTGCTGAGTTGGTTCTCAACTTCAGCTTTGTAGGCTTTAAACATGTCCACTGACTGGGACTTCTCATGAATGAGATACATGTATTCATAGCGTGAGTAATCGTCTAAGAACGAAATGAAATATTGTTGACCATTCCAAGTAGCTGTAGGCAATGGTCCACAGATATCCGTGTGAATTAGTTCTAAGACGTTCGAAGCTCTATAGGCACCTAATCTCCTTATGTTTGTCTGTTTCCCTTTAATACAATCAACACAAACCTCAAAGTCTGTGAAATCAAGGGAATCAAGAATCCCCTCGGACACAAGTCTCTTAATTCTACTTTTGGAGATTTGACCTAAGCGCTTGTGCCATAATGAAACGGAATTTTCAATGGTTAATTTGCGTTTCTTAAAACGTGAATTCACATGCAATGTTTCATTAAATGAGGCAATT
This sequence comes from Ficus hirta, assembly GCA_038430175.1. Taxonomy (NCBI): domain Eukaryota; kingdom Viridiplantae; phylum Streptophyta; class Magnoliopsida; order Rosales; family Moraceae; genus Ficus; species Ficus hirta. The sequence goes on along the minus strand of CM076595.1, from coordinate 2,402,894 downwards.
GTATCAAGCAAATATAGGTTATCATAAAATGATAAAGAATCGGTACCAACAATATTTGAATTCAAAGAAAGACTAAACTGACTATTTCCAAAAGAACAACAATAACCAAATTTGTCCAAAGCAAAAATAGAAGCCAAATTCTGCCTAAATGACGATACAACATATGTCTCTTTCAAATCCAGATAATATATAGTCTTTAATAATAACCTAAAATTCCCTATAGCCTCAACCTCCATTGATTTGCCGTTGCCCACATGTTGGGATCTATATGTGCCCTAAGGATAGAAAATCAATTATAGGGATTTTTTGTAAATATGACATTTTGATATTAATAAAAAGAGGTTATTCATGTTTAATAAGTTGTGTCCTATAAACTTTCATTTGTTGATTGTATGATTATTTTGAGCAAATATGAAATACTTCTAGGCTATTGGTAATATATCGGATTACCATATGTATACGGGGTATACATAGAAGACGTGGTAATTTGATAACAGTCTAAATAAATGGTTCACAATCGATGGAATAAGATTTGGGGATCTTATTCATGATAAGATTGTAAAGGTTGTCTACTTCCTTGGAGGGATGGTTTGTCTTGACCATCGGATAGGTTCCGAGTAGAAACTTTAATATATACCAATATTGAAGTATGACATTGGACTGGACCTAAGGTGTTAATTGATTCGGTTTAATAATTCCATTTATAAGAATCAATGACGCTTTGATTATCATCCTGCATTAATCTTAATCCTGAAATGAATACTTGAGTTCGCATCCATGACTTATGCACTTTGATCCACTATAAGTGAGATACTGATAATTGATGGTCAATATACTTGTGTTTCGGGAGTATGACTTATGGATGGAGAAATCAAGATTCATAGATACGGAATCCATAACTATCTTAACGATAGTACATGTTATCTACTTAAAGGCATTATTTGGGAATTGAAAGATAATATAACAAGATCTTGGTCATTGGTTTACTTTGTGTTATCTAATGGTTTACCGATTGTATGGCTTTACAATTGATGGTTCTTTCAATGGAGAATAATGGAACTTTAAGTTAAAATGATTGAAAAGGTAAAACAGAAATAGTCCTTAATTCAATCATGGATAACATATGGGGATTAAGCAAGTGATGAATAAATCATGGAAGAAGCACTGCGTTAGAGAGCTTTCGTAATACGGTATGTAAACGGGAGTTCAGCTTCAGACTTTTAGTGAAATAATCCTGAAGTTGATAATTGATGAAAATTTAATCCGGGATTAATTTTTCATAATTATAGGAGTCTCTTTACATATTTCCATCGGGTCCCTCTACTAGCTTATATAGTTCCATGAAGCGTCTCGGGATTTGTTCCTAATGAGATCGGTAAATTAAATGGGAATTTAATAATGTCTGTTAAGACATGGTACTTTCTAACATGCAATCCCGAAAGGATTAGACATGTGAAATTAATATAGACAAATAATGTGATTTGTCAACATATGATTGGTTGCAAATAAAATAACTATTTGTTAATTATTTTGGTTAATTGAATTTTGGAAATAAGATTGTGTTTGAATTATTTAGTTTTTGAAAACAAAATTTTTCTCTCTTAATTTATGGTGCACGAATTTTTATTGGATGGAGCGAAGAAAATTTTGTTTCAAAATTGTTTAAATATATTCCTAATATTAAATTATTAATTGATTTAAATAATGGAGCTTGTTTGATAGATTTTCTTTTCTTAAACAATAGTGCATGGTTTTTGGATGGAAAGGAAATTTCAAATATTCCATATATTTAAATTAATTAAATATAGATAATGTTTGTGGAAAATATTTATTTAAATTCAAACAAGAAAATCTTATTTAAATTCAAAGGTTTAAAAAGAGTTTGAATCTAGATAGGATTAGGATTTTTTGACTAGTTTAGATTCTTGATTTAAATTTGAACCACCAATCAATCTACACACAAGGTGGAGCACGAATTTTTTGAGCATTCTCCAAGTAAAAAACCGTCCATAAGGTTTAAAAGAACCTGCACCGAAATTTGAATGATCATTTGGTTCAAAAGATTATCTAGAAAAATAATTATTAATTATTTCAAGTAGGAGATATTTTGAAAAAGGATTGGAGTATTATATAAAGGCTAGGGGTTCTTGAAAAAAACTATCATCATACACTTAAAGAAAGGGGACTGTTTTTTGGGAGAGAGAAAACGCAAAAAAAACTCGATTTTCGTGCTTGAGAAAATTCGTCCCTCTTGAGTGTGAGAAAAAGAGATAAATTTTCATTGAATCAAAACTGTGAGGAAGGTTAAGCCAAGTGATATTTTTCATAGAAGGTTAACCGGTTCCTATTTTGTAGTTTTGAAGAACAAACCCGGATCGAATTCTCAACGAGATATATCGGGATTGAGAAAGTGGGATCTAGACTTCGGAAGAATTACCGGTCGCTTGGATTCATAGCACGTGTGCCCACACACACTCTGAGATGTGGGGACATGAAAATAGTAGAGAAGACACGTTGGTCGACGCTTTAGCAATCCCGGAATCCGAGAAACAAGGTATGTTTGATCATGTATTTAATTTATTGTTATATATATCATGAGCTTCTTTTCTGAATCGACATAAAAATTTTAAAACTTCCGCTGTGCCGTAACTCTGATGTCGGAACCGTTTTTCCAACACCACATAGATGAATCTTTCAGCATCATTTGGCTTTCGGCAACTCAGGCAACCCTGCATAGACACACTTATGTGAGTAGTAACACCAGAATCTATCCACCAAGTGTGTTTTGGTACTGAAGCTAAATTAACCTCAGAACAAACGAAAGTGAGAAATGTACCTTTCTTTGCACGCCAATCATGATATTTGGTACATTCCCTCTTCATATGTCCAGGTTTCTGACAGAAGTAATAGCCAAATTCTTCATCTTGGTTCTTTTGCTGTTTCTTTTGAGCTGGACCACTTGCAGCTTCCTTATCCTTCTTCCTTTTCTTGTTCTTGTCCTTAGATATACTTGCCAAGTGAGCACTTTCAGTCTTCTCTTGCTTCAGCCTTTTTTCCTCTTGCGCACAATGAGAAATGAGCTCATTTAGAGACAATTTTTCCTTTTGGCAGTTATAACTGACCTTGAATTGACTGAATTATGTAGGAAGCGAAATCAAAACTAAATGCACGAGCAAATCCTGAGATAGCTCCAGCTTTAGTGTCTTTAGTTTTGAAGCAAGATGAGACATCTCCATGATGTACTCCCTTATATTTCCTTTTCCTTTATACCTCATTGAAATCAAGCTCACCAGAAGCGTACTTATTTCAGCCTTATCGTTTTTAGCAAAACGCTTTTCAATTTTCTCAAGAAACTCCTTGGTAATAGTAACCTTTTCGGACACAGTGCCCCTAAAGGCTTCTGGAATTCCACGCTTTATGATCATGAGACTTATGCGATTTGAACGATCCCACCTCTCCATGTCCCATTTTTCCTCAGTGGAACTTTTATTCGTAAGGTCAGTGGGTCGTTCAATCTTTAGCGCAAGGTCTAGATCCATGCAGTCGAGAATGATCATAACGTTCTTTTTCCAATCTTGAAGTTGGTCCCATTTAGCATGGGGATATAACTGACATTAGCAGATATAGTAGAAGCAGATGCACTAGTTGAATAGAGAACAAAACAAGTAAAACAACACGTTCACATAAGAATCCATATCAAACAATCAATAAATTCAAATAATAATGGGTCCCATCACAAGATACCTGATACAACATTAATATTTAGTTTTTGGATAGAAATATTAACTTGTAAGTGGTACTCTTAGTGTAGTAATCAAATTTGACAATAAGTCCTGCCAAACAATAGGTTATCTTTGGATCGACTTATCATTCACATGGAACATTTTATAATTATCACATATTTATTACCACAAGTGTGCATGTAATTCAGCCAAATATTAACCTTTCTTTGTGCCAGTCAATATTCGCATGAATTACATACACACAACCATCTTAATATTCCAAATAAATTAATCTACACAAGAGATGTTACTTTGGTAACATGTTGCTTCAATCAATCTATTTAAGAATATTAGACATCTAAAAAATATATTCAATAAACCAAAATTTGAATTTAATTGAAAAAAAAGTATTTTTTTTGGGGTGCTGCAGCGCCCAGGCTAGCGTTGCAGCGTCGTTTCTCGGCCTGGGTTCTGTACCTGGGCCATACGGGTGCGCTGTAGCACCAAAAAAGTGTAATGTAGCGCCCATATGACCTGTAGCAGTTTCCAAAGTTCGAAAATCAAAATTTGGGGTCAAAAATTAGCATTCCAAAGCCTAATATGCGAATTTTAACCTTAAAATTCTTCCTTAATGTCCTTAATTCATAACAAAACATCAATATATAATCACATCATCATCAATAAGAGAAGATTTTGGAATTCACAAAATCAAAAAATCCATAACCATAACCGTTCTTAAATCCAGGAAAACCAAACCTAATTTAGAAAGAAAATTTAATTCTCAATGGTTTAACATGGAGAAGGCTCTGATACCACTTGGTAGAAGAAGAAACTGAAAACTTCAATGGAGAAAACTTAATTTATCCAAGATCCACCATGTCAAATCATCAAGAGAATGAAAGCGGAAGCATACCTTGATCCATGGGAAGGAGACGATTACGGGTTATAGATCTTCCAATCCAATACGATTTTCCTTTAGAGAAGAATCTCTATATTCTTACCGATGATGGGATGTCAAAGAGAATATGAATGAATTGTATCGTATGAATTGGGGACCATAACCGTATAATATAACTGCAGTAGTTATACTTTTCATATTTCTAGTTTGGCCAATCATAAAATTTAAAATATGAAATTAGGTATCTACACATAATAAACCCATACCATATTTAATACCCAATGCTCAATAAAATTAACCTTAGTAGATCACTTTAAGTGGATTGACCTTTAATGTAGTCTATAATACACATTAAGGCTTCGTTTGGTGAAACAGTTTGAGTTGAAATTTTTAAGTATAGGTTGGTTGACTTTTTAAAAACTAGTTATAATTTTTGTTGAATTTTCAGAAAAAGATAAAAACTGAGATGAAAAATTTAAATTTAAAATGTTTCACCAAACGGAGCATTAATTACATATATAGACCCACATGTTCAATTATTTTCCAGCAAGACAAGGTTACTCGTGGCGATTGCAAAACTCCAAGCGGCCGGAGATGGAGGCTGACGGAGAAGGAGAGGGAGCAAAGGAGAGAGAGCGAGATAGGAAAAGGAGGGAGAGAGAGAGTTTGTATTAAAGAGAGAAGGAAAAAAAGATTATAGGGGTTAAAAAATGAGATAAAAGAGGTTATTAAGATGATTTAAACTCATCATTTATTCTTATTGACTGGGCGTTGGCCTTTGTAGGCTTATTTTTTCAGTGTATAAACATTTCAAAAAAAAAAAACATCCAATTAATAACGTTGAATTCATCACCTTTTTACACAAGACAAAAATTGTTCATCCAATAATGATTTCCTTCTCTCTCTCTCTCCCCACAAACCCAAACAAACACCAAGGATCCTTCTAGTTCCTCCAAGAAACAGCAAGAAAACATTATAATGAGAATACCCATTTGCTGTTTCTCGCAACATTTCGCCTTCTTGATTTTCTTCTGCTGCACCACCATCGTTTCTCACGCGTACCCACAATACTCTCGCCAACGCCAAGGTAAATCTCTTCTCTCCCTCTGTTTCTCCATTCTTCTCTGTTCTTCTGTTTTCTTTACACTGCAAGATCTGATACTCATACACAGACACTTCTTTTGGCAATATGGTGGTGAACGCGACGGAGTTCCCTTCCGAAGAGTGCTTCGACTACATCATCGTCGGCGGCGGCACAGCCGGCTGCCCGTTGGCTGCGACATTGTCCCGCGCTTTCCGGGTTCTTGTCGTGGAGCGCGGCGGCGTTCCCTACGGCGACGCAAACGTGATGAACCAAGAGGGCTTCTTGGACACCCTCGCCGACGCCGACGCCGACTACTCGCCCGCAGAATCCTTCACCTCCGAGGACGGTGTCCCCAACGCCCGAGGCCGCGTCCTCGGCGGCAGCAGCGCCATCAACGCCGGTTTCTACACCCAGGCCTAGGAGGAGTTCTATCAGAAATCCGGCATTGTGTGGCACCGCCGGATGGTGAACGACTCCTACGAGTGGGTGGAGAGTAAAATCGTGTTTAGGCCGGAGGTCAAGGCGTGGCAATTGGGTGTCCGAGACGGGTTGTTGGAAGTTGGAGTTGGTCCCTACAATGGTTTCAGTTTAGAACATTTTGGGGGGACTAAAGTTGGTGGTTCCATATTTGATAGCTCAGGGAGGAGACATAGTGCTGCTGATCTTTTGTTCTAGGGAAGGTCTCCGAATCTCAAGGTTGTTTTGTATGCCAGTGTGGAGAAGATTCTGCTGGCCTTGCCGGCCTATCCCGGAGCGAGGAAATTGGCCAGTTGAGTGGTTTTTCGGGACAGAAGTGGCAAGTGTCACAATGCTATGGTGAGGGAGCATGGGGAAGTTGTGCTCTCTGCTGGCGCAATTGGGAGCCCTCAACTTCTTTTGTTAAGTGGAATTGGCCCAAGAGCTTATTTGTCGAATTGGGGAATCCCGGTTGCTCATGATCTTCCCTATGTTGGGAAATTCTTTTATGACAATCCAAGAAATAGTATCTCAATTGTGCCTCCGATCCCGCTGGAGCACTCGCTGATTCAGGTTGTTGGTATTAGTCAATCAGGGCTTATGTTGAAGCTGCCTCCAATGTGATTCCCTTTGCTGTGCCTGCACGTAGCGTGTTCATCCGCACACCTTCCTCACCTATCTACCTCACGGTGGCCACAATCATGTCGAAGATCAACGGGCCAGTCTCAATTGGCTCCTTCAGGTTGGCTTCAACGGATGTTAAAACCAGCCCCGTTATGCGGTTCAACTACTTCACAACCCGGTGGACATGGAGAAGTGCGTGAACGGGACGAGGACAATAGGAGAAGTGCTCAGGAGCACCCCCATGGAGGAGTTCAAGTTCCGGGACGGGCTTGGGAACCGGGATTTTCGATTCGTGGGGCTTGCTTTGCCCATAGATCAATAAAATTACGAGCTGATGGCGGATTTCTACCGCCGGACAGTTAGCACCATATGGCACTACCATGGGGGATGCTTAGTGGGGAAGGTGGTTGATGCAGACCACAGACTCATTGGCATTAATTCATTGCGAGTCGTTGACAGTTCGACATTTGTTGTGTCGCTGGGGACGAATCCTCAGACTACAGTTATGATGCTAGGAAGGTGTCTCTCTCTTACTTTGCAGTCATGAATCTTACATTTCGAAGCAGAAAAATAAATTAAAAAGGAAAGAGGAAACTGACTCTTGCGCTGGCTTATTTTTGCAGATATGTTGGCTTGAAGATAATTAGAGAACGAATGAGTTATAGATAATGGCTGATTTATTCTTCTTGGAGCCAAAAAGAGGTCTCGTTTGCTTACTTTCTTTTGTGTGATTATAGTGTTACTCTGGAGTACTTGTGTATTCTTATGTAATGTAGATGATTCTCTCAAGAGAAGGTTTTTTTTTTTTTGGTCAGTTTAATTCATTTATTCTTCGAGTAAAGAGGAGAATGTTTATGATATGAGACTCTACTCCAATTGCTAGTTTTACTTGAAATTTTGGCTTGTGCAAAACATAAAGAGTAATGTTCTCAATTATTATTGTTATCATCTTTTCTAAGGGATTTCTGCTGAGATGGACGTATGTTCATTTAGATTTATAATAACAATTTTGATAGCTGAAGTTGACCTTCTTGTTTTCATATCTTCTTGTTTTAGTCGTGTGTAATTTTTACCATCTTTATCTTGTCTAGTGCTTCTATCTGCCAATATGGCTCTAGAGTAAAAGGTATTACAAGGTTCAAGAAAATGAATGAGATTGATTTAGTTCTAGACCGAGGCAGCCGACATTTTGTCCTTGCTCGCTTCTCTGCTCTTAGTTGGATTTTCATTTGAGATTTTGACTTGTGGGAAATGTTGGTCAGTGCAGTTAAAAAACTTTTAGTATTAATCTTAACTTTTCAGTACCAATTTGATGTGGTACGTGAGTTGTCATGTTAATCGATTGAATCTTCTGATGCAAAAATGACATCTCATCATCACGTGGATCGGTATTTAAAAGTTAGGATCAGAGTTGGTGTCCCTAACATTTCTTTATTAATAAATAGCTTTGCTAACATCTGGAGATCAATAATAGACTGCCATGTGATCTGTTTTACCGAAAAAGCTTGAAGCAGGATATGAACTTCACAATAAAGTGTTCGAACACAGCTACTTTTTATATTAATAGGTGTTTACATTGTACGAGAATCTAGAACTTACTAAATTAGTTGGTAAAATCTTTGATATATTTCTTTATTTCATTTTTTTTTTGTGTGTTCTTTTTACGTGTGTATATATATGACTTGCATACGTACAATAGAGATTGAGAAAACGGCACCCAATCTTACCGAAACAATGCAACAGTTGAACTTGTCGTAATTTGATGTTATGTTTACCATTTAGGCTGTGGCCAAAGAATGATGGCTTGGAAATAAGAAATCGGGAGTTGGACACTTTGGTTGGACGATGGATTGTGCAGAATTATAATGAGTTTGCCTTGTAATGGTGAAGTATACTGAGGGGGCGTTTGGCATTACAGTTTGAACTCAAATTTTTGAGTTCAAACTCAACTAAACTTGTTTAGTGTCCAAGTTTGGTTCCAACTTTCATTTGAACCGTTGCACAGTAAACCAAACTTGGTTTACTGTGCGGCCAACCCAAGGCAAACTGTCATCCAGGTTTCCCTGTTGCCCATCTGCTGTTCATCCACCGGTCGACTTCTCCCTCCCTCCTCACCCATCGCCGCGCCTTCCCTCACCCTCCTTAGGGCCTCGCCGAGATTGCGACACCCGCAGACGAACGGAGCTCGGAAATCACGCTAGCTTCGGCGTCCTTGGCGAGCTTGGCTTGGGCGACAGCGGTGACCTCGAGAATGGTGCCGCCGCGCAGCATTTGGTCCAAACAGGGATGAGGCCGACGACGACGAGGATCCGAATGAGAAGCCCGACATTCTCTCTCTCTCTCTCTCTCTCTCCTCTGTTTGTTTGTTTCTCTCTATAAAAATCCCACACTCTCTCTCCTCTGTTTGTTTGTTTCTCTCCTCCGAGCTCCGGCGTCGTCCACTCGACACCCCGTGACCGTCGGTGATGTTGAAGGTGGTCTCCTTCCTCTACTTGTGCTCGTAGACGGTCTCGGGGTTGGAGGCGGTTTTGGCTGGTCGGTGGCCGCCGGGGGGGTCTCGTGGTGGTGGTTCGCCGGGAGTGTCCTTCCTCTACTCAATTTCTCTCTTTTCTTGTCTTTTATTTTATTTTATTTTATTTTTTTCCTTTTTCCTTCGGTTGTGGGAAATGGGATTTGGGATGGTGTTGGTTTATCTCAAAAGGTGGGGTGTTTTCTTGTAAAGCTAGTCTTCCCTTTTTTCTTTTTTTCTTTTTTTTTTTCTTTTTTTTTCCTCCAATTTTTTTTTTTTGGATTATGTTTATTTATTTATTTTATTCACGTTTCAACGAAATCTATGGGACAGATATCAACGAAATCCATGGTATAAATTTACTTGAAATCAAGCCCAGTTTTATCTATTTAAACAAGATTTTTTTATGTAATTATGATGTTTTTTTATTAGCACTGTTAGTTAGCAACTATGTAATTTTTGTTGTTGTATTTTATGGTTATGTAAGAAATATTGTAAAAGGTTTTGATGTATGTTGTTAATGTGTGTTTGTAATTTAGTTTATTTTAATTTTTCTATTTTTTTGATCAGAAACCTACAATGGAATGTTAAATTTGATTTAAAAATTTTAACTCAAATTTTTTACATCCAAACATGACCCTAACTCAAGTTAAACTTTTCAACTTAATCTTTTTTACCAAATACTCAACTCAACTTAAACTTTTTAACTCAAACTTTTTGACCAAACACTCAACTCAAGTTAAACTTTTTATCTCAAACTTTTTACCAAACACTCAACTCTTAAACTCAACTTAACTTATCTTTAACTCAATTTAAAAATCTTAACTCAAACTCATTCACCAAACACCCTCTGAGTTTGATTGGATGTTGTGGTCTCTCTCTCTCTCTTCATCATTTTGGACTCGATGTTCGAAGTTGATGAATTTTATTGCTTCTCAACGTGATGAAGTTATCAAGAGGGTCTCCATAATTGAAAAAATAAGAATAATAATAAAAAAAAAATTTTTGATTCGGTGATGCAGAAAAATTTTAAAAAGTTTATTACCACATTATACTCATTCATGTTGCCATCAACAATAAGTTAAATTGCATGATCTTAACACCTTTCGAAATATAGATAGCACCTCCAACAGAGTTTCTCAAAGAGATTCACCGATAGCTTAACTGATAGCTACGAATGGTGTATGTGGACACACATTAAGGCCCCGTTTGAGGACACATTTGGAGACGTTGTTTTGAAGATTGGAGATGGTTTGAGATTTAAAAATGTACGTTTAGTAAAAATAAACTGTTTGGAGTGAAAAAATATAAAATTTTAAAATGTATTCGAAAAAAATTTAGTAATATGGATCATGTTTCGTTTCTTTTGAAATTCTATGTAATTTGAAAAAAAAAAATCTCATTTCGATTTAAAATGATAAAGTTTTGGACTTTTAAAGTTTGAGTTTTTTAAAAATGTTTGGAAAAATTATTAGTAAAATTGAAAGAAAAAGACAAAAATATGTTTGGAAAAAACTTTTGGAAAGATGTCCCCAAATGGAGCCTAATAATCTTCAAACACCGTTATTCTCCTTCACCTTTTTTTAGGAAGTTTTTTAATTAATCAAAGTTTTGTATAATTAGGAAAATGACCGTTTTTTTAAAATAATGAGTTAGTTAATCACTAATTATATGATTAATTAGTGATTGACCAATGTTACTATGTACCAATCGGTTTGTGATAAATCATTGATTGATTATGATTAATCACTAATCAACGATCATTTTCTTAAATTAAAAAGTTCGGCTAGGTTTTTAAATAAGTATTTAAACAAATTATGCCTATTTACCTAATTTTTTAATAATTAATTATTTAAAAAGAATAATAACTATTCTTTCTAAACAAGCATGAAACCACAACATGGGTCGTTAATTTACTCGACATAAAATGGGTCGTTAATTTACTTGTTTTTGCTTAATTACTTTCTTTGTTCTTAAACTTTGGTTACTAAAATTTTGGAGAAATTTTTTTTTATTTTAAATATCATGGCTAATACTTGTTTGTTCTTATACTTGTTTCTTTGTTCTTTTATCATGGCTAAGAACAAAGAAACAAGTATAAAATTTATTATTTTTTTAAAAATATATTAGCAGTCACAATACATGCATGCAAACTAATTTGTATAAACATTGACATGTCATCAATCATGTTTCATAGATAAGGTTTATACTTACACAGATTCTGCATTTAGCGTTTCTCCGTGACTATTTCTCGCTCGTAATTAAAGTAAAATTATGTCCTAATTAAATTGACACCCGACTATCATAGTGAAGTTTTATGCTAAATTATTGATAGTCAGTTCTTACTATTATTTTAAATGAATGGGTGATAAACAAAACTTTATTGATTTGGACTCAATCATAATTTCATAAAATATACTAATCTTTTCTTGTTAATTTCCTTTTATCCTCCTTAATTAATATTTTATTAACTATATATATTATTAATTTTCTTTATCCTTTTTCTCTAAATATTATTTTTAATTATTCATTAGTTAAGTATTCATTGTTGTTTATTTTTTGATTAATTAATTACTCATTATTGATTACTTATTTAATCTTTATTTAGACAATCTTATTTTTTCAAGTGAAACTTAGTTAATATTTCATATTTGACTATCTACGATACCATTGGTAATCTTGACCTATAATTTTTTTTAATCGAGAAAATTATCTAAATAATCAATTTTTTTTTTTCATATATTGACTAATATACACAAATTCTCTTATTTTGATCAATATGACACAAATTTTATTTTATTTTAGTTTAATTTTGTATCATATTAATCTAATGTTTCTTTTTTATATCATATTAATATAATGATTTGTGTTATTAGTAACTTTTCCCTAATTTGTCTTAGTAGGGTAATGTGCTTGTTGGGTTGATTAAACCCAACTAGGCTGTTTTATGGACTTAGTAAATTTTATGTGCTTTCCGTGATTTCAAGGTTTTCGACCGGTAAAGGCCCATTTCATTTTCTGAGACACAATTTATTGACCATTTTCTAGACCCCCTTAATCTGCTCAAAATAATTTTGAACTGCACATTAAAGTCTCTGGAGTCAATTGACCATTTTATCCTGTAGGTTTAAAACTTATGTTCTAAACTTTCCCACTCTTTTCTTTGGTTATTTGTGTAAAGACTCTAATATGTCTATTGCATTGCATTTATAGTTCTAGAACAGTTTGGAAAAGCATTCACAATTTTTCCCTATTTTACAAAATTCTTGAATTTCAGTCCCTAACTGGATCTTTATAGGATGTTAACTTATCATAAGCATAGGATCAAACGTTCTCTCTTTTAATATGTTCTTTATGCAGTTTGCAGACACTTAATAAAAATATCTGTTTCACTGCAGTTTTACCGAGTTTACAAAAGAACCGCAGATTTGATAAATTTTCATAATTTAGTTCTTAACTTAGTTTTTGTTGTTTTGTTAGCCTAGTCTTTGTTTTAACCATCGTGGTATTTTCTCACGATGGTTTTTTAACTGTTGTGGTATCCAGGGTTATGAAATCTATTTGGATTCTATGATGGTTTTTTGATTATTGTGGAATAGACAAAATTGACGTCAAATACGGGGTAGAGAGGGCTATTCCACGATGGTTTTTACTAAAAAATGTCATGGAATATTAACATATCATGACGGTTTTTAGAAAAAACCGTTATTATATCAATCTACCACGATCATTTTTAGTAAAAACGATCGTGGAAAGTCCCATGCCAGGTGGATTCTATGACCGTTTTCATGAAAAACAGTTGTGGTATATTGAAATAACACGACGGTTTTTATAATAAACCATTGTGATATGTTTATCTACCATGACCATTTTTCATGAAAACGGTCGTAGAAAGTTTACAATAAAAAAAAAAAATTTCACAATTCATGCGATTTCCCACAGGTGACAAATCCCATGTGTTATCATTGCACAATCCATATTAAAATAATAGCTAATCTTCAATTAATTTTGTATCACAATGTACAATAATTATTACAAAAACATACACTACATTACAAATTTTATAGATTGTCTTTTAACTATATTGGGTGAACCGCATTTCAAAATTAGCCCACTCTTGTCTTACTAAATTCATCTCAATATTGGTATAAAAATCTTTAGTTTGAAGTAAGGATTTTCCACCGAGAGTCAAGGTTATTTATCACATAAAGGCTAAAATAAAATAACCGCATTCAATATAACCTTCTTGTAGAGGACATCGAACAGTATCAATCAGTGTTTCATAGTTGTGTTGCTTTCTTACTTCTTTTCCTACCAAAATCTTCCAGTCATTAAGTGCCCTAACAATTTAACAATGTTCAAAATAATTAAAATAAGAATAATGTAATGTCAAATCACAATTTAGGACATAAAAATATACTTACAAATTAATTAGGTCTTCAAAATCATCACCCGATTCGTTTACAAGAGGATTAAAATACATGACTGAATCATCCCACGGATCAATAAATATCAAGATCCAATGTTTCCCGCTGTTATATGGCATAAGAAACAACTTTCCTTTCGGTGCGTTTATTAATATCCGTAAAATATTGTTGGCTCTCTCTTTACGGTAGACTTCGCGATCTACCTTCTGTTTAACTGGTGAGACAATGACTGGAGAAATATACACGAACCGTTAATCAACACATTTTCTTTCACAACATTCTACTAAATAGCTATAAAATAATTTGTCAAACTTGTTAAGAAAAACAACATAAGATTAACGAGAAAAAATAAGTACTGTTTAAAGATATATCTATTACCTGATGTAAACCATTATACTGTTTGTACTAATTTCTTGAAATGTAATGAAATGGCATACATCTTCAAACCCAATATAGATAGGCAAGTCATTGTCACTGATGGCCTGTTGTATTGGGCATGCTATTTTCAAGCCGTCATACATAGAACATTATGCATAGTACACCAACGGTCTCAAGTCGAAGGGAATTTCACTAAAGTTGAACGGAGGTAGTTGTTGTTGTGCAGTTTGTTGTTGATCCTCCAGTTGTGATTGTAGTTTCTTTTTTCCTACTCACTTTTTGATGCATTTGTTTCCCTCAACTTCTCGGTCGGGAACGTGACTAGGACTTCGACTTGCCTGGCTCATACTCGTTTTAATGACGATTAATCTTTTCGGCCAAGCAACAAACCCACCGACAGCTTCTTCCATAATTATTGCTTCATTTGTCGGAATAGGTAGGAGTGCACGTTTTAGTTTCGGGACTGTAATTGTCACTCGCACGTTCTCCTCACCTAAAGAAATCCCATGGACTGTGTCGATTGGAACACAGTCTATGTACGCCCTGCTAATTGCAACAAGTACATCTCCACCATTAATTATATCATCAAGAAAGAGGTGGCATTCCTTACTTGCGTTCATGTGGGTTGCGGATTCGACACCCTAGGTTCTTTTTCATTATGGGTGTGACTAGAATTGAAGCTGTTGTGTTGATTAACAGTCGGTGCGGTATTCTCCTCTGCCATAGTCTTTCAGTTAATACCATGCTTCGCACAAAGTTCCTGTACGATTTTTTCCAACACAGCAAGTTACCGTTTCACTACCGAAACTTCAGTATTATCCTTTGAACTTTACATAATATTGAAGTAATGAGACTGCCTGACAAACTTAGATTGACCACGTGTCCATCCCGAATATTCGTTATTGCCTAATGACTTGGTTAATATTTCATTAGTCCCAATAGATTCGAAATTCCCTTGTGTCTGCTGTTCACTAAAATCCCCCTGTAAATAAGGTTGTATAAATAAGAATATCATATCGTATGGATTCTTGTACTTACTATCATATCATCAACAATCCTAAATGATGGATTCTTATACTCTCCTCTAGGTTGCACATCCAGCCACAAATTATGTCTTGCTTGCCATTCTCCCTTCGTCTCAAATTATAGTTTATTAATTATCATTAGTAAACATAAATGTGAAAATAATCCAATAATATACTGTGAAAACACCAAACCAAGTAATTCATATACGAGTTTTTGATCATGTTTCCTATATCCATCTCGGCCTCCTGTTGATCTATATTTGCTTCTCTTTTTTAATTCACATCCTTGTTCTGATAGTTCTTTGAATTCCGGTGAACGTCGATATGTAATGAATCTGTTCCAATCATCTTGACTTATGGAGGGGTAATTTTTCGCCACTTTAGGTGGTCAAGTCCACACACTTTCTTCTTCAATATGATCCTTGATAAAAGCCTGGTAAAGATCATATCTAAAATTTTTGGTGGACTCTACGCATGATTTCAAAGCTGGTTTTTTAAATGAAAGTTCCACAGTGAAAGAAGTTATGACTTCCACCCATACTCTTTCTCTCCTTGAGGCTAAATCGACACTTCTAAAGTCAACTATCCATATGGGAATGTGCTCTTGTGCAAGTACTCCAATCCAACTTTATAGTTCATTCCCCTCCTTCCCTATCGGTTGCTCTTTAAGGTCGAATGAAACTTGAATTCTTTCTCTCCTTTTCCTAACAAGATGGACCCGTCTCATAAGAGTCGCTCTTCATTTACCATCTTCGTCGGGATTGAATCTGGGTGTATTTGTTCGTCGTGGTTTTTCAACTTGAGAAGTCGTTGATACATCCTCCTTATCTTGTGACATTTTAAATCAATCTAAAACAACTCCACACCCAAACACGTAAAAAATACAAAATCATACAATAAATAATTCTACAATAAGTCACCCAAACACGTAAAAATCACACAAAATCATACTTGTGATATTTTAAATCAATCAAAACCAAATCTTAACATCATTACGTAAAAACACACAATCATACAAACGGACATTTTGCTGAACATGCAATATGCAAAAGTATAAACCACAAAATCAACACTTTTTTCCGGAAAACAAGCTAAACCAAATCCTCACCCAATTATTTTAAATCAATCTAAAACTAATCCTCACTTAAACACGTAAATATCATACAAAATAATACTTGTGACATTTCTATCAATCTAAACCAAATCTTAACATAATAACGTAAAAAATACACAATCATACAAACGGACATTTTGTCGAATATGTAATATACAAAATAATAATCAAGTTATCAAAACTTTTTTTCTGGAAAACAATCACCCAAAATGACAAACACAATTAACAATCACCCAAAATCACAAACACAATTAACCAAATGAACTTCCATAATATGTGCTGCACAAGAGAAAGCAAGAGAGAGAGATACTTACCAATTCCACGGCGTGGGTGCGGTAGCGGGGTAGGTGGCAGATGATGAGTTTCGAGGAAGAGATTGAAGGGAGGAGTCACGGCGGAGATTGGAGGTGAGAGAGAGACGGAGAGGTGCGAGAGAGAATGAATGGTGGAGTCGCGACCGGCGGAGATTAGAGGCGAGAGAGAGAGGGAGAGGTGCGAGAGAGAATGGAGGGAGGAGTCACGGCAGAGGAGATGGGTTTCGAGAGAAAGATTGGAGGCGAGAGAAAATGGGTTTCGGGAGAAAATGAGGGTTTTTTTATTTTTTAATTTAAGCTCTAAAACTGGAAATTCTGAAAAAAAAAAAATAGTTGTGATATGTCCAAAAACGATCGTGTTAAAACCAACATTAGACGACGGTTTTTTAAAAAAGCCGTCGTCTAAAGTTAGAAACCACGACCGTTTTCCAGAAAAACAGTCGTGGTATGTTTTTAAAAAACTTCTATAGCATAAAAGAATTAACTAAAATCCCATAGGAGGCAAATCTTGTGTGTTATGCATACAACAACCCATTATTAATTCATGTTCTCATTATCATTTAATAAATGTCCATATATAATTAATATATATTATAAATTACATACAACGTAAAAAAAAACAATTATCAAGTTTTTGTTTTTGTTTTTGTTTTTTTTGGGTTCTCAACACGTGTCCACTCGACATCTAAATGAAGCAAGTGTGAAACAACATCATTGAAAACATCAATCTCCTCCACCGGTGGCAATCCGTTTGTGAAAGATGGAATGTTGGTGCAATCTTCAATATCTTCTTAGCCATCACTGATTATTCTTAGCTTTATCGGCACAACTAAGGATAACTCTAAATTGTCGGGATCCATTGTATAAAATACTTGGACCACTTGCGACACCATAATGAAAGGATCATTTTTGTATCCCTATCGCCTAAAGTCTACCACTGTCACGCCGTCACTATCAATCTTAATATAATTATTGTCGGCCCACTGGCATTTAAAGAGTGCTATCCGCAAGCCGCAATAATCAAGTTCCCACATATCTTAAATGAACCCAAAGTGGTTCATGGAACTGTATACCAGATTCTTGTCCTTTGTGGAGGACATATGCATAGACTCAGCACGAAGGGTCACATCACTATTTTGAACATGATGCTTCTCATCTCTTTCACGAGTGTAGAAGGAGTAGCCATTGATAAAGTACGATGTATATCTTATCACTATCGATAACGGTCCTTTTGCTATCTTCATTAAGTCTTGCAAAACGTCAGCCTTCATATGCACATGTATTCTTATCCACTCTCGAAATGTCCATTTGTGCTCATCTTGAAACCACTTCTCACTTCTTCCTTTTCTTGGATTCGCATCTCTTAATTCCTTCATGTTAACCTCAATGAAAGGCTCCACTTCCTTAACATTGTGTAAAACATAAAGACAAACTTGATGCCATTCATCTTGATTTCCAGGTGAAGGAACACCCATGGATAGTCCTTTTGACGTAAATAGCCCACTCTTTGACAACCCTATTGGTTCCTCGTTGGACAAATACTCCAAGCAAAATTCAACTGTTTCCTTCGTTATATAGTTTTCCACTATACATACCTCTAGCCTATTTCAGTTCTACACATAACCCTTCAAAACCTTCATGTGCCTTTTGAAAGGATACATCCATCTCAAATGTATCGGTCTACATATTAACTTCCCGAACTAAGTGCACCGTTAGATGGATCATGATATCAAAAAAGGATAGTGGGAAATACTTCTCAAGCATGTACAATATTATCACCAATTTTGATTGTAGCAAATCTAGCATAAGTGGATTAATTACCTTGGAACATATTGAATTGAAAAATGAGCATAACTTGGTAATTGAATATCTCATATCTTTCGTTAAAACTCCCCGCAATGCAAGAGGTAATAATTATTGCATCAAGATATGACAATCATGTGTTTTCATTCCAACGAGCTTCAAATCCTTCATTGACACTAACCTTTTAAAGTTGGAAGAATACCCACTTGGCACTTTAACGGAAGCAAGCCATTCACAAAGCTTTCTCTTTTCTTGTCTCGATAATGTGTGCTTTGCCGGAGGTAAGCAAGTGCCATTCGCTCTTTTCTCGGGAAGCAAATTAGGTCTAATCTTCATCTCTTTAAGATTCAACTGTGCTTTTATACCATCTTTAGTTTTATTCAGAATGTCAAACAATGTGCCCACTATCGATTCATAGACGTTTTTCTCAATATGTATAATATCTAAGCAATGATGAACATAAAGTGACTTCCAATATGAAAGTTCATAGAAGATTGAATTCTTCTTCCAAGGTCCATCGACCACTGGATCCTTCCGTTTTCTCTTTCCCAAAACTACTTTCACATCTTTAGCCATCTCAAATACGTTTTCACCAGTCAAAATCCGAGGAGCGGTTATTTCTTCGGTATTACCATCAAAAGCCTTCTTTTGTTTGCGGTATTGATATTTTTTGACAAGAATCTCCTGTGACCAAGGTAAACGGTTTTCTTAATGTTTTTCAACCAGATGGAAGATGTTTCCTTCATACCAACGAAACAACCTATAGAACTCTTCACCGGATAACCGGATAGGTTGCCAAATACGGGAAAGTCATTAATTGACCAAATCAATATTGCTCGAAGATTGAATGTATCTTGATGTTAAGAATCTCTAACTTCTTACCCATTTTCCCACAAGCTTTTTAGGTCATCGATTTATGGTGCCAAGTACCATCAATGTCATTCCCTGGTTGTTGAGGATCTGAGATCAATAAAAGCAACATCAATAACTTCCGCTTCATGCACGATTCTGGAGGGAGATTGTAGTTGACAAGTACGATTGACCAGGTACTATGCGTACTACTCATATTACTATGTGGGTTTATTCCGTCCGTCGACAAACCGAGACGTAAATTCCTTTGTTCTGCACTAAAATCTGGATGATTGTCATCAAAGGCCTTCCATTGTAGTACGTTGGCTGAATGCCTAAGCTTGCTATCATCAACACGTTTATCATGGTGCCAAGTCAAATTCTTAGCATGCTCGGTATTACGGAATAAACGACGCAAATGTGGAGTCGGTGGAATGTACCATAACACCTTCACCGGCACTCCTTTGTTACCATTCAATGCATCTTGCCCTTTTTCCATCTTGACTCATTACAAACTGGGTATTCATCTAAATCTTCATATTCTTTCCGGTAAAGGATACAATCATTTGGACAAGCACGTATCTTTTCATATTCTATTCCCAAAGTGCTCAACATCTTTTTTGCTTCGTACATACTAGGC
Source organism: Ficus hirta (assembly GCA_038430175.1). NCBI lineage: Eukaryota > Viridiplantae > Streptophyta > Magnoliopsida > Rosales > Moraceae > Ficus > Ficus hirta. The sequence continues at coordinate 2,383,051 of CM076595.1, read as the reverse complement.
GGCACTTTGTTATCATCTGGTAGAACATCTTTTAGAAATTCTAAAAGAGTCGTGAAACTAGAATTCATCCATCCTCCCGACACTTTCATGTTCCATAATTTAACCAATGCCCCTAATTTTGTATATTTTGTACACCCGACATACAAGGGCGTCTCGGTATCATTAGTCATTACCTCAAATAACTCTGGATGGTGCATAAAATGTTCTTCCAAATCATTTATCATATCAAATATATTATCACCAACGTCTTCCTCAACAATAGGCTCTTTACCTTTAGTCGTCGATATATATTTAATATTGAAAAAATCTTCACCATGTAAATACCATGTTTGCTAAGAACAAATAATCCCATATGCACGCAAATGCCCACTAACATCATCAATAGAATAAGATCTATAATTTCCACAAATTTTACAAGGACACAGAATCTTATCATCTTATATGTGAGCTTTGACAAATGACAAAAATTCTTCAATACCATCTTCATATGTTTTAGACAATCTATCAAACCACATCTATTTCCTATCCATGATTTGCAACTCCTAAATCAAAATATCAAAGTTTTTGAAGTCAAAATAAATTTCAAAATGCATATCAAATTTAACACCCGGCCATTGCACAATTCACTCAAAAATCCCAAAAACAAAAGTAAAAATATAAAACCTAAAATCATAATTAAGTATAAATACCGGGGAAAAAAAAAGTTCATGATCACTTAAATTAACACCCAATGCACAATTAACTCAAAGCGATCCCCTAAAATAGAACTAATATATACAAAACCTAAAATCATAAGTCTAAATATAGAGAAAAACAACAAAAAGAAGTTAGTGATCACTTACAATAGAGAAAGATGGATGGTAGATGGTGGTGGCGACGTCTAACTATGGTGTAGTGACTGTTTTCAAAGCGTTTTGATTTAATTTTGGTTATTGCAGCTGCGGTGTTGATGTGGAAAAATGAGGGCATGATTCGGTTTTGTGTGAATTTGTCGCGAATTTTCCATGAATGTTTTCGTAAACCTAGTTTCACACCGTGTTTTTGGTGTACTTTCTATGACCATTTTTTAAAAACGGTCATAGAATCCACATTTTATAGTAGTGATATACTGGAATAAACTTCAATTGAATTAAACCACGAAAATATTAACAATCATCATCTGGCTACATTGTAGCCCTAAAAAAGAAACGTAGTTCAAAATTGCTAAAATAAACATCCTAAAAATTGTCTTAAACATGAAGAATGAAAAGAAAAGAGAAACTGGTATTAGAGATGAAGTCAATGCTGGGATTTTGATCCGGAAGCACCTACTTCTTCTTTTCAATTTGTCATTTTTCTACTCTCTATTCTCTGGCAAAAGTCCCCTTCTTCCCCCCTTTGTTTTAAACCCTAATAGGCCTATTTATAAGCTTCAAATCGAAGGGGGTAAAACTGTTATTTTTCTTAAATTTTTGAGCCTTGAGAACATGTTGCACGTAGACTAGGCGCCGTGGCTCGGATTTTCTCAAGTCGCGGCTTGGGCAATGGCGCTGCGGCTTGCATTTTTTTCATGCCACGGCTTGTGGCGTAACTTCTCCAACTTCGTATTTCTCTAGATTCGCGCAGCGGCTTGGGAAACTTGGCACTGTGGCTCGGGATCCAATCTTATCAAAACTTTTTTTTCGCACTAAATTCGTCTCAAATATATCCAAAGCATAACAAATCACACCAGACTCAACCTAACATGTAGAACACGAAATAAAACATATAAAAAATGCTAACAATGCTCAAAAAATGAGCAAAACACTGATTCAAAAGTACTCAATTCACGAGTATAAAACCCACTCATTAAATACCCCCAAACTTAACGTTTTGTTTGTCCTCGAGCAAAACAAAAGACAATAAAACCCAAAAAATTGAAAACATCTAAAAACAAACGAGTGAATAATAACTTGGTTTGGTATGCTAGGCAGGCCTCAAAGATTTTACAATTTCAAATAGCTCAAGGAAAACTCTGAAAAACCATGAGTATGTAGAATTTCAACCCAAATGCCAACTTTGCCTTACCTCTAATTCTTTGAGTGTGTGTATATAGTCTTTCGCACCTAACCCTTCGCAACTTTGATCAGTTTATGCAAATCAGTGAATCATAGTGGGTCTCTAAATGAAGAGTTTGACGAACTCCATAGACTTGCTTTTCTTATCACTCTCCACTAATGTCGACACACACATTACCAAGGATCATTAGGACTTTTTAGGCTTGTAATGTAAGGCTAGGATAATGGTAGGATATGGCTCAACTCACCCTAACACATTAACCATTATAGGATCTCTTGTAGAGCTTTCTCAACGTTTCCCTAAATACCTCCAAACTTGATTTCGACTCTATCTTTGTCATCCACTTATTCTTGGTTTTATTTTTATTTTTATTTTTTTTTAATTTTTACTGTAACATAAAAAAAACTAAAATTAGCTTTACTTTTCACAACTCCACCCATTTGCCCATACTTTAGCATAACTCAAAATAATCCCTAAAATGATCAACATGCTTAAGGTTAAGGTTAGAAAGGTTGGAAATTATTAAAAGCTAGGCTAAAAGATGTGGGTAATAAAGAAAAGATAAAAAATTGGCTCATAAGGGTGACTAGGGGTATGCACATGTATAAGGTTGGCTTGGAAGGCTCAAACGATTCAAAGATGGCCTAAATCATATCCTTAGTAAGTGTAGTTTGGGATTTCACCTCAAGTGATAATTAAACATGTTCTAGAGTACGGTAAGGTCAGAGAGATTAGTTAATTCACATAAACTTTCTCCAAGTAAGCAAGAATGGCTAAATGATCAAGACTATGTGCTCAAAAGAATCACATCACCACAAGCAAGACAACATCAACACAAGGGTCAAGCACACACATAAACATGGCATTCATCGAACTCCAAGAGCTATAAGTAGTTCAATCACTTTCCTATCTTCGGCCTCAGGCAAACCTCCCTAATTATTATTTGCAAAATAGATTTTTTTTAAACATCAATTAACCAAAGAAAAATGAAAATAAAAGACTCCCCCCCTCCCCACAAACTTAATTGAAACATTGTCGCCAATGTGAAAATACATCACAAACAAGAAAAGAAGAAAACTAAAAAGTGAAAAGAACACTCCCCGTATTGAAGGTCGGGACCGCTCATTCCCCTTCATCTTCTCCTTCTGCGTCCTCATTGTATGTGGAGACTGTGGGAAAGTTTGATCTGTTGAGGTATAACTAAGACGCCATCTGATTCAGGATGTCGATGACATTGCTGTTGGAAAAAATGGTTCCGATATCAAAGTTACGGCGCAGCAGAAGTTTTAAAATTTTAGGCCGATTCAGAAAAGAAGCTTATGATGTATATAACAATAAATTAAATACATGATCAAACATACCTTGTTTCTCGGATTCCAGAATTGCTAGAGCGTCGACCAACGTATCTTCTCTACTATTCTCGAGTCCACACGTCTCAGAGTGTATGTGGGCACACGTGCTATGAATCCAAGCGACCGGTAATTCTTCCGAAGTCTAGATCCCACTTTCTTAATCTTGATGTACCTCGTTGAGAATTCAAACCGGGTTCGTTCTTCAAAACTACAAAACATGAATCAGTTAACCTTCTATGAAAAATATCACTCGGCTTAACCTTCCTCACAGTTTTGATTCAATAAAAATTTCTCTTTTTTTCTCACACCCAAGAAGCACGAATTTTCTCAAGCACAAAAAACTTAGTTTTTTTTTTTTTGCGTTTTCTCTCTCCCAAAAATCCGTCCCCCTTCTTTGAGTGTATGATGATAGTTAGCTTTTTTCAAGAACCCCTAGCCTTTATATAATACTCCAATCCTTTTTCAAAAATATCTCCTACTTAAAAAATAATTAATAATTATTTTTCTAGATAATCTTTTGAACCAAAGGATCATTCAAATTTCGGGCTAGGTTCTTTTAAACCTTATGGACGGGTTTTTGCTTGGAGAATGCTCAAAAAATTCATGCTCCACCTTGTGTGTAGATTGATTGGTGGTGTAAATTTAAATCAAGAATCTAGACTAGTTAAAAAGTCCTAATCCTATCTAGATTCAAACTCTTTTTAAACTTTTGAATTTAAATAAGATTTTCTTATTTGAATTTAAATAAATATTTTCCACAAACATTATCCATATTTAATTAATTTAAATAAATGAAATATTTTAGATTTCTTTTCCACCCAAAAATCGTGCACTATTCTTTAAGATAAGAAAATCTATCAAATAAGCTTCATTATTTAAATCAATTAATAATTTAATGTTAGGAATATATTTAAACAATTTTGAAACAAAATTTTCTTCCCTCGATCCAATAAAAATTCGTGCACCATAAATTAGGAGAGAAAAAGTTTGTTTTCAAAACTAAATAATTCAAACACAATCTTATTTCCAAAATTCAATTAACCAAAATAATTAACAAATAATTATTTTATTTACAACCAATCATATGTTGACAAATCACATTATTTGTCTACATTAATTTTACATGTCCAATCCTTTCGGGATTGTATGTTAGAGAGTACCATGTCTTAATAGACATTATTAAATTCCCATTTAATTTACTGATCTCATTAGGAACAAATCTCGAGACGCTTCGTGGAACTATATGAGCTAGTAGAGGGACCCGATTGGAATATGTAAAGAGGCTCCTATAATTGTGAAAAATTAATCCCGGATTAATTATTCATCAATTATCAACTTCAGGACTATTCTACTAAAAGTTTGAAGCTGAACTCCCGTTTACATACCGTATTCTGAAAGCTTTCTAACGTAGTGCTTCTTTCATGATTTATTTATCGCTTGCTTAATCCCCATATGTTATCCATGATTGAATTAAGGACTTTTTCCGTTTTACCTTTTCAATCATTTTAACTTAAAGTTCCATTATTCTTCATTTAAAGAACCATCAATTGTAAAGCCATACAATCGGTAAACCATTATAGAACACAAAGTAAACCGATGGCCAATATCTTGTTATATTATCTTTCAATTCCCAAATAATGCCTTTAAGTAGATAACATGTACTATCGTTAAGATAGATATGGATTCCGTATCTATAAATCTTGATTTCTCCATCTATAAGTCATACACCCAAAACACAAGTATATTGACCATCAATTATCAGTGTCTCACCTATAGTGGATCAAAGTGCATAAGTCATGGATGCGAACTCAAGTATTCATTTCAGGATTAAGATTAATGCTGGATGATACTCAAAGCATCATTGATTCTTATAAACAAAATTATTAAACCGAATCAATGAACATCTTAGGTCCAGTTCAATGTCATACCTCAATACTGGTATACATTAAAGTTTCTACTCAGAACCTATCAGATGGTCAAGACAAACCATCCCTCTAAGGAAGTAGATAACCTTTACAATCTTATCATGAATAAGATTCCCAAATCTTATTCCATCGATTGCGGACCATTTATTTAGATCATATATGTTCAAGGTTGAGAGGGATGGTACACAACCAAGGCCATTCCCACAAACTTCAAGCGCAACACCTTGGAGGTCGAACTACCCAATGAAATAGGAAAACCAGTCAACGTCCAAGGCCAAACCTGAACCCAAACTAGCCACCATTACTACTACCTCTCAAGGTAAGTCAGCACCTACTGCGACTTGTAATAGTGAGATTAGGTGTTTCAAATGTCAGGGGAGAGGACACATAGCAAGCCAATGTCCAAACAAGCAAGTTATGGTGATCCGGGAAAATGGTGAAATTGAATCTGAGGATCAAGCTGCTCTAGAGGATATGCCACCATTGGAGGATGCCCCAATAGGGGATGACGAGTTCGAGGCAGATCAGGATGAGATGCTTGGACTAGTCGCACGACGAGCCTTGAGTTTGCAAGCCAAAGAAGAGGAAAAAGAAGTACAGCGGGAGAATATCTTTCACACTCGTTGCCACATGAAAGACAAGGTATGTAGTGTTATTATCGATGGCGGTAGTTGCACTAATGTTGCTAGTACTTCCATGGTTGAAAAGCTAAGACTCACAACACTTAAACACCCTCGTCCATACAAGCTACAATGGCTGAACGATAGTGGTGAAGCGAGGGCTACAAAGTAGGTTCATGTACCGTTTCGAATTGGAAAGTATGAGGATGAAGTATTGCGTGACGTGGTACCAATGCAAGCTGGACATCTTCTCTTAGGAAGACCATGGCAATTTGGCCGACGAGTGCATCATGATGGCTTCCCCAACAAGTACTCATTCATACACAATCAACGGACAATCACTCTAGCTCCGATGACACCAAAACAAGTCTTTGAGGATCAAGTGACGTTGCAAAAATTGAGTGATCAAAAGAACTTGAGTGAGCAAAAGAATGAGAGTGAAAAGAGGTGTGAGTCCGAGCTTAATGAGAGTGAGGGAAAAGAGAGATACACAACCGAAGAGAGAAAACAAAGAAATTTCTATGCAAAAACAAGTGAGGTTAAGCGAGCGTTGATTTTAAAACGGCTGATGATTGTACTCATATACAAGGAGGCTTTTTTAAATACTAACCAACTTCACTCTTCATTGCCTGGTGTTGTTGTTTCTTTCTTGCAGGGCTTTGAGGATGTGTTCCCTGAGGAGATACTACATGGCTTAGCACCTATCCGAGGGATTGAACACCAAATAGATTTTGTGCCCGGAACATCAATTCCAAACCGACAAGCATATAGGAGTAACCCAGAGGAGACAAAAGAGCTTCAATGACAAGTTGAATGTAATAACCAACTTGTTTGTAAACTTATGATTTCTTTTGTTAAGAATCAAAGTCTGTTTATGCTATATGTATGATATGTTTCTATGAAAAGTTGTTGAATCTTTAGTTAAAAGATTCAAATAAGTTAGTTATGCAAGTTTAAGACCTTTTTGTTAAAAGAAAAAGGTGTAAGTTATGCTTTATGATTTTATGTTATTTTACGAAAGGACTGCATTTGGGAGATAAGCCAAACCAGACCTTTAAGGATGACACCTCTGATGACAAGTGTCATTACTATGATTGGTCACCTCACAGGGACCAAAATGCAAATATTTTATGTTTAGAGGTCAATTTGCAAATTAAGAAAAGTTTTATGATTTTGAAGCTAAAAAGTCTTTTAAGGAAGGATTTAGTAAAAACTTGATGTTTAAAGGCTTAACAAAAAATTGGCCAAGTCATAGGGACTAAAGTGCAAATATTTTGCCTTTAGGGGCCATTGTGCAATTTTGAAAAAGATTGTAAACTTATCAGCAATTATGTAAATTTTTGAACCAGGGACTCCTTAAGTAAAGTTTCTTAGTTCAATTAAGTCAATGACCCATTTTTAGTTTAGTTGATTTGGTTTGAAATCAAGGATGTTAAGTTAAGATTGTTTTTGAAAACTCTAGCTAAAACCAATCCCATTATGCCATGTGTCACCATGGGAACCGGCAACGTCATGGCTTGATGAGCAAGTAACCTTGTTCTTGAAAAAGGTTATGCAAATTAGAAGATTTTAAGTGTTAATAGAAGTTTACAAATCAAACCCTAAGTTTAGTGTTTTAACACTTTAGTATGGTTGGTTGATTTTATGTTAAGACACATTTAGCAATGTTGTCTCACTTGGTTACACCAAAACCGGCCACATAGGGGAGAAACCCTAGGTGATAGCTTGGCTTAGTCACCCCTAGCCTTGCACCCATGGCAAGCCAAGGCTTGCACACCTAGGCACCAAAGGCCGACCATCCAAGGAACCGACACATCGTGGTGTAGCCTTGGTGAGTAAGTCATCCTTAGACTTGCTCACTTGGCAAGCTCATGTTTGCCTAAGCCACCACACCAAGGCCGGCCACCATGAGGAAATGACATCTCATGGCCTAGCCTTGGTGAGTAAGCAAACCTAGCTCCACCTACTTGGCAAGCCAAGGCTTTGCTAAGCCAACACCAAGACCGGCCATCCCTAGTGAATGACACATCATTTTGTAGCTTGGGTGAGTAAGCTACTCTAGCCTTGCTCACATGGATAGCCAAGACATTGACACACCTAGCCTAGCCTCCTTGGCAAGCCAAGGCTTGCACACATCACCCTAGGGCCGGACACACCAAGGATGTGCCACCTCAAAGTGTAGCCTTGATGAGCAAGCAATTCTAGCTTGGCTTACTTGGCATATTGGATGAAGCATGGCCGGCCAACACATAGGGACCAAGGAGAAAAATAGCTTGACTTCAAGGACTATCTCCCAATTTACCAAAGATGGAATTCTTGAACTCCTTTAGGGCTTGACACCTTTGCACCTAGGCAAGCTTAGTAAGCATACTAGCTTTGCTTGTTGGCAAACCAAGGCATGTATGACTTCCACCCAAGGCCGGCCACACCAAGGAGGGGACACCTCATGGTCCCTAGGCCACATGACTAAGCAGCCCTAGCTTGGATTAGTGGCATGAAAGACACAAGAGTGGCCGGCCACCATTCAAGAAGACAAGACCAAATTGGTCTCTTGTAGGGACCAAAGAACAAACTAGGGTATCTTTAGGGGTTAGTTAGCAATTTTGGAAAATTGTGTTTCATCTATAAATAGGTGAAGATGCTGTTGTGTCATTTGGTTAGCCAACACTCACTCACACCTTTGAGCAGCACAAATTCCTCCCAACCCTGCCATAGAAACCGAAGAAAGAAAAGAGAGAAAAGAAAGAAAAGAAAACTAGAAAAGCTTTTCGATTTAGTTTGAGAGAATTTTCAATTACCTTAGATTAAGAATTCCATCCGTGAAACTTGAGGTAAATATTGTTATCCTCTAGTTCTTCATTTATAAATTAAGAGAATGATTAGTATGATTAAGCAAGAGTTTAAATTTTGTAAGATACATGCACTAGGGTTTTTGTATGCTTGATTAAGTCTCTATCCGAGCAGTTTTTCTGAAACAATATTTAGAGGCCTTTAGAGGCCGAATCTTTAAAAAGTTAAAACTGCAAAGTTGTAGAGGAAGGAAAATCCTAGGGGCCAGCGTGGCCAGTTTTTGAAAATAAGGCTTTTAAGACCTTTAATTCTATAAAAACCCGAGACCAAATATTGAACAGTAAGTTTGGTCGAAAACTTTTATAAGGCAAAAATAAGCATGTTAAAGGTTGATTTGAAGTTTGAGGTTAAAACAAAAGTTGTAGGAGACTTCAAGATCTACAACTTTAATGAAGAAAACTTTTCCAGATTCGAAACAGATTTGTAAGAAAAGAACTAAACTTTATGAATTGGTTTTGGAACCCGATTTTCAAAATGATTAGAGTTTTTACTAAATTTCAAAAAGGAGTTGAAATTTAGGAATGATTGTTAGCAATTAGAATCATTGTGTTATTATGATAGGATGATACTCATCCTATGATTTTTCTTGAAAACAGGGAAACGACCTGTTTGAGTGAAAGATTGTGATTCAAGGTGCAGTAACAGTAAGTACGACTCCGCCTACAGCATAAACAAAAATTGTTTGTTGAATGCTTTCAAGTTTATAATGATATAAGCATGATAAAACGTTATGGCTTGTATGATATCAAGTTTATAATGTTATGTGTATAAGAAATATTTATGATATGTATGTATATACATTTTTAAGATATGATAATATTAAAGTACGAATGACATGTATGTATGCAAGAAATGATGAATGTATGACATGTATGTATGCAAGAAATGATGAATGTATGTATGCAAGAAATGATGAATGTATGGCATGTATGTATGCAAGAAATGATGAATGTATGGCATGTATGTTTTCAAGTTCATGAATGTATGTTTATAGTATGTATGTTGATATGATGAGAAATGTGATATTATGACATCACGAAGTATGCTCATTAAAGAATAACGAGTTGGTAAAATATGAAACCCCAGCTTCAGTTAAGAAACTGGTTATGAATATGAAACAACATTTCAAGTATGAAATAAGACAAGAACAAGACTTTTAATATAAGCAGGAAGCTATATGTCGTATCGACCCGCGTCAGGTCGGGTTTGGTTCATGGTTTGAGTTGGACAGGGCTGGCCGCCCCAACCACTCCATGGCAGCGCGCCACGGTACGTACATTCATGTTAAGTTATGTAAGGGCCTAAAAACTATGCTAACTCATGAAAACAGAAATTGACCATAAATGGTTCATGCATTATGTTATCATGATATGTTTTGTGGATAAATAGTTGTGCTTGCTGAGCGAAAGCTCATGTTTTAAGTTTATGCTGTAGGTAAGCAACCATGCAGTATTTCTTGATACAAGGCGGTGGAGCATGGCAAGGCAAAGCTGTGAAACTGTGGGACGGAATCACTACGTTTCTTTTTGTTAAATAATGCTACGCTAAATATGATGTATTTAAGTACAAAAACTCATTCCGCTATAAGTAATTATGTATAAGTATATGTATGGATATAAATGTTTATTATGGACTTTCCAAGTTAAACAATAGTTATCAGTTGTAAAAAAAAAAAAAAAAAAATTTCTGTCTAAATTTTCATATACTATTATGTAAGAATGCATGGTAACGGCCGGCGCTAGGCGGGTCGTCACAAGAGTTGGTATCAGAGCTTTAGTTCCTACCTTCCGGTTTCACAGTTTGCTTGCCTGCGCCACAGTCATTGTAAGTTAAACAAATATTTCGTATTTATATTATGAATTTGTATAATCTAGATTTGAGGAAAATGGACGACGATCGAAGTGCAGCCTACGCATTTTTCACGATGTCTCCTCTAGTATTTGATGGAACTAGACGAACTGTGACTCTCGCATCATGGCTTCACGACATGGAAGCTATATTCCGAATAGGTCATATTCCACCCCATCTACAGGTATCGTTAGCGAGTCGTTGTCTAGCATTAGATGCTAGATTGTGGTGGAGGATAACAGGAGAACAAGAAGTTCAGGGAGGATCATGGGAAAACTTTCGCCAGGTTATCACTGCTCGTTTTGGACCTCCACTAGAGGAAGACGCCAACGGACATTATCGGGATCCAGAAATTTATCGTGACATGAATCTTGTCCGATATCTTAACTATGTGTATGATTGGCATGCTTATCCGGGAGAGTCGATGGGCCATTATTGTCGAAGATTTCAGGAGGCTATGTTGCCTCATATTCCAGAAATGGGCGACCCAGAGTTTCGGGCATTGCAACTACTCCGAGAAGGACTGCCACCTGATGTCAGGGATCACGTTCAGCCACCGGCACTAGGAATGACTCTGGAACACATGATTAACGACATCATGGAAGCGGAATTGATAGCTCACATGGTTCAAGCAGATGCCTTAGTGGAGAACAATATCCAAGTCCCAGTTAACAACAATGACGTGGAGGAGCCACCCTTCCAATGGGGACCAGCAGTGCCAGAGGACCCTATTCCGGCAATACCACTTCAGGAGATTCCTCCACAAGAGGATATTGATGGCATGAATCTCGAAGAGGATCCCCACGAAATCATCCTGGATAACGGTGATGAGGAGGAAGAGGATGTACATATGGAGAATGAACCGGAGGAAGTCTTGTTCGATGAGGAGGACTGGGACGTATTCTCTGAGTTATCATCGGAATAGATAGTTTAAGAATAAAATAGTATGTATGTAAGATAGAAAGTGATAATCACTTCTATCTTGTACTTGATCATGTATTTATGTATATAGCAAGTAAAGAATATGTACATGATGATATGGTTGAATATGAATGTATGAATTATGAGTTATGAATTATGAATGATGATGGAATGCAAGATTATGAACAACATATGATATGTCATGGAATGATGAGATCATGATGAATCTCAAATGTTATGTTTTATGTCATGATGTTATGGTATGATACGATGATATGATATGATAAGTAAGTAGTATTCATAATAAGATTTTATGATTAGATATGAATGAACGAAAAGATATTTGTAGTATAACAATATCTTTATCGTAATTAGATAAGAAATAGAAGATGTCGCGTCCACGTACCCGAGCGAATCCCATTCCGCAAGAACCTGATCTTGCAAATATAGTAGCTACCTTGCAACGACAATTGCGGGAACAACAACAAGAAACGAACCAGCTTCGGGAACAAGTAGCCCAGCTGAATCAAGTGCCTCGAGCGAACGAAGCCCCACCTCAAAATAACCCCGTACCTCCAGCAGTGCCTCAAGCACCAGAGGTTCATCAAGAAGTTCCGATAGCACCCGAAGGACTGCAAAGGAATCCACCTATAGTTAGGGAAGATCTGTTGTATGAACGATTTAGGCGAATGAAGGCACCTGAATTTGAAGGAACCACAGATCCATTAGTGGCAGATAATTGGCTGATCGATATCCAAGTAATTTTGGATTTTATGGGACTTACGGAACAGGAGAAAGTTCTTTGTGCCTCCTTTGCACTTAAGAAAGATGCACGTCATTGGTGGAGAACGGTTCAGATGCGCAGAAACGTGGCGTTCATGCAATGGCAAGATTTTGTTGACGAATTCAGAGTGATGTACTACAACCAGGAGATTCTTGCAGCTCAACAGGATGAGTTTACCAGCTTTAAGCAAGGATCTTTATCCGTGATGGAAGCAGTCAAGAAATTTGAACAGCTTGCTCGTTTATGTCCGGAACTGGTACCGAACGAGAGAGAGAAAGTAAGGAGGATGATGAAAATGTTTCGGACAGACATCGCCAAGCAAGTTAGTGCTGGAAGTAGCCCTCCAACTCTTGTAGCTGATTGTATAGGTCGAGCTATGAGAGTAGAATACTGGATTAATCAGGATAAGGAAGCACGGGTTCAGATATTCAAAGCTAAGAAGGAAGAAAAAGCTGTAGAGAAACAGATACAGTCTAGGCAGAACCTGCAACCGAACTTAAAAGGCCAGACTAGTAATTCCAACCAAAGTTCTAAGCAGTTTGGAAGGAATAAAAGAAGAGAGAATGTTACGGGCCAGGGCCAACAGAAGAATTACCCCCAGAAGAGGAACAACCGTGGGAATGAGGGTATTAATAACAGCTATCCTGTGTGTACTCAATGTGGAAAGAAACATCCAGGCGTATGTAGGATGGGAACAAACGCTTGCTACCTTTGTGGCAAGGAAGGTCATTATGCGAAGAATTGTACCTCCCATAGTCAGAACCAGAACCCTCAGTACCAGAATAGGAATCCAACCCGACAGCTTCACGCGGTACAAGCAAAGGTCGAAAGTCCTTCGATGGTACAAGGAAGACTTGAAGCTCCTGAACCACAAGCCAGGATTTATGCTTACACAAAGGGAGATGCTGAGGCTGGAACTTCTAATGTAGTAACAGGTCAGGTCTCTATAGCCGCTTATGATGCATTTGCCCTAATTGATTCTGGTGCCACCCATTCGTTTATATCAATGGGGTATGCCCGGAAGTTAGATAGAAATGTAGAAAGTATAGGGCAACCTTTTAGAACCTCTCTTCCATCGGGAGATATTTTGTTATCTGATTCCTGGATGCGAAATATTCCGATAGTTATGTGTGGTAGAGAATTATATGTAGACCTGATTGCTATTAAGCTTCAGGATTTTGATGTAATCCTGGGAATGGATTTCTTAGATAAGTACAACGCTAAGATTGATTGTCGAAAGCGTTGTGTTACGTTTAGTCTTTTCGGCGAAGAAGAATTCAACTTTCACGGCCAGTCTAAGAGTTCATCAACCCGGCTTGTTTCTGCAATGAAAGCTTGGAAAATGTTAGCTAATGGATGTCAAGGGTACTTAGCTAACATGGTGGACAAAGAACAAGAAAAAGAGCTACAGCCCGAAGATGTTCCTATTATTAGGGAATATGTAGACGTTTTTCCAAAAGATTTAACTAAACTTCCGCTCGAGCGTGAAATCTCTTTTGAAATAGAATTGTTGCCAGGAACAGCTCCAATATCGAAAGCACCTTATCGCATGGCCCCAGCTGAGCTTAGGGAACTTCAAGTACAGTTGCAAGAACTGTTGGACAAGGGATTTATTCGTCAAAGCCATTCCCCGTGGGGAGCACCTGTGTTGTTTGTCAAGAAGAAGGATGGAACGTTACGAATGTGTATTGACTATCGCGAGTTGAATAAGATCACGATTAAGAACAAGTACCCTCTCCCGAGAATCGACGATCTCTTCGATCAACTTAGAGGAGCTTTGGTATTCTCGAAGATTGACTTGCGTTCAGGCTACCATCAACTCAGAATCAAGGAAGGAGATATTCCCAAGACGGCGTTTCGTACACGTTATGGACATTATGAGTATTTAGTCATGCCTTTTGGATTAACTAATGCTCCAGCTGCTTTTATGGACCTTATGAATCGGGTATTTAAAGATTATTTGGATAAGTTTGTTATCATCTTCATTGATGATATTTTGATCTATTCAAAATCTACAAAGGAACATGAGCAGCACCTCAAGATGGTTTTGGAAACCTTAAGACGGAATCAGCTTTATGCCAAATTCACTAAATGTGAATTTTGGTTGGAGAAAGTACATTTCTTAGGCCACGTGGTTTCAAAGGAAGGAATTTCTGTTGATCCTGCTAAGATAGAAGCAGTTAGTGCATGGTCAGCACCCAAAAACGTTACGGAGATACGAAGCTTTCTTGGCTTGGCCGGATACTACCGACGGATCGTTGAAGGATTCTCCAAGATAGCAGCACCACTAACAGCTCTTACTAAAAAGGGGAGAAAGTTCGAATGGACACCGAAGTGTGAAGAAAACTTCCAAGAGCTCAAGAGGAAACTTACAAGTGCACCAGTGTTGATCATTCCAGACGTTGATGCAGGAAATTTCGCCATTTATAGTGATGCGTCGAAAACTGGACTAGGAGCCGTCCTTATGCAAGGAAGAAATGTGGTTGCTTATGCTTCACGTCAACTGAAGGACCATGAACGGAACTACCCGACTCACGATTTGGAGCTTGCTGCGGTGGTTTTCGCTTTGAAGATTTGGAGACATTACCTATATGGTAATAGATGTGAGATTTTTACCGATCATCAAAGTCTCAAATACATTTTTACTCAAAAGGAGCTTAATATGCGGCAACGAAGATGGCTCGAACTCGTAAAGGATTATGATTGTGAAATTCTTTATCATCCTGGAAAGGCAAACAAGGTTGCAGATGCGCTGAGCAGGAAGTCATCCGGTATGCTCATGTCTCTTGAAATGATGTCCGAACCCCTCAAAAAGGAAATTTCTGATTTCCGATTAGAAATGCTAACCGGAAAATTGTCTGTTTTGACTCTTCAGTCTAATCTCCTAGAAACCATTAAGGACTATCAAAGGAAAGATTCCTTTTTGTTGAAAATTCAGCTACTTGGCGAAGAAGATAAGGAATTTAAGACGTCTGTGAATGGGCTAATTCTTTTCAAAGGAAGGATTTGTGTTCCTAACTTTGAGTTTCTAAGGAAACAAATCATGTCAGAAGCGCATGAAACGCCATACTCAGTTCACCCTGGAGCTACTAAGATGTATAAGGACCTTAAGGAGAACTTTTGGTGGCCAAACATGAAGAGAGAAATTGCTGAATTTGTATCAAAGTGTTTAACTTGTCAGAAAGTTAAAGCTGAACACCGACAACCTGGCGTAGATCTTCAAAAGATAGAACTCCCAGAATGGAAATGGGAACAAATCACCATGGATTTCGTAGTTGGACTACCCAGGACCGCTAGTGGAAATGATATGATTTGGGTAATTGTGGATAGATTAACCAAATCAGCCCATTTCATTGCTAGTAAAGCCACCTTTTCGGTTGAGAAATTAGCTGGAATTTATGTATCTCAGGTTGTTAAGTTGCATGGAGTTCCAAAATCCATTATTTCAGATCGAGATGGGCGATTTACTTCGCGATTTTGGAAAAGTGTTCACACAGCTATGGGGTCAAGGCTGAAATTCAGTACTGCTTTCCACCCTCAGACAGATGGACAATCGGAGCGCACGATCCAGACCTTAGAAGATATGTTGAGATCTTGTGTTTTGGATTTCAAGGGAAATTGGGATCAAAAGTTACCCTTGATCGAATTTTCGTATAATAATAGTTATCATGCTTCTATTGGTATGGCTCCGTTTGAAGCGCTATATGGAAGGAAATGTCGATCTCCCATCCATTGGCAAGAAGTCGGACAAAAGCAACTTCAAACTACGGACTTCATCAGAAAAACCTCAGAAGACGTCAAGATGATCAAGCAACGGCTCGATGTAGCTTTCAGTCGACAGAAGAGTTATGCTGATAAACGTCGAAGACCTTTAGAATTCCAAGTTGGAGATTCTGTTTTTCTCAAGATTGCTCCAGTAAAGGGGATTATGAGGTTTGGTAAGAAGGGAAAGCTCAGTCCAAGATACACGGGTCCGTTTGAAATCCTCGAAAGAATTGGAAAAGTTGCCTACAAGCTTGCTTTACCGCCAGCTTTAGCTTCTATACACAATGTTTTTCACGTTTCAATGTTGAAGAAATACGTACCTGATCCTTCTCATGTGCTAAGTCAAGAACCGGTCGAAGTACAAACAGATTTGACGTACGAGGAAAGGCCAATACGAATTCTAGATCGGGAAGAAAAGGTTTTAAGGAACAAAACCATTCAGATGGTTAAGGTGTTATGGCAGAATCATAATATTCAAGAAGCAACGTGGGAAGTAGAAGAAGAAATAAGGAAGAACTATCCCTACTTGTACTGATTTTCGGGGACGAAAATTTCTTTAAGGAGGGTAGAATGTAATAACCAACTTGTTTGTAAACTTATGATTTCTTTTGTTAAGAATCAAAGTCTGTTTATGCTATATGTATGATATGTTTCTATGAAAAGTTGTTGAATCTTTAGTTAAAAGATTCAAATAAGTTAGTTATGCAAGTTTAAGACCTTTTTGTTAAAAGAAAAAGGTGTAAGTTATGCTTTATGATTTTATGTTATTTTACGAAAGGACTGCATTTGGGAGATAAGCCAAACCAGACCTTTAAGGATGACACCTCTGATGACAAGTGTCATTACTATGATTGGTCACCTCACAGGGACCAAAATGCAAATATTTTATGTTTAGAGGTCAATTTGCAAATTAAGAAAAGTTTTATGATTTTGAAGCTAAAAAGTCTTTTAAGGAAGGATTTAGTAAAAACTTGATGTTTAAAGGCTTAACAAAAAATTGGCCAAGTCATAGGGACTAAAGTGCAAATATTTTGCCTTTAGGGGCCATTGTGCAATTTTGAAAAAGATTGTAAACTTATCAGCAATTATGTAAATTTTTGAACCAGGGACTCCTTAAGTAAAGTTTCTTAGTTCAATTAAGTCAATGACCCATTTTTAGTTTAGTTGATTTGGTTTGAAATCAAGGATGTTAAGTTAAGATTGTTTTTGAAAACTCTAGCTAAAACCAATCCCATTATGCCATGTGTCACCATGAGAACCGGCAACGTCATGGCTTGATGAGCAAGTAACCTTGTTCTTGAAAAAGGTTATGCAAATTAGAAGATTTTAAGTGTTAATAGAAGTTTACAAATCAAACCCTAAGTTTAGTGTTTTAACACTTTAGTATGGTTGGTTGATTTTATGTTAAGACACATTTAGCAATGTTGTCTCACTTGGTTACACCAAAACCGGCCACATAGGGGAGAAACCCTAGGTGATAGCTTGGCTTAGTCACCCCTAGCCTTGCACCCATGGCAAGCCAAGGCTTGCACACCTAGGCACCAAAGGCCGACCATCCAAGGAACCGACACATCGTGGTGTAGCCTTGGTGAGTAAGTCATCCTTAGACTTGCTCACTTGGCAAGCTCATGTTTGCCTAAGCCACCACACCAAGGCCGGCCACCATGAGGAAATGACATCTCATGGCCTAGCCTTGGTGAGTAAGCAAACCTAGCTCCACCTACTTGGCAAGCCAAGGCTTTGCTAAGCCAACACCAAGACCGGCCATCCCTAGTGAATGACACATCATTTTGTAGCTTGGGTGAGTAAGCTACTCTAGCCTTGCTCACATGGATAGCCAAGACATTGACACACCTAGCCTAGCCTCCTTGGCAAGCCAAGGCTTGCACACATCACCCTAGGGCCGGACACACCAAGGATGTGCCACCTCAAAGTGTAGCCTTGATGAGCAAGCAATTCTAGCTTGGCTTACTTGGCATATTGGATGAAGCATGGCCGGCCAACACATAGGGACCAAGGAGAAAAATAGCTTGACTTCAAGGACTATCTCCCAATTTACCAAAGATGGAATTCTTGAACTCCTTTAGGGCTTGACACCTTTGCACCTAGGCAAGCTTAGTAAGCATACTAGCTTTGCTTGTTGGCAAACCAAGGCATGTATGACTTCCACCCAAGGCCGGCCACACCAAGGAGGGGACACCTCATGGTCCCTAGGCCACATGACTAAGCAGCCCTAGCTTGGATTAGTGGCATGAAAGACACAAGAGTGGCCGGCCACCATTCAAGAAGACAAGACCAAATTGGTCTCTTGTAGGGACCAAAGAACAAACTAGGGTATCTTTAGGGGTTAGTTAGCAATTTTGGAAAATTGTGTTTCATCTATAAATAGGTGAAGATGCTGTTGTGTCATTTGGTTAGCCAACACTCACTCACACCTTTGAGCAGCACAAATTCCTCCCAACCCTGCCATAGAAACCGAAGAAAGAAAAGAGAGAAAAGAAAGAAAAGAAAACTAGAAAAGCTTTTCGATTTAGTTTGAGAGAATTTTCAATTACCTTAGATTAAGAATTCCATCCGTGAAACTTGAGGTAAATATTGTTATCCTCTAGTTCTTCATTTATAAATTAAGAGAATGATTAGTATGATTAAGCAAGAGTTTAAATTTTGTAAGATACATGCACTAGGGTTTTTGTATGCTTGATTAAGTCTCTATCCGAGCAGTTTTTCTGAAACAATATTTAGAGGCCTTTAGAGGCCGAATCTTTAAAAAGTTAAAACTGCAAAGTTGTAGAGGAAGGAAAATCCTAGGGGCCAACGCGGCCAGTTTTTGAAAATAAGGCTTTTAAGACCTTTAATTCTATAAAAACCCGAGACCAAATATTGAACAGTAAGTTTGGTCGAAAACTTTTATAAGGCAAAAATAAGCATGTTAAAGGTTGATTTGAAGTTTGAGGTTAAAACAAAAGTTGTAGGAGACTTCAAGATCTACAACTTTAATGAAGAAAACTTTTCCAGATTCGAAACAGATTTGTAAGAAAAGAACTAAACTTTATGAATTGGTTTTGGAACCTGATTTTCAAAATGATTAGAGTTTTTACTAAATTTCAAAAAGGAGTTGAAATTTAGGAATGATTGTTAGCAATTAGAATCATTGTGTTATTATGATAGGATGATACTCATCCTATGATTTTTCTTGAAAACAGGGAAACGACCTGTTTGAGTGAAAGATTGTGATTCAAGGCGCAGTAACAGTAAGTACGACTCCGCCTACAGCATAAACAAAAATTGTTTGTTGAATGCTTTCAAGTTTATAATGATATAAGCATGATAAAACGTTATGGCTTGTATGATATCAAGTTTATAATGTTATGTGTATAAGAAATATTTATGATATGTATGTATATACATTTTTAAGATATGATAATATTAAAGTACGAATGACATGTATGTATGCAAGAAATGATGAATGTATGACATGTATGTATGCAAGAAATGATGAATGTATGGCATGTATGTATGCAAGAAATGATGAATGTATGGCATGTATGTTTTCAAGTTCATGAATGTATGTTTATAGTATGTATGTTGATATGATGAGAAATGTGATATTATGACATCACGAAGTATGCTCATTAAAGAATAACGAGTTGGTAAAATATGAAACCCCAGCTTCAGTTAAGAAACTGGTTATGAATATGAAACAACATTTCAAGTATGAAATAAGACAAGAACAAGACTTTTAATATAAGCAGGAAGCTATATGTCGTATCGACCCGCGTCAGGTCGGGTTTGGTTCATGGTTTGAGTTGGACAGGGCTGGCCGCCCCAACCACTCCATGGCAGCGCGCCACGGTACGTACATTCATGTTAAGTTATGTAAGGGCCCAAAAACTATGCTAACTCATGAAAACAGAAATTGACCATAAATGGTTCATGCATTATGTTATCATGATATGTTTTGTGGATAAATAGTTGTGCTTGCTGAGCGAAAGCTCATGTTTTAAGTTTATGCTGTAGGTAAGCAACCATGCAGTATTTCTTGATACAAGGCGGTGGAGCATGGCAAGGCAAAGCTGTGAAACTGTGGGACGGAATCACTACGTTTCTTTTTGTTAAATAATGCTACGCTAAATATGATGTATTTAAGTACAAAAACTCATTCCGCTATAAGTAATTATGTATAAGTATATGTATGGATATAAATGTTTATTATGGACTTTCCAAGTTAAACAATAGTTATCAGTTGTAAAAAAAAAAAAAAAAATTTTCTGTCTAAATTTTCATATACTATTATGTAAGAATGCATGGTAACGGCCGGCGCTAGGCGGGTCGTCACATTGAAGAATTGTTGGAGAAAGGGTACATGAGAGAAAGCATGAGTCCTTGTGCTGTTCCGGTAATTCTAGTGCCTAAAAAGGATGGGACTTGGAGGATATGTGTTGATTGTAGAGCCATCAACAACATAACGGTAAAGTATCGACACCCCATCCCTCGCTTAGATGATATGTTAGATGACTGCATGGTTCTTGTGTGTTTTCTAAGATCGATCTTAAGAGTGGATATCATCAAATACGAATGAAAGAAGGAGACGAATGGAAGACAACATTTAAAACTAAATATGGATTGTATGAGCGGTTAGTTATGCCATTTGGATTAACTAATGCACCTAGTACTTTCATGCGCCTAATGAATCATGTCATGCGTCCTTTCATTGGTAAGTTTGTTGTCGTTTATTTTGATGATATTCTAATTTATAGCAAGAATTTGCATGATCGTGTCTCACATTTGTATTCGGTTTTGGATGTGCTTAGAAAGGAGAAGTTATACGCTAACCTCAAAAAGTGTACTTTCTACACTGATAAGCTTGTCTTCCTAGGTTTTGTTGTGAGTGTTAAGGGTATTGAGGTTGATGAAGAGAAGATCAAAGCCATCCAAGAGTGGCCGACCCCCTCCAGTATAGGTAATGTAAGAAGTTTTCATGGACTTGCTAGTTTTACAGGAGGTACGTGAAAGATTTTAGCACCATCGTTGCACCGCTTACTGAAGTTATCAAGAAGAACATTGCATTCAAATGGGGTAAAGAACAAGGGAAGGCGTTTCAGCTTATTAAACACAAGCTTACTCACGCTCATTTACTTGGTTTACCTAACTTTTCTAAAACGTTCGAAATCGAATGTGATGCTTCTGGTGTAGGTATAGGTGTTGTTCTTATACAGGATGGGAGACCACTTACATACTTTAGCGAGAAGTTAAGCGGGGCTGTACTTAACTACCCCACTTATGACAAAGATTTGTACGGATTGGTTCGAGCTTTAGAGACATGGCAGCACTATTTGTGGCCAAAGGAGTTTGTGATTTGTACAGATCATGAATCCTTGAAACATTTGAATGGTCAACACAAGCTGAACAAGAGACATGCTCGATGGCTTAGGTTCATTGAAACTTTTCCCTATGTCATTCAGTATAAACAAGGTAAGGAAAATGTGGTTGTGGATGCACTTTCACGCAGGTATACCTTAATCTCTGCTCTTGATGCTAAGTTCATTGGCTTTGAGCACATTAAGCAACTTTATCATGATGACCATGACTTTGGGGAAGTTTATAGTGCTTGTAAAAAATCTGCAGAGGGTAAGTTCTATAGGCATGAGGGCTTCTTGTTTAGAGAGAATAAGTTGTGTGTGCCTAATTGTTCGATGAGAGACTTGTTAGTTCGGGAATCCCATGGTGGAAGGTTAATGGGACACTTTGGAGTCGCTAAAACTCTAGATATGTTGCAAGAGCACTTCTATTGGCCACACATGAAACGGGATGTAGAGAGAGTTTGTGGTAGATGTGTCACTTGTAGGCAAGCTAAATCGAGGGTTCGGCCGCATGGTCTTTACACACCCCTACCTATTCCTAGTTCACCTTGGATTGATATTTCAATGGATTTTATTTTGGGTATACCTAGGAGTAGGCGTGGAAGGGATTCTATCTTTGTGGTTGTAGATCACTTTTCTAAGATGGCTCATTTTATCCCTTGTCATAAGACTGACGATGCTTCTCATGTTGCATATTTGTTCTTTAGGGAGATTGTGAGGTTACATGGTATGCCAAGGACAATCGTGTCAGATCGGGATGCTAAGTTCTTGAGTTACTTTTGGAAGACATTATGGGGAAAACTAGGAACAAAACTTTTGTTTTTTACTACTTGTCATCTTCAAACTGATGGTCAAATAGAAGTTGTTAATAGGACTTTATCTACTTTGTTGAGGGCTGTCATTAGCAAGAATATTAAGACTTGGAAGGATTGTTTACCACATGTTGAGTTCGCTTATAATCATATGATTCATTCTGCTACTAAGTTCTCACCGTTTGAAATTATTTATGGTTTTAATCCTTTAACTCCGTTAGATTTATCACCTTGACCTATTTCTGAGCATGTGAACTTAGACGGTAAAAAGAAGGCAGAATTTATGAAGCAACTCCATGAGAGGGCACGGCTCAACATAGAGAGGAGAACCGAGCAATACATCAAGCAAGCTAACAAGGGACGTCACAAGCTGGTGTTTGAACCCGGTGATTGGGTGTGGTTACACATGAGGAAAGAAAGATTTCCAGCTCAAAGACGTTCTAAGTTGCTGCCCCGAGGAGATGGTCCATTTCAAGTGCTAGAACGGATCAATGACAATGCCTACAAACTTGACTTACCTAGTGAGTGCAATATTAGTGCTACTTTCAATGTTACTGACTTAAGTCCGTTTGTTGTAGGGGATGATTTGAGGACAAATCCTTCTCAAGAAGGGGGGAATGATGAGGACATCAAGGCTCAATAGAATTCTCACGAACCGATTCAAGTTCCAGTTGGTTCGGTGACTAGAGCTCGAGCTAAAAGATTCAAACAAGAGTTGAATAACTTAGTCCAGAAAGTTCTACATCAAGAAGAGAGCATGTTCACTATTGATGGTGAACAAAGATTGATTTTACTCATCAAATTTGACCTGGAAGAGAGCCAAGACTGATGTGGACGTTTTATTTTCCAACGTTGAAGTGGACGTTATTTTCCAACAAAGAATCAAGTCAAGATCACGTTTTCAAGAGTTCACAAAGTTCAAAATTCAAAACAAGATCTGATCAAGATTTGATTTCTTTGTAATCTGATTTTTAGTTTTAAGTTTTAGTTTAAATTTTGAATTAATTCCAAATTTAATTATATTTTTTAATTAAATCTGATTCCTAGGTTTTTAGGCATGTTTATCCTTAAGGGTTGATTAGGAATTTTACAAATTGTATCTTTGCCTATATAAGGCTGATTTCAGATGATGGAAATAAGATTTTGATGTTTATTCATATTGTGAGTTATTCTTCTTGAGTTCTTGAAGAAACTTATTCAAACTTATCAAGGATTCCTTGTGGCGTTCAAATCGACTTATCAAATGGACTTCCATAACTGTTTGTGGCGTCTTCACCATACCAAGGTTTTTGCTTCGTTAAGCAACGGGTTGCGGTTTCCATCAAACTTGAAAGATCTTGGGTTGTTGTTTCCAGATTTGGTATCGGGTTTCATCACGTTGTTGGCGTGGTTCGTATCAGATAATGGGCTCTATATTTTGATCTATAATAAGAAAAATATGTAATAAGTACAAGCAAACATCATTTTATTTAAAAAAAAAATGGTTTTGTAATGAAACAAAAAGATCTATATGCAATCTAAATGTTTATGTGTAAAGCCCTTAAAAAACACATATCTTATAATGATAATTACTAGCTTCTGCTTTCCAAGCTACCGGGGGGTAGTCATGGAAGAACTAGCCAAGAACACGGATCCTCGCCGATTAATACATATTCGTCTATGGAGCATAACCCCATTAAATATATATTAACTATTGCTTATTTGGCCACTACTTTAAATATCAGAGCCTCGAGGGAGGGTTAATAAATAAAGTAGCATGAGTGTGTAACTATTATTTCCAATTTTGAATCCATATTTTACATTCGCCACCAAGGGGTGATCTAAACATTAAATATGCCCAAAATTGTTATCCTTTCGGAAATCTAAATCAGTGTGTGCTCTAGGTAAGATACCTATCCGAAGGGAATTCCCGGGTCGAACCCGAGTAGTAGGCACTACCATGCATAACTATTAGACCAACAATGGAGGCCGTAGGTCTTAGTGTGTAAACCTTCTCTCACTTAATCTTTTGAATTAGGGTTTTTGTTTTTAATGCATAAACAATATTTATTGAGTGACACTCTCTAGTCTATATGGCATGTTATCAATATATTGCAAAATAGTATAACATATTTATCTAGCATCGCATCATTCATGGTTTGCAATGTATGTAAATAGCCGTGGATCATGATTCCATCCTAGAGAAAAGAAAATTACAAAATTTACAAAAGAAAAATTAACCGAAACATATATCGGCCTTCCTTTGTAGATCCATACCTTGTATCCTTTTTCAATGTGTCATCCTTCTCAAAATTTAAATTAAATTTTAATTTCTAAAAAGATTATATGTGATATTTAATTTTAATCAAAATTACAAAATATCAAAAATTTAAATAAAACACGTTTTTAATTTAAAATTTAAAATTTAAAATTTCAAAAAATGTGATTTTTCAATTTTAATTAAAATCACAAAATTTTAAAATTCTCAATAAATAAAAAATGTCCATTAAATTTAAATTTTGAATTTTGATTTTCCAAATTATCAAGATCACATATCATTGGAAAATTAAAATTTTCAAAAAGATTTAATGTGATTTTTCTTCAAAAAAAAAAAAAACGCCAATTATGAAATTTGAATTAATTAAAATTTCCAAATTTCAACAAAAAAAAAAAAAAATCACATCATTTGAAAATTTCCATACCTTCGTTCATCTTCAATCTCCTTGAATCCATTGTAGCTCGAATTTATAAAAAAAAATTCCTACACTGTTTCCGGCTTACAAAAATTTTAGGAATTGAAAAAAAGACCTAGCGGTGATAATAGACCATATCTATTACACTTAAAAAACCTAGATACAAATTCTAACCTCTATGGAATCATGACCGGTAAAATTGAACAAGCATAAGATATTATAAAAAAAATAATATAAAGCTTTCATTCATCCATATATCCATTCACAATATATTTAACATACACAAAATAAAACTTAGAGTGCCAACTCTCTAAAAAATTTCATTAATGCATAGAGAGAAATTTATTTGATCAAATAATTTATGTTATATACATGATCATGAGTTGGCTCTGATACCAATTGTTGGAAAAAACGGTTCCGATATCAGAGTTACAGTGCAGTGGAAGTTTTAAAATTTAATGCAGATTCAGAAAAGAAGCTCATGATATAGATAACAATAAATTAAATACATGATCAAACGTACCTTGTTTCTCGGATTTCGGAATTACTAGAGCGTCGACCAACTTGTCTTCTCTACTATTCTCGAGTCCCCACGTCTCAGAGTGTGTGTGGGTACACTGTTATGAATCCAAGCGACCGGTAATTCTTCCGAAGTCTAGATCCCACTTTCTCAATCCTGATGTACCTCGTTGAGAATTTGCTCCGGTTCGTTCTTCAAAACTATAAAACCGGAATCGGTTAACCTTTTATGAAAAATATCACTCTGCTTAACCTTCCTCACAGTTTTGATTCAATGAAAATT
Organism: Ficus hirta; assembly: GCA_038430175.1. Taxonomy (NCBI): domain Eukaryota; kingdom Viridiplantae; phylum Streptophyta; class Magnoliopsida; order Rosales; family Moraceae; genus Ficus; species Ficus hirta. The sequence goes on along the minus strand of CM076595.1, from coordinate 2,357,303 downwards.
TCTCTCTTTTTCTCACACCCAAAAAGGATGAATTTTCTCAAGCACAAAAAACTTAGTTTCTTTTGCGCGTTTTCTCTCTCCCAAAAAATCATTCCCTTTCTTTGAGTGTATGATGATAGTTAGCTTTTTTCAAGAACTCCTAACCTTTATATAATACTCCAATCATTTTTCAAAAATATCTCCTACTTGAAAAATAATTAATAATTATTTTGGTAGATAATCTTTTGAACCAAAAGATCATTCAAATTTCGGGCTAGGTTCTTTTAAACCTTATGGACGGTTTTTTGCTTGGAGAATGCTCAAAAAATTCATGCTCCACCTTATATGTAGATTGATTAGTGGTTCAAATTTAAATCAAGAATCTAGACTAGTAAAAAAGTCCTAATCCTATCTAGATTCAAACTCTTTTTAAATCTTTGAATTTAAATAAGATTTTCTTGTTTTAATTTAAATAACTATTTTCCACAAACATTATCCATATTTAATTAATTTAAATAAATGGAATATTTTAGATTTTCTTTCCACCTAAAAACCGTGCACTATTTTTTAAGAAAAGAAAATCTATCAAATAAGCTCCATTATTTAAATCAATTAAAATTTAATGTTTGGAATATATTTAAACAATTTTGAAACAAAAGTTTCTTCTCTCGATCCAATAAAAATTCATGCACCATAAATTAGGAGAGAAAAATTTTGTTTTCAAAAACTAAATAATTCAAACACAATCTTATTTCCAAAATTCAATTAACCAAAATAATTAACAAATAATTATTTTATTTACAACCAATCATATGTTGACAAATCACATTATTTGTCTAAATTAATTTCACATATCCAATCCTTTCGGGATTGCATGTTAGAGAGTACCATGTCTTAATAGACATTATTAAATTCCCATTTAATTTACCGATCTCATTAGGAATAAATCCCAAGACGCTTCATGGAACTATATAAGCTAGAAGAGGGACCCGATGAAAATATGTAAAGAGACTCCTATAATTGTGAAATATTAATTCCGGATTAATTATTTATCAATTATCAACTTCAGGACTATTCTACTAAAATTCTGAAGCTGAACTCCCGTTTACATACCGTATTACGAAAGCTCTCTAACGCAGTGCTTCTTCCATGATTTATTCATCACTTGCTTAATCCTCATATGTTATCCATGATTGAATTAAGGACTTTTTCCGTTTTACCTTTTCAATCATTTTAACTTAAAGTTCCATTATTCTTCGTTGAAAGAACCATCAATTGTAAAGCCATACAATCGGTAGACCATTAGAGAACAAATGTAAACCGATGGTCAAGATCTTGTTATATTATCTTTCAATTCCCAAATAATGCCTTTAAGTAGATAACATGTACTATCGTTAAAATAGCTATGGATTCCATATCTATGAATCTTGATTTCTCCATCCATAAGTCATACACCCAAAATACAAGTATATTGACCATCAATTATCAGTGTCTCACCTATAGTGGATCAAAGTGCATAAGTCATGGATGCGAACTCAAGTATTCATTTCAGGATTAAGATTAATGCATGATGATAATCAAAGCATTATTGATTCTTATAAACGGAATTATTAAACCGAATCAATTAACACCTTAGGTCCAGTCCAATGTCATACCTCAATACTGGTATACATTAAAGTTTCTACTCGGAACCTATCCAATGGTCAACGCAAACCATCCCTCTAAGGAAGTAGACAACCTTTACAATCTTATCATGAATAAGATTCCCAAATCTTATTCCATCGATTGCGGACCATTTATTTAGACTATTATCAAATTACCACGTTTTTTATGTATACCCCGTATACATATGGTAATCCGATATATTACCAACAGTCTAGGAGTATTTTATGTTTGCTCAAAATAATCATACAATCAATAAACGAAAGTAAATAGGAAACAACTTATTAAACATGAATAACCTCTTTTTATAATATCAAAATGTCATATTTACAGAAAATCCCTATAATTGATTTTCTATCCTTAGGGCATATATAGATCCCAATAATTGCAAACGTTGTTTTCCAGATGGTCTAATCGCCTTTGCACATAGCTCCGCTTGAGGGCCGTATGTTAAGAATTGGTTAATCTCTATGTGGGTCCGGTTGTCTAGAAGAGCCAGCTCTAGCAAAGGCAGTTGCATCGTCATCTTTGAAACTAGAAATTTGGCTCTTATTAAGGACCCTCATCAGCTGTTGAGTCACTTCAATTCCATCTTTATATGTTACCTTGGCATTCTTATATAATACGGTGATGAGTGAAGGAAAATACCCTCTATTAGATGTCCGAACACTGCTCATAATGGTGGCATGCATGACCCGTCCCACATCAATAGATTTCCCATTCAAAATAGCATAGAGCAAGAGTGTAATAACCCAAATTTTTATGACTCTAGATTTCCTTTGAATGAGGAAAACTTAAGTCTAGATCATGTTTGGAATAGAATATCGGTACAAGTTTGAGTTTTCGGTTAATTAACTACGAGACTCAACGATGGATTACTGAGCCTAGTATAACGCATTTTAAGGAAAATGGCGTGATGAAATTTCATGATTCCATGTTGGTCAAAGTTTGACCAAGAAAGTCAAAGTTGACCAAAAAGTCAAGGGTTGACCAAGAACAGTCAAAGGTATGACTGTATAGTAATAGGATAAACAGTATGGAAATTATACTGCGGAAAACCCTCATTTCAGTCAAATAAGCTATAAGATCACCCTAGAAAAATCAAGCACATTAGTTAAAACAGTATGGATTAAATAGTTTCAAGTTCTAAGAAAAATCCATACGCAGTCCAATTTTACGCAGATGAACTCTGAACTGCAATTTAGTGAAACGGTACTGTTTTAAGTGAAAACAGTATTTGTAAATCCTTATTAGTATGATTATGGACTGTATTGGTGGAGGAAAATCAAATGGAGCCTTAATTAGGAGGACACCTCATATGGTGATGACCAATTGGATTAATTGGATTTTTGAAATTATGGAAAGTAAGATTTAAGTATGAATTATGGTTGAAAAATTGGCCAACAAATCACATTGAATGGCCGGCCACTCTAAGGACTTAAGGGAGGCAAATATGTTTGCTTGTGAGGACTTAAATGCAAGAAAGAAAAAGGTGTGGTAGGTCCACCTTTGGACACATCACCACCTTGGCTCACACACACATGTTCTAGAACTAGCTAGCATGACCGGTTTCTTTAGTAAGACTTGGTGAACAAGTTTTGCTTTTGTGATGCAAGCAAGATGATGTCATCATGGTGATGTCATCAAGATGAGGTAAGCAAGTAGTAGCTTGTTGAACAAGCCATTTTTTTTGGCTCACACCTTGAATGGCCAGTTGTTAGGAGCCTTGGTGAACAAGCCAAATTTTTGGGTTCATGCACTAGTATGGCCGGTTGTTAGGAGCCTTGGTGAGCAAGTATTTTTGCTTGATGATGTAGGCCATGTGATGCAAGCAAGGTGACATAGGCTTGATGAGGTAAGCAAGAAATTTGCTTGGTGAGCAAGCAAATTCTTGGCTCATTCTCACCTTGAATGGCCGGCCACCTAGGGAGGGTTGTTGGGCAAATATTTTGCTCATTAAACCCTTATATGCAATTGTAGAAACTTTAAGTTTCACCTATAAATAGAGGCAAGGGGGGGCGGATTTTAGTGGAAAATTGGGAAATCTAGCCAAACTATGGCAAAATTTTCCCTCACCCATTTTCTCTCAAAACCGAAACCCAAAGGAAGAAAAAAAAAAATGGAACAAGGAATTAGCCTAGGTAATGGTCGGATTTTGGTAAGAAACCAACAAGGGTGGCTGAAATTTTGGAACCCATTTGGAGGGCAAAGGCCGGCTGTGATGGCAGCCAAAGGAGAGTGAGGAAAAGTTGGAATCCAAGCTTGAGTACCAACTTCCAAACCCTAGTGGTAAACCCTAAAACCCTAAGCTTTTTAATTGAGCTTTCATTTGGAAATTTAAGTGTATTTCCATGTTGATTATGTAAGAGCATAAGCTCACAATTTTAATTTCTTGCCCTTAGTTTAATTATTGTGTTTGATTAGGTGTTTTAAGGGTGGTTTGGTTCATTTATGTGCTTATGATGATTGAATATTAGGTTGCATGCTAGATTATGGTTATATGTCCCCAATCATGTGTTTGAGAATGTGTATGCATGTTAGGGTATGAATTGAAATGGTATGGCATGAATGGTTTGGTATGTACTAAGTTTAGACCATGCAACCCTAGGTTTAGGAGATTCGGTTTAGGGCTGCATGGACACGTTGGGTTAGCATGATTGAATATGTGGGACGTTAGAAATGCTGCATGTTTGCTGTGTAAGCTCCCGAAGTGGTCGGTCGAGTTAGAATCCGCGAAATAGGACGTAAACCGGACTTAACAACCGAAACTGCCAAGTCGGATTCCAAACTGGCTAGTTTCGGGAAAGTGGAAATTTAAGGCTTTTAGAGGCCGAACTGGGTGAAACGTAAAACATGAGAGTTGTTCAGAAGGGTTTTTCCTAGGGGTAAGCGCAAACAGTTTCTCAAAATGAGGCTCCAATGGCCTCCGTTTTTACAGAAAACCGAGACTAGTCTGCCCAGACCTAGTTTACACGACCAGTCAGTTTCAAATTAAAACTGACAAGAATACAAGCAGAACTGGATTTTTCTCAAAACATGAAAGTTTTAGGATTTTTCGAGAGCTACAACTTTCGTGAAGACAACTTTTTCAAAATCGGAATGGATCTTTAAACTGACACGGTTTTATAAAGACTGTGCAGGGAACAGGAAATTCCTGCACAGGATTTTCTAAAAACAGTTCGGAAAAATTGTATCTTTCCCCAAAACCACTGTTTTGACTAGGGAAACTGTTCCAAAGGCAGTTTCCAGCCCTAAATGATTTTACAAAAACCTATTTCAAAAATATGAATTTTATGAGTTAAGTAAAAGATTTTTTTGAGGTTAATTTACCCAAATTTCCAAAGAAATGGAAAATGGATTTTTTAATCAAATTGGGTAAGCAAGATGATTACGGGTAATAACCGGAAGTGATATCCGAGTTACTGGGCCAAAGCCTAAAGCTCAAGTTTGACCCCTATAGGGTTGACCTTAGTTGACCAAAAGTTGACTTTGGTTGACCAAGAGTTTGACTACAATTAACCTTAAGGGTTACTCAAGATAACCCTAAAGGATACCAAGATTAATAAATTGGGCTAAGATATAGGGTTAATTGAGGTAACAAGGTTAGGAAGGTAACCTAACCCTAACGGTATAAAGGTTTAGCACACGAGGGTATCCAACGTAACCTCTTAAAGATTAATCCATATTGAGTTGTTTTTAAAATAATAGGGTTACTATTTGTAACCCAGTAAGACATCTAGTATCAGGGACATACAACTAGGATTATGTAGGCATGTTGGTTAGATCACCAACATTCCACAATACTAATTAGAACCTCACCTATGTCCTTCAACAAGCAGGAGGGAACCTGCAGCTGTACTCAGAACAGGAGCAGCATTACGCAGGACATAACAAGAGAGGTAAGTACAACTCTGCCTACAGCATAGGCTCTTTGTTGTTACTTGCCTAATGTGATGGTATGTTATGGCATGTGATGATATGTTATGGCGTGTAATGTTATGGTATGTTATGAATGAGGTTATGTTATGTTATATGTTGTAATATTGTGACATCATGAAGCATGTTCACTAATGTTAAACCACCTGGTAAGAACAAGACAAGTAAGATGTTGTGTCGTACCGACTTGCCACAAAGGCGGGTTTAAATGGTATGGTTCATGGTTTGAGTTGGATTGGATGGCTACCTAAACTACTCCATGTTAAACTTTGTGTTTCATGGTTTGAGTTAAAACGGACTGCCGCCTTCAACCATTCCTTGGCTATGTACCACGGTACGAGCACACATGATAAGTAAAGGAATAGAACTAAGCTAAGTTATGAATCCATATTTGATTCATAAGAGGTCATAATTGGTTCATGCATAATGATATGTATTGTGCGTCGCGGATGTAACAGTTGTACTTGCTGAGCGAAAGCTCACGTCTTACGTCTATGCTGTAGGTAAGCAACCTGCCAGCAATCTCTGATGCAATACTGTGGAAGGCTGGTGCGGCGGACTGTGAAATGTGGGATGGACACTGCCACGGATTTTAAAAAAAATATACTCTATAAAATATGTTGAAATGAAAAAGGATTTTCATATTTTCATGATGTTTAAAGTATGAATGACAAAGTTTATGAATGTATGGCAAGCAAGTTGCCTCATGTGGTACCGATCCGCATTAAGTCGGGTTTGGTCTACAATTTGATTATGATGGCATTCAAGAAGGGTTTGAAAGTTCGGTACTCGAGTAAGTACCTATAAGTAAGTATGAGTTTGAGGATGAAGTTCAAGTTGAAAGTTTTAAAATAAAGTTTAAAAGAAAAAAAAAAAAAAAATTTCTCCCAAATTTTCCGCAAGTTTAAGTTCAGTATGTAAGTAAGGTGACGACCCGGCGTGGGAAGTCGGGACGTTACAGTTTGGTATCAGAGCAGAGTTCCTGCCATCCAATTTCACAGTTCTGCTGCCAGCACCACAGTTTTGTAAGTTTGTTTTATAAGATTATTATAATGGCATGTACCTGGTGTTAAATTTGGGTCAGATTAAAGAGGACCACGAGACTCCGTTGACATTCCGAGGAATGGAGGAGAAGCTTCGCATCTTCAATAAGACTCAAGGAGTGAATGCACGATATGGAGACCCTCCTCAGATTATGTCATGCAGGGACGTATCTTCAGGATATGCTTGCCAGTCGAGCCGACGTCTAGTCAAGGAAGCTCGTGCAAGGAGCCTTGGCCAAGAGGATCTTGAGAGGAGATTCCTAAATGGATTTCTTGACGACAGCAAGGATCGCCCATGTATTACCGCGATATCAAGATGTACTAGGATATGTACATGAGACGATACGTCAGCTATGTTGCAGCCTGACATGCTTATCCGAACGAGTTTATGGGTTTTTATTGCCAGTAAATCAGAGTCGCACAGTGGAAGCGTGATGGATAAACTAAGCTTACGATATGATGATCGCTAGAATAGCAATAAGAAATGAGTAGGCTCTAAGATTAGATAGCCTATCGGCTCATTTTGGGTATAGTGATCTTTCCATTTAAGGAATTGGATTGAGATTATAGGATTGAGATTATGGAAGTTAAGTTTCCTGATTGTGAAACTTTTGCTCCATAAGAGAAATATTGGACATGGGGAAAATTTTGAGGATGCCTTAGTTTGGGGGTAGCAAATAAGCAATATGCTACCAACAACAATTTATTAGGCTATGATTTTTATGATAAGGATGATGATTATGAGATTTGATGATATGAAGTTAACGAGGTTAAGGTCGATGGCACCAACCCTGAAGTCGACATATAATGGATGATTAAGGTCGACTGTAGACAACCATTTAAGTAATGGAAATTATGAGATGATGATTGGGAGTTTTAGATATCCCTTAGAACTATGATTGCCTTCAAACTTTAAAGGGAATGCTAAAGGCAAAAAGAACGTTTCTACTAGTTGATACAAGGATACCTTTCATTGCATCACTTGAACAGTAATATGTTTTCAATAATACTATTTGTTATTGATTTTCATGATTGAATTGGAAAAAAATTCCAAAAAGTATCTTAAATGTGAGAACATATTAAGATACATAAAAAAACAAGTAACAGTAAGGTGTCATACCAACCTCCCGTGATCGTGGAGGCTACATGTTTCAGTTGTGATCTTGACCGTCCGTGATCGTGAAGGGTCAAGATTATAAGACCTTTCGTAAAATCGCAAAGGCTTATAAAATTCCCAGAACTGTTAGGGACCTTGCAAACCCTAGCTTTGTCTGGAGGCTGCGCGCATTTGGTACGTACACTATGGGCCCACATGTTAAGACAAGATAATAAAACACAAAATGCTTTTCAAATATGAAAAAGCTATGTGATATGATATGTTTTTAAAGTATGGAAAAGTTATATATATGCTTTTCAAACATGGCAAGTTATATGATATACTTGCTCAGTTTTTCATGTAAATAGTTCATGTGATGCAATATGAAAGGAAAGTATGATGGTATGAAATGAAAGCATGAGAGTATGAGGAATGAATTATGACGATGTAAAAAGAAGATTATGGTTCTATATAAAAGACATGATCCCATTAGGGTATTAAAATGGGAACATGAACAAGTTATTCAATCCATAGTAACTTGTTATGGATTGATGGTGGATTTGAAGAAAAGCCACTCAGGATTATTCGAATTTTCGAGGACGAAAATCTTTTAAGGAGGGTAGGATGTAATAACCCAAATTTTTATGACTCTAGATTTCCTTTGAATGAGGAAAACTTAAGTCTAGATCATGTTTGGAATAGAATATCGGTACAAGTTTGAGTTCTCGGTTAATTAGCTACGAGACTCAACGATGGATTACTGAGCCTAGTATAACGCATTTTAAGGAAAATGGCGTGATGAAATTTCATGATTCCATGTTGGTCAAAGTTTGACCAAGAAAGTCAAAGTTGACCAAAAAGTCAAGGGTTGACCAAGAACAGTCAAAGGTATGACTGTATAGTCATAGGATAAACAGTATGGAAATTATACTGCGGAAAACCCTCATTTCAGTCAAATAAGCTATAAGATCACCCTAGAAAAATCAAGCACATTAGTTAAAACAGTATGGATTAAATAGTTTCAAGTTCTAAGAAAAATCCATACGCAGTCCAATTTTACGCAGATGAACTCTGAACTGCAATTTAGTGAAACAGTACTGTTTTAAGTGAAAACAGTATTTGTAAATCCTTATTAGTATGATTATGGACTGTATTGGTGGAGGAAAATCAAATGGAGCCTTAATTAGGAGGACACCTCATATGGTGATGACCAATTGGATTAATTGGATTTTTGAAATTATGGAAAGTAAGATTTAAGTATGAATTATGGTTGAAAAATTGGCCAACAAATCACATTGAATGGCCGGCCACTCTAAGGACTTAGGGGAGGCAAATATGTTTGCTTGTGAGGACTTAAATGCAAGAAAGAAAAAGGTGTGGTAGGTCCACCTTTGGACACATCACCACCTTGGCTCACACACACATGTTCTAGAACTAGCTAGCATGACCGGTTTCTTTAGTAAGACTTGGTGAACAAGTTTTGCTTTTGTGATGCAAGCAAGATGATGTCATCATGGTGATGTCATCAAGATGAGGTAAGCAAGTAGTAGCTTGTTGAACAAGCCATTTTTTTTGGCTCACACCTTGAATGGCCGGTTGTTAGGAGCCTTGGTGAACAAGCCAAATTTTTGGGTTCATGCACTAGTATGGCCGGTTGTTAGGAGCCTTGGTGAGCAAGTATTTTTGCTTGATGATGTAGGCCATGTGATGCAAGCAAGGTGACATAGGCTTGATGAGGTAAGCAAGAAATTTGCTTGGTGAGCAAGCAAATTCTTGGCTCATTCTCACCTTGAATGGCCGGCCACCTAGGGAGGGTTGTTGGGCAAATATTTTGCTCATTAAACCCTTATATGCAATTGTAGAAACTTTAAGTTTCACCTATAAATAGAGGCAAGGGGGGGCGGATTTTAGTGGAAAATTGGGAAATCTAGCCAAACTATGGCAAAATTTTCCCTCACCCATTTTCTCTCAAAACCGAAACCCAAAGGAAGAAAAAAAAAAAATGGAACAAGGAATTAGCCTAGGTAATGGTCGGATTTTGGTAAGAAACCAACAAGGGTGGCTGAAATTTTGGAACCCATTTGGAGGGCAAAGGCCGGCTGTGATGGCAGCCAAAGGAGAGTGAGGAAAAGTTGGAATCCAAGCTTGAGTACCAACTTCCAAACCCTAGTGGTAAACCCTAAAACCCTAAGCTTTTTAATTGAGCTTTCATTTGGAAATTTAAGTGTATTTCCATGTTGATTATGTAAGAGCATAAGCTCACAATTTTAATTTCTTGCCCTTAGTTTAATTATTGTGTTTGATTAGGTGTTTTAAGGGTGGTTTGGTTCATTTATGTGCTTATGATGATTGAATATTAGGTTGCATGCTAGATTATGGTTATATGTCCCCAATCATGTGTTTGAGAATGTGTATGCATGTTAGGGTATGAATTGAAATGGTATGGCATGAATGGTTTGGTATGTACTAAGTTTAGACCATGCAACCCTAGGTTTAGGAGATTCGGTTTAGGGCTGCATGGACACGTTGGGTTAGCATGATTGAATATGTGGGACGTTAGAAATGCTGCATGTTTGCTGTGTAAGCTCCCGAAGTGGTCGGTCGAGTTAGAATCCGCGAAATAGGACGTAAACCGGACTTAACAACTGAAACTGCCAATTCGGATTCCAAACTGGCTAGTTTCGGGAAAGTGGAAATTTAAGGCTTTTAGAGGCCGAACTGGGTGAAACGTAAAACATGAGAGTTGTTCAGAAGGGTTTTTCCTAGGGGTAATCGTGGACAGTTTCTCAAAATGAGGCTCCAATGGCCTCCGTTTTTACAGAAAACCGAGACTAGTCTGCCCAGACCTAGTTTACACGACCAGTCAGTTTCAAATTAAAACTGACAAGAATACAAGCAGAACTGGATTTTTCTCAAAACATGAAAGTTTTAGGATTTTTCGAGAGCTACAACTTTCGTGAAGACAACTTTTTCAAAATCGGAATGGATCTTTAAACTGACACGGTTTTATAAAGACTGTGCAGGGAACAGGAAATTCCTGCACAGGATTTTCTAAAAACAGTTCGGAAAAATTGTATCTTTCCCCAAAACCACTGTTTTGACTAGGGAAACTGTTCCAAAGGCAGTTTCCAGCCCTAAATGATTTTACAAAAACCTATTTCAAAAATATGAATTTTATGAGTTAAGTAAAAGATTTTTTTGAGGTTAATTTACCCAAATTTCCAATGAAATGGAAAATGGATTTTTTAATCAAATTGGGTAAGCAAGATGATTACGGGTAATAACCGGAAGTGATATCCGAGTTACTGGGCCAAAGCCTAAAGCTCAAGTTTGACCCCTATAGGGTTGACCTTAGTTGACCAAAAGTTGACTTTGGTTGACCAAGAGTTTGACTACAATTAACCTTAAGGGTTACTCAAGATAACCCTAAAGGATACCAAGATTAATAAATTGGGCTAAGATATAGGGTTAATTGAGGTAACAAGGTTAGGAAGGTAACCTAACCCTAACGGTATAAAGGTTTAGCACACGAGGGTATCCAACGTAACCTCTTAAAGATTAATCCATATTGGGTTGTTTTTAAAATAATAGGGTTACTATTTGTAACCCAGTAAGACATCTAGTATCAGGGACATACAACTAGGATTATGTAGGCATGTTGGTTAGATCACCAACATTCCACAATACTAATTAGAACCTCACCTATGTCCTTCAACAAGCAGGAGGGAACCTGCAGCTGTACTCAGAACAGGAGCAGCATTACGCAGGACATAACAAGAGAGGTAAGTACAACTCCGCCTACAGCATAGGCCCTTTGTTGTTACTTGCCTAATGTGATGGTATGTTATGGCATGTGATGATATGTTATGGCGTGTAATGTTATGGTATGTTATGAATGAGGTTATGTTATGTTATATGTTGTAATATTGTGACATCATGAAGCATGTTCACTAATGTTAAACTACCTGGTAAGAACAAGACAAGTAAGATGTTGTGTCGTACCGACTTGCCACAAAGGCGGGTTTAAATGGTATGGTTCATGGTTTGAGTTGGATTGGATGGCTACCTAAACTACTCCATGTTAAACTTTGTGTTTCATGGTTTGAGTTAAAACGGACTGCCGCCTTCAACCATTCCTTGGCTATGTACCACGGTACGAGCACACATGATAAGTAAAGGAATAGAACTAAGCTAAGTTATGAATCCATATTTGATTCATAAGAGGTCATAATTGGTTCATGCATAATGATATGTATTGTGCGTCGCGGATGTAACAGTTGTACTTGCTGAGCGAAAGCTCACGTCTTACGTCTATGCTGTAGGTAAGCAACCTGCCAGCAATCTCTGATGCAATACTGTGGAAGGCTGGTGCGGCGGACTGTGAAATGTGGGATGGACACTGCCACGGATTTTAAAAAAAATATACTCTATAAAATATGTTGAAATGAAAAAGGATTTTCATATTTTCATGATGTTTAAAGTATGAATGACAAAGTTTATGAATGTATGGCAAGCAAGTTGCCTCATGTGGTACCGATCCGCATTAAGTCAGGTTTGGTCTACAATTTGATTATGATGGCATTCAAGAAGGGTTTGAAAGTTCGGTACTCGAGTAAGTACCTATAAGTAAGTATGAGTTTGAGGATGAAGTTCAAGTTGAAAGTTTTAAAATAAAGTTTAAAAGAAAAAAAAAAAAAAAATTTCTCCCAAATTTTCCGCAAGTTTAAGTTCAGTATGTAAGTAAGGTGACGACCCGACGTGGGAAGTCGGGGCGTTACAAAGAGAGCCCTATCTTTAGTCACATCACTAGTGTGGGATGAAGGATAGAACTGAGCACATACAAAGGTATACCATGCCTTTAATATCAATCCCGCAAAGTTGCCTTGGGAAGTGAAAGGAGCTCTTGAGTGAGATGACTATATGTCCATGTAGTTCCCTGCTTGCATAGAAAATTAGCGATGTCTTTATAGTTCGGTGTTTCAACAAAAGCTTCGTACTCCTCACTTGCAATATCCTCCAACCTGTAGAAAGCATTAATAGTGGTACGGTCAAATTTCACCATTTTACCTCTTACCACCACCTTGCCATTACAATCATCATCAGCATTTGCATAGAATTCATGCATAAGTGAGAGGATCGCCTCTTTCGGTTGCTTACAGAACTCCTTCCATCTCCTGGACTCTATAATGCTCATATTTTGAGACTCTTCAGTCTCGAAACCTCTCTCTTGTAGCGAAATCTTGCTAGATAAGGATTCAATAAATCGATCAGATGCTACGGTAGAGACAAATCGTGGGATATCAGCTTATGTCAAGGAGGAGGAAGGTCGTGACGAAGAGCCTCGTTAACATTTGGGTGCCATTAGAAACAACTCAAAGTAGGTCACCAAAATCACCAAAACACCAATCCCCAACTTGTAGCCGCTATGTACTACCAAGCTTCAAGCTAAACAACACAAATCACTACCAAAAAAAAAAAAAACATTTTCCTTGGTTTCCGCTTCTCACAGGACTTTTAACAAACACCTTGTATGCACCAGGACAAAACCCACTAAATATAGCTTCCTCTTGCTGAAATCTCCCCCAAAAATTCACAATAAATTTCACAATCACAAATCACCACAGAAATATCCAAAAATGACACCCACAAATCCAAGTTGTAAGTTACCCAATCAAAATAAAACCACAAAACACCCAACACAAGTCCAAGTCCCCACAATCACGTGAACTAAATATCCAACCACACTAAAATGGAGTTGTGAAGTGACCAACACTTACTTGATGTGGGGCTTGATGGAGATTCGCCCATGAGGTCCAAAACTTTCATATTTTGAAGACAAAACCCACCAAACACGTGCAATCCTTGGTGAAGGCATGAATAGTTGCTGCAAGAGCAAACCACGTCATTGGGAAATCGATGGAGGATGTTGGATAGGTTGAATCAGTGGCGGATTTGTGGGGGAAGAATGCTTGAGATGTGTGGGAATAAGCGATGGATGAAAGAGTATGTATTGAAGCCCTAGTTTTACAATTGTAAAACTTGAAATCACTTCTGAACTGGGGGACGCCGTAGCTTGGAAAATTTGACACCATAGCTCGGGGGTCTGAATGTACTTTTTTTTCCTGCAAAAGAGAGTCAAACCAGAAAATCCATCATGTTTAAATCTTAAACAAACTAGCATAACTTAAATCTCAAAACTAAAAATCAACAAAATAAAATTGAAAATAAAAATTAAAATAACTAGAGAAAAATTTTAAAGAGCTTGGGTTGCCTACCAAGAAGCGCTTGTTTTATAGTCTTCAGCCTGACTTTCTCTGAAATGTGTTACATCGGGTCTGTTAAAGTGATGGTGGCCTTCTGGAGATCCATTCCACCATCATTGTATGCCTTGAGTCGTTGCCCATTGACCTTACACGCTCCTTTTTGATCATGAAAAAGCTCCATCGCTCAATGTGGAAAAACTTTCATCACCATGAATGGTCCTGACCATCTCAATTTAAGCTTTCCAAGAAACAACTTCAGGTGTGAATTGTATAGCAGCACTTTTTGACTCGAGACAAATTCACGGTGCAAGATGTGTTTGTCATACCACTTTTTAGTGCGTTCTTTGTAAAGCTTGGCATTCTCATATGCTTCTTGACGGAATTCATCCATCTCATTGAGCTGCAACAATCTCTTTTCAACGACAACTTGTGATCGAAATTGAGCTTCTTAATGTGCCAATAAGCATGATGCTCCAATTCGACTAGCAAGTAACAGGCTTTTCTAAACAGTAATCGGTAAGGTGACAACCCAATTGGCATTTTAAGAGTTGTGCGATAAGCCCATAGCGCATCATCTAGCTTCCACGCCTAGTCTTTCTTGTTGCTACTCGCTGTCTTCTCTAGAATCCACTTTAGTTCTCTGTTGGAGATCTCAACTTGGCCACTAGTTTGGGGGTGATAACCGGTGGCGATCTTGTATGTGACCCCATATTTAGCCAATACTGCAGCGAGATGTTTGTTGCAGAAATGCTTCCCTTCATCATTTATGATCGCTCTAGGAGTTCCAAAGCAGGTAAAAATATTATTTCGAAGAAAGTTCATCACCACTTTGGAATCATTAGTTAGCAAGGCGACTGCTTCAACCCATTTAGAGACATAATCCACTGCCACAAGGATATATAAATTATTAAATGAGGGTAGGAATGGTCCCATGAAATCTATCCCCTGCATGTCAAAAAGCTCAACCTCAAAAATATTATTCAGAGGCATCTCGTGATAGCGAGATATGTTTCCAGTTTGTTGGCATCGATCACATGTAGAAACAAAGATGTGAGCATCCTTAAACAGTGTCGGTAAATAGAAACCCGATTGTAAAACTTTAGCCATCATCCTGTTAGCCCCAAAATGACCGCCATAATTGGAGGAGTGGCAATGATAGAGAATGCTTGCTACTTCTTCTCCCGGTACACACCTTCTAATAATATGATCTAAATAATGCTTGTACAGGAAAGGGTCTTCCCAATATTAGTGTTTTACATCAGAAAGGAACTTCTTCTTCTGTTGACGAGTTTGGTCCGGTGGAAAAACAATAGTAGCCAAATAATTAACGAAGTCTACAAACCAAGAAAGCTTACCGGGGCTGATGGTGAATAGCTGCTCATTCGGAAAAGTCTAATTGCTTGAAGGCTCCTTTCCTTCATGCGACTCATGTGGCTCTAAACAAGACAAATGATCTGCCACTAAATTCTTGGTTCCTTTCTTGTCTTTAATTTCCAGATCGAATTCTTGTAACAACATCACCCAACGTATTAGTCTTGGCTTCGCATGTTTCTTCTCGATCAAATACTTTATGGCAAAATTATCATTATACACTATGACTTTAGTACCAATCAAGTACAACTAGAATTTATCAAAGGCGAAAACCACAGCTAGTAACTCCTTTTTTATTGTGGCATAATTCATTTGTGCATTAGTTAAAGTTCGGCAGGCATAATAGATGGCATGAAAAACTGAGCTCTGCATTAGCCCAAAATAGCTCCAATAGCGTAATCACTAGCATCACACATCAACTTAAATGGCAAGTCCCAATCAAGTGCTACAATAATAGGTGCTGAGATCAAAGCTTTCTTCAGAAATTGAAATGCTTCTATACACTTCTTATCAAACTTAAATGGCATGTTCTTCACAAGGAGATTGCAAAGGAGTTTAGTAATTTTAGATAAGTCCTTGACAAAACGTTTGTAAAAACCCACATGACCAAGAAAACTTTGAACACCTTTAACTGATGTCGGTGGTGGCAACTTCTCAATAGTTTCTATCTTGGCTCGATCTACTTCAATTCCTTTAACTGAAACCCGATGTCCAAGAACAATGCCCTTTTACACCATAAAATGGCACTTTTCCCAATTCAAAATCAAATTCGTCTCTTCACATCTTTGTAGTACCAGAGCTAAGTTTGTCAAACAAGAATCAACTGTGGAGACAAAAAAAGAAAAATCAACCATAAATACCTCAATGAAGTGCTCCACCATCTCAGAAAATATCGCCATCATGCATTGTAGAAAAGTGGCTGGTGTGTTGCCTAGACCAAATGGCATCCGTGTAAATGCAAAAGTTTCATAAGGGCACGTAAAAATAATCTTCTCTTGATCTTTAGGTGCTATGGAAATATGATTATATTATCCGAAGTAACCATCTAAAAAACAATAATAAGAGTGACCTACTAACCTGTCAAGCATCTAATCAATAAACGGCAGTGGAAAGGGGTATTTTCTAGTGGCTTTGTTTAGCTTCCTATAATCAATGCAAACTCTCCAGCCTGTGACAGTTCTTGTCAGAATCAACTCATTGTTTTCGTTCTGCACAGCTGTCATCCCACCTTTCTTGGGTACAACTTGAACTAGACTCACCCAAGGGCTATCAGAAATAAGATAAACTATGTCAGCATCCAGAAGCTTCAGTACTTCTGGTCTCACTACCTCTTTCATGTTTGGGTTTAAGCATCACTGATGCTCCACTGAAGGCCTATAACTGTCTTCCATTAAGATCTTGTGCATGCATATTGAAGGGTTAATTCCCTTGATGTCGGCAATTAACCATCCCAACACTGTCTTATGATCCCTTAGCACTTGCAATAGCTTATCTTCTTGTTCTAATGATGCAGAAATAATAATCGGAAGTGTAAAAGAGTCACCCAAAAAGGCATACCTCAAGTGAGCAGGTAGTGGTTTGAGTTCCAAAATAGGCGGCTTCTCAATAGATGACATTGGTTTGGTAATACTTTTACCAAGCTCTTCGAATGGTCTCTTAATGAATGCCAATGGTCTAGCTCCCAAATATCGTACACATTCAGTAATCTCAGAGTTTTCAGCATAAGTAGTCCCTACTAAACAAGCTTCAAGAGGTTCAGCTGGGTAATGCACCTCAAAAACCTCTTCAGTGCAAGCATCCACAATGTCAACTTGCATACAACAACCATCATCATCTGGGTACCTCATCGCCTTAAAAATATTTTTTTTTTTTGCATGTGACTTATTTTTCTTGAACTCTTAAAATAAGTTGTCCCTTTTGCATGTCAATTAGAGTTCTTCCTGTAGCCAGAAATGGTCGACCAAGAATAATAGGAATTTCTTGATCTTCCTCTATGTCTAGAACAATAAAATCTGTAGGAAAAATGAACTGATCCACTTTTACCAACAAAACATCTATGATTCCCCGTGGATATTTGATCGATCTGTTTGCCAATTGTAACGTAACAGTAGTAGGCTTCGTTTCTCCTAAACCAAGCTTCTTATAAACTAAGAGAGGCATCATATTTATACTTGCACCTAGATCACATAAAGCTTTGTCAGAGAAAGAATTACCAATGGTGTAAGGGATAGTAAAACTCCCATGATCTTTTAGCTTCGTTGGCAGCTTCTTCTACAAAATAGCACTACACTCCTCAATAAGTACAACTATTTCATACTCCTCCAGCTTCCTTTTATTAGAGAGAATCTCTTTCATAAATTTCACATAGTTGGGCATCTGTTCCAAAGCATTTGCAAAAGGAATGTTGATATGCAATTTTGTAAAAACATCAAGAAACTTAGAAAATTGCTTATCTAATTTATGCTTCTGGAACCATTGCGGATATCGGATTGGCAGGACATATGGTGGTGGATTGTCTGGAAATAGCTTAGACTTCAGCTTCTCCACTTCTTTAACAGATGATGGCTCCTGTTCTTTCTTTTCTAACTCTTCTAGCTCATTTGCCGCTATTTCTGCTCTTTTTGGCTCTTCAAGCTCTCTACCACTGTGAAGAGTTATGGCTTTCACATGCTCTTTCGGGTTCATTTTAGTATTGCTAGGCAAAGAACCTTGTTGTCTTGTATTTAGCATGTTTGAAAGCTGACCCAACTTCATTTCTATGTTTCGAGTAGACGCTGCTTGATTCTGAATAGTTGTATCCTGTCTTTGGAACGAAGCTTCAGTACTTCTCATAAACTGAGCCAAAACATCCTCCAAGGCCATCTTATTAATAGGAGCCTGATGTTGAACTTGATGTTGCATTGGCGGCTGAAAACCTGTTGGAAGCTTGAGAACATTTTGATTACTTTTCCATGACAAATTTTGATGATTTTGCCACCCTTGATTAAATGAATTAGAGAATGGATTATTCTGCCTGTTGAAATTCCCCACATAATTTACTTCCTCAGACTAAGACGAAACATTGTTGCGCATTTTTCTTCATGTGTGCTCGCAAGTGAACGAATCGTCACAAGTAATAAAGTGACAAATTGTCGAGTATCGTCCCA
Source organism: Ficus hirta (assembly GCA_038430175.1). NCBI lineage: Eukaryota > Viridiplantae > Streptophyta > Magnoliopsida > Rosales > Moraceae > Ficus > Ficus hirta. Next base: position 2,338,807 of record CM076595.1, on the reverse strand, counting down.
CAGAGATTGAAATTAAGAAAACTAACTAAATACTTCAATTAAAATGACTCAATTTTATCTAAGCTATCAAAATTGAAGAGAGTTGAAATAAGCAACTAAATTAAGCAATTAAATTAAACTAAGATTAAGCAAAATAAAAGCAATCGAAATTATGGATTGAAGGGAACTCGATGGTGTGTAAGGCTAGGGGGTTTTGATTTCACTTGACTTAACTTTGCTTATCCAATTCTAGGCTTGTTAATCGAATTCATTCAAATCATTAATCGTAGGTGACAAATTTTAATTTCACTCCCTCTCCCGAGTGTCGAGTAAAATAATATGCAAAATTTAATCAAATTAATATCCCTATTAACTCAACCAATTAAGCACTCATTACACAACCCTACTCTAGTGATTACCTAAGCCATATTAGCCTCCCGAACTTAATATTACAATGGGTTGTGTTTCCCAACTCCCAACATATGAAATTAACTCTCCCGAGCCCAATTTCACACATCTAAAAACTCTAATTTAATGGTAAATAAAATTAGGAAAACAAAGCATAGAGAAACACAAACAATTCAAAATGGGATTCAATCAACAAGCGTTAAATTTATCATAACAAAGTCATCATCAAGCTATATCATACCCCCTAGCATAGAAATATTTAGCTAGACATCAAAATTCTCAAATCCATAACCAAATTTGAAACAAACATCCAACCCATATTTAAAAACGAAATCAAGAGCAAATGCAAGTTTAAGGGCTACAAAGAGAGAGAATAGTAAAAAGAAGAAGAACTAGTTGAAGAACAAGTTCCCAAGTCTTCAATCTCCTTCAATCTCCAAGAAAAGCCTTCAAACCCTAGAAGTTCTCTCTATTTTTCCGTCTCCAGGTTCTGGGTCTGTCCTCTCTAGCTCCCTTTTCACGCCCCCAAACTCCCCTCCTTTTGTTCGTGGGGCTACAGGTCGAGAGATGGGCAGGCGCGCTTGAGAGCCCGCGGCCGCGCTCTCTGGCTGAGGCGCACTGAGGCAGGGGGCGCGCTGGCTGAGGCGCGATGGTGGGCGCGCGGTGGCTGAGGCGCGCTGGTGGGCGCCGTGTCCTCTTCTGACTTGGTCGAGTAGGCGCGTGGGCGCGCACCCTGGGAGGCGTGCCCACGCCTTCGTTGCGGGCTAAAACTAGATTTTCATCTCCATTTCTTCCAAAATCCAATTTTTCATTGCTCATCTGAAACACTCACAAACACATTAAACCAACTTAAAAAAAATGAAAATTTTGTAAATTATCCAATTTCAAGACATTAAATAAGTGAGTAAAAGCTCACTTATCAAATACCCCCAAACTTAGAATTTTGCTAGTCCTCAAGCAAAAACAAAACAGTGTGAAGCTGAGCAACAAAATTGACGACCATGAATTTTGCCTAAAAAATCTACAAATGTCATAAGCTCGAAAGGAAAATCAACCATTGTGATTATCTAGAATTTCAACACTGAACACTAGCACAAATCCACTCAAGACTCGTGTGTGTGTGAAGGCCAAAACCACCCAACCGGTCAAACACCGGTTTGATTTATGCATTAACGACGTTCATGGACTTATCGCTACATGATGCACTTAAGGACTACCATAGGTCCAATTTAGTGTTGCTCTCCACTAATGTAGGTTAGTGTAACACAGGAGATGAATAGGACTTTGAACGGCTTGTAACGAAAGGCTAAGGTAAAGGGTAGGTGAAAAAGAAAATTTTTAAGCTCAAATCACCCTAAGCACGCCTTGCACCTTCAATAACTGATAGACTTTACAAACATTCGATGGAAAACCCCAAACTCCCCGATTTTGCCTTAACTCAATCAATCACCCTTTCATTCCATAAAAACGATATTCAAGCAAACAGCTCAACTACTTTTTTTTTTTGAACCCCCAAACTTATTTATTTCCATGAATAATTGGGGTTTTTTTTTTTTTTTTTTTTAAGTAACAACGAAAATAGATACAATACAACCAGCGAAGAATGATCCAAACCCCAATCCCAAGCTCATGTTAACCACAATACACTCGAATACAATGAAGAATGCATTTCGTGCCTAAAGTGATGGGTTAAGTGTTTGGTGAATTCTTTGATTGGATAGGTTATACTAGTGTGGGTGAAGAAGAAATTGGTTTAAAGGCTAAAATGGGGACAACAAGGGATAATTTCCAAAAGGTTGGCTAGAATGGCTCAAACGATCCAACAAAAAAACTTTGCCTAAATCATTTCTCCATGTTACCTAACTTAGGATTTCGCCTTGAGTTTCACCAAATTGGGTTTTAGAGCTCTTGATAGACCATGAACCTAGCTAATTGCATAAATGTTCTCTAGTTATTTGAAAGAGTGAGTGGCTAAGATTTTGGTGCTCAAGTGATTAAGAGTCAAAAGTGTCTCTAGCTAGTGTGAGTATCAAGCACACAGAAACCACAATAGAAAGACGTTACAAATGACCTCAAGATAACAATTCGCAGTTGTCACTATCATCGATTCATGGTCATCTTTTTGCCAACAAAAACTCACACAAAATTTTTTTTCAATCAACAAAATGCGACTACGCAAGAAAACACTAAACTGAATTTAACTATTTCTTAAAAAAAAAAAAAAAACACATGAGATGATTATAGAAAGCATATGAAAAAGCCGAAAAAAAAATGTTCATTCCCCCCAAACTTATAGACAACATTGTCTTCAATGTTGGACCGAATAAAAGCACAAGGATACATACCTCGGGGATGAAGTTACATCCCCTCATTGTCATCACTCTCCTCTTGAGTTTCTGGTGGTGGTGGTGGAGGATGGTAGGGCCGGAGGAGGTAATCGGGATAGGCGGGAGGCATCGCAGTGGACGAGTTAGGAAGACCTTGAGAAGCCAAATACTGATGGAACTGCAACTCATAACGGCTTCTCATGATGTCACGCTGTTGCATATCCTTAACTTGATCTAGGACCTCATGGAGGATACGGTCCTGTTGATTGAGTCTGCCCTGCAGTTCCGTTAGATTTTGGCCTTGTTGGACCGCCATCCTATAAACATCCTCGATCGAGGGGACAACATGGGTCATATCTGGTGCGGACGATGGACCAGCTTCTTCGCGGTGTGTGTGGGGGCGGGATGGTTGACGATGGCGGTTCTCCTCAATTATCCGCTCACGCTCCTGTATAGCATGTGTTTGTTGGGCTGAAACTCCTCGAATCTGATTCCTCCCTCCCAAAATGCGAAGTCGCAGGAGTAGGTTGGGAGGTCGGGGTGCATCATGGTTGTCATAGAGTTCAAAACCCAAGCCGGATTCGATGTGCCTACTCCCAGGCCATTTAACAAATTTATCCATTGAAGATTTATCAATTAACATACCACAAGGTCTCAAAGGCTCGGCTGGATCAATTGTCACACCAGCATGTCAACACAGCCCAGTGATAAGACATGGATGTGTATGAGCACCTGTCGTCTTCGCCTCGAGGGACTTCACCAAATCATCCCTAATAACCACACCAATATCAATGCTCCAGTCTTTGCAAATTGCATACAGCAGGGCAGCTCGGTTTGTATACACTTGGTGCTCGTGGTTGGTAGGCATAATGGAGGCACAAATGAACTTGTTCCATGCCTTGGTGTAAATGTTCAGGCAATTTTCTGGGAAGTAGTGTGTGACATCACTATCGTTCTCCCTTGTGGTCCATTCGGTTCCTGGAATACACATATCTCTGACAATGGGGTCATAATCCCCTCCTTCTTCAAGGAACTCAGCGTATTCATCATCTTCAACCGTCTCTATATCAAAGTACCTGTTTATTACTTCCGGGGCGAAGGATACCATCATTCCCCGCACACAAACTTCATCATTGTCTCGTTGATAATACCCATTGGCATAGAATTCCCTCACAATTGTTGCGACTGCTGGGTCTTGCATGTCGGTGAGGTTATGCCATTGCCGCTGTACGATGTTGTTTGTGATGTCTCCTTCGATGTCAAATTCAGGAGGCCTTAAACCCCTCTCCACAATTATGGACTTATTTTTTTCCATGAATTTCCCGAATTTGGCCTTGGCCACCTCATTCACAAATTTTTTATCAACAAGACGGAGGCTAGAGGAGCCAGAAGAAGATGCTTTTCCTTTCCCGCGCATCTGAGGCATGATGGTACAGTTTTGGTTGGCTTGGCAAAGTGTCGAACACCTGGCGTGCACCCCTTTTTTTTTTTTTTTTTCTTGGACAATTCGACAAACACTTGGTGTGCAACCCCAAAATGTTGACTATATAATAGAATGAATCCAACCACTAGTCCCCAAATGTAAATTCAATCACATATGATGCTCCACAACAAACCAAAATTTCAAACAACTCAAATTTAAGCAACTCCCATACAATTACCTCATTCCAACTCCAAGCCCCCAAATGCGAAGTGTCGTAATTTCCTTTGCTAGGAGATGGAGAGATCCTTGGTGAGAGTATAGATGGTTGAGTTTGAGATTTTGGATGGATGAAAGGTATGGAGAATTTGAAAATATTGGTGAAGTGGGAGGGTTGAATTTTTGGGTTGGGGGAAATGAGAGTTTGGTGAAGAACTAGAGAAATTGAGGTTTTTAAGGGCTTTTGGCTAGGAAAACGCGCGGCTCTCCTTGGCTGGGGAAGCGCGCAAGCGCGCGCCTGGTTCAGGCTGAGGAAGTGTGCTGGCCTTCCAGGCTGGGATGCGCGCGGGCGCGCGCCTGTCTCTGGTCTCTGGGTTGCCTGGAGAGCGCGCGGGTGCGGGCCAAGGTCGCGCGGGTGCGCGCCGGCCTCTGGCCTGGCTGGTTTGCTTGACGCCCAGTGACGCGCTGCAGCGCAAATTTGGAGTGCTACAGCGGGCCTTCTCCTTGCTTGAACACCAAGATAAACCACAAAAATGCCTTCAACTTCTCCAATTTCTCCCAAACTTCTCGAAATGCTTCCAAATACTTTCCATGATTTCAATTGCCCATCAGTACCTAAAAATATAATAATAATAAATAAATAAATAAATAAAGAAATAAATGCATTCTAAGAAATCACTCAAATAACGCACAAAAAATTAAAGATAAATAGATGAAAACAAAATAAAAGAAAATTTTAAAAGATATTAAGGTGATAGAACTTGGGGTGCCTCCCAAGAAGCGCTTGATTTAACGTCTCCAGCTAGACTTGGCTTTGGCTCTCTTCAATTCGGATCCGTAAGGGAGATTTTCTCCATATTCCGCTCCTCGCCTCTGAAATAGTGCTTCAACCTTTGACCATTGACATGGAAAGTGCGCCCATCATCTCCCAAGAGTTCAATGGTGCCAAAAAGAAACACTTGCTTGATCTTAAAGGGTCCAGACCACCTTGATCTCAATTTTCCTAGGAAAAGTTTCAACCGGGAGTTGAAAAGCAATACTTTTTTCCCCGGAAGAAATTCTCTCCTTAAGATTTTCTGATCGTGCCACTTCTTTGTGCGCTCCTTGTAGAGCCTTGCATTCTCATAGGCCTCATTTCGAAATTCCTCAAGTTCATTCAGTTGGAGTAGGCGCTGCTCACCGGAAGCGTTCAAGTCAAAATTCAACTTCTTGATGGCCCAAAATGCTTTGTGCTCGAGCTCCACCAGTAGATGGCAAGGTTTCCTGAACACTAACCGATATGGTGACATTCCGATTGGTGTTTTGAAAGCTGTCCTATATGCTCGTAAAGCATCGTCAAGCTTTGTTGACCAATCCTTACGGTTGGTATTCACTGTCTTCTCCAAAATAAGCTTGACCTCCCGGTTAGAAACTTCCGCTTGACCATTGGTTTGCCGATGGTAGGCTAAGGCGATTTTGTGCTTTACTCCATACTTGGCCAACAATGCATCGAACACCTTATTGCAGAAGTGCGTCCCTTCATCACTTATGATGGCTCGAGGGGTGCCGAACCTTGAGAAGATGTTCTTATGCAGAAATTTCACGACCACCCGGGTTTCATTTGTTGGAGTGGCAATAGCTTCCACCCACTTAGAGACATAATCCACTGCCAAGAGAATGTAAAGCTGACCATATGAAGGTGGAAAAGGTCCCATGAAGTCAATGCCCCAAACATCAAATAGTTCCACTTCAATGATATTGCTCAATGGCATTTCATGCCTTCTAGAGATGTTCCCCACACGTTGACAATGGTCACAACGCTTCACAAACTCATGACAATCCCAGAACAAGGTTGGCCAATAGAAGCCGGATTGAAGAACTTTCTTCGCTGTTCTTGTTGCACCAAAATGTCCACTGATATGAACCTCGCCAATATACTGACGAAACCCGTTATCAATAAAGAAAAGCACCAATATCGTTTCTACTTCAGATTTGGATGGAAATCACCGCGACCCATTGCTTATATCGAAGCAAGAACCTTGGTATATGGAAGACCCCACAATCAAAGATGGAAGGCTTGATTGATAAGTCGGTTTTGAACGCCACGGAAAACTTCCGAAAGTTCGGATAGTTCTCAATGAACCAAAGAAAGAATTCACCTTTCTGAAATAAAAATTTTCATCCAAAAAGCCGTCCCATTACACACGAAAATGCCTATTTATAGGCCAAATTACAATCAGAAAAACCTAAGGAAAATTCGCCCACCAATTAGAGGAAACTTGCCTAAAACTAGAAAAGGGAAAGTTGACCAATTTAAGTGTAATAACTAACCCTAATTTACCCTAAAATAAAAACTACTAAAAGGAATGTTTTAATGGCTGATTATCAGCCAATTTACATGCCCAAAACTTAAGGAAAGTGCAATAAAGTCGATTTGACCACTTGCACAAACAAATCAGCCACATGTGCCAGCAATGGAAAGTTTCCGAAATTCTTCATTACTCTTCTAAAATCTGGATCAAATTGATGCACCTTTGAGGTTGATGTGGGCCTTAGTCAATGGGCTTGCATAAATTGATTTGATTCCAAATTTCATGAATCAGCCCATTTAATGCTTCCTTGAATTTCTTAGCACGGCCTCTTGTAATTGGACCAACAGGAACTTGAATTGGGTCAGTCACCTTCCATGCATTTGAGCTCTCCATGTCTCCATCATTCCCCTCCTCTTGAAAAGGATTTGTCCTCAAATCATCTCCTGCATCAAAAGGACTTAAATCAGACACGTTGAAGGTAGCACTTACATTATACTCACCTGGCAGATCCAATTTGTAAGCATTGTCATTGATTCTTTCAACGACTTGAAATGGACCATCTCCTCGTGGTAGCAACTTCGACTTCCTTTGTTCCGGAAAACGCTCCTTTCTAAAGTGCAACCATACCCAATCTCCGGGTTCGAAAATTAGCTTGTGTCGCCCCTTATTGGCTTGCTTTGCATATTGTTCCATTCTTCGCTCAATGTTGAGTCTTGCTTTCTCATGAATCTGCTTAACAAAATCAGCCTTCCTTTTGCCATCTAAATTAACACGCTCAAAAACAGGTAACGGTGATAAGTCCAATGGAGACAAAGGATTGAAACCATAAACAATCTCAAAAGGTGAATACTTAGTAGCAGAATGGACAGAACGATTATATGCAAACTCAACATACGGTAAACAGTCACTTCCCAAGTCTTAATGTTCTTACTAATGATCGCCCTTAACAAAGTTGACAAGGTTCTATTTGCTACCTCGGTTTGACCATCAGTTTGCGGGTGACAAGTAGTAGAAAACAACAATTTAGTTCCTAACTTACTCCACAAAGTCTTCCAAAAGTAGCTCAAGAACTTAGCATCTCTATCCGAAACAATGGTTCTAGGCATTCCATGTATCTGCACAATCTCCCAAAAGAACAATTCAGCAACATGTGAACTATCATCAGTTTTATGACAGGGAATAAAATGTGCCATCTTAGAAAATCGATCTACAACCACAAACACACTATCTTTCCCTCGTTTTGTCCTAGGTAAACCTAACACAAAGTCCATTGAAATGTCAGTCCAAGGCTCACTAGGAATTGGTAAAGGTGTGTATAAACCATGGGGTTGTGCTCTCGATTTAGCTTGCTTACACGGGACACATCTACCACAAATCCTTTCAATATCTCTTTTCATATGTGGCCAAAAGAAATGGTCCTGCAAAACAGCTAAAGTTTTAGCAATCCCAAAATGTCCCATCAATCCACCACCATGGGATTCCCTCACTAACAGATCTCTCAAAGAACAATTAGGCACACAAAGCTTATTCTCCCGAAACAAAAATCCATCATGCCTATAAAATTTTCCCACTGCGTTTTTCTCACAAGCCTGATATTCCTCACTAAAATCTTTGTCCAAAGGGTATAAATCCTTAATATGCTCAAAACCAATTAGTTTAGCATCAAGAATAGAAAGTAACGCGTACCTGCGAGAAAGTGCATCCGCAACCACATTTTCCTTACCTTGCTTGTATCGGATGACGTAAGGAAATGTCTCGATGAATTCAACCCAGCGGGCATGCCTCTTGTTCAACTTTTGTTGCCCTTTCAAATGTTTCAATGACTCGTGATCAGTGTAAATCACGAATTCCTTGGGCCATAAGTAATGTTGCCAAGTCTTCAATGCTCGAACCAACGCGTACAACTCCTTGTCATAAGTCGGGTAATTTAGTGTTGCCCCACTCAATTTTTTCGCTGAAATACGCGATTGGTCGTCCTCCTTGCATCAGCACGGCACCTATACCTACACCAGAAGCATCACATTCAATTTCAAATGCTTTAGAAAAATCTGGTAAAGCAAGTAAAGGAGCATGAGTAAGCTTATGCTTAATAAGCTGAAACGCCTTCTCTTGTTCTTCTCCCCACTTGAACCCAACGTTCTTTTTGATTATTTCTGTGAGAGGTGCAGCCAAAGTACTGAAATCCCTTACAAATCGCCGGTAAAAGCTGGCGAGTCCATGGAAACTCCTTACATCGCCAATGTTTGTGGGACTCGGCCACTCTTGGATTGCCCGAATCTTTTCCTCATCAACCTGTATACCTTGAGCACTAACAACAAAGCCAAGAAACACAAGCTTATCCGTGCAAAAGGTACACTTCTTAACATTAGCATACAACTTTTCCTTTCTTAAAACATCTAAAACAAGTTTCAAATGTTCAATATGATCATCCAAGTTGCTGCTATAGATCAGATTGTCATCAAAATAAACCACGACAAATTTTCCAATAAAAGCTCGCAAAACATGGTTCATTAAACGCATAAATGTACTAGGCCCATTGGTTAAACCGAAAGGCATTATCAACCACTCATACAAACCTTGAATTGGGTCAGCCACCTTCCATGCATTTGAGCTCTCCATGTCTCCATCATCCACCATAGAGCGACGAGTGACAATGATGGAGAATGTCATGTATCTCCTCTTTGGGAATGCATCTCTGATAAGTGAGTTTTACTCACTTATTTAATGTCTTGAAATTAGATAATTTACAAAATCTTCAAGTTTTTAGATCGGTTTAATGGGTTTGTGAGTGTTTCAGATAAACAAGGAAAAAAATTGGATTTTGGAAGAATTGGATATGAAAATCAAGTTTTATCCCGCAGTGGAGGCGCGGGAGCGCTAAGGGCGCACGCCCACTTGACCAAGCGCAGCCAGCGCGCGCTCAACCAGCCAGCTCGCGCCCACCAGCCCGCGCCCGCCAGCGCGCGCTCTAGCAACACCCCCAGCCAGCGCGCCCACCAGCGCGCGCCCACGGGCTCTCAGGCGCGCCTGCCCATCTCTCGGCCTGTAGCCCCACGAACAAAAGGAAGGGAGTTTGGGGGCATGAAGGGGAGCAAGAGGAGAGACCCAAAAACCTGGAGACGGAAAAATAGAGAGAATTTCTAGGGTTTGAAGGCTTTTCTTGGAGATTGAAGGAGATTGAAGACTTGGGAGCTTGTTCTTCAACTAGTTCTTCTTCTTTTTACTATTCTCTCTCTTTGTAGCCCTTAAACTTGCATTTACTCTTGATTTCATTTTTAAATATGGGTTGGATGTTTGTTTCAAATTTGGTTATGGATTTGAGAATTTTGATGTCTAGCTAAACATTTCTATGCTAGGGGGTATGATGTAGCTTGATGATGACTTTGTTATGATAAATTTAACGCTTGTTGATTGAATCCCATTTTGAATTGTTTGTGTTTCTCTATGCTTTGTTTTCCTAATTTTATTTACCATTAAATTAGAGTTTTTAGATGTGTGAAATTGGGCTCGGGAGAGTTAATTTCATATGTTGGGAATTGGGAAACACAACTGATAACTCTAGAAATTAGAGTTATCTTAGGCACTTTTCCTTTGTTTTATATTTTTATGATCTTTTTATCTTGGGTTTAGTGTTTGGTTGAAATTATGGCAGTTGTGAAGTAAAATCTGGTAAAATGAGGGCTGATATGTGTTTTAACTCTTGTGTGAAGTGCAAGAGAGCTTCAGTCGAAAATGCTGCAGCAATGCTACAGCATTCCTTTCAGCAAGCTGTAGCAGAAGAAGACAAGAAGTGCCAGCTGGCATTATTGCAGCAAGGAAATGACAGCTCATATTTTGTGGGGACCATTTTTTAGCTCAGCTGGGAAGTCACGTGAGCTTTGATTGTTGCCCTAAAAAGGGTTGATTCATTTTTTTAGAAAAAAGGAGCCGTCAAGGAGAGAGAATAGAAGCAGAAAAGAAATCCACCATTTTTGGGCAAGAGAGGGAGAGAGCTCAGCTGAAGTTTTAGCTTCCATTTTTACGCCTATTTTGGAGAGCGAGCTCAGGAGAAGAAGGCCGAAGGACGAGAAGGACCATCTCTAACCCTTTGGAGTTTTTCTTCATCTTACTCTTTCTTGATTTATTTTCTGATTTTCATTCTCTGTTGAATAATGGATTATATACTTAAGCTTGTTTTTGTAATCTTGAACATGAGCTAAATTTCTTTAGCTAGGATTGTTGATGGACCCGAAATTGGGAGGATGATTTGAATGTTTTCTTGAAATGTTGAGCAAATCTCTTTCCTGTTCATCCAAATGTTTTGAATGTTTAATTTCTATTGTTGATTGGCCATCAATATATAGGAAAATAGGCTTGCTTAATTCTGGAAAGGTTAATTTGAGCTGGAAATACTTTGGATGATGCAAGTTCAATATGCTTTTTAAAGTTTATATTGATTTGTGAATGATATAGGAATATGTTGTTTACCTTGTATAACCCATTGAAATTGGAGCATGAATTTGTGTTCTGAGAACTAGATTCACATAGGAATATATTGAAAAAGGTTTAAAGAATTGTTAATCATAATTAATTCGGAAGAATTTTGTGATAAAATTGAATTTCAGTTGACAGGATAGTTTTTGCTGCAGCATTTCTATAGCATTCGGATCAGACTTGCAATTGAGGGGAAATTGGCAATCCTGGCTTAATTCACTTCTTGATTTACAAACTCTTGACTGGAATTTGATCTTTTTGCTTATTTTAGTGCCTTTTCATTATACCCATTTGATTTCATTAGTTTACTGCACTTTTCTCATTTCAATTTCCAAACTCATATTGATTTGTGTTTTATTTCTTTTACAATTTATTTTAGCAATTCAATCCCTGTGGAGACGATACTCAACTCACAATCTATATTACTTGTGCGATTACGTATACTTGCATAGGTTTAAATACACTAGATATTCGTGAACAAGTTTTTGGCGCCGTTGCCGGGGACTGAAATCGTTAAAAATATTTGTAAAAGTTATTTTGTTTTAGTTCTTGTTTTTGCATTTTCTTATTGGTTGAGTTTTTGTATTTTCAGGAGATTGTTTTCTCTGCATGAATAACCAACGAAACCAAGAGTTGCTGCCATTGGATCCAGAAATTGAAAAAACATTTTTTGCAAGGAGAAGGGAGCAACAAGGTCTAGCTGGTGTGGGAGAAATAGCAGAAAGAGTTGCTGTCACTATGGCTAACGATGGGCAGCCCTTGAATGTCAACAATCTATTACCTCAGCCAGTTTTGGTGGATGACAGAGACAGGGCCATTCGAGACTATGCTGTACCTATTCTACAAGGGCTCAATCCGGGCATTGTTAGGCCAGAAATACAGGCACCACAGTTTGAGCTTAAACCGGTCATGTTCCAAATGTTGCAAACTGTGGGCCAATTCAGTGGAATGGCAACAGAGGATCCCCATTTGCATCTCCGGTTATTTATGGAAGTGAGTGATTCTTTCAAGCTACCAGGGGTATCCGAGGAAGCATTGAGGCTGAAGTTATTTCCTTATTCCTTGAGGGATAGAGCTAGAGCCTGGCTTAATTCGCTGCCACCGGATTCAATAGCAACATGGAATGACTTGGCAAAAAAGTTCCTCATGAAGTACTTTCCTCCAACCAAGAATGCTAAGCTCAGAAACGACATTACTTCATTCCAACAATCGGAGGGAGAATCTTTGTGTGAAGCGTGGGAGAGATTCAAAGAATTGTTGCGAAAATGCCCTCATCATGGGATTCCCCATTGGATTCAGATGGAAACTTTTTACAATGGGCTCAATGGGCAAACACATACAATCGTTGATGCGGCTACCAATGGTGCTCTTTTGGCCAAATCGTATAATGAGGTGTATGAGATTTTGGAGAGGATGGCAACCAATAACTATCAGTGGCCCACCGAGAGATTAAATGCTCGCAAGGCTGTAGGAATTCATGAAGTAGATGCTATTACGGCACTCTCTGCTCAAGTATCGAGTTTGACGAATATGATCAAGACTATGAACATGTCGGCTGGGGTTAATTCGGTGCAAACGGTTGGTGTTGCTTGTGTTTATTGTGGAGAGTGACACTTGTATGATGATTGCCCCTCTAATCCAGCCTCTGCTTGTTATGTAGGTAATTTCAACAGGAACAATCCGTATTCAGCGCCTTACAATCAAGGGTTGAGACAACACCCAAACTTTTCTTGGAGTAATCAAGGTGCTAGTTCTAGTGGAGCAGCTGCTTATCATCGACCTTCTCACCCTCCGGGCTTTCTATCTCAGCAACCAAGAACTCAAGTTGTGGACTCATCTAGCACATTGGAGAATTTGATCAAGGAGTATATAGCAAAGAATGATGCTAGAGTTCAAAGTCATGATGCAACATTGAGGAGTTTGGAGAATCAAATTGGGCAGATTGCTAACGCCTTGAATGTTAGGCCGCAAGGCTCTTTTCCAAGCAATACTGAAGATCCAAGGAGGGACGGGAAAGAGCACTGCAAGGCAATCTTATTAAGGAATGGAAGGGAGATCGAGCGAAGGGAAAAGCCAAAAGCTGTACAGAACGAGCCCACTTCAATCCAACAACAAGATGAGCAACTTCAACATGAAGAAAAACAGGGTACAAATCAGCAACTGGAATCTGATCTAAAAAATGCTACAGCATTTCCGCAGCATTCTGGTACAGTGGGAACTGCAGAACTCAGCAACAACAAACTGCTTCCACCATTTCCTCAGCGGTTTCAAAAGCAGCAAAAGGATGGTCAGTTTCGCAAATTTCTGGATGTCTTGAAGCAGCTTCACATCAATATACCTCTTGTGGAAGCCCTGGAGCAGATGCCAAACTATGCCAAATTTATGAAAGATTTGGTCACTAAGAAGCGTAGATTTGGAGAATTTGAAACTGTAGCTCTGACAGAAGAATGCAGCGCCATTTTGCAAAATAAACTCCCTCCCAAGCTGAAGGATCCTGGAAGTTTTACAATACCGTGTTCAATTGGAAACCACTACTTTGGTAAGGCCTTATGTGATTTGGGAGCTAGTATCAATTTGATGCCAATGTCCATCTTCAGGAAGTTAGGAATTGGTGAAGCAAGGCCTACCACAGTATCGTTGCAACTCGCCGATAGGTCCATCACACATCCTGAAGGGAAGATTGAAGATGTTCTAGTGAAGGTGGACAAGTTTATTTTTCCAGTGGATTTTATCATTCTTGATTATGAGGCAGACAAAGAAGTGCCGATCATCTTGGGAAGGCCATTTCTTGCTACAGGCCGCACCTTGATTGATGTGCAAAAGGGGGAATTAACTATGAGGGTACAAGATGAGCAGGTGACATTTAACGTGCTCAAGGCTATGAAGTTTCCAGTTGAGGTGGAGGAGTGTTCGGCTATATCTGCTCTAGATTCCGTAGTGGCTGAAGAGTTTGAGGCAAGTAACCAGCGAGATTTGATACGTTCATCATTGGCATTGGATCTGGCGGACAACGAAGAAGAAATTATGGAGTAACTTGTTGGGTTAGATGGTAGTGCCATTGCGCCAAAATATGTGCGGAAATTTGAATCATTGGATCTATCAGATCGTGAGCACAAGCCACCCAAATCTTCAAGAGAAGAGCCACCAGTGTTAGAATTGAAGCCTCTACCGTCTCATCTGAGATATGCTTATTTGGGAGAATCCTCAACACTTCTTGTGATAATTGCTGCCGATTTAACTAAAGACCAAGAGAAGTGCTTGCTTCATATTTTGAGAAAGTACCAAGGTGCCATCGGGTGGACAATAGCAGATATAAAGGGTATAAGTCCCTCATTCTGTATGCACAAGATTCTTCTGGAAGATGATAAGAAGGGATCCATAGAAGGTCAGCGACGGATGAATCCGATCATGAAGGAGGTTGTCAAGAAGGAGATAATTAAGTGGTTGGATGCGGGGATAATTTATCCAATCTCCGATAGTTCGTGGGTCAGTCCGGTTCAGTGTGTTCCCAAGAAAGGGGGAATTACTATTGTGGAGAATGAAAATAATGAATTGATTCCAACAAGAACAGTAACGGGTTGGCAGATTTGCATGGACTATAGGAAGCTTAACAAGGCCACACGGAAGGATCATTTCCCGCTCCCATTCATTGATCAGATGCTAGATAGATTAGCAAGGAAAGAATTTTATTGCTTCTTGGACGGATATTCAGGTTATAATCAAATTGCCATAGCTCCGGAGGACCAACACAAGACGACCTTCACTTGTCCATTTGGTACATTCGCCTTCAGAAGGATGCCATTTGGCTTGTGCAATGCACCTGCAACATTTCAGCGGTGTATGATGGCAATTTTCACTGATATGGTAGAGCAATATGTGGAGCTGTTCATGGACGATTTTTCTGTTTTCGGAGAAAGCTTTGAAGATTGCCTCACCAATTTGGCAAGGGTCTTGAAGCGATGTGAAGAGACTAATTTAGTTCTAAATTGGTAAAAGTGTCACTTCATGGTCAAGGAGGGCATAGTGTTGGGACACCGAGTTTCGAGAAATGGCCTTGAGGTTGACAAAGCAAAGATTGCTATAATTGAGAAACTGCCACCGCCATCAAATGTAAAAGGGATTCGGAGTTTTCTTGGGCACGCGGGTTTCTATCGAAGATTTATCCGAGATTTTTCCAAAATCTCCAAACCTCTCTGCAGATTATTGGAGAAAGACAGCCAATTCATTTTTGACGAGGCATGTTTGCTAGCGTTCTCAGATTTGAAGGAGAAGCTCATTTCCGCACTAATCATAGCAGCCCCATATTGGTCTCTACCATTTGAAGTGATGTGTGATGCGAGCGATTGGGCTGTGGGAGCTGTTTTAGGCCAGCGCAAGGACAGGGTATTCCACTCAATTTACTATGCCAGTAAGACTCTATCAGGGGCCCAACTGAATTATATGGTGACAGAAAAGGAGTTGTTGGCTGTTGTCTATGCCTTCGACAAATTTCGAGCTTATTTGATAGGAGCGAAGGTAACGGTTTTCACGGACCATTCGGCCATCAAATACTTGGTAGAGAAAAAGGATGCAAAGCCAAGGTTGATTAGAAGGGTGCTTCTGCTTCAAGAATTCGACCTCCAGGTCAAGGATAGGAAAGGGACAGAGAATCAAGTGGCTGATCATTTGTCTCGGTTGGAGAAAGCTGCAAAGGGCACAGATTCAGAAGTTATCAACGAAGTGTTTCCGGATGAGCAGCTCTTGGTTGTCACTAAAGCTAATACTATGGTGCCATGGTATGCGGATTTGGTGAACTACCTAGTTAGTGGGTTGATGCCTCCTAATTTGAATGCCCATCAATGAAAGAAGTTCCTGCATGAGGTCAAGTTTTACTATTGGGATGAGCCATACTTGTTCAGGAAATGTGCAGACCAAATTCTAAGGTGGTGTATTCCTGAGGAAGAAATAGAAGAGGTGTTGCATCAATGCCACAATTCACCCTATGGAGGGCATTTTCAAGGTGATAGGACTGCAGCAAAAGTCCTACAATCAGGCTTTTATTGGCCAAGCTTGTTTCGGGATGCTCATGATTTTGTATCAAGGTGTGATAGATGCCAAAGAGTTGGTAGTATCTCAAGAAGACATGAAATGCCTCTCAACATCATCGAGGTGGAGTTGTTTGATGTGTGGGGGATTGACTTCATGGGTCCCTTTGTTCCATCTTTTGGCAATCTTTACATACTTGTGGCGGTAGATTACGTCTCAAAGTGGGTGGAGGCCACTGCGCTTCCTACAAATGACTTGAAGGTGGTGATGCAGTTCATGAAGAAGCAAATTTTCGCAAGATTTGGCACCCCAAGGGCAGTAATCAGCGATGAAGGGATGTATTTTTGCAACAAGTACTTTGAGACATTGCTAGCAAAGTATAATGTTCGCCATAGAGTTGCTACAAGCTATCACCCACAGACTAATGGGCAAGCCGAAGCATCTAACAAGCAAATCAAGTCCATTTTGGAGAAAACTGTTAGCCCAACTAGAAAGGACTGGTCCAAAAGGTTGGATGATGCTCTATGGGCCTATCGGACTGCCTTCAAAACTCCAATTGGAATGTCTCCTTACCAATTGGTGTTTGGGAAAGCATGTCATTTACCTTTGGAGTTGGAGCACAAAGCTCATTGGGCGCTCCAGCAATTGAATATGGATATGATTGTAGCTGGAGAAAAGAGATTGATGCAACTCAATGAGTTAGATGAGTTTCGGTTGCAAGCATATGAGAATTCCAAGCTCTATAAGGAGAAGGTCAAACGGTGGCATGAGAAGAGGATCTTGAGCAGAACTTTCGAACCGGGGCAGCAAGTTCTTTTGTTCAATTCCAGATTGAAGCTCTTCCCAGGAAAGTTAAAGTCTCGTTGGTCAGGTCCGTTCACAATTGCTACTGTATTTCCTCATGGAGCTGTGGAATTGCAAGATGACAAGTCTGGAAAGAAGTTCTTAGTGAATGGGCAGAGAGTCAAGCATTATTGGGGAGGACCTGTGGATCGTTCTAAGACCTCCATCACTCTCAAAGAAGCTTAAAATAGGGAAGTAGTCAGGCTGAAGACTTAAAAACAAGCGCTCTTGGGAGGTAACACAAAATTTTCCTTGTTTTGTTATGTTGGTTTATTTTAATTTGTTTGAGTTATTAATTCAGTAGTTGTTAAGAAATTTGAACTGGTTTGGTGATATTTTTCTATGCAGAAAGCAGCCTAAGCAATCTGTCCTAAAATGCTGCAGGAATGCTGCAGCATTTCTGAGAAAATCGGGGAAGCAATCTGTCCTAAAATGCTGTAGGAATGCTGTAGCATTTCTGAAAAAAAAAATCGGGGAAGCAATCTGTCCTAAAATGCTGCAGTAATGCTGCAGCATTTCTAAAAAAATCGGGGGAGCAATCTGTCCTAAAATGCTGTAGGAATGCTGCAGCATTTCAAAAAAAAAAAGAAAAAAAAAGAAAAAAAATATATATATAGTTATATACATATATATAATAAATATATATATTTATATATACGTTTATTTGTATATATATATATAGAGATTATATAATAATAGTATATATATATATATATATATATTTATGTGTACCCACTACTGCTCCTACCACATCCCGAGATAAAGGAAAGGCTGCCATGACTAAGCCAGCTGGAAAGAAGTCAATCCTTCGAAGTGCAGCTAATTGGAAATGGAAAAATTAAGGTTGATCATCAGTAGCCTCCACAGTTTCAGAGGAGTTGTCTTTGCCCATTGGTTTATTTTTATCTTTGTTTTTCTTTTTAGTTCATTTTCATATATTTGGATAGTGTGTCTGTTGTTTGTTCTTCTTTGTATATTTTAGAAACAGTGAGGACACTGTTTGCTTTTGAGTTTGGGGGTGCATGGAATTGCAATTCCATGTGCATGGAATTTCTTATGATTGTGGTTTGTTTTGTGTTTGTGATATCTTGGAGATTCTGTCTTTCAGTCGGTTGTGTTAGAAGAGGATTTTCAATGATGAAAAAAAAAAGGACCTGTTTTGCAATGCATTGACTTGTTTTGGATGTTAGGAAAATCTGTTGAAACTGGTTTTGAGTGTATTTCCCCTGTTTCATTGAGCACAGCATCTTAGTATAACTTTCCAAGAAGCTTAGTGATAATTAGATTACTGTGAATGCTGAGTTCTCTACAATTGATTTAGAGAAGCCCTTGAGGCGAAATCCGTGGAAACTTAGCATGAGGGAGATGATTTAGGCCCTGTTTTGTAATAGCCGACTTGTTTGTAAATTTATAACTTCTTTTGTTAAGAATAAAGTTTGGTTATGCAATCTGTATGATATGTTTTCTAAGGAATTTGTTGAATCTTTTGTTACAAGACTCAATGAATTATTTGTAGGTTTATGATCCTGTTGTTAAAAAGGAAAAATTATGATTTATGACTCTATGTTAGTAATTTAAGAAAATCTGATACGTAATTCAGAAAAGTTTAGGACAATGGTCCAGTTTAATTATACTGTTATCAGTTGAAAACAGTATATGAATATTTATGTTATTATGTTATTATGAACTGCATTTAGGAGAGTAACCCAAACAAGGCCTTTAAGGATGACTCCTCTGATGACAAGTGTCATTGCTATGATTGGTCACCTCACAGGGACCAAAATGTAAATATTTTATGTTTAGGGGTCAACTTGTAAATTAAGAAAAGTTCATGATTTTGAAGCTAAAAAGCCTTCTAAGGAAGGATTTAGTAAAAATTTGATGTTTGAAGGCTTAACCATAACCGGCCAAGTCATAGGGACTAAAGTGCAAATATTTTGCCTTTAGGGGCCAATGTGTAATTTTGGAGAAAATTGTAAACTTATCAGTAATTATGTAAATTTTTGAATCAGGGACTTTTTAAGTAAAGTTTCTTAGTTCAATTGAGTCAATGACCCATTTTTAGTTTAGTTAGTTTGGTTGAAAATTAAGAAAGACAAGTTAAGATTGTATTTGAAAATTCTAGCTAGAACCAATCACATTGTTCCATGTGTCACCATAGGAACCGGCCACATCATGGCTTGTTGAGCAAGGGATCTTGTTTTTGAAAAATATTATGCAAATTAGAAGATTTTAAGTGTTATTAAAAGTTTACAAATCATACCCTAAGTTTAGTGAATTAACACTTTAATTTAGTTGGTTGATTTTGTGTTATGGATCAATTAGCAAATTGTCTCACATGGTTTCTTCAAAACCGACCACATGAGGATGAGACACCCTATGCTTCTAGCTTGGCTAAGTCACACCCCTAGCTTTGCACCCTTGGCAAGCCAAGGCTTGCACACCTAGGCACCAAAGGCCGGCCACCACAATGAAACAACACATCATGGTGTAGCCTTGGTGAGTAACATTCCTAGTCTTGCTCACTTGGCAAGCTCATGTTTTGCCTAAGCCACCACCCAAGGGCCGGCCACTACAAGGAAGTGACACTTCATAACCTAGCCTTGGTGAGTAAGAATGCTTAGCTTTACTCACTTGGCAAGCCAAGGCCTTGCTAAGCCAACACCAAGACCAGCCACCCTTAGAGAATGACACCTCATGGACTAGCTAAGGTGAGTAAGCCACTCTAGCTTTGCTCACATGGATAACCAAGGCATTGACACACCCCTTGGCCTAGCCTTGATGAACCAACACTCTAGGTTTCCTAGCCTAGCTCCCTTGGCAAGCCAAGGCTTGCACACCTCACCCTAGGGCCGGCCAACCAAGGGAATGCCACCTCAAAATTTAGCTTTGATGAGCAAGCAACTCTAGCTAAGCTTGCTTGGCAATTTGGGTGATGAATGGCCGGCCAACACATAGGGACTAAGGAGAAATAATTTGGCTTTAAGGACTATTGCATAAAATTACAAAAGATGGAATTCTTGAACTCTTTTAGCCCTTGACACCTCATGCACCTAGGCTAGCTTAGTAAGCTTGCTAGCCTTGCTTGTTGGTAAGCAAAGGCATGCACAAATTCCACCTAAGGCCGGCCACACTAAGAGAGGGACACCTCATGGTTCCTAGCCAACATGATTAAGCACCCTAGCTTGGGTTAATTGGCACAAGAAGAACAAGAATGGCCGGCCACCTTTCAAGAAGACAAAACCAAATTGGTTTCTTCTATGGACTAAAGAGCAAATTGTTGTACCTTAGGGATTAGTAAGTAAATTTAAGATTTTGTGCTTCATCTATAAATAGGTGAAGGTGCTGTTGTATTATTTAGTTAGCCAACACACACACACAAACTTGAGCAGCACAAACTCTCCCAATCCTGCCATAGAAGCCGAGCAAAGAAAAGAGAGAAAAGAAAGAAAAAGAAAAATAGAGAAAGGGTTTTCAGTTTAGTGTGAGGGAAATTTTAATTACCCTAATTTAAGAATTTCATCAGTGAAACTTGCGGTAAATATTGTCATCCTCTAGTTCTTCATTTGAAATTTAAGAGAATGATTAGTATGGTTAAACAGGAGTTTAATTTTGTAAGATACATGCACTAGGGTTTTTATGCTTGATTAAAGTCTCTATCTGGACAGTTTTTCTGAAACTAGGTTTTGAGGCCTTTAGAGGCCGAATCTTTAAAATGTTAAAACTGCAAAGTTGTAGAAAAGGGAAAATCCTAGGGGCCAACGCGGCCAGTTTTTGAAAATAAGGCCTTTAAGACCATCATTTCTATAAAAACCCGAGACCAAATTATGAGTAGTAAGTCTGGTCGAAAAATTTTCCAAGGCAAAAATAAGCATGTTAAAGACAGATTTGAAGTTTGAGGTTAAAATAAAAGTTATAGGAGACTTCAAGATCTACAACTTTCATGAAGGAAACTTTTCCAAATTCGAAACAGATTTGTAAGAAAAGAACTAAACTTTATGAATTGGTTTTGAACCCGGTTTTCAAAATATTAGAATTCTTACTAAATTTCAAAAAGGAGTTGAAATGTAGGATTTGTAATTAGCAACTAGAATCATATGTTATTATGATAGGATGATACTCATCCTATGATTTCTTGAAAACAGGAAAGCGACCTGTTTGAGTGAAGAATTTTGATTCAAGGCGCAGTAACGGTAAGTACGACTCCGCCTACAGCATAAACGAAAACTGTTTGTTGTATGTTTTCAAGTTATGATGATATAAGTATGATAAAACATTATGGCCTGTATGATATCAAGTTCATGATGTTATGTGAATAAGAAGTATTTATGACATGTATGTATGTACGTTTTTAAGATATGATGAATATTTAAAGTATGAATGGCATGTATGTATTCAAGGAATAATGAATGTATGGCATGTATGATTTCAAGTTCTTGTTAAGAGAAATATGATGTATGTTTATAGTATGCATGTTCATATGATGAATAATCGGATAGTATGGCATCACGAAGTATGCTCACTAAAGATAAGCTAATTAGTAAAGTATAAAATCCCAGTTACAGTCAAGATACTGGTTATGAATATGAAACAACATTTCATGTATGAAATAAGATAAGAACAAGATTCTAAGCATCAATATAAGCAGAATGCTATATGTCGTATCGACCCGCGTCAGGTCGGGTTTGGTTCATGGTTTGAGTTGGACAGGGCTGGCCACCCCAACCACTCCATGGCAGCGCGTCACGGTACGTACATTCATGTTAAGTTATGTAAGGACCCAAAAACTATGCTAACTTATGAAAACAGGAATAAAGCATAAATGGTTCATGCATTATGATATCATGATATGTTGCGGATAAATAGTTGTGCTTGCTGAGCGAAAGCTCATGTTTTAAGTTTATGCTGTAGGTAAGCAACCCTGCGGTACTTCATGATACAAGGCAGTGGAGCATGGCAAGGCAAAGCTGTGAAACTGTGGGACGGGAATCATTACGTTTCTTTTTGTTAAATTATGCTACGCTAAACATGTTGTATTTAAGTACAAAAACACATTTCCGCCATAAGTAGTTATGTATAAGTATATGTATGTATGTAAGTGTTTATTATGAAGTTTCCAAGTCAAGTTATATTTATCAGTCGTAAAAAAAAAAAAAAAAAAAAATTATGTCTAAATTTTCATATATTATTAAGTAAGAATGTATGGTAACGGCCGGCGCTAGGCGGGTCGTTACAAGAGTTGGTATCAGAGCAGAGGTCCTACCTTTCGGTTTCACAGTTTGCGTGTCTGCGCCACAGCCATTGTAAGTTAAAAATATTTCGTAATTATATTATGTATTTATAGGAATTTGTATAATCTAGATTCGAGGATAATGGATGAAGATAGAGGTGCAGCTTATGTGTTCTTCATGATGTCTCCGCTCGTATTCGATGGGACTAGATGAACCGTGACATTGGCAGCATGGCTTCATGATATGGAGGCTATTTTTCGAATATGTCATATTCCGCCCCATCTACAAGTATCATTGGCATGTCGTTGCCTAGCAGTAGATGCTAGGCTATGGTGGAGAACAATAGGAGAACAGGAAGCTCAGGGAGGATCATGGGAAACTTCCGTAATATTATCACTGCTCGTTTTGGACCTCTACAGGAGGAAAACGCTGACATACACTATTGAGATCCAGATATTTATCGTGACATGAACCTTGTCCGATATCTTAACTACGTTTATGATTGGCATGCTTATCCAGGAGAGTCGATGGGCCATTACTGTTGAAGATTTCAGGAGGCTATGTTGCCTCATATTCCAGATTTTGGCGATCCAGAGTTTCGAGCACTACAACTACTCCGGGAAGGACTACCGCCTGATGTTAGGGAACATGTCCAAGCACCGGCAATAGGAATGACTATGGAGCACATGATAAATGATATCATGGAAGCGGAGTTGATAGCTCATATGGTTCAAGCGGATGCTTTAGTGGAAAACAACATCCAAGTGCCAGTCAATAATAATGATGAGGAAGAGCCACCCTTCCAATGGGGTCCAGTATTGCCAGAAGACCCTATTCCGGCGATACCACTTCAGGAGATTCCTCCACAAGAGGATGTTGATGGCATGAATCTTGAAGATATTCCTGACGAGCCCGAACTTCAAGAGGATCCTCACGAAATCATCCTAGATAACAAAGAAGAGGAAGAAGTTAATATGGAGGATGATCCGGAGGAAGTCTTGTTCGATGAGGAAGACTGGGATGTATTCTCCGACGTAACATCAGAATAGATAGTTTAGGTGTAAAATAATATGTATGTATGTGAGAATGTACGAATTATGGATTATGATGAATATAAAATATGTGAATTATAAAGTATTAATATGGAATAATGAGATCATGATAGATCTCTAATGTTATGTTTTATGATATGATATGATGTTACGATATGATATGATGATATGATGTGATAATACGATCTATGATATGATCAGATATCGTATTATGATATGATGAATAAGTATTGTTCATAAGTATTATTTTTATGATGAGATATGAATGAACGAAAAGATATTCGAAGAATAACACACTACTACAAAAACCGTCATCTATAACAGCGGGAAAACGCTATGGTTACAAATTATAGCGGATACGTAAACGCTATAACAGGCCATGTTATTAAAAGGTCTGCACATATGATAGCGTTTTTTTGATGCTATTAAATCGCTATAATAAATTGTTTAATAGCATTTGTTTGATGCTATTCTAGGTTTTTAAAAGCATTTTAGTTGTGTAATGAAAAGGTCTTTATTTATTTTATTTTAATATAACAGCATTTTTAAAACACTACATATTTATTTTTATCTGGTTCAAAATTTGCAGTCAAACTATAATACTATGTTTGGTTCATAAGTTCATTTTGAACTAAACTGTACTTTTTTCATCATATTTTTTGTCTTTTCCGAAAAAGTTTTTTGTCTTTTCTGAAAAAGTCAACAAAAATTACTATTCAAACTTAAAAATCTCAACTCAACTCAAACTCAACTTATACACCAAACACCCCCTAAGTATTTTTTCTTTCCTTATTGGAATATGTTTGATAGTTAATTAATAATTATACTACATTTTGTATGGATAATAGATACATTTCATAAATGTTTTTTCATTACTCTACTAGTAATTAATTTGATTGAATATTTCAAGTACACAAACATTCGTCCATTCATTCCCTAATCTAACAACATGAAAACAACGTTAAAATAATGAAGGGAAAGGCATAGATTAAGTACAATAGCTTCACCAACCGCCATGGATACAGGTTCACCAGTTTTCTTCATATGTGCCTTGGTCCAAACAGCAACTCTACATGGTCGTTTTTTGTTTGCGCTAGCTTTACTCTATAAGAAAACAAATGCGTCAAAAATCATACATTTCAACATTGCTTTTTATTTTCTACTTTTTTTATTTTCTCTAATTCTTATCAAGTATTCTTTCAGGTCTGCAGCATTGAAACATTGCAGTGTTTAAAGGTTTTAAGCTACCAAATAGAAGAAAAAAATTAAGAGAACCAAAAAAAAAAAAAGAAAAAAAAAACAGAGCACCATCTAACAATATAAAGATAAAATGAAAAAATTATATATCAATTTCATACCTGAACAGATTTCCACAAAACCTCCATCATCCCTTTGGTAACCTTCCTCTAATCAGCAATTAAACTAAAATGCCTTCAGAATCCTCTCTCACAAATAGAACTCCATCTATACTATCCATGTTAACTTCAGGTCTTAGATTATCTGGAGATATTGAAGTTGCATCTTCACGTTCATCATATTTTTCCAGCTCATGGAAGCCTCTTGGTGGTGCTTTTAACATTACATACCAATTGGAAGTATCATGCTCTCTCGAGTAGAATACTTGTTTGGCTTGTGATGCTAATATGAAAGGGTCCCTTACAAATTGATTTTGACCTTGATGTAGGTTAACTAGCGTAAAGCCATCTTCAACTTTAACACCATTAGGAACGCTAGCCCAATCACATTTGAACACCGCAATCTGAAATGCATGATAATCCAACAAATATATATCTTGCAACACCCCATAGTATGCAACTACATCAGCCACTTGCAATATCCTTTGCACTTGATCTGCACATGGTTGTGGCTTCTATAGAAACTCCACTGTTTTTTCTTGTCTTCTCAGCCTCCTTCTTGTGGAACCGTTGACCATTGATGATATATCCATTATAAGACATTGCATAGGTCTTAGGACCATGCGCAAGAAATCTCAAAGTTTCTGAGTCATTAACAACTGAGTCTATGCAAATCTGCAGAAGTAAAAAATAATAATAATAATTAAAAAAAAAACAATAATAACTTATGTTTGTACCTAAAATCTTATAATATCATAAGATAGTTGCATAAAACCTTTTGTTTTAACCACGATGGAAATGTCTCTGCATGTCTCTTCCAAAGTAAACTTGGATTCTTCCGCAAACTTTTATTTGTCCATCTTAAATATTCCATATGCATCCTATTGAACATTAATAATTCCGAGTAAGTAATATCAATATTAACCAAAAATGAAAAAAATAAGTCATAGTAAGAACTTACTCCAAAAAAGGTTCTACAATAGTAATTCCATGCTCCTTCTATATACTCCGTAGTAGCTCTGTAATTGTTATAACAGCATCACATTACCTAGCTAAAGAGTTCTCCTATAAGAACATGTTATTGAATATTTTACATTAATTTATTTACCTGTTAAGCCGTAGCCAATCTCTCTCCATCGACATAGGAATTTCCTGTTACAAGCAAGGCATTGAATAAGTTTTTGTACTTATAAATGAGAAATATATCGCAGCAAATCGAAGAATCTGAGCCATTAACAATATTCTTACAGTTTTATATATCCATCCAAAAAAGCTAAACAACAAAAAATCTAAACCAAATTGACCTCCATCCTCCATTCCTTCATTATCTTATCTTTTTCCTTGGAAATTAGAGAGAGAGAGAGAGAGAATAAAAAATCTAAACCAAACTGACCTCAACTTTATAGTAGTGCACAAAGTATTCTCGTTTCCATTTAATAAAAAATAAAAAAATAAAAAAAATAAAAAAAAAAACTCATTCTAAAACACCCAAACAAACACGGGGGAAGAAACAGAGATGGGCAGAGAACAGAATACACAGGACGAACTATATCATCACCACATATGCAAAACACACAATAGAATACACAGGACTAACTGTTCTCTTTATTTATATATATATACCCATATATACAAACAAACTAGCACCGAAAACAACAAAGGAACAAACAAACCGTAGACTTTCAACATGAATCAAAGATGCAATTCGTTATTTTTTTTCTTTTTTAAATGAGGGAGGAAATAAATGAGAGAGAGAAATAAAGGGGATTACAGAGGGTCAGATTGATTAGAGTCAAAATATACAACTGCGGCTATTTGCCCACCTTCAATTTTCGCAAATTTGGGACTAAACTCTGAAAAGCCAAATTCAAAGACAGAAAGAAGCTGTGAAAGATAGAAAATAAAATAGCAATATAAAGAAAATATACTCACAGAACGCAATCAATCAAGAGAATGAAGCGAATTTTCAAGCCAAAGCAAAATCCAGAGAAGTTGGTGGCCTTCTAGTTCAAACCCTAGATTATTTGAGAGAGTAAATTTGAGGAAGGAAATATAAAAGGGGAAAATTTGAGGGGGGGAGGGGGGGGGGGGGGGGGGGGGAAATCATTAAGAAGCTAAGGAAATACACTTGGATATGGGATTTTCCATCCGTGCTTGCGGTTTTGTGCGAACCGAATATAGAAGAGAGTTGAACTAGCGTGATTCGTGGGGAATAATAGAGAGTCTTTTTTTTTTTTTGGGTTTACTTTTTAAATGAAAGATAAAAAAAAGAGTTTATTCATTAATAAATGAAAGGGAGGAAAGCCTGCTTGGCGCGATTTCTTTTGGGCTAAAATTTTGATTAATAAATGGGAGGGAGGAAAGCCCTGCATTATGGTTTTTTAAAAACGCTATTAACTGATGCTATTAATGGGCCTTATTCTGGTAGTGACAATATCTTTATCGTAATTAGATAAGAAATAGAGGATGTCACGTCCGCGTATCCGAGCGAACCCTATTCCGCAAGAACTTGATCTTGCGAACGTGGTAGCTACTTTGCAACGGCAATTGCGGGAACAACAGCAAGAGATGAACCAGCTTCGGGAACAAGTAGTTCAACTGAATCAGGCACCACAAAATAACCCTGTACCCCCGGCAGCGCCTCAAGTACCAGAGGTTCATCAAGAAATTCCGTTAGCACCCGAAGGACTGCAAAGAAATCCACCTTTGATTAGGGAGGATTGTTATATGAACGATTTAGGCGAATGAAGGCACCTGAATTTGAAGGAACCACAGATCCAATAGTAGCGGATAATTGGCTGATCGATATCCAAGTAATTTTGGATTTTATGGGACTTACAGAACAGGAGAAAGTTCTTTGTGCCTCTTTTGCACTAAAGAAAGATGCGCGTCACTGGTGGAGGACAGTTCAGATGCGCAGAGATGTAGCATTCATGAGATGGCAAGATTTCGTAGACGAATTCAGAATAATGTACTACAATCAGGAGATTCTTGCAACTCAACAAGATGAGTTTACCAGTTTTAAGCAAGGGTCTATGTCCGTGATGGAAGCAGTCAAGAAGTTTGAACAACTTGCCCGTTTATGTCCAGAACTGGTATCGAACGAAAGGGAGAAAGTAAGGAGAATGATGAAAATGTTTCGGACAGACATTGCCAAACAAGTTAGTGCTGGAAGTAGCCCTCCAACTCTTGTAGCTGATTGTATAAGTCGAGCTATGAGAGCAGAATACTGGATTAATCAGGATAAGGAAGCGAGGGTTCAAATATTCAAAGCTAAGAAAGAAGAAAAAGTAGTAGAGAAACAGATACAGTCTAGGCAAAATCAGCAACCAAACTTAAAAGGCCAGACTAGTAATTCCAACCAAAGTTCCAAGCAGTTTGGAAGGAATAAGAGAAGAGGATATGCTCTGGGCCAGGGCCAACAGAAAAATTACCCTCAAAAGAGAAACAACCGTGGGAATGAGGGTAATAATAATAACTATCCTGTGTGTACTCAATGCGGAAAGAAACATCCAGGCGTGTGTAGGATGGGAACAAACGCTTGCTACCTATGTGGCAAGGAAGGCCATTATGCGAGGAATTGTACCACCAATAGTCAGAACCAGAACCCTCAGTACCAGAATAGAAATTTGAACCGACAGCTTCACGCGGTGCAAGCAAAGATCGAAGGCCCTTCGATGGTACAAGAAAGACTTGAAGCTCACGAACCACAGGCTAGGATCTATGCTTACACAAAGGGAGACGCTGAGGCTGGAACTTCTAATGTGGTAACAGGTCAGATCTCTATAGCCGCTTATGATGCATTTGCCCTAATTGATTCTGGTGCCACCCATTCGTTTATATCAATGGAATATACCCGAAAGCTAGATAGAAATGTAGAAAATATAGGGCAACCTTTTAGAACCTCTCTTCCATCGGGAGATATTTTGTTATCTGATTCCTGGATGCGAAATGTTCCGATAGTTATGTGTGATAGAGAATTATATGTAGACCTGATTGCAGTTAAGCTTCAGGATTTTGATGTAATCCTGGGAATGGATTTCTTAGATAAGTACAACGCTAAGATTGATTGTCGAAAGCGTTGTGTTACGTTTAGTCTTTTTGGCGAAGAGGAATTCAACTTTCACGGCCAGTCTAAGAGCTCATCAACCCGGCTTGTTTCGGTAATGAAAGCTTGGAAAATGCTAGCTAATGGATGTCAAGGATACTTAGCTAACATGGTGGACAAAGAACAAGAAAAAGAGCTGCAGCCCGAAGATGTTCCCATTATTAGGGAATATATAGACGTCTTTCCAAAAGATTTAACTAGACTTCCGCCCGAGCGTGAAATCTCTTTCGAAATAGAATTGTTGTCAGGAACAGCTCCAATATCGAAAGCACCTTATCGCATGGCCCCAGCTGAGCTTAGGGAACTTCAAGTACAGTTGCAAGAACTGTTGGATAAGGGATTTATTCGTCAAAGTCATTCCCCGTGGGGAGCACCTGTGCTGTTTGTCAAAAAGAAGGATGGAACGTTACGAATGTGCATCGACTATCGCGAGTTGAATAAGATCACGATTAAGAACAAGTACCCTCTCCCGAGAATCGACGATCTCTTTGATCAACTTAGAGGAGCTTTGGTATTCTCGAAGATTGACTTGCGTTCAGGCTACCATCAACTCAGAATCAAGGAAGGAGATATTCCCAAGACGGCGTTTCGAACACGTTATGGACATTATGAGTATTTAGTTATGCCCTTTGGATTAACTAATGCTCCAGCTGCTTTTATGGACCTGATGAATCGGGTATTTAATGATTATTTAGATAAGTTTGTTATCATCTTCATTGATGATATTTTGATCTATTCAAAATCCACAAAGGAACATGAGCAGCATCTCAAGATAGTTTTGGAAACCTTAAGACGGAACCAACTGTATGCCAAATTCACAAAATGTGAATTTTGGTTGGAAAAAGTACATTTCTTGGGCCACGTGGTTTCAAAAGAAGGAATTTCCGTTGATTCTGCTAAGATAGAAGCAGTTAGTGCATGGTCAGCACCCAAAAACGTTACGGAGATATGAAGCTTTCTTGGTTTGGCCGGATACTACCGACGGTTCGTGGAAGGATTCTCGAAGATAGCAGCGCCACTAACAGCTCTTACTAAGAAGGGGAAAAAGTTTGATTGGACACAGAAGTGTGAAGAAAACTTCCAAGAACTCAAGAGGAAGCTTACAAGTGCACCAGTGTTGATAATTCCTGACGTAGATGCAGGAAATTTCGCCATTTATAGTGATGCATCGAAAACTGGACTAGGAGCTGTCCTTATGCAAGGAAGAAATGTAATTGCCTATGCTTCACGTCAACTGAAGGACCATGAACGGAACTACCCGACGCATGATTTGGAGCTTGCTGCGGTGGTTTTCGCTTTGAAGATTTGGAGACATTACCTGTATGGTAATAGGTGTGAGATTTTTACCGACCATCAAAGTCTTAAATACATCTTTACTCAAAAGGAGCTTAATATGAGGCAACGAAGATGGCTTGAACTCGTAAAGGATTATGATTGTGAAATCCTTTACCATCCTGGAAAAGCAAACAAGGTAGCAGATGCGCTGAGCAGGAAATCATCTGGTATGCTCATGTCTCTTGAAATGATGTCCAAACCCCTTCAGAAGGAAATTTCTGATTTCAGATTGGAAATATTAATCGGGAAATTAGCTGCTTTGACTCTTCAGTCTAATCTCATAGAAACCATTAAGTACTATCAAGGAAAAGATTCCTTTCTCTTAAAGATTCAACTACTTGGTGAAGAAGATAAGGAATTTAAGACGTCTACGAATGGGCTAATTCTCTTCAAAGGAAGGATTTGTGTTCCTAACGTTGAGTTTCTTAGGAAACAGATCATGTCAGAAGCACATGAAACTCCGTACTCAGTTCACCCTGGAGCTACTAAGATGTATAAGGACCTTAAAGAGAACTTTTGGTGGCCGAACATGAAGAATGAAATTGCTGATTTTGTGTCAAAGTGTCTAACTTGTCAGAAAGTTAAGGCTGAACACCGTCAACCAGGAGGAGATCTTCAAAAGATAGAACTCCCAGAATGGAAATGGGAACAAATCACCATGGATTTCGTAGTTGGATTACCCAGGACCGCAAGTGGAAATGATATGATTTGGGTAATTGTGGATAGATTAACCAAATCAGCCCATTTCATTGCTATTAAAACCACATTTTCAGTTGAGAAATTAGCTGAAATTTACGTATCTCAGATTGTTAGGTTGCATGGAATTCCAAAATCCATTATTTCAGATCGAGATGGGCGATTTACTTCGCGATTTTGGAAAAGTGTTCACACAGCTATGGGATCAAGATTGAAATTCAGTACTGCTTTCCACCCTCAGACAGATGGACAATCGGAGCGCACTATCCAAACCTTAGAAGATATGTTGAGATCTTGTGTTTTGGATTTCAAGGGAAATTGGGATCAAAAGTTACCCTTGATCGAATTTTCGTATAATAATAGCTATCATGCTTCTATTGGTATGGCTCCATTTGAAGCGCTATATGGAAGAAAATGTCGATCTCCCATCCATTGGCAAGAAGTTGGACAGAAGCAACTTCAAACTACGGACTTCATCAGAAAAACCTCGGAAGATATCAAGATGATCAAACAACGGCTTGATGTAGCTTTCAGTCGACAGAAGAATTATGCTGATAAACGTCGAAGACCTTTAGAATTCCAAATTGGAGATTCTGTTTTTCTCAAGATTGCCCCAATGAAGGGAATTATGAGATTTGATAAGAAAGGAAAGTTCAGTCCAAGATACACAGGTCCGTTTGAAATCCTTGAAAGGATTGGAAAAGTAGCCTACAAGCTTGCTTTGCCGCCAGCTTTAGCTTCTATACATAATGTTTTTCACGTTTCAATGTTGAAGAAATACGTACCTGATCCTTCTCATATGCTAAGTCAAGAACCGATCGAAGTACAAACGGATTTGACATATGAGGAAAGGCCAATACGGATTCTAGATCGGGAAGAAAAGGTTTTAAGAAACAAAACCATTCCAATGGTTAAAGTGTTATGGCAGAATCATAACATTGAAGAAGCAACGTGGGAAGTAGAAGAAGAAATGAGAAAGAACTATCGTAACTTGTAGTGATTTTCGGGGACGAAAATTTTTAAGGAGGGTAGATTGTAATAGCCAACTTGTTTGTAAATTTATAACTTCTTTTGTTAAGAATAAAGTTTGGTTATGCAATCTGTATGATATGTTTTCTAAGGAATTTGTTGAATCTTTTGTTACAAGACTCAATGAATTATTTGTAGGTTTATGATCCTGTTGTTAAAAAGGGAAAATTATGATTTATGACTCTATGTTAGTAATTTAAGAAAATCTGATACGTAGTTCAGAAAAGTTTAGGACAATGGTCCAGTTTAATTATACTGTTATCAGTTGAAAACAGTATATGAATATTTATGTTATTATGTTATTATGAACTGCATTTAGAAGAGTAACCCAAACAAGGCCTTTAAGGATGACTCCTCTGATGACAAGTGTCATTGCTATGATTGGTCACCTCACAGGGACCAAAATGCAAATATTTTATGTTTAGGGGTCAACTTGCAAATTAAGAAAAGTTCATGATTTTGAAGCTAAAAAGCCTTCTAAGGAAGGATTTAGTAAAAATTTGATGTTTGAAGGCTTAACCATAACCGGCCAAGTCATAGGGACTAAAGTGCAAATATTTTGCCTTTAAGGGCTAATGTGCAATTTTGGAGAAAATTGTAAACTTATCAGTAATTATGTAAATTTTTGAATCAGGGACTTTTTAAGTAAAGTTTCTTAGTTCAATTGAGTCAATGACCCATTTTTAGTTTAGTTAGTTTGGTTGAAAATTAAGAAAGACAAGTTAAGATTGTATTTGAAAATTCTAGCTAGAACCAATCACATTGTTCCATGTGTCACCATAGGAACCGGCCACATCATGGCTTGTTGAGCAAGGGATCTTGTTTTTGAAAAATATTATGCAAATTAGAAGATTTTAAGTGTTATTAAAAGTTTACAAATCATACCCTAAGTTTAGTGAATTAACACTTTAATTTAGTTGGTTGATTTTGTGTTATGGAGCAATTAGCAAATTGTCTCACATGGTTTCTTCAAAACCGACCACATGAGGATGAGACACCCTATGCTTCTAGCTTGGCTAAGTCACACCCCTAGCTTTGTACCCTTGGCAAGCCAAGGCTTGCACACCTAGGCACCAAAGGCCGGCCACCACAATGAAACAACACATCATGGTGTAGCCTTGGTGAGTAACATTCCTAGTCTTGCTCACTTGGCAAGCTCATGTTTTGCCTAAGCCACCACCCAAGGGCCGGCCACTACAAGGAAGTGACACTTCATAACCTAGCCTTGGTGAGTAAGAATGCTTAGCTTTACTCACTTGGCAAGCCAAGGCCTTGCTAAGCCAACACCAAGACCGGCCACCCTTAGAGAATGACACCTCATGGACTAGCTAAGGTGAGTAAGCCACTCTAGCTTTGCTCACATGGATAACCAAGGCATTGACACACCCCTTGGCCTAGCCTTGATGAACCAACACTCTAGGTTTCCTAGCCTAGCTCCCTTGGCAAGCCAAGGCTTGCACACCTCACCCTAGGGCCGGCCAACCAAGGGAATGCCACCTCAAAATTTAGCTTTGATGAGCAAGCAACTCTAGCTAAGCTTGCTTGGCAATTTGGGTGATGAATGGCCGGCCAACACATAGGGACTAAGGAGAAATAATTTGGCTTTAAGGACTATTGCATAAAATTACAAAAGATGGAATTCTTGAACTCTTTTAGCCCTTGACACCTCATGCACCTAGGCTAGCTTAGTAAGCTTGCTAGCCTTGCTTGTTGGTAAGCAAAGTGTAATGACCAACCTGTTTGTAAACTTATGATTTCTTTCGTTAAGAATCAAAGTCTGTTTATGCTATATGTATGATATGTTTTTATGAAAAATTGTTGAATCTTTTGTTAAAAGATTCAAATAAGTTAGTTATGCAAGTTTAAGACCTTTTTGTTAAAAGAAAAAGGTGTAAGTTTATGCTTTATGATTTTATGTTATTTTAAAAATGGACTGCATTTGGGAGATAAGCCAAACCAGGCCTTTAAGGATGACACCTCTGAAGACAAGTGTCATTACTATGATTGGTCACCTCACAGGGACCAAAATGCAAATATTTTATGTTTAGGGGTCAATTTGCAAATTAAGAAAAATTTATGATTTTGAAGCTAAAAAAGTCTTTTAAGGAAGGATTTAGTAAATATTTGATGTTTAAAGGCTTAACCAAAATTGGCCAAGTCATAGGGACTAAAGTGCAAATATTTTGCCTTTAGGGGCCAATATGCAATTTTGAAGAAAATTGTAAACTTATAAGCAATTATGTAAATTTTTGAACCAAGGACTTTTTAAGTAAAGTTTCTTAGTTCAATTAAGTCAATGACCCATTTTTAGTTTAGTTAGTTTGGTTGGAAATCAAGGATGACAAGTTAAGATCGTTTTTGAAAACTCTAGCTAGAACCAATCCCATTATGCCATGTGTCACCATAGGAATCGGCCACATCATGGCTTGTTGAGCAATAAATCTTGTTCTTGAAAAAGATTATGCAAATTAGAAGATTTTAAGTGTTAATAAAAGTTTACAAATCATACCCTAAGTTTAGTGTTTTAACACTTTAATTTAGTTGGTTGATTTTGTGTTAAGAACAATTAGTATTTGTGTCACTTGGTTACACCAAAAACCGGCCACATAAGGATAAGGGACCCTAGGTTCTAGCTTGGCTAAGTCACACCCTAGCCTTGCACCCTTGGCAAGCCAAGGCTTGCACACCTAGACACCAATGGCCGGCCACCACCATGGAGCAACACACCATGGTGTAGCCTTGGTGAGCAAGCACACCAAGGCTTGCACACTAAGCCACCACCCAAGGGCCGGCCACCTCAAGAATGTGACACCTCAAAACCTAGCCTTGGTGAGTAAGAGTGCTTAGCTTTACACACTTGGCAAGCCAAGGTCTTGCTAAGTTGACACCATGACCGGCCATCACCTTGGTTAGACACCTCATGGTCTAGCCTTGGTGAGTAAGCAAACCTAGCTTCACCTATTTGGCAAGCCAAGATCACACCATGACCGGCCACCCAAGGGAAAGACACATCTTTGGCCTAGCTTTGATGAACCAACACCCTAGGTTTCCTAGCCTAGCCTCCTTGGCAAGCCAAGCCTTGCACACCTCACCCTAGGACCGGCCACACCAAGGAAGTGCCACCTCAAAATATAGCCTTGATGAGCAAGCAACCCTAGCTAAGCTTGCTTGGCATATTGGGTGAAGTATGGCCGGCCAACACATAGGGACCAAGGAGAAAAATAGTTTGGCTTCAAGGACTATTGCCTAAATTACCAAAGATTGATTTCTTGAACTCCTTTAGAGCTTGACACCTAATGTACTTAGGCAAGCTTAGTAAGCTTGCTAGCTTTGCTTGTTGGCAAGCAAAGGCTTACACCACTTACACCTAAGGCCGGCCACACCAAGGAAGGGACACCTCATGGTCCCTAGGCCACATGAGTAAGCAACCCTAGCTTGGGTTAGTGGCATGAGAAGCACAAGGATGACCGGCCACCCTTCAAGGAAACAAATTCAAATTGACTTTCTCTAAGGACTAAGAAGCCAATTGTTATACTTCTAGGGATTGATAAGCAAATTCAAAACTTATGCTTCATCTATAAATAGGTGAAGGTGCTGTTGTATCATTTGGTTAGCCAACACACACACACAACCTTGAGCAGCACAAACTCCCCCAATCCTGCCCTAGAAGCCGAACAAAGAAAAGAAAGAAAAGAAAGAAAAGAAAACTAAAAAAGATTTTCGGTTTAGTGTGAGAGAAATTTCAATTACCCTAGATTAAGAATTTCATCAGTGAAACTTGAGGTAAATATTGTTATCCTCTAGTTCTCCATTTATAAATTAAGAGAATGATTAGTATGATTAAGCAAGAGTTTAAATTTTGTAAGATACATGCACTAGGGTTTTTGTATGTTTGATTAAGTCTCTATCCGAGCAGTTTTTCTGAAACAATATTTAGAGGCTTTTAGAGGCCGAATCTTAAAAAAGTTAAAACTGCAAAGTTGTAGAGGAGGGAAAATTATAGGGGCCAGCGCGGCCAGTTTTTGAAAATAAGGCTTTTAAGACCTTTATTTCTATAAAAACCCGAGACCAAATTATGAGTAGTAAGTTTGGTCGAACAATTTTCTAAGGCAAAAATAAACATGTTAAAGGCAGATTTGAAGTTTGAGGTTAAAACAAAAGTTGTAGGAGACTTCAAGATCTACAACTTTAATGAAGAAAACGTTTCCAAATTCGAAACAGATTTGTGAAAAAAGAACTAAACTTTATGAATTGGTTTTGGAACCCGATTATCAAAATGATTAGGGTTTTTACTAAATTTCAAAAAGGAGTTGAAATTTAGGATTGGTTGTTAGCAATTAGAATCATTATGTTATTATGATAGGATGATACTCATCCTATGATTTTTCTTGAAAACAGGAAAACGACCTGTTTGAGTGAAGAATTGTGATTCAAGGCGCAGTAACGGTAAGTACGACTCCGCCTACAGCATAAACAAAATTTGTTTGTTGAATGCCTTCAAGTTTATAATAATATAAGCATGATAAAACGTTATGGCCTGTATGATATCAAGTTTATAATGTTATGTGTATAAGAAATATTTATGATATGTATGTATGTACATTTTTAAGATATGATAGATATTAAAATACAAATGGTATGTATGTATGCAAGGAATGATGAATGTATGGCATGTATGTTTTCAAGTTCATGTTAAGAGATATATGATGTATGTTTATAGTATGTATGTTCATATGATGAGAAATTTGATATTATGACATCACGAAGTATGCTCATTAAAGAATAACGATTTGGTAAAATATGAAATCCCAGCTTCAGTTAAGAAACTGGTTATGAATATGAAACAATATTTCAAGTATGAAATAAGACAAGAACAAGATTTTAATATAAGCAGAATGCTATATGTCGTATCGACCCGCGTCAGGTCGGGTTTGGTTCATGGTTTGAGTTGGACAGGGCTGGCCGCCCCAACCACTCCATGGCAGCGCGCCACGGTACGTACATTCATGTTAAGTTATATAAGGGCCCAAAAACTATGCTAACTTATGAAAACAGAAATTGACCATAAATGGTTCATGCATTATGTTATCATGATATGTTCTGCGGATAAATAGTTGTGCTTGCTGAGCGAAAGCTCATGTTTTAAGTTTATGCTGTAGGTAAGCAACCTTGCGGTATTTCATGATACAAGGCGGTGGAGCATGGCAAGGAAAAGCTGTGAAACTGTGGGACGGAATCACTACGTTTCTTTTTGTTAAAAATATGCTACGCTAAATATGTTGTATTTAAGTACAAAAACACATTTCCGCCATAAGTAGTTATGTATAAGTACATGTATGGATATAAGTGTTTATTATGAAATTTCCAAGCTAAACAATACTTATCAGTTGTATAAAAAAAAAAAAAAAATTCTGTCTAAATTTTCATATATTATTATGTAAGAATGTATGGTAACGGCTGGCGCTAGGCGGGTCGTCACAGAGTTGGTATCAGAGCCTAAGTTCCTACCTTCCGGTTTCACAGTTTGCTTGCCTGCGCCACAGTCATTGTAAGTTAAAAATATTTCGTATTTATATTATGAATTTGTATAATCTAGATTTGAGGATAATGGACGACGATCGAGGTGCAGCCTACGCATTTTTCATGATGTCTCCGCTAGTATTTGATGGAACTAGACGAACTGTGACTCTCGCAGCATGGCTTCATGATATGGAGTCTATATTCCGAATAGGTCATATTCCACCCCATCTACAGGTATCGTTAGCAAGTCGTTGTCTAGCAGTAGATGCTAGATTATGGTGGAGAATAACAGG
The DNA here is from genome assembly GCA_038430175.1 of Ficus hirta. Classification (NCBI taxonomy): domain Eukaryota; kingdom Viridiplantae; phylum Streptophyta; class Magnoliopsida; order Rosales; family Moraceae; genus Ficus; species Ficus hirta. Next base: position 2,301,203 of record CM076595.1, on the reverse strand, counting down.
AGAACAGGAAGTTCAGGGAGGATCATGGGAAAATTTTTGCCATGTCATCACTGCTCGTTTTGGACCTCCACTAGAGGAAAACGCCGACGTACATTATCGGGATCCAGAAATTTATCATGACATGAACCTTGTCCGATATCTTAACTACGTTTATGATTGGCATGCTTATCCAGGAGAGTCGATGGGCCATTATTGTCGAAGATTTCAGGAGGCTATGTTGCCTCATATTCCAGATATGGGCGACCCAGAGTTTCGGGCATTGCAACTACTCCGGGAAGGACTGCCACCTAATGTCAGGGAACACGTTCAGCCACCGGCAATAGGAATGACTCTGGAACACATGATTAACGACATCATGGAGGCGGAGTTGATAGCTCATATGGTTCAAGCGGATGCTGTAGTGGAGAACAATATCCAAGTGCCAGTTAACAACAATGACGTGGAGGAGCCACCCTTCCAATGGGGACCAGCATTGCCAGAAGACCCTATTCCGGCAATACCACTTCAGGAGATTCCTCCACAAGAGGATATTGATGGCATGAATCTCGAAGATATTCTTAGCGAGCCCGAATTGCAAGAGGATCCCCACGAAATCATCCTAGATAACGGAGATGAAGAAGAAGAAGATGTTCATATGGAGGATGATCCGGAAGAAGTCTTGTTCGATGAGGAAGACTGGGACGTATTCTCTGAGATATCATCGGAATAGATAGTTTAAGTATAAAATAGTATGTATGTAAGATAGATAGTGATAATCACTTCTATCTTGTACTTGATCATGTATATATATAGCAAGTATAGAATATGTACATGATAGTATGGTTGAATATGAATGTATGTATGAATTATGAATTATGAATTATGAATGATGATGGAATGCACGATTATGAACAACATATGATATGTCATGGAATGATGAGATCATGATGGATCTCTAATGTTATGTTTTATGATATGATGTTATGGTATGATACGATGATATGATATGATAAATAAGTAGTATTCATAATAAGATTTTATGATGAGATATGAATGAACGAAAAGATATTTGTAGTATAACAATATCTTTATCGTAATTAGATAAGAAATAGAAGATGTCACGTCCACGTACCCGAGCGAATCCTATTCCGCAAGAACCTGATCTTGCAAATATAGTAGCTACCTTGCAATGACAATTGCGGGAACAACAGCAAGAAACGAACCAGCTTCGGGAACAAGTAGCCCAACTGAATCAACTGCCTCGAGTGAACGAAGTCCCACCGCAAAATAACCCTGTACCCCCAGCAGCGCCTCAAGCACCAGAGGTTCATCAAGAAGTTCCGTTAGCACCCAAAGGTCTGCAAAGGAATCCACCTATAGTTAGGGAAGATCTGTTGTATGAACGATTTAGGCGAATGAAGGCACCTGAATTTGAAGGAACCACAGATCCAATAGTAGCAGATAATTGGCTGATCGATATCCAAGTAATTTTGGATTTTATGGGACTTACGGAACAGGAGAAAATTCTTTGTGCCTCTTTTGCACTTAAGAAAGATGCACGTCATTGGTGGAGAACGGTTCAGATGCACAGAAACGTGGCGTTCATGAGATGGCAAGATTTTGTAGACGAATTCAGAATAATGTACTACAATCAGGAGATTCTTGCAGCTCAACAGGATGAGTTTACCAGCTTTAAGCAAGGATCTATGTCCGTGATGGAAGCAGTCAAGAAATTTGAATAGCTTGCCCGGTTATGTCCGGAACTGGTACCGAATGAAAGAGAGAAAGTAAGGAGGATGATGAAAATGTTTCGGACAGACATTGCTAAACAAGTTAGTACTGGAAGTAGCCCTCCAAATCTTGTAGCTGATTGTATAAGTCGAGCTATGAGAGCAGAATACTGGATTAATCAGGATAAGGAAGCGCGGGTTCAGATATTCAAAGCTAAGAAGGAAGAAAAAGCTATAGAGAAATAGATACAGTCTAGGCAGAACCAGCAACCGAACTTAAAAGGCCAGACTAGTAATTCCAACCAAAGTTCCAAGCAGTTTGGAAGGAATAAAAGAAGAGAGAATGTTACGGGCCAGGGCCAACAGAAGAATTACCCCCAGAAGAGGAACAACCGTGGGAATGAGGGTAATAATAACAGCTATCCTGTGTGTACTCAATGTGGAAAGAAACATCCAGGCGTATGTAGGATGGGAACAAACGCTTGCTACCTTTGTGGCAAAAAAGGTCATTATGCGAGGAATTGTACCTCCTTTAGTCAGAACCAAAACCCTCAGTACCAGAATAGGAATCCAAAACGACAGCTTCACGCGGTACAAGCAAAGGTCGAAAGTCCTTCGATGGTACAAGGAAGACTTGAAGCTCCTGAACCACAAGCCAGGATTTATGCTTACATAAAGGGAGACGCTGAGGCTGGAACTTCTAATGTGGTAACAGGTCAGATCTCTATAGCCGCTTATGATGCATTTGCCCTAATTGATTCTGGTGCCACCCATTCGTTTATATCAATGGAGTATGCCCGGAAGTTAGATAGAAATGTAGAAAGTATAGGGCAACCTTTTAGAACCTCTCTTCCATCGGGAGATATTTTGTTATCTGATTCCTGGATGCGAAATGTTCCGATAGTTATGTGTGGTAGAGAATTATATGTAGACCTGATTGCAATTAAGCTTCAGGATTTTGATGTAATCCTGGGAATGGATTTCTTAGATAAGTACAACGCTAAGATTGATTGTCGAAAGCGTTGTGTTACGTTTAGTCTTTCCGGCGAAGAGGAATTCAACTTTCACGGCCAGTCTAAGAGCTCATCAACCCGGCTTGTTTCTGCAATGAAAGCTTGGAAAATGCTAGCTAATGGATGTCAAGGGTACTTAGCTAACATGGTGGACAAAGAACAAGAAAAAGAGCTGCAGCCCGAAGATGTTCCTATTATTAGGGAATATGTAGACGTCTTTCCAAAAGATTTAACTAGACTTCCGCCCGAGCGTGAAATCTCTTTCGAAATAGAATTGTTGCCAGGAACAGCTCCAATATCGAAAGCACCTTATCGCATGGCCCCAGCTGAGCTTAGGGAACTTCAAGTACAGTTGCAAGAACTGTTGGACAAGGGATTTATTCGTCAAAGCCATTCCCCGTGGGGAGCACCTGTGTTGTTTGTCAAGAAGAAGGATGGAACGTTACGAATGTGTATCGACTATCGCGAGTTGAATAAGATCACGATTAAGAACAAGTACCCTCTCCCGAGAATCGACGATCTCTTTGATCAACTTAGAGGAGCTTTAGTATTCTCGAAGATTGACTTGCGTTCAGGCTACCATCAACTCAGAATTAAGGAAGGAGATATTCCCAAGACGGCGTTTCGAACACGTTATGGATATTATGAGTATTTAGTCATGCCTTTTGGATTAACTAACGCTCCAGCTGCTTTTATGGACCTTATGAATCGGGTGTTTAAAGATTATTTAGATAAGTTTGTTATCATCTTCATTGATGATATTTTGATTTATTCAAAATCTACAAAGGAACATGAGCAGCACCTCAAGATGGTTTTGGAAACCTTAAGACGGAATCAGCTTTATGCTAAATTCACTAAATGTGAATTTTGGTTGGAGAAAGTATATTTCTTAGGCCACGTAGTTTCAAAGGAAAGAATTTCTGTTGATCCTGCTAAGATAGAAGCAGTTAGTGCATGGTCAGCACCCAGAAACGTTACGGAGATACGAAGCTTTCTTGGCTTGGCCGGATACTACCGACGGTTCGTTGAAGGATTCTCCAAGATAGCAGCGCCACTAACAGCTCTTACTAAAAAGGGGAGAAAGTTTGAATGGACACAGAAGTGTGAAGAAAACTTCCAAGAGCTCAAGAGGAAACTTACAAGTGCACCAGTGTTGATCATTCCGGACGTTGATGCAGGAAATTTCGCCATTTATAGTGATGCGTCGAAAACTGGACTAGGAGCTGTCCTTATGCAAGGAAGAAATGTGGTTGCTTATGCTTCACGTCAACTGAAGGACCATGAACGGAACTACCCGACTCACGATTTGGAGCTTGCTGCGGTGGTCTTCGCTTTGAAGATTTGGAGACATTACCTGTATGGTAATAGATGTGAGATTTTTACCGATCATCAAAGTCTCAAATACATCTTTACTCAAAAGGAGCTTAATATGAGGCAACGAAGATGGCTCGAACTCGTAAACGATTATGATTGTGAAATTCTTTATCATCCTGGAAAGGCAAACAAGGTAGCAGATGCGTTGAGCAGGAAGTCATCCGGTATGCTCATGTCTCTTGAAATGATGTCCGAACCTCTCCAAAAGGAAATTTCTGATTTCCGATTAGAAATGCTAATCGGAAAATTGTCTGCTTTGACTCTTCAGTCAAATCTCCTAGAAACCATTAAGTGCTATCAAAGGAAAGATTCCTTTTTGTTGAAAATTTAGCTACTTGGTGAAGAAGATAAGGAATTTAAGACGTCTGCGAATGGGCTAATTCTTTTCAAATGAAGGATTTGTGTTCCTAACTTTGAATTTCTAAGGAAACAAATCATGTCAGAAGCGCATGAAACGCCATACTCAGTTCACCCTGGAGCTACTAAGATGTATAAGGACCTTAAGGAGAACTTTTGGTGGCCGAACATGAAGAGAGATATTGCTAAATTTGTATCAAAGTGTCTAACTTGTCAGAAAGTTAAAGCTGAACACCGGCAACCTGGCGGAGATCTTCAAAAGATAGAACTCCCAGAATGGAAATGGGAACAAATCACCATGGATTTCGTAGTTGGATTACCCAGGACCGCTAGTGGAAATGATATGATTTGGGTAATTGTGGATAGATTAACCAAATCAGCCCATTTCATTGCTAGTAAAGCCACCTTTTCGGTTGAGAAATTAGCTGAAATTTATGTATCTCAGGTTGTTAAGTTGCATGGAGTTCCAAAATCCATTATTTCAGATCGAGACGGGCGATTTACTTCGCGATTTTGGAAAAGTGTTCACACAGCTATGGGGTCAAAGTTGAAATTCAGTACTGCTTTCCACCCTCAGACAGATGGAAAATCGGAGCGCACGATCCAGACCTTAGAAGATATGTTGAGATCTTGTGTTTTGGATTTCAAGGGAAATTGGGATCAAAAGTTACCCTTGATCGAATTTTCGTATAATAATAGTTATCATGCTTCTATTGGGATGGCTCCGTTTGCAGCATTATATGGAAGAAAATGTCGATCTCCCATCCATTGGCAAGAAGTCGGACAGAAGCAACTTCAAACTACGGACTTCATCAGAAAAACCTCAGAAGACGTCAAAATGATCAAGCAACGGCTCGATGTAGCTTTCAGTCGACAGAAGAGTTATGCTGATAAACGTCGAAGACCTTTAGAATTCCAAGTTGGAGATTCTGTTTTTCTCAAAATTGCTCCAGTAAAGGGGATTATGAGGTTTGGTAAGAAGGGAAAGCTCAGTCCAAGATACACAGGTCCGTTTGAGATCCTCGAAAGAATTGGAAAAGTTGCCTACAAGCTTGCTTTACCGCCAGCTTTAGCTTCTATACACAATGTTTTTCACATTTCCATGTTAAAGAAATACGTACCTGATCCTTCTCATGTGCTAAGTCAAGAACCGGTCGAAGTACAAACAGACTTGACGTACGAGGAAAGGCCAATACGAATTCTAGATCGGGAAGAAAAGGTTTTAAGAAACAAAACCATTCCGATGGTTAAGGTGCTATGGCAGAATCATAATATTGAAGAAGCAACGTGGGAAGTAGAAGAAGAAATGAGAAAGAACTATCCCTACTTGTATTGATTTTCGGGGACGAAAATTTCTTTAAGGAGGGTAGATTGTAATGACCAACCTGTTTGTAAACTTATGATTTCTTTCGTTAAGAATCAAAGTCTGTTTATGCTATATGTATGATATGTTTCTATGAAAAATTGTTGAATCTTTTGTTAAAAGATTCAAATAAGTTAGTTATGCAAGTTTAAGACCTTTTTGTTAAAAGAAAAAGGTGTAAGTTTATGCTTTATGATTTTATATTATTTTAAAAATGGACTGCATTTGGGAGATAAGCCAAACCAGGCCTTTAAGGATGACACCTCTGAAGACAAGTGTCATCACTATGATTGGTCACCTCACAGGGACCAAAATGTAAATATTTTATGTTTAGGGGTCAATTTGCAAATTAAGAAAAATTTATGATTTTGAAGCTAAAAAAGTCTTTTAAGGAAGGATTTAGTAAATATTTGATGTTTAAAGGCTTAACCAAAATTGGCCAAATCATAGGGACTAAAGTGTAAATATTTTGCCTTTAGGGGCCAATATGCAATTTTGAAGAAAATTGTAAACTTATAAGCAATTATGTAAATTTTTGAACCAGGGATTTTTTAAGTAAAGTTTTTTAGTTCAATTAAGTCAATGACCCATTTTTAGTTTAGTTAGTTTGGTTGGAAATCAAGGATGACAAGTTAAGATCGTTTTTGAAAACTCTAGCTAGAACCAATCCCATTATGCCATGTGTCACCATAGGAATCGGCCACATCATGGCTTGTTGAGCAAGAAATCTTGTTCTTGAAAAAGATTATGCAAATTAGAAGATTTTAAGTGTTAATAAAAGTTTACAAATCATACCCTAAGTTTAGTGTTTTAACACTTTAATTTAGTTGGTTGATTTTGTGTTAAGAACAATTAGTATTTGTGTCACTTGGTTACACCAAAAACCGGCCACATAAGGATAAGGGACCCTAGGTTCTAGCTTGGCTAAGTCACACCCTAGCCTTGCACCCTTGGCAAGCCAAGGCTTGCACACCTAGACACCAATGGCCGGCCACCACCATGGAGCAACACACCATGGTGTAGCCTTGGTGAGCAAGCAAACCAAGGCTTGCACACTAAGCCACCACCCAAGGGCCGGCCACCTCAAGAATGTGACACCTCAAAACCTAGCCTTGGTGAGTAAGAGTGCTTAGCTTTACACACTTGGCAAGCCAAGGTCTTGCTAAGTTGACACCATGACCGGCCATCACCTTGGTTAGACACCTCATGGTCTAGCCTTGGTGAGTAAGCAAACCTAGCTTCACCTATTTGGCAAGCCAAGATCACACCATGACCGGCCACCCAAGGGAAAGACACATCTTTGGCCTAGCTTTGATGAACCAACACCCTAGGTTTCCTAGCCTAGCCTCCTTGGCAAGCCAAGCCTTGCACACCTCACCCTAGGACCGGCCACACCAAGGAAGTGCCACCTCAAAATATAGCCTTGATGAGCAAGCAACCCTAGCTAAGCTTGCTTGGCATATTGGGTGAAGTATGGCCGGCCAACACATAGGGACCAAGGAGAAAAATAGTTTGGCTTCAAGGACTATTGCCTAAATTACCAAAGATTGATTTCTTGAACTCCTTTAGAGCTTGACACCTAATGTACTTAGGCAAGCTTAGTAAGCTTGCTAGCTTTGCTTGTTGGCAAGCAAAGGCTTACACCACTTACACCTAAGGCCGGCCACACCTAGGAAGGGACACCTCATGGTCCCTAGGCCACATGAGTAAGCAACCCTAGCTTGGGTTAGGGGCATGAGAAGCACAAGGATGACCGGCCACCCTTCAAGGAAACAAATTCAAATTGACTTTCTCTAAGGACTAAGAAGCCAATTGTTATACTTCTAGGGATTGATAAGCAAATTCAAAACTTATGCTTCATCTATAAATAGGTGAAGGTGCTGTTGTATCATTTGGTTAGCCAACACACATACACAACCTTGAGCAGCACAAACTCCCCCAATCCTGCCCTAGAAGCCGAACAAAGAAAAGAAAGAAAAGATAGAAAAGAAAACTAGAAAAGATTTTCGGTTTAGTGTGAGAGAAATTTCAATTACCCTAGATTAAGAATTTCATCAGTGAAACTTGAGGTAAATATTGTTATCCTCTAGTTCTCCATTTATAAATTAAGAGAATGATTAGTATGATTAAGCAAGAGTTTAAATTTTGTAAGATACATGCACTAGGGTTTTTGTATGTTTGATTAAGTCTCTATCCGAGCAGTTTTTCTGAAACAACATTTAGAGGCCTTTAGAGGCCGAATCTTAAAAAAGTTAAAACTGCAAAGTTGTAGAGGAGGGAAAATTATAGGGGCCAACGTGGCCAGTTTTTGAAAATAAGGCTTTTAAGACCTTTATTTCTATAAAAACCCGAGACCAAATTATGAGTAGTAAGTTTGGTCGAACAATTTTCTAAGGCAAAAATAAACATGTTAAATGCAGATTTGAAGTTTGAGGTTAAAACAAAAGTTGTAGGAGACTTCAAGATCTACAACTTTAATGAAGAAAACTTTTCCAAATTCGAAACAGATTTGTGAAAAAAGAACTAAACTTTATGAATTGGTTTTGGAACCCGATTATCAAAATGATTAGGGTTTTTACTAAATTTCAAAAAGGAGTTGAAATTTAGGATTGGTTGTTAGCAATTAGAATCATTATGTTATTATGATAGGATGATACTCATCCTATGATTTTTCTTGAAAACAGGAAAACGACCTGTTTGAGTGAAGAATTGTGATTCAAGGCGCAGTAACGGTAAGTACGACTCCGCCTACAGCATAAACAAAATTTGTTTGTTGAATGCCTTCAAGTTTATAATAATATAAGCATGATAAAACGTTATGGCCTGTATGATATCAAGTTTATAATGTTATGTGTATAAGAAATATTTATGATATGTATGTATGTACATTTTTAAGATATGATAGATATTAAAATACAAATGGTATGTATGTATGCAAGGAATGATGAATGTATGGCATGTATGTTTTCAAGTTCATGTTAAGAGATATATGATGTATGTTTATAGTATGTATGTTCATATGATGAGAAATTTGATATTATGACATCACGAAGTATGCTCATTAAAGAATAACGATTTGGTAAAATATGAAATCCCAGCTTCAGTTAAGAAACTGGTTATGAATATGAAACAATATTTCAAGTATGAAATAAGACAAGAACAAGATTTTAATATAAGCAGAATGCTATATGTCGTATCGACCCGCGTCAGGTCGGGTTTGGTTCATGGTTTGAGTTGGACAGGGCTGGCCGCCCCAACCACTCCATGGCAGCGCGCCACGGTACGTACATTCATGTTAAGTTATATAAGGGCCCAAAAACTATGCTAACTTATGAAAACAGAAATTGACCATAAATGGTTCATGCATTATGTTATCATGATATGTTCTGCGGATAAATAGTTGTGCTTGCTGAGCGAAAGCTCATGTTTTAAGTTTATGTTGTAGGTAAGCAACCTTGCGGTATTTCATGATACAAGGCGGTGGAGCATGGCAAGGCAAAGCTGTGAAACTGTGGGACGGAATCACTACGTTTCTTTTTGTTAAAAATATGCTACGCTAAATATGTTGTATTTAAGTACAAAAACACATTTCCGCCATAAGTAGTTATGTATAAGTACATGTATGGATATAAGTGTTTATTATGAAATTTCCAAGCTAAACAATACTTATCAGTTGTATAAAAAAAAAAAAAAAAATTTCTGTCTAAATTTTCATATATTATTATGTAAGAATGTATGGTAACGGCCGGCGCTAGGCGGGTCGTCACACAAAGGCATGCACAAATTCCACCTAAGGCCGGCCACACTAAGAGAGGGACACCTCATGGTTCCTAGCCAACATGATTAAGCACCCTAGCTTGGGTTAATTGGCACAAGAAGAACAAGAATGGCCGGCCACCTTTCAAGAAGACAACCAAATTGGTTTCTTCTAGGGACTAAAGAGCAAATTGTTGTACCTTAGGGATTAGTAAGTAAATTTAAGATTTTGTGCTTCATCTATAAATAGGTGAAGGTGCTGTTGTATTATTTGGTTAGCCAACACACACACACAAACTTGAGCAGCACAAACTCTCCCAATCCTGCCATAGGAGCCGAGCAAAGAAAAGAGAGAAAAGAAAGAAAAAGAAAAATAGAGAAAGGGTTTTCGGTTTAGTGTGAGGGAAATTTTAATTACCCTAATTTAAGAATTTCATCAGTGAAACTTGAGGTAAATATTGTCATCCTCTAGTTCTTCATTTGAAATTTAAGAGAATGATTAGTATGGTTAAACAGGAGTTTAATTTTGTAAGATACATGCACTAGGGTTTTTATGCTTGATTAAAGTCTCTATCTGGACAGTTTTTCTGAAACTAGGTTTTGAGGCCTTTAGTGGCCGAATCTTTAAAAAGTTAAAACTGCAAAGTTGTAGAGAAGGGAAAATCCTAGGGGCCAGCATGGCCAGTTTTTGAAACTAAGGCCTTTAAGACCTTCATTTCTATAAAAACCCGAGACCAAATTATGAGTAGTAAGTCTGGTCGAAAAATTTTCAAAGGAAAAAATAAGCATGTTAAAGACAGATTTGAAGTTTGAGGTTAAAATAAAAGTTATAGGAGACTTCAAGATCTACAACTTTCATGAAGGAAACTTTTCCAAATTCGAAACATATTTGTGAGAAAAGAACTAAACTTTATGAATTGGTTTTGAACCCGGTTTTCAAAATATTAGAATTCTTACTAAATTTCAAAAAGGAGTTGAAATTTAGGATTTGTAGTTAGCAACTAGAATCATATGTTATTATGATAGGATGATACTCATCCTATGATTTCTTGAAAACAGGAAAGTGACCTGTTTGAGTGAAGAATTTTGATTCAAGGCGCAGTAACGGTAAGTACGACTCCGCCTACAGCATAAACGAAAACTGTTTGTTGTATGTTTTCAAGTTATGATGATATAAGTATGATAAAACATTATGGCCTGTATGATATCAAGTTCATGATGTTATGTGAATAAGAAGTATTTATGACATGTATGTATGTACGTTTTTAAGATATGATGAATATTTAAAGTATGAATGGCATGTATGTATTCAAGGAATAATGAATGTATGGCATGTATGATTTCAAGTTCTTGTTAAGAGAAATATGATGTATGTTTATAGTATGTATGTTCATATGATGAATAATCGGATAGTATGGCATCACGAAGTATGCTTACTAAAGATAAGCTAATTGGTAAAGTATGAAATCCCAGTTACAGTCAAGAAACTGGTTATGAATATGAAACAACATTTCATGTATGAAATAAGATAAGAACAAGATTCTAAGCATCAATATAAGCAGAATGCTATATGTCGTATCGACCCGCGTCAGGTCGGGTTTGGTTCATGGTTTGAGTTGGACAGGGCTGGCCGCCCCAACCACTCCATGGCAGCGCGCCACGGTACGTACATTCATGTTAAGTTATGTAAGGGCCCAAAAACTATGCTAACTTATGAAAACAGGAATAAAGCATAAATGGTTCATGCATTATGATATCATGATATGTTGCGGATAAATAGTTGTGCTTGCTGAGCGAAAGCTCATGTTTTAAGTTTATGCTGTAGGTAAGCAACCCTGCGGTACTTCATGATACAAGGCAGTGGAGCATGGCAAGGCAAAGCTGTGAAACTGTGGGACGGGAATCATTACGTTTCTTTTTGTTAAATTATGCTACGCTAAACATGTTGTATTTAAGTACAAAAACACATTTCCGCCATAAGTAGTTATGTATAAGTACATGTATGTATGTAAGTGTTTATTATGAAGTTTCCAAGTCAAGTTATATTTATCAGTTGTAAAAAAAAAAAAAAAAAAAAAAATTTATGTCTAAATTTTCATATATTATTAAGTAAGAATGTATGGTAACGGCCGGCGCTAGGCGGGTCGTTACATGTTTGATCAATTTGAGCCTGTTTTAGACACCAATGATCATATACATCCTTAGTCACCCACTTTGAGCCTTAAAACCTATTTCTTTGGCACCTTGAATTACACCTAAACACTAGATAGTTGTTGTTTTATGGTTTAGCATGCAATTTCTGTTTCAAAAAAAAAAAAAAAAAAAAAAAAAAGTACTCTGCTATTCTGAGTTGCCTAGTAACCAGGAGTAACATAAGCCCCATGTGTACTTTTTCGTCAAACAGCAATTTAGAACATGAGTATGCTATAGCAATTCTGAAATGTGACGTTGCTGAGTAACCAGGTGTCTTCATCACCAATGTTGGCATTCGCGTAAAAAGGTAACAGTGACATGATGAATGTTATTAAAAAAAAAAAAAAGAGAAAATAAAGTGTGTATGAAGTGTTGTTCAAAGAAGGTATTCGGTTTCAAGTGTCCTAAAGGATGAGGAGGACCATTTTGATTCTTAGAACTAGCTGTGTGTTATGGTGTTGAGCCTAAAGATTAAATCCTTTATCCTACCCTAACCTCAGCCCGACATTGCAAGCCATTAAAGTCCTATTGATCCCTAGTGCTAAGTATTCTTATATTAGTGGAGAGGGAATAAATAAGTCAACCTATGGAGGCTCGGTGATTATGGTCTAGTTTGAAGTAAGTCATTGGGAAGGAAGTGCAAAGGATGTGCACACACACACAAGTAGGGGGTAACACTCAGACTAAGTGTTATGATAGGTTGACTTAACACTTAAAGAAAGTTGGTGTTGAGCTTAGGTGGGTGGTTTATTTAAATAAATAAAAAAAAAAACTCTGAGAAAATAGCATATCTTCTTGATTGTTATGACTGAAAGATGGAAATCTCCTGCTGTCATCGCTTCTTTTTATTATTGTCTTTTCTTAATGTTTGTGTTTTTTCTTTTTATTTTTATTTTTATTTTTATTTTTACTTTTTTTTTTTGAGTCATTACTCGAGGGCAAGCAATGTTCTAAGTTTGGGGGTGTGATAACTCTAGAAATTAGAGTTACCTTAGGCACTTTTAGACTTGGATGCAATTGGTTTAGAGAGTATTTGTCTTATTTTTAGTATATTTTCCTTTGTTTTATGTTTTTATGATCTTTTTATCTTGGGTTTAGTGTTTGATTGAAATTATGGCAGTTGTGAAGCAAAATCTGGTAAAATGAGGGCTGATATGTGTTTTAACTCTTGTGTGAAGTGCAGGAGAGCTTCAGTCGAAAATGCTGCAGCATTCCTTTCAGCAAGCTGTAGCAGAAGAAGACAAGAAGTGCCAGCTGGCATTATTGCATCAAGGAAATGACAGCTCATATTTTGTGGGGACTATTTTTTAGCTCAGCTGGAAAGTCACGTGAGCTTTGATTGTTACCCTAAAAAGGGTTGATTCATTTTTTTAGAAAAAATGAGCCGTTAGGGAGAGAGAATAGAGGCAGAGAAACACAACCCATTGGGAATTGGGAATTGGGAAACACAACCCATTTAATATTAAGTTCGAGAGGCTAATATGACTTGGGTAATCACTAGAGTAGGGTTGCGTAATGAGTGCTTAATTGGTTGAGTTAATAGGGACATTAATTTGATTAAATTTTGCATATTATTTTACTCGGCACTCGGGAAAGGGAGTGAAATTAAAATTTGTCACGTACAATTAATGATTTGAATGAATTCGATTAACAAGCCTAGAATTGGATAAGCAAAGTTAAGTCAAGTGAAATCAAAACCCCCTAGCCTTACACACCATCGAGTTCCCTTCAATCTATAATTTCGATTGCTTTTATTTTGCTTAATCTTAGTTTAATTTAATTGCTTAATTTAGTTGCTTATTTCAACTCTCTTCAGTTTTGATAGCTTAGATAAAATTGAGTCATTTTAATTGTAGTATTTAGTTAGTTTTCTTAATTTCAATCTCTGTGGGACGATACTCGACAATTTGTCACTTTATTACTTGTGGCGATTCATTCACTTGCGAGCACACACAAAGAAAAAAACACGCAACAATCTCCGAATAACTTGATCGAGCATTTCTTGAACAGTATTGGATCATCCCAAAGATAACATCTCACATCATGAAGGAATTTCTTCTTCTGATAAGGAGTCAAGTCCGGTGGTAAAACCTCACAAGAAAGGTAGTTGACGAAATCTGCAAACCAAGGGAGCCTCACTTCAACCTCAAACAGGCGTTCGTCCGGGAATGCTTCTTGAATAACAGGGGTTTCGTCCACTTCCAATTTCTCAAGCCTGGAGAGATGATCTGCAACTACATTTTCTGAACCTTTCTTGTCTCGTATCTCTATGTCAAATTCTTGAAGCAAAAGAATCCAACGAATCAAATGAGGCTTGGCATCTTTCTTAGCAAACAAGTAACGAATTGCTATATGATCCGTGAAAACTACCACCTTGGACCCAATGATGTATGACCGAAATTTATCACAAGCAAATACTACTACAAGCATCTCCTTCTCGGTGGTGGTGTAATTGAGTTGGGCTTTATTCAATGTCTTACTAGCATAGTAAATGGCCCGAAAAACCTTGTCTCTCCTTTGACCAAGTACTGCACCGACGGCATAGTCACTAGCATCACACATGATCTCAAATGGTTCATTCTAATCGGGTGCTACAATGACCGGAGCAGAAACCAGTTTTTCTTTGATGATATTAAAGGCTTCCAAACAAGACCCATCAAAGTTGAAAGCTGCATCCTTCTCTAGAAGGTTACACAATGGCTTGATAACCTTAGAAAAATCTTTTATGAACCTCCGATAAAATCCCGCATGACCAAGAAAACTCCATACTCCCTTCACATTTATAGGTGGTGGAAGCTTTTCGATCGTAGCTATCTTAGCCTTGTCCACCTCTATTCCATTCGATGAAATTCTATGACCAAGAACGATCCCTTCTTGTACCATAAAATGACACTTCTCCCAATTGAGAACTAGATTCTTCTCCTCACATCGCTGCAACACGAGACAAAGATTGTGGAGGCAATGATCGAACGTTGATCCAAAAACTGAAAAATCATCCATAAAGATCTCCATAATCTCTTCTACAATGTCCGAGAAGATTGCCATCATGCACCTTTGAAAAGTGTCGGGTGCGTTGCATAGACCGAAAGGCATCCGCCAAAAATCAGAAGTACCATAAGGACAGGTGAATGTTGTTTTCTCTTGGTCTTCGGGGGCTATGGCAATTTGATTATAGCCCGAGTATCCATTAAGAAAGCAATAGTAGTCATACCCTGCCAACCTGTCTAGCATTTGATCAATGAAAGGAAGAGGAAAATGATCCTTTCTAGTGGCCTTGTTCAGCTTCCGGTAGTCGATATAAACACGCCATCCAGTCAATGTTCTTGAAGGGATGAGTTCATTATTTTCATTTTTCACCACCGTCATACCACTATTCTTTGGCACAACCTGAACTGGACTAACCCATGAGGTATCCGAAATGGCGTAAATGATCCCAGCATTCAACAACTTTAGCACCTCAGCACGCACCACCTCTCTTATGGCCGGATTTAGTCTTCTTTGGTGCTCAATAGATGGCATGTAAGCATCTTCCATGAGAATCTTATGCATGCAAATAGTAGGACTTATACCTTTAATATCTGAAATAGACCAAGCAAAAGCAAACTGGTATTTCTTCAAAACAACCAGGAGCTTCTCTTCTTCTTCCTTGTTCAAAAACGCCGAGATAATAACCGGTTTAGAAGAATCCTCACCCAAAAAGGCATAGCGAAGATGTTTCGGTAGTTGTTTCAACACTAACCCTTCTTTCGATGAACTTGGAGAGATGAAGCACTCACCAGGATTCTCTAAAATTTTCACTTGAGCCACATCCCCCACTTCACACGGGAACGCCTCAAGAGCTAGAACACTGTCAACAATGCCCTCTTCTTTAATACAAAAATCTCCACCAAAATCAATCATATTCAAGGGTGTAGTGAGGATATGATTTAGAGGGTCATCGTGGGTCACTTCTTGGAAGAATTCCTTGATACACGAGTCTATTACTTCTACCCGGTGACAAGCTGACTTCTCTTCTGGAAATCTCATTGTGTTAAGGATGTTGAACTTTACCTCCTCATTATTCACCCTTAGAGTCAAATGACCACTTTGTACATCAATCAAAGCTCTTCCAGTAGCCAAAAAAGGTCTCCCGAGGATGATGGGGATTTCCCGATCCTCTTCCATATCCAACACAACAAAATCTGCTGGGAAAAAGAATTTATCTACCTTCACCAACACATCTTCTATGACACCCCTTGGATAAGTGAGATACCTATCCGCCATTTGCAAACATATGGTGGTTGGCATGACTTCCCCAAGTCCGAGCTTTCGGAAGACAGACAGAGGCATAAGATTGATGCTGGCTCCAAGATCACACAAGGCTTTCTCGAAGTAAGAATCTCCAATAGTGCATGGGATAGTGAAACTCCCCGGATCCTTCAACTTTTGTAGCAACTTCTTTTGGAGGATCGCACTACATTCTTCCGTTAGCTTAACAGTCTCATAATCCTCCAACCTCCATTTCTTTGCCATGACATCCTTCATAAACTTGACATAATTAGGCATTTGTTCAAGTGCATCTGCAAAGGGAATGTTGATATGGATCTTTTTGAAAATCTCCAGAAACTTCGAAAATTGAGCATCCAATTTCTTCTTCTTGAATCTTTGCGGATACGGGAGGGTAGGAGTGAGGAGAGGAGGATTATCCGTAAAAGAGATCGACTTAGGCCTTGTACTCTCCCTTTGTTGTTCTGATTCTACATCTTCTTCCTCGGTTTTATCCTCTTGGGGCTTAGGAGCCTTAACTTCTTTCCCACTCCTCAAAGTGATAGCTTTGCAATGGTCCTTAGGATTAGGCTCCGTATCGCTTGGGAAGTTTCCGGATGATTGGCCCTTAACCGCATTGGCTAGTTGACCGATTTGCACCTTAAGGGACTTCATGGTTGCATTCATGTTGTTACAATGTGTTTTAATGTTGTCAATTCTTGCCTCATCCTTGTTAAACCTCCCTCTAGTCTTAACAATGAAGGTACTCAACAGAGCTTCCACCGAAGGTTTCTTTTCCACCGCTTGTTGGTTGAAGTCCGGAGGAGGTTTTAAAACATTTCTGTTGTTGGCATAAGAGAAATTCTCATGGTTCCTCAAGCCAGGATGATAGTGAGCGGGCAAGTGATTGGGTCTATAGTTGAAGTTTCTGTTGGTCACAAATTGAACCTGCTCTTGAGTGTACTCGTCCTGAGCATAAGATGTACTAACACCTGCCACTGCCTCTCTGCTAGATGATGCTTCTCTATTATTTAAGGCTGCAATCTGATTAGACAAAGCTGAGACCTGTGCTGACAATGAAACCAATGGATCCACATCATAAATTCCAGCAGTTTTCTTCGGTATTGAGCGCTCTGAAGGCTATTGATAACTGTTGGTAGACATTTCCTCAAGCAAATTGTAGGCCTCTGGAATAGACTTTGCCATCAATGAACCACCTGCAGTGCTATCAACAATAGTCCTTGATTGGCCATTTAACCCATTATAAAACCTATCAATCAACATCCACTCATCATAACCATGCTGGAGACATCTTCTGAGCAAGTCCTTGAACCTTTCCCAAGCTTCATACAACTGCTCAAAGTCATTCTGGCGAAAAGATCCAATCTCACTCCGCAACTGGGATGCCTTAGATGGTGGGAAAAACTTTGCAATAAACCTCTCAGTCATCTCTTCCCAAGTACCAATACTCCCTGTTGGCAAAGACATCAACCACTGTCGAGCCTTGTCCCGAAGGGAGAATGGAAACAATTTCAACTTGATGGTGCCCTCGGTGACACCATTAATCTTCACCGTGTCAGCCGCTTCCAAGAACATGGACAAGTGAGTGTTCGGATCCTCATTAGGCAATCCCCCAAACTGATTATGTTGAACCATCGAGATCAAAGAAGGCTTCAACTCGAAATTGTTGGCATTGATAGTCTGCTAGTGTTCCTGTACTGGAGGCTTGAAATTGTCTCGAATTGCCCTCTGTTGCTCAATATTATTGTTATTATTATTGTGATCACCCATAGCTTGTGCTTGATTTCTCCTTTCCCTTCTGATTTCACGAAGTGTCCGTTCAATTTCTGGATCAAGTGGCACTAGATTGAGATTTTGAGCTCTTCGCATGAACTGTCACAAACACAAATTTAACAAGCTTAAAACAATTAAAATAAAAGAAATGCCTAAATTAAAACCGAACCACTTGGTTGTAATATTAGCTAGAATGACACGCCCCGACCTACGCAGGGTCATGTCTTCGTACTTACTTAACTTAATTCTTAATTCAAATACTGTAAACTTACAGAAAATTTTAGAGAGAATTTTTTTTTTTTTTTCCTCTTTTGAACTTATACTTGAACTTGACTTAATCTCATACTTATATTCATACATGAAATTTAACTTATTCTCATACATATTCATATGTACTTACTTGAGTACCAAACTTTCATACTCATTGAAAGCTATCATATGCAAACCGTGGACCAAACCCGACCTAGTGCGGATCGGTACGACACGAGGCAACTTGCTTGCCATCATACTTGAAAACTTTTCCTTAACTTGTTCTTGAAAATAGTTTCTTAAAAATAGTTTTCTTCTTGAAAACAATTCATTGCCCATACTATCACTACATAACATAAAACACATTTTACAAACATTTTTTACAAAACATAATTTTCAAATCCCGTGGCGGTGTCCATCCCACATTTCACAGTTGTAGTGCCAGCCCTCCACAGTCTTGCATCAAGTATTGCCGGTAGGTTACTTACCTACAGCATGAACATAAGTAATGAGCTTATGCCCAGTAAGCACAATATTCAATCCGCAAAACATTTTAATAAAAGAATGCATGAATCAATTATGCTTTCTTATGAATTAGTTATACTTTCTTAAGTTGATTAGGTTTCTGTTCCCTTACATGTCATGCGTGTACGTACCGTAGTATATAGCCATGGGCTAGTTGGAGGTGGCCAGTCCAATCCAACTCAAACCATAGACTAAACCATTTAAACCCGCCCTTGTGGCAATTCGGTACGACACAATAACATTAGCTTGTCTTATCTTATTTTTACCTTGTGATTTAATATTCCTGAACATGCTTCGTGATATCACGATAACAAAACATAATACACCATAACATAAAATATCATAACATAAAACATCATAACATCATAACATAAATCATCGTAATATCATAACATCATAACATATATCGTCGTAATATCATAACTTAAAATATCATAACATAAATCATCATAATATCATAACATAAAATATCATAACAGAAAACATCATAACATCATAACATAAATCATCATAACATCATAACATCATAATATAAATCATCGTGATATCATAACCTAATACATCATAACATCATAACATAAATTATCATAACATCCTAACATAAATCATCATAACATCATAACATAAAATATCATAACCTAAGTAAATCATGTAAATCAATACATGATTTCTTGAAAATATGCTATGCAACAAAACATTTTGTCCATGCTGTAGGCGGAGTTGTACTTACTGTTACTGCGCCTTGAATCAAAATTCTTCACTCAAACAGGTCGCTTTCCTATTTTCAAGAAAAATCATAGGATGAGTATCATCCTATCATAATAACATAATGATTCTAATTGCTAACTATAAATCCTAAATTTCAACTCCTTTTTGAAATTTAGTAAGAACTCTAATATTTTGAAAACCGGGTTCAAAACCAATTCATAAAGTTTAGTTCTTTTCTCACAAATATGTTTCGAATTTGGAAAAGTTTCCTTCATGAAAGTTGTAGATCTTGAAGTCTTCTATAACTTTTATTTTAACCTCAAACTTCAAATCTGTCTTTAACATGCTTATTTTTTCCTTGGAAAATTTTTCGACCAGACTTACTACTCATAATTTGGTCTCGGGTTTTTATAGAAATGAAGGTCTTAAAGGCCTTATTTTCAAAAACTGGCCGCGTTGGCCCCTAGGATTTTCCCTTCTCTACAACTTTGCAGTTTTAATGTTTTAAAGATTCGGCCTCTAAAGGCCTCAAAACCTAGTTTCAGAAAAACTGTCCAGATAGAGACTTTAATCAAGCATAAAAACCCTAGTGCATGTATCTTACAAAATTAAACTCCTGTTTAACCATACTAATCATTCTCTTAAATTTCAAATGAAGAACTAGAGGATGACAATATTTACCTCAAGTTTCACTGATGAAATTCTTAAATTAGGGTAATTAAAATTTCCCTCACACTTCCTACACTAAACCGAAAACTCTTTCTCTAGTTTTCTTTTCTTTCTTTTCTCTCCTCTCTTTTTGCTCGGCTTCTATGGTAGAATTTAGAGAGTTTGTGCTGCTTAAATGTGTGTTGGCTAACCAAATAAAATAAGAGAACCTTCACCTATTTATAGATGAAGTATAAATTTCTGAAATTGCTTACTAACCCCTAAAGGTACAACAACTTGCTCCTTAGTCCATAGAAGAAACCAATTTGATCTTGTCTTCTTGAGAGGTGGCCGGCCATCCTTGTTCCTCTTATGCCAAATAACCCAAGCTAGGATGCTTAATCATGTTGGCTAGGAACTATGAGGTGTCCCTTTCTTAGTGTGGCCGGCCTTAGGTGGAGTTTGTGCATGCTTTTGCTTACCAACAAGCAAGGCTAGCAAGCTTACTAAGCTAGCCTAGGGTGCATGAAGTGTCAAGAGCTAAAAGAGTTCAAGAAATCCATCTTTTGTAATTTTATACAATGGTCCCTAAGGCCAAAATATTTCCCCTTAATCCCTATGTGTTGGCCGGCCATTCCTCTCCCAAATTGCCAAGCAAGCTTAGCTAGAGTGCTTGTTCATCAAGGCTACAAACTTGAGGTGGCATTACCTTGTGTTGGCCGGCCCTAGGGGTGAGATGTGCAAGCCTTGGCTTGCCAAGGAGGCTAGGCTAGGAAGTCTAGATGGTTGATTCATCTAAGCTAGGCCAAGGGATATGTCTCTCCCTTATATGACCGGTCATGGTGGTGGCTTTGGCAATACATAAACTTGCCATGTGAGCAAGACTAGGGATGTTACTCACCAAGGCTATACCATGATGTGTTGCTTCCTTGTGGTGGCCGGCCTTTAGTGCCTTGGTGTGCAAGCCTTGGCTTGCCAAAAGTGCAAGGCTAAATGGTTGGCTTATCCATGCTAGAAGCATGAGGTGTCTCATCCTTATATGGCCGGCCATTGAGTGCCAAATGGGACTACATTACTTGTAATAACCCGAAATTCTGATGAACTTGGGATTTCCTTATATATAAGAAAAATCTAAATTTGAAGTTTATATGTTGATATGAAACTCATGATTTGAGTTAAAAATCAGTATATGTTTGAGTTCTCGTTTAAATTTGTTATGAGACTCAATAGTAGTTTGCTTAGTTAAGCATGAGGCCTTTTGAAAAAAGGGCATAATAGGAATTTATGATTTTATGTCGTCAATGTTTGACTAGATTGACCTAAGGTTTGACTGAGATAGTACTTCAGTGTAATTAATAATGTGGAAATTATACTGTGATAAACTGTCATTACGAATAAATAAGCAAAAAAAAAAATAAGTTTCAAGACCACTTTAGAAAAATCAAGCACATTATTTAGGATAATTGTGCAAGAATTGGAAGCCAAGTGGCTCCACCATAGCCGGCCACCTTTAGGGGCCAAAGTGCAAATATTTGTCCTTCAGGGACTAAAGTGCAAATATTTTATCCTTCAAGGACTAAAGTGCAATTTTAAGAAAAGTTCATAATTTTAGAGCGAAAAAGTCTTCTAAGGAAGGATTTAGTAAGAATTTGATGTTTGAAGGCTTAACCATGACTGGCCAATTTATAGGGACTAAAGTACAAATATTTTGCCTTTAGGGGCCAATGTGCAATTTTGGAGAAAATTGTAGACTTATCAGCAATTATGTAAATTTTTGAATCGGGGACTTTTTAAGTAAAGTTTCTTAGTTCAATTATGAGACGACCCGCCTAGCGCCGGCCGTTACCATGCATTCTTACATAATAGTATATGAAAATTTAGACAGAAATTTTTTTTTTTTTTTTTTACATCTGATAAGTATTGTTTAACTTGGAAAGTCCATAATAAACATTTATATCCATACATATACTTATACATAATTACTTATAGCGGAAATGTGTTTTTGTACTTAAATACATCATATTTAGCGTAGCATTATTTAACAAAAAGAAACGTAGTGATTCCGTCCCACAGTTTCACAGCTTTGCCTTGCCATGCTCCACCGCCTTGTATCAAGAAATACTGCATGGTTGCTTACCTACAGCATAAACTTAAAACATGAGCTTTCGCTCAGCAAGCACAACTATTTATCCACAAAACATATCATGATAACATAATGCATGAACCATTTATGATCAATTTCTGTTTTCATAAGTTAGCATAGATTTTGGGCCCTTACATAACTTAACATGAATGTACGTACCGTGGCGCGCTGCCATGGAGTGGTTGGGGCGGCCAGCCCTGTCCAACTCAAACCATGAACCAAACCCGACCTGACGCGGGTCGATACGACATATAGCTTCCTGCTTATATTAAAAGTCTTGTTCTTGTCTTATTTCATACTTGAAATATTGTTTCATATTCATAACCAGTTTCTTAACTGAAGCTGGGGTTTCATATTTTACCAACTCGTTATTCTTTAATGAGCATACTTCGTGATGTCATAATATCACATTTCTCATCATATGAACATACATACTTTCAACATACATTCATGAACTTGGAAACATACATGCTATACATTCATCATTTCTTGCATACATACATGCCATACATTCATCATTTCTTGCATACATACATGCCATACATTCATCATATCTTAAAAATGTATATACATACATATCATAAATATTTCTTATACACATAACATTATAAACTTGGCATCATACAAGCCATAACGTTTTATCATGCTTATATCGTTATAAACTTGAAAGCATTCAACAAACAATTTTTTTTTGTTTATGCTGTAGGCGGAGTCGTACTTACCGTTACTGCGCCTTGAATCACAATCTTTCACTCAAACAGGTCGTTTCCCTGTTTTCAAGAAAAATCATAGGATGAGTATCATCCTATCATAATAACATAATGATTCTAATTGCTAACAACCATTCCTAAATTTCAACTCCTTTTTGAAATTTAGTAAAAACTCTAATCATTTTGAAAATCGGGTTCCAAAACCAATTCATAAGGTTTAGTTCTTTTCTCATAAATCTGTTTCGAATCTGGAAAAGTTTTCTTCATTAAAGTTGTAGATATTAAAGTCTCCTACAACTTTTGTTTTAACCTCAAACTTCAAATCAGCCTTTAACATGCTTATTTTTGCCTTATAAAATTTTTCGACCAAACTTACTGCTTATAATTTGGTCTCGGGTTTTTATAGAAATAAAGGTCTTAAAAGCCTTATTTTCAAAAACTGGCCGCGTTGGCCCCTAGGATTTTCCTTCCTCTACAACTTTGCAGTTTTAACTTTTTAAAGATTCGGCCTCTAAAGGCCTCTAAATATTGTTTCAGAAAAACTGCTCGGATAGAGACTTAATCAAGCATACAAAAACCCTAGTGCATGTATCTTACAAAATTAAACTCTTGCTTAATCATACTAATCATTCTCTTAATTCATAAATGGAGAACTAGAGGGTAACAATATTTACCTCAAGTTTCACGGATGGAATTCTTAATCTAAGGTAATTGAAAATTCTCTCAAACTAAATCGAAAAGCTTTTCTAGTTTTCTTTTCTTTCTTTTCTTTCTTTTCTATGTTCGGTTTCTATGGCAGGGTTGGGAGGAATTTGTGCTGCTCAAGAGTGTGTGTGAGTGTTGGCTAACCAAATGACACAACAGCATCTTCACCTATTTATAGATGAAACACAATTTTCCAAAATTGCTAACTAACCCCTAAAGATACCCTAGTTTGTTCTTTGGTCCCTACAAGAGACCAATTTGGTCTTGTCTTCTTGAATGGTGGCCGGCCACTCTTGTGTCTTTCATGCCAAGTAACCCAAGCTAGGGCTGCTTACTCATGTGGCCTAGGGACCATGAGGTGTCCCCTCCTTGGTGTGGCCGGCCTTGGGTGGAAGTCATACATGCCTTGGTTTGCCAACAAGCAAAGCTAGTATGCTTACTAAGCTTGCCTAGGTGCAAAGGTGTCAAGCCCTAATGGAGTTCAAGAATTCCATCTTTGGTAAATTGGGAGATAGTCCTTGAAGTCAAGCTATTTTTCTCCTTGGTCCCTATGTGTTGGCCGGCCATGCTTCATCCAATATGCCAAGTAAGCCAAGCTAGAATTGCTTGCTCATCAAGGCTACACTTTGAGGTGGCACATCCTTGGTGTGTCCGGCCCTAGGGTGATGTGTGCAAGCCTTGGCTTGCCAAGGAAGCTATGCTAGGCAACCTAGGGTGTGTCAATGTCTTGGCTATCCATGTGAGCAAGGCTAGAGTAGCTTACTCACCCAAGCTACAAAATGATGTGTCATTCACTAGGGATGGCCGGTCTTGGTGTTGGCTTAGCAAAGCCTTGGCTTGCCAAGTAGGTGGAGCTAGGTTTGCTTACTCACCAAGGCTAGGCCATGAGATGTCATTTCCTCATGGTGGCCGGCCTTGGTGTGGTGGCTTAGGCAAACATGAGCTTGCCAAGTGAGCAAGTCTAAGGATGACTTACTCACCAAGGCTACACCATGATGTGTTGGTTCCTTGGATGGTCGGCCTTGGGTGCCTAGGTGTGCAAGCCTTGGCTTGCCATGGGTGCAAGGCTAGGGGTGACTAAGCCAAGCTATCACCTAGGGTTTCTCCCCTATGTGGCCGGTTTTGGTGTAACCAAGTGAGACAACATTGCTAAATGTGTCTTAACATAAAATCAACCAACCATACTAAAGTGTTAAAACACTAAACTTAGGGTTTGATTTGTAAACTTCTATTAACACTTAAAATCTTCTAATTTGCATAACCTTTTTCAAGAACAAGGTTACTTGCTCATCAAGCCATGATGTGGCCGGTTCCCATGGTGACACATGGCATAATGGGATTGGTTTTTGCTAGAGTTTTCAAAAACAATCTTAACTTAACATCCTTGATTTTAAACCAAACTAACTAAACTAAAAATGGGTCATTGACTTAATTGAACTAAGAAACTTTACTTAAGGAGTCCCTGGTTCAAAAATTTACATAATTGCTGATAAGTTTACAATCTTTTTCAAAATTGCACAATGGCCCCTAAAGGCAAAATATTTGCACTTTAGTCCCTATGACTTGGCCAATTTTTTGTTAAGCCTTTAAACATCAAGTTTTTACTAAATCCTTCCTTAAAAGACTTTTTAGCTTCAAAATCATAAAACTTTTCTTAATTTGCAAATTGACCTCTAAACATAAAATATTTGCATTTTGGTCCCTGTGAGGTGACCAATCATAGTAATGACACTTGTCATCAGAGGTGTCATCCTTAAAGGTCTGGTTTGGCTTATCTCCCAAATGCAGTCCTTTCGTAAAATAACATAAAATCATAAAGCATAACTTACACCTTTTCTTTTAACAAAAAGGTCTTAAACTTGCATAACTAACTTATTTGAATCTTTTAACTAAAGATTCAACAACTTTTCATAGAAACATATCATACATATAACATAAACAGACTTTGATTCTTAACAAAAGAAATCATAAGTTTACAAACAAGTTGGTTATTACAATCTACCCTCCTTAAAGAAATTTTCGTCCCCGAAAATCAGTACAAGTAGGGATAGTTCTTTCTCATTTCTTCTTCTACTTCCCACGTTGCTTCTTGAATATTATGATTCTGCCATAACACCTTAACCATCGGAATGGTTTTGTTCCTTAAAACCTTTTCTTCCCGATCTAGAATTTGTATTGGCCTTTCCTCGTACGTCAAATCTGTTTGTACTTCGACCGGTTCTTGACTTAGCACATGAGAAGGATCAGGTACGTATTTCTTCAACATTGAAACGTGAAAAACATTGTGTATAGAAGCTAAAGCTGGCGGTAAAGCAAGCTTGTAGGCAACTTTTCCAATTCTTTCGAGGATTTCAAACGGACCCGTGTATCTTGGACTGAGCTTTCCCTTCTTACCAAACCTCATAATCCCCTTGACTGGAGCAATCTTGAGAAAAACAGAATCTCCAACTTGGAATTCTAAAGGTCTTCGACGTTTATCAGCATAACTCTTCTGTCGACTGAAAGCTACATCGAGCCGTTGCTTGATCATCTTGACGTCTTCTGAGGTTTTTCTGATGAAGTCCGTAGTTTGAAGTTGCTTCTGTCCGACTTCTTGCCAATGGATGGGAGATCGACATTTCCTTCCATATAGCGCTTCAAATGGAGCCATACCAATAGAAGCATGATAACTATTATTATACGAAAATTCGATCAAGGGTAACTTTTGATCCCAATTTCCCTTGAAATCCAAAACACAAGATCTCAACATATCTTCTAAGGTCTGGATCGTGCGCTCCGATTGTCCATCTGTCTGAGGGTGGAAAGCAGTACTGAATTTCAGCCTCGACCCCATAGCTGTGTGAACACTTTTCCAAAATCGCGAAGTAAATCGCCCATCTCGATCTGAAATAATGGATTTTGGAACTCCATGTAACTTAACAACCTGAGATACATAAATTCCAGCTAATTTCTCAACTGAAAAGGTGGCTTTACTAGCAATGAAATGGGCTGATTTGGTTAATCTATCCACAATTACCCAAATCATATCATTTCCACTAGTGGTCCTGGGTAGTCCAACTACGAAATCCATGGTGATTTGTTCCCATTTCCATTCTGGGAGTTCTATCTTTTGAAGATCTCCGCCAGGTTGTCGGTGTTCAGCTTTAACTTTCTGACAAGTTAAACACTTTGATACAAATTCAGCAATTTCTCTCTTCATGTTCGGCCACCAAAAGTTCTCCTTAAGGTCCTTATACATTTTAGTAGCTCCAGGGTGAACTGAGTATGGCGTTTCATGCGCTTCAGACATGATTTGTTTCCTTAGAAACTCAAAGTTAGGAACACAAATCCTTCCTTTGAAAAGAATTAGCCCATTTGCAGACGTCTTAAATTCCTTATCTTCTTCGCCAAGTAGCTGAATTTTCAACAAAAAGGAATCTTTCCTTTGATATTCCTTAATGGTATCTAAGAGATTAGACTGAAGAGTCAAAACAGACAATTTTCCGGTTAGCATTTCTAATCGGAAATCAGAAATTTCCTTTTTGAGGGGTTCGGACATCATTTCAAGAGACATGAGTATACCGGATGACTTCCTGCTCAGCGCATCTGCAACCTTGTTTGCCTTTCCAGGATGATAAAGAATTTCACAATCATAATCCTTTACGAGTTCGAGCCATCTTCGTTGCCGCATATTAAGCTCCTTTTGAGTAAAAATGTATTTGAGACTTTGATGATCGGTAAAAATCTCACATCTATTACCATATAGGTAATGTCTCCAAATCTTCAAAGCGAAAACCACCGCAGCAAGCTCCAAATCGTGAGTCGGGTAGTTCCGTTCATGGTCCTTCAGTTGACGTGAAGCATAAGCAACCACATTTCTTCCTTGCATAAGGACGGCTCCTAGTCCAGTTTTCGACGCATCACTATAAATGGCGAAATTTCCTGCATCAACGTCCGGAATGATCAACACTGGTGCACTTGTAAGTTTCCTCTTGAGCTCTTGGAAGTTTTCTTCACACTTCTGTGTCCACTCAAACTTTCTCCCCTTTTTAGTAAGAGCTGTTAGTGGCGCTGCTATCTTGGAGAATCCTTCAACGAACCGTCGGTAGTATCCGGCCAAGCCAAGAAAGCTTCGTATCTCTGTAACGTTTCTGGGTGCTGACCATGCACTAACTGCTTCTATCTTAGCAGGATCGACAGAAATTCCTTCCCTTGAAACTACGTGGCCTAAGAAATGTACTTTCTCCAACCAAAATTCACATTTAGTGAATTTGGCGAAAAGCTGATTCCGTCTTAAGGTTTCCAAAACCATCTTGAGGTGCTGCTCATGATCCTTTATAGATTTTGAATAGATCAAAATATCATCAATGAAGATGATAACAAACTTATCCAAATAATCTTTAAATACCCGATTCATAAGGTCCATAAAAGCAGCTGGAGCATTAGTTAATCCAAAAGGCATAACTAAATACTCATAATGTCCTTAACGTGTACGGAACGCCGTCTTGGGAATATCTCCGTCCTTGATTCTGAGTTGATGGTAGCCTGAATGCAAGTCAATCTTCGAGAATACCAAAGCTCCTCTAAGTTGATCAAAGAGATCGTCGATTCTCGGGAGAGGGTACTTGTTCTTAATCGTGATCTTATTCAACTCGCGATAGTCGATACACATTCGTAACGTTCCGTCCTTCTTCTTGACAAACAACACGGGTGCACCCCACGGGGAATGGCTTTGACGAATAAATCCCTTGTCCAACAGTTCTTGCAACTGCACTTGAAGTTCCCTAAGCTCAGCTGGGGCCATGCGATAAGGTGCTTTCGATATTGGAGCTGTTCCTGGCAACAATTCTATTTCGAAAGAGATTTCACGCTCGGGCGGAAGTCTAGTTAAATCTTTTGGAAAGACGTCTACATATTCCCTAATAATAGGAACATCTTCGGGCTGTAGCTCTTTTTCTTGTTCTTTGTCCACCATGTTAGCTAAATACCCTTGACATCCATTAGCTAACATTTTCCAAGCTTTCATTGCAGAAACAAGCCGGGTTGAAGAGCTCTTAGACTGGCCGTGAAAGTTGAATTCTTCTTCGCCGAAAAGACTAAACGTAACACAACGCTTTCGACAGTCAATCTTAGCGTTGTACTTATCTAAGAAATCCATTCCCAGGATTACATCAAAATCCTGAAGCTTAATTGCAATCAGGTCTACATATAATTCTCTACCACACATAACTATCGGAACATTTCGCATCCAGGAATCAGATAACAAAATATCTCCCGATGGAAGAGAGGTTCTAAAAGGTTGCCCTATACTTTCTACATTTCTATCTAACTTCCGGGCATACTCCATTGATATAAACGAATGGGTGGCACCAGAATCAATTAGGGCAAATGCATCATAAGCAGCTATAGAGATCTGACCTGTTACTACATTAGATGTTCCAGCCTCAGCGTCTCCCTTTGTGTAAGCATAAATCCTGGCTTGTGGTTCAGGAGCTTCAAGTCTTCCTTGTACCATCGAAGGACTTTCGACCTTTGCTTGTACCGCGTGAAGCTGTCGGGTTGGATTCCTATTCTGGTACTGAGGGTTCTGGTTCTGACTATGGGAGGTACAATTCTTCGCATAATGACCTTCCTTGCCACAAAGGTAGCAAGCGTTTGTTCCCATCCTACATACGCCTGGATGTTTCTTTCCACATTGAGTACACACAGGATAGCTGTTATTAATACCCTCATTCCCACGGTTGTTCCTCTTCTGGGGGTAATTCTTCTGTTGGCCCTGGCCCGTAGTATTCTCTCTTCTTTTATTCTTTCCAAACTGCTTAAAACTTTGGTTGGAATTACTAGTCTGGCCTTTTAAGTTCGGTTGCTGGTTCTGTCTAGACTGTATCTGTTTCTCTACAGCTTTTTCTTCCTTCTTAGCTTTGAATATCTGAACCCGCGCTTCCTTATCTTGATTAATCCAGTATTCTGCTCTCATAGCTCGACCTATACAATCAGCTACAAGAGTTGGAGGGCTACTTCCAGCACTAACTTGCTTGGCGATATCTGTTCGAAACATTTTCATCATCCTCCTTACTTTCTCTCTCTCGTTCGGTATCAGTTCCGGACATAAACGAGCAAGCTGTTCAAATTTCTTGACTGCTTCCATCACGGATAAAGATCCTTGCTTAAAGCTGGTAAACTCATCCTGTTGAGCTGCAAGAATCTCTTGGTTGTAGTACATCGCTCTGAATTCGTCTACAAAATCTTGCCATCGCATGAACGCCACGTTTCTGCGCATCTGAACCGTTCTCCACCAATGACGTGCATCTTTCTTAAGTGCAAAGGAGGCACAAAGAACTTTCTCCTGTTCCGTAAGTCCCATAAAATCCAAAATTACTTGGATATCGATCAGCCAATTATCTGCTACTATTGGCTCCGTGGTTCCTTCAAATTCAGGTGCCTTCATTCGCCTAAATCGTTCATACAACAGATCTTCCCTAACTATAGGTGGATTCCTTTGCAGACCTTCGGGTGCTATCGGAACTTCTTGATGAACCTCTGGTACTTGAGGCACTGCTGGAGGTACGGGGTTATTTTGAGGTGGGGCTTCGTTCGCTCGAGGCACTTGATTCAGCTGGGCTACTTGTTCCCGAAGCTGGTTCGTTTCTTGTTGTTGTTCCCGCAATTGTCGTTGCAAGGTAGCTACTATATTTGCAAGATCAGGTTCTTGCGGAATGGGATTCGCTCGGGTACGTGGACGCGACATCTTCTATTTCTTATCTAATTACGATAAAGATATTGTTATACTACAAATATCTTTTCGTTCATTCATATCTAATCATAAAATCTTATTATGAATACTACTTACTTATCATATCATATCATAACATCATGACATAAAACATAACATTTGAGATTCATCATGATCTCATCATTCCATGACATATCATATGTTGTTCATAATCTTGCATTCCATCATCATTCATAATTCATAACTCATAATTCATACATTCAACCATACCATCATGTACATATTCTCTACTTGCTATATACATAAATACATGATCAAGTACAAGATAGAAGTGATTATCACTTTCTATCTTACATACAAACTATTTTATTCTTAAACTATCTATTCCGATGATAACTCAGAGAATACGTCCCAGTCTTCCTCATCGAATAAAACTTCTTCCGGATCATCCTCCATATGAACATCCTCTTCTTCTTCATCTCCGTTATCCAGGATGATTTCGTGAGGATCCTCTTGGGGATTCATGCCATCAATATCCTCTTGTGGAGGAATCTCCTGAAGTGGTATTGCCGGAATAGGGTCCTCTGGCAATGCTGGTCCCCATTGGAAGGGTGGCTCCTCCACGTCATTGTTGTTAACTGGGACTTGGATATTGTTCTCCACTAAGGCATCTGCTTGAACCATGTGGGCTATCAACTCTGCTTCCATGATGTCGTTAATCATGTGTTCCAGAGTCATTCCTAGTGCCGGTGGCTGAATGTGATCTCTGACATCAGGTGGCAGTCCTTCTCGGAGTAGTTGCAATCCCCGAAACTCTGGGTCGCCCATATCAGGAATATGAGGCAACATAGCCTCCTGAAATCTTCGACAATAATGGCCCATCGACTCTCCCGGATAAGCATGCCAATCATACACATAGTTAAGATATCGGACAAGATTCATGTCACGATAAATTTCTGGATCCCGATAATGTCCGTTGGCGTCTTCCTCCAGTGGAGGTCCAAAACGAGCAGTAATAACATGGCGAAAGTTTTCCCATGATCCTTCCTGAACTTCTTGTTCTCCTGTTATCCTCCACCACAATCTAGCATCTACTGCTAGACAACGACTTGCTAAAGATACCTGTAGATGGGGTGGAATATGACCTATTCGGAATATAGCCTCCATGTCGTGAAGCCATGATGCGAGTGTCACAGTTCGTCTACTTCCATCAAATACTAGAGGCGACATTGTGAAAAATGCGTAGGCTGCACCTCGATCGTCGTCCATTATCCTCAAATCTAGATTATACAAATTCATAATATAAATACGAAATATTTATTTAACTTACAATGACTGTGGCGCAGGCAAGCAAACTGTGAAACCGGAAGGTAGGAACTAAAGCTCTGATACCAACTCTTGAGACGACCCGCCTAGCGCCGGCCGTTACCATGCATTCTTACATAATAGTATATGAAAATTTAGATAGAAATTTTTTTTTTTTTTTTTTACATCTGATAAGTATTGTTTAACTTGGAAAGTCCATAATAAACATTTATATCCATACATATACTTATACATAATTACTTATAGCGGAAATGTGTTTTTGTACTTAAATACATCATATTTAGCGTAGCATTATTTAACAAAAAGAAACGTAGTGATTCCGTCCCACAGTTTCACAGCTTTGCCTTGCCATGCTCCACCGCCTTGTATCAAGAAATACTGCATGGTTGCTTACCTACAGCATAAACTTAAAACATGAGCTTTCGCTCAGCAAGCACAACTATTTATCCACAAAACATATCATGATAACATAATGCATGAACCATTTATGATCAATTTCTGTTTTCATAAGTTAGCATAGATTTTGGGCCCTTACATAACTTAACATGAATGTACGTACCGTGGCGCGCTGCCATGGAGTGGTTGGGGCGGCCAGCCCTGTCCAACTCAAACCATGAACCAAACCCGACCTGACGCGGGTCGATACGACATATAGCTTCCTGCTTATATTAAAAGTCTTGTTCTTGTCTTATTTCATACTTGAAATATTGTTTCATATTCATAACCAGTTTCTTAACTGAAGCTGGGGTTTCATATTTTACCAACTCGTTATTCTTTAATGAGCATACTTCGTGATGTCATAATATCACATTTCTCATCATATGAACATACATACTTTCAACATACATTCATGAACTTGGAAACATACATGCTATACATTCATCATTTCTTGCATACATACATGCCATACATTCATCATTTCTTGCATACATACATGCCATACATTCATCATATCTTAAAAATGTATATACATACATATCATAAATATTTCTTATACACATAACATTATAAACTTGGCATCATACAAGCCATAACGTTTTATCATGCTTATATCGTTATAAACTTGAAAGCATTCAACAAACAATTTTTTTTTGTTTATGCTGTAGGCGGAGTCGTACTTACCGTTACTGCGCCTTGAATCACAATCTTTCACTCAAACAGGTCGTTTCCCTGTTTTCAAGAAAAATCATAGGATGAGTATCATCCTATCATAATAACATAATGATTCTAATTGCTAACAACCATTCCTAAATTTCAACTCCTTTTTGAAATTTAGTAAAAACTCTAATCATTTTGAAAATCGGGTTCCAAAACCAATTCATAAGGTTTAGTTCTTTTCTCATAAATCTGTTTCGAATCTGGAAAAGTTTTCTTCATTAAAGTTGTAGATATTAAAGTCTCCTACAACTTTTGTTTTAACCTCAAACTTCAAATCAGCCTTTAACATGCTTATTTTTGCCTTATAAAATTTTTCGACCAAACTTACTGCTTATAATTTGGTCTCGGGTTTTTATAGAAATAAAGGTCTTAAAAGCCTTATTTTCAAAAACTGGCCGCGTTGGCCCCTAGGATTTTCCTTCCTCTACAACTTTGCAGTTTTAACTTTTTAAAGATTCGGCCTCTAAAGGCCTCTAAATATTGTTTCAGAAAAACTGCTCGGATAGAGACTTAATCAAGCATACAAAAACCCTAGTGCATGTATCTTACAAAATTAAACTCTTGCTTAATCATACTAATCATTCTCTTAATTCATAAATGGAGAACTAGAGGGTAACAATATTTACCTCAAGTTTCACGGATGGAATTCTTAATCTAAGGTAATTGAAAATTCTCTCAAACTAAATCGAAAAGCTTTTCTAGTTTTCTTTTCTTTCTTTTCTTTCTTTTCTATGTTCGGTTTCTATGGCAGGGTTGGGAGGAATTTGTGCTGCTCAAGAGTGTGTGTGAGTGTTGGCTAACCAAATGACACAACAGCATCTTCACCTATTTATAGATGAAACACAATTTTCCAAAATTGCTAACTAACCCCTAAAGATACCCTAGTTTGTTCTTTGGTCCCTACAAGAGACCAATTTGGTCTTGTCTTCTTGAATGGTGGCCGGCCACTCTTGTGTCTTTCATGCCAAGTAACCCAAGCTAGGGCTGCTTACTCATGTGGCCTAGGGACCATGAGGTGTCCCCTCCTTGGTGTGGCCGGCCTTGGGTGGAAGTCATACATGCCTTGGTTTGCCAACAAGCAAAGCTAGTATGCTTACTAAGCTTGCCTAGGTGCAAAGGTGTCAAGCCCTAATGGAGTTCAAGAATTCCATCTTTGGTAAATTGGGAGATAGTCCTTGAAGTCAAGCTATTTTTCTCCTTGGTCCCTATGTGTTGGCCGGCCATGCTTCATCCAATATGCCAAGTAAGCCAAGCTAGAATTGCTTGCTCATCAAGGCTACACTTTGAGGTGGCACATCCTTGGTGTGTCCGGCCCTAGGGTGATGTGTGCAAGCCTTGGCTTGCCAAGGAAGCTATGCTAGGCAACCTAGGGTGTGTCAATGTCTTGGCTATCCATGTGAGCAAGGCTAGAGTAGCTTACTCACCCAAGCTACAAAATGATGTGTCATTCACTAGGGATGGCCGGTCTTGGTGTTGGCTTAGCAAAGCCTTGGCTTGCCAAGTAGGTGGAGCTAGGTTTGCTTACTCACCAAGGCTAGGCCATGAGATGTCATTTCCTCATGGTGGCCGGCCTTGGTGTGGTGGCTTAGGCAAACATGAGCTTGCCAAGTGAGCAAGTCTAAGGATGACTTACTCACCAAGGCTACACCATGATGTGTTGGTTCCTTGGATGGTCGGCCTTGGGTGCCTAGGTGTGCAAGCCTTGGCTTGCCATGGGTGCAAGGCTAGGGGTGACTAAGCCAAGCTATCACCTAGGGTTTCTCCCCTATGTGGCCGGTTTTGGTGTAACCAAGTGAGACAACATTGCTAAATGTGTCTTAACATAAAATCAACCAACCATACTAAAGTGTTAAAACACTAAACTTAGGGTTTGATTTGTAAACTTCTATTAACACTTAAAATCTTCTAATTTGCATAACCTTTTTCAAGAACAAGGTTACTTGCTCATCAAGCCATGACGTGGCCGGTTCCCATGGTGACACATGGCATAATGGGATTGGTTTTTGCTAGAGTTTTCAAAAACAATCTTAACTTAACATCCTTGATTTTAAACCAAACTAACTAAACTAAAAATGGGTCATTGACTTAATTGAACTAAGAAACTTTACTTAAGGAGTCCCTGGTTCAAAAATTTACATAATTGCTGATAAGTTTACAATCTTTTTCAAAATTGCACAATGGCCCCTAAAGGCAAAATATTTGCACTTTAGTCCCTATGACTTGGCCAATTTTTTGTTAAGCCTTTAAACATCAAGTTTTTACTAAATCCTTCCTTAAAAGACTTTTTAGCTTCAAAATCATAAAACTTTTCTTAATTTGCAAATTGACCTCTAAACATAAAATATTTGCATTTTGGTCCCTGTGAGGTGACCAATCATAGTAATGACACTTGTCATCAGAGGTGTCATCCTTAAAGGTCTGGTTTGGCTTATCTCCCAAATGCAGTCCTTTCGTAAAATAACATAAAATCATAAAGCATAACTTACACCTTTTCTTTTAACAAAAAGGTCTTAAACTTGCATAACTAACTTATTTGAATCTTTTAACTAAAGATTCAACAACTTTTCATAGAAACATATCATACATATAACATAAACAGACTTTGATTCTTAACAAAAGAAATCATAAGTTTACAAACAAGTTGGTTATTACAAATTAAGTCAATGATCCAATTCTAGTTTAGTTAGTTTGGTTGGAAACCAAGGAAGACAAGTTAAGATTGAATTTGATAACTCTAGCTAGAACCAATCACATTGTTCCATGTGTCATCATGAGAACCGACCACCTCATGGCTTTTTGAGCAAGGGATCTTGCTTTTGAAAAGTGTTATGCAAATTAAAAGATTTTAAGTATCATTAAAAATTGACAAATCATGTCCTAAGTTTAGTAACTAAGCACACTAGCTTGTGTGGCTAAGTATGATTTTCCACATGGTACTAGGGCCGGCCACCTTAGTGGTTCAATGAGCAAAAAGTTTGCTCTTAAGAACCAATATGCAATTGTGAAAATTAGAGTTTCACTAGAACTTGACACATCATGCTTTTAGATTGGTGACTAAGCATACTAGCCTTGCACCTTGGCAAGCCAAGGCTTGCACACCTAGGCACCATGACCGGCCAATACAAGAAAGAGACATGTGTGTATGTAGCCTTGATGAACAAGCTCCCTAGCCTTGCTTACTAGGCTAACTAGAGCAACCAAAATCTTCCACATGGTTCCACATAAGGCCGGCCACCATAAGGAAGAAACACCTCACCTATGTAGCTTGGATGAGTAAGTCTCCTAGCTTGGCTTACTTGGTGAACAAGGACAAGCCACATGTCCCAAAACATGGCTGGCCTCACAAGGAAAAGACACCTCATTCCCTAGCTTTGAAGAGTAAGCTTAGCCTAGTTTTTTAAGCAAGCTTGGCCGGCCAACACATAGGGACCAAGGAGAAAAATAGTTTGGCTTCAAGGACTATTGCCTAAATTACCAATGATGGATTTCTTGAACTCCTTTGGCTCTTGACACCTCATGCTTCATAGGCTTGCTTAGTATGCATGTTAGCCTTGCTTATGGTTAACAAAAGCAAGCTCAAGGCTCCACCTAAGGCCGGCCAACTTAGGAGAAGGACACCTCAAGGTTCCTAGCTTTGCTACTTGGCAAAAAGGGGCAAGGAGGGCCGGCCACCTCATAGGAGGTTAGGAGCAAAATATGATTCTTATAAGGGCTAGTAAGCAATTTCAGAAGTTTATGCTTCACCTATAAATAGGTGAAGGTTCTCTCATTGTATTTTTGTTAGCCAACACACACACAACTGCACATACTCTCTAGTTTCTGCCCTTAGGTGCCGAGCAAAGAGAGGAGAGAAAAGAAAGAAAAGAAAACTAGAGAAAGAGTTTTCGGTTTAGTGTAGGAAGTGTGAGGGAAATTTTAATACCCTAATTTAAGAATTCCATCAGTGGAACTTGAGGTAAATCTTTTTTATCCTCTAGTTCTTCATGCAAGTTTTAGTTAAGATTTAAGAGTATGTTCAATATGTATGAGCATGAGTTCATTTTGTTAAGTTTCATGCACAAGGGTTTTGGTACGTTTAATTAGGGTTTGTAATTGGACGGTTTTTCGGAAAACAAGATTTTGAGGCCTTTAGAGGCCGAATCTTGAAAAAGTCAAAACTACAAAGATGTAGAAAAGGGAAAATCCTAGGGACTACTGCGGACAGTTTTTGGAAATAAGGCCTTTAAGACCTTTATTTTTACAAAAATCTGAGACTAAGAATTCCTGGGCAGGTCAGACCCAGTATGCACGGCCAGCAGGATTCAACCTCAAAAATGATTAAGTTAAAGACAGAACTGGGTTTTCAGTAAAGAACCAAAGTTATAGTATTTTTCGAGATCTACAACTTTCATGAAGAAAGTTTTCTCAGATTCTAAACAGAATTTAAGATAAAGATTTATCATAAAAACAATACAGGAAGTAAGAAAATCCCTGCACTAGATTTGTGGGAAAAGAACCAAATTTTATGAATTGATTTTTAAGCCTGGTTTTCAAAATATTAGAGTTCTTACTAAATTTCAAAAAGGAGTTGAAATTTAGGATTTGTAGTTAGCAATTAGAATCATTATGATATTATGATAGGATGATACTCATCCTATGATTTTCTTGGAAACAGGAAAACGACCTGTTTGAGTGAGGAATTTTGATTCAAGACGCAGTCACAGTAAGTACAACTCCGCCTACAGCATGGACAAAACGTTTTTGTCGCATGGCATGTTTTTAAGAAATCATGAATTGATTTACATGATTTATATATGTTTATATTATGATGCATATGCTATGATAAGTTTAAGTAATGCTATGAAGTTATGTATGATAAGCTTATGTTATAATAAGTAATGCTATGAAGTTATGTTATGATAAGTTTAAGTAATGCTATGAAGTTATGTATGATAAGCTTATGTTATAATAAGTAATGCTATGAAGTTATGTTATGATAAGTTTAAGTAATGCTATGAAGTTATGTATGATAAGCTTATGTTATAATAAGTTATGCTATGAAGTTATGTTATGATAGGTTTATGCTATGATTTATGTTATGATGTTATGATATTTTATGTTCTGATATTTTATGTTATGATATTATGATGATTTATGTTATGAGGTTATGATGAATTATGTAATGATGTTATGATAGTTTATGTTATGATATTACAATGATTCATGTTATAATGTTATGGTGAATTATGTTTTATTATCGTGACATCACGAAGCATGTACACGAATATTAAATCACAAGGTAAAAATAAGATAAGACAAGCTAATGTTACTGACTTGCCACAAGGGCGGGTTTAAATGGTTTAGTTTATGGTTTGAGTTGGATTGGACTGGTCACCTCCAGCCACTCCATAGCAATGTACCACGGTAAGTACACGTATGACATATAATGGAACGGAATCAAGTTATTATAAGAAAGCTATATTGATTTATAAGAAAGCATAATCGGTTCATGCATTCTTTTATTAAAATGTTTTGCGGATTGAATATTGTGCTTACTGGGCTTAAGCTCACTACTTACGTTCATGCTGTAGGTAAGTAACCTACCAGTAATACTTGATGCAAGACTGTGGAGGGCTGGCGCTACAGACTGTGAAATGTGGGATGGACACTGCCACGAGTTTTGTAAAATTATGTTATGTAAAATATGTTTTGTAAAATATATTTGTATAATGTGTTATGTTATATTATGATATAATAAAGTGATAGTATGGGCAATGAATTGTTTTTAAGAAGAAAACTATTTTTAAGAAATTATTTTCAAGAACAAGTTAAGGAAAAACTTTCAAGTATGATGGCAAGCAAGTTGCCTCGTGTCGTACCGATCCGCACTAGGTCGGGTTTGGTCCACGGTTTGCATATGATAGATTTCAATGAGTATGAAAGTTTGGTACTCAAGTAAGTACATATGAGTATGTATGAGGATAAGTTAAATTTCATGTATAAGTATAAGTATAAGATTAAGTCAAGTTTAAGTTTGAATTTAAAGTATAAGTTTATAAGAAAAAAAAAAAAAAAATTTTACTCTGGAAATTTCAGTGAGTTTAAGGCTATAAGAATTAAGTTAAGTAAGTACGAGAAGACACGACCCGGCGTGGGGAGGTCAGGGCGTGTCATTACTAATTGAATCATAACACAAAATTAACCAAGCAAATCAAAGTGTTTAATCACTAAACTTAGGGCATGGTTTGTAAACTTTTAATGACACTTAAAATTTTCTAATTTGCATAATACTTCTCAAAAACAAGATCCCTTGCTCAAAAAGCCATGATGTGGCCGGTTCCTATGGTGACACATGGAACAATGTGATTGGTTCTAGCTAGAGTTATCAATTACAATCTTAACTTGTCTTCCTTGATTTCCAACCAAACTAACTAAACTAGAAATGGATCATTGACTTAATTGAACTAAGAAACTTTACTTAAAAAGTCCCTGATTCAAAAATTTACATAATTGCTGATAAGTTTACAATTTTCTCCAAAATTGCACATTGACCCCTAAAGGCAAAATATTTGCACTTTGGTCCCTATGAATTGGCCGGTTATGGTTAAGCCTTCAAACATCAAATTCTTACTAAATCCTTCCTTAGAAGACTTTTTAGTTCTAAAATCATGAACTTTTCTTAATTTACAAATTGACCCCTAAACATAAAATATTGGCATTTTGGTCCCTGTGAGGTGACCAATCATAGCAATGACACTTGTCATCAGAGGTGTCATCCTTAAAGGTCTTGTTTGGCTTATTTCCTAAATGCAGTCCATTTTCATAATAACATAAATATTCATATACTGTTTTCAACTGATAACAGCATAATTGTACTGGACCACTGTCCAGAATTTATCTGCACTTAACTGGACTGCGTATAGGATTTTCTTAGGACTTGAAACTACTTAGTCCTTATTGTCCTAAATAATATGCTTAATTTTTCTAGGGTGGTCTTGAACCTTATTTTTGCTTATTTATTCGTAATGATGGTTTATCACAGTATAATTTTCATATTATTAATTACACTGCAGTACCATCTCAGTCAAACCTTAGGTCAACCTAGTCAACATTGACGGGCATAAAATCATAAATTCCTATTATGCCCTTTTCTCAAAAGGCCTCATGCTTAACTAAGCAAACTACTATTGAGTTTCGTAGTTAATTTAAACAAAAACTCAAACATATACTGATATTTACTCAAATCATGAGTTTCATATCGACATATAAGCTTCAGACTTAAATTTTCCTTATATCTAAGGAAATCACAAGTTCATCAGAATTTCAGGTTATTACATAGAATAAATAAAATTTTCAATCCTCGGCAACGGCGCCAAAAACTTGTTACGTATTTTTCTTCGTGTGTGCTCGCAAGTGAACGAATCGCCACAAGTAATAAAGTGACAAATTGTCGAGTATCGTCCCACAGAGATTGAAATTAAGAAAACTAACTAAATACTACAATTAAAATGACTCAATTTTATCTAAGCTATCAAAATTGAAGAGAGTTGAAATAAGCAACTAAATTAAGCAATTAAATTAAACTAAGATTAAGCAAAATAAAAGCAATCGAAATTATAGATTGAAGGGAACTCGATGGTGTGTAAGGCTAGGGGGTTTTGATTTCACTTGACTTAACTTTGCTTATCCAATTCTAGGCTTGTTAATCGAATTCATTCAAATCATTAATCGTAGGTGACAAATTTTAATTTCACTCCCTCTCCCGAGTGCCGAGTAAAATAATATGCAAAATTAAATCAAATTAATATCCCTATTAACTCAACCAATTAAGCATTCATTACGCAACCCTACTCTAGTGATTACCCAAGTCATATTAGCCTCCCGAACTTAATATTACAATGGGTTGTGTTTCCCAATTCCCAACGTATGAAATTAACTTTCCCGAGCCCAATTTCACACATCTAAAAACTCTAATTTAATGGTAAATAAAATTAGGAAAACAAAGCATAGAGAAACACAAATAATTCAAAATGGGATTCAATCAACAAGCATTAAATTTATCATAACAAAGTCATCATCAAGCTACATCATACCTCCTAGCATAGAAATGTTTAGCTAGACATCAAAATTCTCAAATCCATAACCAAATTTGAAACAAACATCCAATCCATATTTAAAAACGAAATCAAGAGTAAATGCAAGTTTAAGGGCTACAAAGAGAGAGAATAGTAAAAGAAAAAAGAACTTGTTGAAGAACAAGCTCCCAAGTCTTCAATCTCCTTCAATCTCCAAGAAAAGCCTTCAAACCCTAGAAGTTCTCTCTATTTTTCCATCTCCAGGTTATGGGTCTGTCCTCTCTAGCTCCCTTTTCACGCCCCCAAGCTCCCCTCCTTTTGTTCGTGGGGCTACAGGCCGAGAGATGGGCAGGCGCGCCTGAGAGCCCGCAGCCGCGCTCTCTGGCTGAGGCGCACTGAGGCAGGGTGCGCGCTGGCTGAGGCGCGATGGTGGGCGCGCGGTGGCTGAGGCGTGCTGGTGGGCGCACGGGCGCTGGGCGCGCGCTGGTGGGCGCTGCGTCCTCTTCTGACTTGGTCGAGTGGGCGCGTGGGCGCGCACCCTGAGAGGCACGCCCGCGCCTTCGCTGCGGGCTAAAACTAGATTTTCATCTCCATTTCTTCGAAAATCCAATTTTTCATTGCTCATCTGAAACACTCACAAACACATTAAACCAACCTAAAAAAAATGAAAATTTTGTAAATTATCCAATTTCAAGACATTAAATAAGTGAGTAAAAGCTCACTTATCAAACATACTAGTAATAGTCTTGGTAATCATTAATAGCATGAGCTCCATTACAGAAATTTACAAACCTCAGGTTTAGATTGTACCACATTAGCTGTCAACTAGCCCAGCAGTCTAGACAAATTGGTGACTTGTGCAGAGAGTAAGGTGAAAGCATCAATCTCATGAACTCCTACGACTCTTTTCGGTGCAGATCAGTCTGTTGGCCACTAATAAGCATTTGCAGCCATCTCCTCCAATAACTCATAAGCATCATCGGGGGTCTTCCTCATCAGAGAACCATTTGCAGCCGCATCTACAAGTGTTTTTGTTGATTCTGACAGCCCATTGTAGAAAGTCTGTAACTGCACCCATTCAGGAAGTCCATGATGTGGGCACCTTCTCAACATTTCTTTATATCTCTCCCAAGCCTCATAAAATTGCTGCATGTCATGTTGACGGAAGGTGGTAATTTCAGTTCTTAACTTGGCTGTCTTTGATGGTGGGAAGAACTTGGACAAGAATATATGGGCCAAATCATGCCATGTAGTGATACTCCCAGCTGGTAGAGAATTCAACCAAATTTTGGCGTTATCCCGAAGAGAAAACGGGAACAACCTTAATCTAATGGCATCATCAATAACTCCATTGTATTTAAAAGTCACACAGATCTCGATGAAGTTGGC
This sequence comes from Ficus hirta, assembly GCA_038430175.1. Taxonomy (NCBI): domain Eukaryota; kingdom Viridiplantae; phylum Streptophyta; class Magnoliopsida; order Rosales; family Moraceae; genus Ficus; species Ficus hirta. The sequence goes on along the minus strand of CM076595.1, from coordinate 2,259,072 downwards.
AACATGAACATTGGGATCGTCAGCAACTGAACCACTGAACTGATTCACCTGCACCTTTTGGATTACAAACGGCTTGATCTCAAAGTTGTTTGCTTGGACCGTTGGAAACACGATCCCTGTGAGTGTCTCGTTCACTGCGGGTAAGGCATATACCATTCCCATTCTCAGCTTCTCCAGCATGACCCATGGTGTCTTGAGTCAATCTCAGAGCTTCTTTTTCTCCTTTATGTTCCTTCGACACGTTCTCTCAATCTCAGAATCTAAGGGAATCAAATTCCCGCTTCCTAATCGTCTCATACACCTAATTGTGACATCTGAAAGACCAAAAACAAGAACAAAACATGAACAAAAGAAAGAAAAGTTCAAATTAAGATTAGAGCTATTTGGTATCGATACTAACAACTAAATCTATCCCCGATAATGGAGCCAAAAACTTGGTGCGAAATTTAATAACACAAGTGTACGTTATCAAACAAGTAATAAAGTGAAAGTATTCAAATATCGTCCTACGAAGACTGATAGTTACTAATTATCGAAATTAATCTAGCTCTAATTTTATCTGAACAAATAACATGAAAAGAATGATTTTTAAAGACTAAAATAAAGCAGAAAGTAAAGAGAATGCAAATCAAACAACGATGAACCGATATGACTAAAACCTAGGGTTTCTGATTTCACGAGGATTAATTATGCTAAATTCCCCCAATCTGATCAATCAATTCTTATTCCTATGATGCTAGCGAATCTCTCTAAACTAATAATTAATCTTTCTCAAGACTTAGGGTGTGTTTGGGACTTTCACTCAAACTAAAATATTTCAACTCAGTTTTTGTCTTTTTCCCAAAAAGTTTTTGTCTTTTCCCAAAATGTTTTTTGTCTTTTCTGAAAATTCAAAAAAATTTACTATTAAAACTTAAAAATTTCAACTCAAACTAACTCACCAAACTCCCCCTTAACAATTCATCTCAATGAGTAAATTCCCTACATCTCTGTGATAATTTCAACCCATCAAAATTCATTAAGCACAAGAAATTCATAGTACTGCACAAGCCACATAGGTATATCTCTATCCTATGAAAACTCATGGCCTTCTAGTTATAACAAATTCAATTGTCTCAAATCAAATCTCTAATTATGCAAAAGGTGATCAGGCTTTAACAAGCATTAAGAACAAATTAAAACACTCATCATATACTGGAAAAAACATCAATTGAATTAAACTGGGAAAATATTAACAATCATTATCCGATTACATCCTAGCCCTAAAAAAGAAACTTAGTTCATAATTGCAAAAATCAACATCCGAACAATTGTCTTAAACGTGAAGAATGAAAAGAAAAGAGAAACAAATATTAGAGATGAATTCAATGCTAGGATTTTAATCCGAAAGTACCGTCTTCTTCTCCGCAATTTGTCATTCTTCTCCTTTCTATTCTCTGGCAAAGGACCCCGTCTACCCCCCTTTTTTAAAACCCTAAAAGGCCTATTTATAAGCTTGAAATCGAAGGGGCAAAACTGTAATTTCTATTAAAATTTTGAGCCTTGAGAACATGTTGCACGCAGACCAGGCGCCGCGGCTCGGGACGTGGTGCTGTGGCTTGCATTTTTTTCACGCCGCGGCTTGGGAAACTTGGCACCACAGCTCGGGATCCAATCTTCTCAAAACTTCGTTTCCGCTCCAAATTCGTTTCAAATATATCCAAAGCACAACAAATCACACCCTACTCGACCTAACCTGTAAAACACGAAAGAAAACACATAAAAACACTAAAAATGCTCGAAAAATAACAAAATGCTGATTCAAAAGTACTCAATTCGCGAGTATAAAACTCACTCATCAATTTACTATACCATTAAAATTAAGCTAATTATATTTTAAATTTTCTTGGTATAGTAATCATACCACTGATTCTTAAAAAAAGTAAAGTAATAATAACGGAGCAAGTTGGGACATAAATGGCCTAAAATAAAAGCAATATGTATCTGTGTACCTGCCTTCCTAATTGGCTAGATGCATGCATTATCCAAGCCCATCAAAATTTTATAATCATTATATACAGGATAGCGATGGCAATTAAAAACCCGATTTAACAATCGGAAAGTGTATTAGGATATTGAATACATCATAAAAAGTTCCTTAGAAAAGGAAAAAAAAAAAAAAGAGAAGAAAAAAAAGAGAGAGATAAATGTGTTCTACCATTTTCTTTTCGCAGAAAGAGAGAGAAAAAGATATATATTCCTAGTTACAGTCAGCTAACTTTAGTTTCTCTGTCTTTTAATTGTTTATAATATATAATATACATCCACACCGAACTCAAATCATATATAGGTTTAGGTTTGAGTTATATTTTTTAAGTTTAAATAGTAAATTTTTAAGTTTAAATAATAAATTTTGTTGATTTTTTAGAAAAGATAAAAAAATTTTTCACAAAAATATAAAATTTCGAGTTCAAACTTGTGGTTTGAACCTGAAATCCAAACGAACCCATAGTCTCCTTTAATTTGTTAGTTAAAAATAAAAATTTTAAATTAGAATTGATTAATTTTTTAAAAATTAATTGTAATTTTTTATTGATTTAAAAAAATAAAAAATAAAAATAAAAAATTTCAGCACAAGGACATCAAAGAAAAATAAAAGCTTGTTTGGTAATAAAGTTTCATTTCAATTAAACTGTATTTTTTTATTTCAGTTTTTATCTTTTTCTGAAAAATTAACAAAATTTATAACTATTTTTTAAAAAATTAACTCAACTCAAATTTAAAAATTTCAACTTAATTCAAATTCAACTTATTCACCAAACACCTATTAGTCTTTATATATACCTAAGATCCCAGGAACATTTCCCAACTTATTGCTTTTTCCCCAAAACAAGGAACAATTGACTCCAAATTATTCCCATGGCTTCCTCTATTACCAAACCCAAAATATTCTCCTCCTTGGTGTTCGTCTCACAATCTTCCCAACCGTCAAAATCAAAAAACTCCTCTCCTTCTCTCTCTTTCCTCAACAACGCATCAAACTCGGATCCGATAACTCTGATCTGTCGGAATAACAATGTCTCCCAACGTCGTCCTGGTGCAATCAAGAACGTCCTCGAAACGGAGGCAACGACAATCGACAAGAAGCAGCCTCGGAACGACACCACGACCTCGGAGGTGTCGAAGAGACCGACGATCTTGGTCTCCGAGAAGCTGGGAGAGGCTGGTCTGGAAGTTCTACGGGCGTTCGGCGACGTGGAGTGCGCGTACGAGCTGACTCCGGACGAGCTGTGCGAGAAGATCTCGGCGTGCGACGGGCTGATCGTGCGAAGCGGGACAAAGGTGAGCCGGCGGGTGTTGGAGGCGGCGAAGGGAAGGCTGAAGGTGGTGGGAAGGGCCGGCGTCGGCATTGACAATGTGGATCTGGCAGCCGCCACCGAGTTCGGGTGTTTGGTCGTCAACGCTCCCACCGCCAACACCGTCGCCGCCGCGGAGCATGGGATCGCTCTGCTTGCTGCCATGGCAAGGAACGTTGCTCAGGCAGATGCCTCCATCAAAGCTGGTAAATTTTATCATTTTATTTCACTTTTTTTTTGGGTCATTATTAATATTTGCCATATCAATTATTTGGTAGAAAATTAAGTACTATTAAATTAGCAGAGCTTTTAGTCAGTAGATAATTTTGCTGTAGCTGATTTTGTTGTTGATTCTGTTCCGATCTGTGATCTTATCGGATTCCATGCATTTTCTCTGTTTTTTAAACCTTTTTTTTTTTTTTTTTAAATTCCTTCCTGGAATTAGATCCACGGTGGTTCTCTTTGTGTGTCTAGCTCAGTGTCGAGTAACAGAGTTGATCTATTAAAAAATTGCTTGGCAATCTTCTTCTTTCTTTTTTTTTTTTTTTTTTTTTTTTTTTTTTCCGATTGTAGGATCTTACTTCATTTTAAAAGATTAAAAATAAAAAAGTTTTCCCATGTGCTTATTTTATTTGGGAGTCAGATCCAGGGTCAGTGCAAGGTGCCAGCATAATAGGAATAAATTTAATGAACTTTGACAAGTTTTTTTATAGATATTTTCCGATGTTATTTTGCAGATATAGCATACAGACATAAGACTTTAAGTTACAATTGGAAAAACTAATAGTAAAATTGAGTTAACTTTTTGAGAGTGGATAAAAATTAAGTTAGAGATTTTTTTCAACTCTAATTGATAAACTAATCGTAGAATAGTTATCATTATTTTTAAATCATATTGCTTGAGTGTAACTTCTGGCCAACCTTGACCAAGAAAAGTGCACAAAATAAAAATTAAAAGAAAAATAAGAGAGAAAAAAAAAAAAAAAAAACAGAAATAACTGAGACATATATCAAATTGAAAGGTCAAGCTTGGGGCTTGTGGTCGAGTTTGTGACTTTGTCGCTTTCAATAGTTGCAAATTTTTCTTTTAATTTGTAGGAGTAGGTGGCGCCATGAATTTATGGTGATTCTCATGTGTCGTTTTCTAAGGCAAGCGTGATTGCTTGCGTTTGCACACCGACAAATTCACTAAACGGCGTCGGCTTGACATCCCAACACATGTGTCTGTAACGTACACACACACACACATATATATATATATATATATATATATGCAGTTGATTGTCCTTCTGAATATAATCAGATATTATTGTGAGATATCCAATAATTGAGTATATGTTGTAAAATAAATTAAAAATTGCATAAAAAATAAACTATAACATATAAGTAAAAGAGAGACATAAGAAAAATAAATAGAAAAGTCAAAGACAATATAAATCATCTCATTGTTTTATTCATATACATACAAGCTTACAAGGGTCATACACATAGACCAAGAATCATAACACAAGAGAAGCCAAAAGCCTTGAGTTGTAACAATTAAAATGCCATTTATGCAGTGTTAAGTAGAGAAGGTTATGGAATTCCAAAAACTAATAGTTAACAAAAGTGTAGATTTATGAAGAGAGTTAAGAAGATAAATATTTACACTAATAAATAATCAATTTATTATGATTGTAGTCATAACCTAATAATAATACCATACTCAACTCTACATAAAAGTGTAGAGTTTGAATCCTCTACCTCAAATTAAAAAAGAAAATCAATTTATTCATAATGGGATAAAATATTTTATGACAGATTTAGACTCCAAAGTTTATGTGATTTTGGGTTGATATTTGATAAAAGAATCTTTGGTGAAACCATTTTCTGTGCTAGAAATGAGTTTGAAGTCTGCTCCAATATTAATTATTGAGAAAACAAAGCAACTGCATCAGAAGCACGATCTAGAGACACATCAACGTCATGTTTAATTCTAGAGATCTACTTGGTAATTGATGGTTTCGCAGGTTTGGTTAGATTATTATTATTTTTTGGGAGACTAGTTTGGTGTTTTTGTTTTTCTTATGCATATTGTACACTCGACAAAAGACAACAACGACAAAAGAGAGAGGGTGTCGGCGGTTGGGGTAGACTGTAGAGTTAACCTTTATTATTTATTTATTTATTTCTTATTTATGCTTTGTGTGACATTTTAATTTAATTTTAATTAAACTGTATATTTTTATATAAGTTTTTTTTTTTTCCTGAAAATTTTAAAAAAATTATAATTAGTTTTTAAAAAATCAATCAACTATAACTTAAAAATTTCATCATCAACTAGTGAACTAGACATAATCTTAGTTTTATTATTATTTTTTTCATGTGCATAGTAATTTGGACCTTGTCATGTGGGCATAGCAAAATGGTGTTAGAAACAAAAATGGTTACTATCATATTAAAATAACATCAACAAAACCTTCAAAAAATTGGTTACTATCATATTAAAATAACATCAACAAAACCTTCAAAAAAAAAAGTCAACGAAAATAAATAAAAGAAAAAAGTTGACTTAAAAAGGGGAGGTTTGTTCTTGTATTAAAAAAAAAAATTTCTCTTATTCTAAACAGGAAATTATTTTTTCTTTGTTAACCAAACACTTTTCTCATCTCTTCTTAGAAATGAGATTATTTCTCCAAACAGCCTTCCAGAGTCTTTTTCACTTTCAAATGGAAAATTTCTTACCCATCCAAACACCATGTCATTTTCGAAATGAAAATACTTTCTTATTTCAAATAAGAAATTTTTTTTTTCAAAAATAGACATACGATCCAAATGGGCTTTATTTTTTTGGATGAGCGTTTGCTTTCCTAATTGTTTCTAGTTACTTTTTTTATGGTTGACTTGTGGAAAGACCGTATATATAACATATATATTGTTCTTTTTAGATACAAACATACATGATGCCCTTAACCTCTTACGGGAATGTCTTAAAGAACAATAGTAATTATGATTCATAACCAATATGCCTATTTACCAAATGATTTTACTGTTGCAACCATTGATATTAAAAAAAAAAAAAAAAAAGGACTATTGATTGTCAAAATATTTAAAAAATTATTGTTCACGTTTCTCCCAAGTTTTTTGTTATTTTGATATTTATTTATTTATTTTTGGAAATTTGCCTTCCAAGCTAGCAACATTGCTTCCAAGTCTACTTAGTACTATGCATTTTCCCCCAGGAAATACTTTGTGCTAATACTTATAGATTTTACAAAAAACTAAATTAGTAAAAAATCTCTTCCTCCTGCACTTAGCCACTTAATTTTGGTCGAAGTAAAAATTGAAAATTTGTAGTACATTTTGTTTTCATAAGATGTTAACCTCAAACAAGTGGTTTTTTTTTTTTTAAACAATTCAAAGAAGATCTAAGATTTCGATTTGAAAATTAAGAAGATTTTTTTTTTCCTTTTTCTACGAGACAAAATTAAGAAGAGTTAAGTTCATGGACACAGACACTAGTTACCTTTCTCCTAAATGAGTGATTGAAAAGTTAAAATCTCCACTTTGTGCAGGAAAATGGCAAAGAAATAAGTATGTTGGCGTGTCTTTCTCCTAAATGAGTGATTGAAAAGTTAAAATCTCCACTTTGTGCAGGAAAATGGCAAAGAAATAAGTATGTTGGCGTGTCTTTAGTTGGAAAGACGTTAGCAGTCGTGGGGTTTGGAAAAGTGGGATCGGAAGTGGCCAGGCGCGCCAAAGGTTTAGGAATGCACGTAATTGCACACGACCCCTACGCGGCGGCGGACAGAGCTCGTGGGGTCGGGGTGGAATTGGTGTCGTTTGAGCAGGCCATCACTACGGCGGATTTCATCTCTCTGCACATGCCGCTCACTCCTGCAACATCGAAGCTCTTCAACGATGAGACATTTGCGAATGTGAAAAAGGGTGTTCGCATTGTTAATGTTGCCAGGGGTGGCGTTATTGATGAAGATGCTTTGGTTAGGGCCCTTGATACTGGTGTAGTTGCTCAGGTATGTATGCAAGTTGCAAAAGATTTTTTGTTTTTTTTTCTCTCTCTCCCCTTTTTTTTATTTTTTGTTTATTTTTTGTTTTTTGTTTTTTTGTCCTGGTGAGCAAAGAATCTAAATCATATCTATGAATTCATCGTAAAGTACAATGCTACATATCACATCCTTTTAAACAAAAGTACGTTATACATCATATTAACTTGCAATCATTCTGTTAAAAAACTTCTATAATTTTGAACTGTCAAATTACATCAAAATCATGACAAATTAATGAAATATGATTAAAATTTGAAGGTTAAAAACTCCGTTTAAGATAGGATATTTTAATATCTTACCAGAGAATGCTCATTTTCAACATTCATTTTAGTATTTCCCTATCAATCGGATTTCTTGATATGGAAAATTTATTGATGGGGTCCTCTATTTTTGTTTAAAGGAAAAGAACAGAACAGAAGAAAAAATGGTTAATGTTCAACAAAATAGAGATATTGATCTATTATGTTCTCTCCCTTCTTTTCTTTTCTTTTCTTTTCTTTTTATATATTTTATTTTCATTGAATTCATAATACAGTGGTATATGAAAACAGGCAGCACTTGATGTATTCACAGAGGAGCCTCCACCCAAAGACAGCAAGCTAGTTCAACATGAGAATGTTATTGTCACACCTCATCTTGGAGCTAGCACTAAGGAAGCACAGGTCTGTTTTCACTATTCACTTTTAGAAAAAGAGAAAAAAAATGCACCGATTTGTTCCAAATTTTCAACTGAACCTTCTTTATGAATCACTAATACATATGTATATATGTATGTATTTCAGGAAGGTGTAGCCATTGAAATTGCAGAAGCTGTAGTTGGAGCACTAAAAGGTGAACTATCTGCAACTGCCGTCAATGCACCGATGGTCCCCCCTGAGGTAAGTGACGCTTTCTATTGGATCTTTTACTGGTCCTTTTAGGTACTCTTGTAAACTCGTTTAAAAAAAAATTGACCCTTTTCTTGCAAGAAAAATGCCAAGCACGCCAACTCTTCGAACCTATTTTTTGAATACCAACTTTTATAACATTTGAGTTGTCAATTTTAATGGAAAGTGTTTAAAAGATTTGCTACATCAACTAATTGTATTTGCGAATAAAAAGATGGCAACTCACTATCACGTGAATAGTTACTAAAAAATTGGGACTATATTTGGTGTTCGTAACCTACCGTTTCTCCAAAACTAGTAGAAGTAATTGACCTAATGGTCCCTGAATTCTTTTACTGGTGCGATTTGGTCCCTGGTTTTTAAATTTTGACCAAGAAAACTCTAAACCCTCTAAATGTTGGCAATAATAGTCCTTTCCGTCTAATTCCGTTAAGTTTCTAATAGAATCTTGGTCAAATGATCATTTTTGTATTAAAAAGATAAAAATACCCTCTAATTTTATCTTTTCCCTAAACTTTCCTAAAAATCCATGTCTCCCCCCTTCTCTCTCTCTACCTTTGCAGATCCGGCGACGGCTTCCATCTCCGGTGACCCCAGACCCCCCCCCCCCCCTCCCGCCCTCTCTCTCTCTTCTCCATCGCCGAACTCAGCCCCTCTCTCTTCTCCGTCGCCAAACTTAGCCCCCCCCCCCCTCCTCCCCTCTCCCAAATCAGGTTTTTTTTTTTTTTTGAAAAAAGCAGGTCAGAGAAAGCCAACCCCTACCCCCCCCCCAGCGATCTGGGTTTGCGTCGTGATGAACTCAGGTCCCCCCTCTTCGCCGCCGATCTAAGTTGCCCCACCCCATTCCCGATTTGGGTTTGCTGCTTAGATTGGAAGGGAGGAAATGAAGAGATGTAGAGAGATAGAGAGAGAGAGAGAGGAGAGAGGGATGAATTTTAATTTTTTTAATGATTTTTTTATTTTTATTAAATTAATTATTGTTAGATTATTAAAATACCATCTCAAGGTATTTAGGAAGTTTAGGGTTTTTTCGGCCAAAATTTTAAAAAATAGGGACCAAATCGTTACCTTTAAAAGAAATCAGGGATCATTTAGGCCAATTACTCAACTAGTATTTGTCACTCTTCAATACCTTGAGCACTGTTTTATTGTTTAAAAAAATAAAAAATAAAAAGGAAAAAGTTAGCTTCGACACTTTAAATATCATAACTCGTCAAAGTTGTACTCCTTCAAAACTAAGTAGTAACTCTCTCTCCAAAACACAGATATTCATGTGAACTGGCCTAGCTAAGATTCTCTGGTGTCACTTCCTTTCCGTATCTTTCATAGTCTAGTTAGTCTTTGCCGGACATGACTTACACATATAGTTAATGTTCGTAGGTTCTGTCTGAGTTGGCTCCATATGTAGCTCTAGCAGAGAAGCTAGGTAAGTTAGGGGTGCAATTGGTAGCTGGAGGAAGCGGAATAACATTGGTGAAGGTTGTTTACAAAACAGGTCGACACTCGGATGACTTGGACACCAGGCTTCTCCGAGCCATGATCACAAAGGGCATAATTGAGCCCATTTCAGCCTCAATCGTCAATTTAGTCAATGCTGATTTCACCGCCAAACAAAAAGGACTCCGCATAAGTGAAGAAAGGGTGGTGGTTGACTCGCCGCCTGAGTTCCCCTTGGACTCGATTGAGGTACACCTTTCAGGCGTCGAGTCTAAATTTGCAAGCTCAGTTTCAGAGAACGGAGACATAAGCATTGAAGGGAAGGTCAAATACGGCGTGCCTTATTTGAGATGTGTGGGAGGCTTTGATGTCGATGTAAGCCTTGAAGGGAACCTTATTTTGTGCAGGCAAGTGGACCAACCTGGCATGATCGGCCGAGTTGGTAACATACTCGCGGAGCAGAATGTGAATGTGAGCTTTATGAGTGTGGGACGAACCGTGCAGAGGAAGAAGGCGATTATGGCGATTGGCGTGGATGAGGAGCCAAACAAGGACACCCTAAACAAGATAGGACAAGTTCCTGCTATTGAGGAGTTTGTGTTCCTAAAGCTATAGAGGAGAAAATATAAATAATGCCATATGTCATATAATTTATATATATATTTGTAGGTTTCAAAATTGAGTTAAGGAGGAGTTGAATGTTTCCTATGAATAAAAAGCGGTAACTGGAACCGTCTTTGTCATGGCTTTGTACGCCAAGTTCCAGTGTGTTCCATTTTTGTGTTTGTTCTTTTGTTGTTGGTTCATGCTGGTAGTTGTATTTGCATAAGTGAATTTAAATCAGTTGAATTGTAAGCATTTGGTTTAAGTCTGTATTTATGGCAATGAGTTCCTACTGGATGCTATATGGTATATAGACTTGGGTGATGACACAAAATGTCTACTTTTAGGATACGTTTTATTTAAGATGTCTGGTTTTTTTTTTTTTAATTAATAATATTGCATGAATATCTATTAAAAAAAATTCTTGCAGTATGTATTTTATCATTTTACTATATTTAACATAATTTTTCCTTTTGTAACATTGTTTTTCCTTTTTTTTTTTTTTAATAATTATCGTATATTGTATCTTTATCTTGATGTCCAATTTTTATTATAATAATTGCTTGTTAATACGATTTACTTTTTTTTTAAAATATATTCCTTAAGTATGATTTACGTTTCTAAAAACCCATTTCTTTAGTATGATATAGGCTCTATATGCTAATTATAGCATCATTATGATAAAGCTTTTTTTTTTTTTTTTTCTATGCTAGCTTTTGAAGATTAAATGTTGTATGAAATTGTCTTTTTTTTTTTTTTTAATGAAAATTACTATATCATTATGATACTCCTTTTTATTTCTTTATACTAATTCTAATGTTCAATAGAGTCCATGATCGTTTAGGATTATTACTGACCTTTTTGAATATTCTTTTAACATTTTTATGCTAATTTTTTTTAATTAATGTCCTTTTTTTAGTGAATTATTAATTATGTCCTTTTTATGACATTTTTGATATTGATTCTTACTTTTAATATTTATGATTTATAAAATTTTTTACTGTTTCCTTTAAAAACATTTTTTTTTTCATTTGTTTCATTTCAATTTGCTGTAATAGGATAATCATGCATTTATAGGTATTGTTTTAGATATTATTAAATTCTTATATTTTTCAATAAAGACTCCTAAATAGACATTCATGTAAATAACTATTAATCATTATTATTAGGAGACAAAAATAATTTGCCACATTTTTTTTTCTTAATCATGTAAAGTTGTAAGATTCATCCTTTCTGACTGTTTCACCTTAGGAATGGATGGATGATATTGGCTCCTCTCTATTTCTCTTATATCTCTCTTTTACTTATGCAATATTGTAGTTTATGTTTCATTCTATTTTTCTTTTGTTTTATAACATTTTATCAGCATGAGTTTCTAACCTATTTTTGTTATTGATTGAGATTTGATTGAAGGTTTTGCAAGATTTGAAGATTATCTTGGATGCTAGGCTCATGTAATCTGGATTACATGTTAAGCCCCAAAATATCATTTTTCACATGATTATTGTGTCAAATCTCTAAGGCAAGTTCCTGTATATATAAATACATATATATCATTGTTATCACGATATACGTGAGAAATATGTATATAAGATATCATCTATCATTGTTGATATTCATATGTCTAAGTTCTTGAAACCGTATAAATATCCCCTCATTGTGAACAGTTGGTTTCATTTTTATTATTTGTGTCAATTATTATGCTCATTTGATTTTGATATGGATATAGTTTCTGAAAGTTATACCTTACTCCAACATATAGCGCACATCTCTTACATTATTTATTAACGTAAATTGTTACACAAGTTATGTTTGGGACGAGAATTTTTAATTCATAGTTTGAGATATGCACTTGTTTATATGTTTTTTCATGATATTTTTATATTAAAGATGATATATAAATTTGTAACATAGATTCTTGAAGCTTTTAAACTTACATGCTTATATTGGCATAGTTTTTTGAGCCAATACTTATACAGCTACTGATTTTGTTTAATTGCTCATTTGGCTTTTGGAAATGAATGTAACTCAATATTACAATGATATATACAGATATGACGAGATAATGGAAGATCATGAACCATGAACCTTTTTTCGCGAAGTTTTGGAGCAAAACTTAGCGCGCGATTTTCATACGTAGAAGCACATACCTTCTTTTCCGAAGTTTTGGAACAAAAATTAGCGTGCTATTTTCATGCGTAGAAACATGTACCTTTTTTTGCAACGTTTTGGTGCAAAAATTTGAGCGCAATTTTCATGCGTAGAAACACGTACCTTTTTTCACGATGTTTTGGCGCCTAAATTCGCTCGCGATTTTTGTGCACAGAAACATGCATATTTTTTCGCAACGTTTTGGTGCCTAAATTTGCGCTCGATTTTCGCTCAGAAACACATACCTTTTTTTGCAAAATATTGGTGCAAAAATTCGTGCACAATTTTCATGTGTAAAAACACGTACCTTTTTTCACAACGTTCTGGCGCCAAAATTCGTGTGCGATCTTTGTGCTGAGAAACACGTACCTTTTTTCACGAAATTTTGGCGCAAAAATTCTCGTGCGATTTTCTCGCACAGAAACACGTATTTTCGGGACATATATTTGAAATAGGTTTATTTTCATTTGAAGCCCATTTCAAAATGAGCAATCTAAATGTAGTATTTAAGATGGGGAAAAATCAAACACATGTAAATAGATTATCTAGATGGAATATTTCTCATTTGATAAAATGGTTAAAACAAACGAATTTGGAGATCCTCTATATTTCAACATTTGGTATCAACTTCTTATAACAGAAAAGGCCTTGAATTGTTTCTGTCTAGCATGGAGCATTTGGGAAAAAGAGAAAAAGAAGACTCATATCTTACGAAGAAAAAAAGATAAAAATAAAAATAAAAAATAAGCAGACTCATACTCGTAGTCTATAAAAGAAAAAAGAAGATTCATAATATGAAAAACACCTGGGACTATCGTGAAGTTGGTGCCATCAGTTTCCAAGAGAAAGAAATAGATAACTTTTTTACATTCAGAAAAAAATAACATTTTATATAATTAAAATAAATAATATGTATCTAAAATACTTTATCAACATAACGATAAATAATAAATTATTAATTAATTTATTTGTTTATTATAAATATGTTATTTATAACTTAGTAAATTTATTTTTAAACCTTTTTGTTTACTTCAAGATAATTAGAATGCCAGGTGAAAGTTGTAGGCTCATTAGTCGAGCAAACAAGTTTAAAATAGTCCCCATTGGATTGTAGTTGCTTGATACTTTAACGTGGATGTAACCATTTCTCTCCAAGACCAAAAACCAAAAGGAAAAAAAGGAAGGGCAAAAAACAAACAAACAAACAAACAAAAAACAAACAAACAAACAAACAAAACAAAACAAAAAACGGTGCTGCTACGGTACCACTACAGTAATTTTTTTTAAAAAGTTTTAAATGGGTCGACTTAGTAACCTCTTTAGGCTTAATTTGGACTTTTAGATCATAACATAACTTTTAATATTACCCATTGGATGATTAGGATTAATTATTTAAAAGAAAAAAACTCGAAAGTTTGAATCATATTAGATGTATTCTCAAAAAATAATCGTTTCTTTTTCTCTCAACCTCCATTCTTCTTTACCCCTCAAGAAAAAAGAGATTTTATGATTTCTCACTGCCAAACCTTTGTGTTTCGCTTTGCTTATGAGTCTCTGACCTTAAGTTCATCGGAAATTAAAGTTACTTTTCTTTAACGATTCTGATTTGGGAATTTGAATTTAGGATTTGATGGAATTTAGGAATTGAGGAAAATTATCGAGTTATGTGATGAACTGATGTTCTAGAATGATCATGAATTAAAGGATTCATGGTGGAATTAATGAATTGAGATTGTTAGATTCATAAATTAGGTTTTCTGAAATTAGGGATTTGGTGAATTTGGATAGATTGAATAAATTATAATGTTAGATGATAAAATTGATGACTTAGGATAATGAATTGAAAGAGTGGATGAAATTTTGAATTGAGGACATAGATTTATCAATTAGATTTTATGGACTTTTTATTGAAGGATGAAATTGGGGCTTTTTGGAATTTACTTAAATAGTGAATGTTAATTCTATAATTATAGCAAGTTCTTCAAGTGAGGTAAGTACATCTCTCACCTACAACATGTTTGTTCAAAAATTGAACTTTTTTTTATTGGTGTCAATGTCGATAAATAATGTTTTGTTACTTTTTACAAAAGTTTCAATGCGGTTTTATGTTAAAAGCCTTTTTTTATGATTCTGTATTTTTATGTACCTCACTATTTTTGAAAGAATATAGTTATTACTATATAAGAGTTATCAAGATAAAAAGATAATTAGCGAGCATGCACCTGGATAAATTCCTAAATCACAATTTCAAAATTTCACAGTTTTTTGCACCGCAACGAGCAGCGCATAGGAGGTGCCAAGCTATGGCCCTACAGATAGTACAGTTACAGTTATAGTTATAGAGTAATTCGGATAGAAGTAGGAGGGAAAGAAAATACTAACTACTGTGAAGCATGAAAATTTGTTTAGGACTAAGATTAATTAAAGGAAGAGAGAGAAAGAAATAGATAAGAAGAGGAGAAATACCTAACATAATCTATTATTCATAGCAGACACTATCTTTTTTGTCTACCTATCTTTACCTACATTCATGAAACTTCATCAAAAATATAGAAATATATATTATATGCTCTTCTCCAAATCTATAATCTATTATATATTTTCATCCATTTTTTTTAACCTTTTACAAGAAGGTTTCACTGAAAACACGAGAATATCAATTAATTTTTTCATTTCTACCCTAAAACATAGAAGGAAAATGAAATAATCATAATATACGCTATTCTAAATTTTAGAAAGAGATGGTTGACCTAGTCTATGAATATATTATTACCTCAAAGAGTCTCTAGACTTTCAGTTTGGATGGGGATAACCATTTTTTCTACTTGTTAGTTGTTAGAGTGTAATAACACACATAGAAGATCAACTAGAAGGAAGCGGCCGATAAATATTATACTTTTTGTGTGTGTGTGATGGAAATTAGGATTTATATAATTTTTGTATTTATTTGAATTTGAAATTATGTTTATCTTTTGAGATAAGCTTATCTTTTGCTATTTCTATTTCTTTTAAATACCTTAGTGATAGTAATTTTTTATTCGTAATTGATAATCAAGATTTATGGTTTTATTCATCTTGGGGCTTGTTCTTCTCTTGAACGCTATATTTTCTCTCTTTTACTTCTATTTCTATCTTTGTAGTGGTTTATAACTCTCTGTTGGTTTTGTGTTTTCAATCTAGATCAATTTCTACTATATTAGTCCTAGATCATTATATGTATGCATATATATACATATATATGTATGTATGTCAATATGTATTTATGTAAACACGTGTTGATGTATGTGTATTATGTAGGCTAACATACTAAAACATTGTATAATATAGAAATTGCTAATTATTTTGTGATAGACATAAAGTCATTGCTTTAATATTTCCATATTTTAAGTAGGCAACAAAATAATTTTTAGTTCACTTATTCGAAGATTCAATACTCTACGCAATTCATGCAAAGCATGTTACTTTGAGTAAACCTAGCTATTATTATTTCCATCTTTATGGATAAACATTGCATAACGCATGCATTGTTGATTATTTTGCGATAGATATAAAGTTATTGATTTACTATTTACATAATTCTAGTAGGCACTAGAAGACTTTTTACTTCACTTATTCGAAGATTCAATACCTTACGCAATTTATGTGAAGTGTGCCACTCTGAGTAAACCTAGCTTTTACTATTCCATTTTTAGAGATAAATATTATTTAATATAGACATTACCGATTATTTTGCAATAGGCATAAAGTTATTACTTTACTATTTCCATATTTTTTTGTAGGCGGCAGAAGACTTTTTGGTTCACTTATTTGAACATTCAATACTCTGCGCAATTCATGCAAAGCATGTCACTCAAAGTAAACAAAGCTATTACTATTCTATTTTTAGGGATAAACTTTAGTTAATACAGATATCATCGATTTTTTTGCTACAGACATAAAATCATTTCTTTACTATTTACATATTTTTGTAGTCTGAAGTAGATTTTTTGATTCACTTATTCGAATATTCAATTCTCTGCTCAATTTATGTAAGGCATGTCACTTTTAGTAAGTTAAATATTGTTCTTAATTTATTTTATTTGCTTATGCTATTACGTTATCAAGTAACAAATTTTAGTCATTCTTTTAGGCATAGTGTTTTATGTCCTTAGGCCCTTCGTATCATATTTATGTTAATGCATTTATATTTCAATGCTCTCTTATTTCTTTGTCTTCGTTTTCTAATTTAAGAGATTGTTTTTGAGCAAAAATCATCTTATAGTTTTGTTACATTACAAGAAAAAATAAAAACACGTATTTCATATAAAATGTTGTTATGCCAAAACATTGAAAGATCTGTTTTTATCTATTTACTAAGTTAAATCAATTATTCCAAATTAAATTCAATTATCATAAGCAAAGTAAATAGATGAACACAAGCAATTTTATGAGGTTCGGTTACCCTACTCCTAGAGGCCACGTCTAGACACTGAATAATCTACTAACTGTAGAATGATTACAAGCACTAATAGTCTTAAACAAACTGAAGACTCCCTCTCCTTGTTGCCGCAGGACGTCTTGAATCAAGTTAGTGAATCTATTTTACGAGCTCCCCTCGCTAGCTACGTTGAACTCTCTTCAACTGCTAATGCCTTTTCCCAAAGACTTCAACTCTTTCTCGTGAAAGATTAATGCAATAGCTCAACCGAAGTCTCAAAGTATTCTAGTATCTCACAATAAATATGCAGCCACATAGTAATCCACAAAAATCTCGGATTAAAAAATAATTCAAATTTCAAAATATTTCCTGATTTGTTGCAACACTTCTGGAAAAACTTTAAAATTCAAACATGAAAACTTTCTTCAAAACCCGAAATAACTTTCCTTTCATTCTAGCTGCTGATGGAAACACGGAAACCTTCAAGAAATACCAGGCAACAAATCTTCCAACTTTCCAGATTTAAAAAGCAAGATTCTTCTCTTTTGGAAAGGTTTGAATTTCTAATTTAAATAAGATAAGAAAGCTTACCCAAATTAGAAATTCCTTCTTAAAAGAAATCACAAGATTATCTTGACTAAAATGCCCGTGATTTCCTTGTCTTGTACCAAAACAGAAACTTTCAACTTACTCACCAAGTCAAATGCAATCTGCCAAGTTAACTTTCAAAAAGTGCAACTTTCCCATTACGATACTAGCCAGATCTTCAAAATGAATCAACAGTTGCAACTCACATTGCAATCCTCGAGAAAACCCTATAAAATATTGTTCTTGTTTTTGTCTAACAAACTTGCCATAAATGCCAACATACAAACAAAAACCTAACAGTTTTCCCATTTGGCATTTTTGGCACAAAACACTAAGAAAATGAAAAAACAAACAAAAACTAATAAGAACAAAAAGAATTGTACATAACAAAAATACTAAACTCCCTCTGAACTGTACTCCCCCTCTTTGAAACAAAAAATTGCCAAAGTACCAGACTTAAGAGGCTGAATAAAATAAATCTCCATCTTCATCCGAAATAGCTCCTAAGGGAGCAATACTTGCAAAAAGACCTTCCAATTCTCTCTCTTTGCGTTCAATATATAGTCTATCTTTGTTGTCTGAGAAAAAGAAGTTGGGCCCTTAAAAATTTCACCATCTGCAGCCGTGAAGTTTTACTGATTGAGGCCGAAGGTGTTGTGGCATCTGGTGTAGAACCAATAGACTCCTCCCCCCGAAAATATGGATCAAATAAACCAAAGGCAGCTTTGTCCTTTACCTGAACATCCACCACATGAAGACTTGCAAAGAGCTTCTTAGACACCTTTATGGGACTAGGCAGACTTTCTAATTGCTCAAACTCTACTTTGACAGCTTTCTGAAGAGACAACACTTGATAAATGAGAGAGGGAAAATGAAGCTTGCCATAAGAAGACTTGGTTTCTATATGACTAACAATAGTCTCGAAGGTGTGTTTGCCCATGTCAAACTCCAAACTAGCTCCAATGCTGTAAAGAAGAACAGCAAAATCTCTGGATACATTCATGGCATGAGTGTTTGGAATCCATACTGCAAGAGTAATCTTGTGGAGGATTGAGAACTTAACAGTAAGCTTGGCGGATGAGAACCAGCGAGACCCTGATCACTTTATCTCCACATCACCTGTCAAAAATGCAGTCACAATGTCCAAATTCACCTCTTGATCAAGCTCCTTTGGTTTGGTGGACTGAACAACTGGGCATTCCAAATAACTATTGATCTTTGCTGGAGAAAAATCAAAGACATGCCCTCTAACATACACCTTGAAAAATCTTGGAGACGAGGACACATAAATGTCTGAGGCTAGATTAAAGTAAAATTCATGAACTACAACACCAACAAATCCTTTAGTCTTTGAAACCCCTTTCTTTTAGAAAGTCAACAATACCCAGATTCTCATGATCAGCTAAATTTATCACTCTCTCACACAAAAAATTTTCTTTTAGACACATATTTCCAGAGATCCAAACTTGATTGACTTAGCCTTGGAGGGAATATAACCTGGATCCACTGAAGTCTTCTTCTTCTTTGTAGACTTTTGTGACCTTGCCACCTTCTTATGAGATACTCAAATGGCTTTTGAGGCAAGAGACTTAGGTATTGATTTGGGTTTGGATGTGCAACCTTTAGTATTATCAGCTTCAACAGGCTCTAATTCTCGTTCTAGTTCTACAGCTTTAGGAACAAGGTCTGTGGCTGGTCCCGGTACTGAGTCAATGACACTCTTATCTGATTATGCAGCATTAACCACTTTAGAAGGGGATTTAAAAAGTAGATCTAACCTGGCTTCATCAGGGGCTTGCATCTTTGAAACTGAGGGACCTTGTTGGTGGACTTGAGGCTCAGACGGTGGTCTAAACCATGAAGGAAATCTAGGGACTGTAGGTTGTGTCCTCAAGGATAGTGTTTTGGTCTCAGCTTCAGGCACAAAATCTCCATCTAGTTGTGTTACATTAGCAGTTGGAACAGATGAGGGAATAGAAATTGGAATTGGATCCTCTGCAACAGGTGTTGTGGTCGGTATAGAAGCAACCTCTTCAAACTTAGGTCCTGTGAAATCTTCAGCCACTGACAACTTTAGTGTCTCCATGATTAACCAAAGAAGACCCAGCTCTATCAGGAGAGAGATTGACTGGAAGAGTGTGTGCGGAAGTTTCAACCCTAACTGGGACAGTGTCTCCATACTTCTACGAAGAAGGTTGAACAACCTAAGTGTGATCGCTCGTTGTGGGAGATAGAGGATTAACTCGAGCAGCATGACCGGGGTAGCATCCTCTGGGATCAGAAAGTATGGCAGAGAAGCCATGGGCTGTGACTAAGAAACCCCTAAATTAGTGGTGTAAACCACCACCTCTAAGCTTGGATTGAAAATCAGAGGGGGAAAGACTGTTAAAGGCTGAAAGATGTCAATCAGAGGGGGGTGAATCACCTCGTTTCTTCTTCATTAGAATTGATTTCTTTGAGGTTGAAGCCGGTGAGGAATTTTTGTGTTTATTTGATTTCGGAGGAGAGGTTGGATTGGGTTTTGAACTATCCCAAGTGCGAACCATCCATAATCTGCACAGAACAAATTTCAAACACAAAGAACCAGCTCCAGAAATTTTTCGAAGAACAATTTCTAAGATTTGGGATTAGGGTTAATCAAACACAAACTCAGAGAAATAAGGAAACAAATTAGGAAAGTTGAGTTTTTCATAAGAGAATTTTGGGAAATTTTAAAATTTCAGAATTTAAAATGATGAAAATTAAATAACCTGCTGAAATTAAACCCCATTTTGTGATAAGTCCAAAATGACATGTAGCATTTTGACTAAGATAATTAGAAGAAAATTCAATACAATTGTTCTAAAATGTGTTGCAACATTTTGAAACATCACAGATATAATTCCCTTTTTTTTTAATAATAATAACATAATGCATGAAACACACATGTCACACATATGAGCAACCAACTTCAATTTAATGGCCACCAAACTCACAAGATACAAAGATTAATGTTTAAAATGAAATCACATAAATTCAATTGATTAAGAATAAAAAAACAAGTGTGTGCATGTAGAAAGATCAAAATTAGGCATCATTGTTTTAAACAAGTTTTTGAAAAATCTTACTGTTAAAAACACATTGAATTTCCTCCTTTTTTTTCACTTTCGTGGACAACCAGTCGATAGCTTTCACTCTATCTATAAGGTAGCTCTTTTCTCATGGTAGATCATCCTATACATATTAGTGATACATAGGCCCAGATTACTCATGGATAGCTTTGCACATTAAGGTAGGTAGCTTTTTCCGTCAAAGGTCTCTTTTTTCTAAATTATCAAAAATCACAATAAGAGCAAACAAAAGCTATCCTTAACTCTAATGCCATCAATATCACGAATGTGCATAAAAGATTGTTTCAAATTCAAAAACTATATCACTCAAAAACATGTTATTTTGGATTCAAATATTAAAGATTGCACTTGTTAAATTAGAATTACATCAAACAAAATATCAATCACTTCATGCCTAAATGCACTCCTAATATGCAAAGTAAAAACACAAACAAACTCATATCATGCAAATTCCTAAAGAATTTCTCAATGACACAAATTTAGTTGAATCTAGAGCCTTGGTAAAAATATATGCAAGTTGTTTTTGTGTGCAACATGTTCTAAAGCAATGATCTTATTTTCAACCAATTCTCTGATGAAGTGATGCCTAATGTCAATATGCTTAGTCCTAGAGTGTTGAACATGATTTTTTGAAATATTTATAGCACTGTTATTGTCACAATAAACAACAAAAATATCCTGTAAAATACCATAGTCCTTAAGCATTTGCTTCATCCAAAGCAGTTGTGTACAACAACTACCAATAGCTATGTACTCGGCCTCTGCAGTTGACAAGAAGATTGAGTTCTGCTTCTTGTTGTTCCACGAAACAAGATTAGTTCCAAGATAGAAACATCCTCCAATAGTGCTCTTTTGGTCATTTGCATTACTTGCCCAACCAATATCACTAAACCCTACAAGACTTGAATTAGTGTCATTAGTATACCAAATACCATAGTCAGCTATTCCACTCACATATCTTATAATTCTCTTTACAACAGCAAAACGTGAATCCTTTGGATTAGCTTGATATCTGGCATAAACACCTACACTAAAGCAAATGTCAGGATGACTAGCAATGAGGTAAAGTAAGCTACCAATCATGCTCTTATAAAGACTAGGATCAACAGATACTCCATTATCATCCTTGGTTAATTTCATATTTGATCCCATGAGAGTTTTCATATGCTTCGCATTTTCCAAACTAATCCCATCTTCAAGTTGCTTAACCTGCAAACAAGAAAATAATTTAGCTCTCTAAACATACTCATCTCAAACTCTTTCTTCATTTGACCAACAAATTCTTCAACTTTATCCTGAGAAGTAGATCCAAAAACAATGTCATCAACATAAATTTGTGAAATCATAATTCCGGATTTGAAATGTTTTAATGAATAATGTTTTATCTACTCCCCCTTTCTTGTAACCCTTTTTCAAGAAGAAATTTTGTTAATCTCTCATACCATACCCTAGGAGCTTGTTTCAATACATTCAAAGCCTTTTTTCAACTTAAAAACATATTTTGGGTGATGTGAGTCCTTAGAGCCTTTGGGTTGCTCGACATATGCTTCTTCATTCAAGATACCAATTAGAAAGGCACTCTTAACATTCATCTGATACACTTTAAACCCTAGCAAACAAGCTATATTCAAAAGCAACCTAATTGATTCAAGTCTAGCAATGGGTGCAAACGTTTCATCAAAGTCTATGCTTTCTATTTGAGTGTATCCTCGAGCAACCAACCTAGCCTTATTTCTTGTGATATTTCCAAACTCATCAGTTTTATTTTTAAAAATCCATTTGCTTTATATCACGTTAAAGACTTTAGGCCTAGGAACTAAGGTCCACACATCATTTCTCACAAACTACTCCAACTCTTCTTGCATGGCACTGACCCAATATTCATCTAATAAAGCTTCTTTAACATTCTTGGGTTCGGTTTGAGAAGTGTAGCACATATACTTGAGCAACTCACAGTAATTTACCTTTTCTTTATCTCTTGTGTGCCTTCTTTCATTGAGTCCTCCGATGACCTTATTAAGAGGATGATTCTTCTGTACTCTAGCTGACGGTTCCCTTGTAACTTGTTCATCCAATTCCCTTTGTCGAGTCTCTGGAGTTCCAAGTTCTGTTTCAAGCGGTGTTAGGATAGTGACAGGTGTTGCAAGACTCTCTGGAATAGAGTTGTTGGTTGATGGTTCAATAGTATTTGAACATGTCTCTTTCGATTCCTGCACTTCAGCTTCCTCAGTAAAGTTGAGAATTTCCGGTTCCTTGGAATATTCTTCAAAATCCTTGAAATCATCAAATGTCACATTAGCAGATTCCATAATAGTTTGGTTCTTGTGATCAAATATGAAATTGGGAAAATAATTCTATATCATTGAGAAATAACAATACACGGTATTATATAGCTGATTACAAAAGGGAAAAAGAAACTAAAAAATAAGAAACTAACTTATTCCTAAAACAGGAAAGTTGTCTACTAAATCCCTCAATTTAAGGGATTTCAAACTAATTTTTCCCTATTCTATTTACAGCACATTTACACCTCGACACTCCCCCTCAAGCTGAGGAATAGATGTCTTCCATTCCCAGCTTGAATACAAGATCATGGAAACTCAAACTATTCAGTCCCTTTGTTAGAACATCAGCTAATTGACATTCTGACGGAACATAGGACATACACACTAACCCTTCCTCCAATTTTTCTTTGATGAAATGTCTATCAATTTCAATATGCTTTGTCCTATCATGTTGTATAGGATTATGAGCAATATTGATAGCTGATTTGTTGTCACAATAGAGCTTCATAGGACCTTCCCATTTGATTCTCAAATCATCTAGAATAATCTTCAACCAGAGAAGTTCGCACAATCCTTGAGCAATAGCCCTGAATTCTGATTCTGCAGATGACCTAGCCACCACATTTTGTTTCTTGCTCCTCCACGTTACTAGATTACCTCCAAGAAAAGTACAATACCCTGTAGTTGATCTTCTATCCACTAGGGAACCTGCATAGTCAGCGTCGGTGTAGGCTTCTAGAGCAAGAGTATTGTTCTTCTTGAACAAAATTCCTTTCCCTGGATTCCCTTTCAAGTAATGCAATACCCTATAAGCAGCTTGAAGATGAGGTTCTCTTGGATCGTGCATGAATTGACTAATCACACTCACCGAGTATGCTATGTCTGGCCAAGTGTGAGCAAGATATATAAGTCTACCAACCAACCTTTGGTACATTCTTTTATCAACTGCTGGTTCTTCTTTAGCTTCTCCCAACTTATGATTTGGATCCATCGGGGTAGAAACTGGCTTACACCCAATCTTCCCTGTTTTAGCCAATAAATCAATCACATACTTTTGCTGAGATATGAAGATCCCTTGTGTAGAATATGACACCTCAATACCGAGGAAGTACTTTAGTTTCCCCAGTTCCTTTATCTCAAATTCTTTTACCAGTCTTTGCTTCAATTCATGCTTCTCTCTCTCATCATTTCCAGTCACTATGATGTCATCTACATAGACTAGAAGAGCAGTCACTCCCCCTGCAGCCGAATGTTTAATGAAGAGAGTGTGATCACCTTGGCTTTGTTTATACCCAGACTCTTTCATGACTTTTGCAAATCTCCCAAACCATGCTCTAGGAGATTGTTTTAACCCATAAAGAGCCTTCCTCAACTTGCACACCTTGTTACCTGTGTCCCCCTCAAATCCCGGTGGGATGTTCATGTAGATCTCCTCATCTAAGTCACCATGGAGAAAAGCATTCTTAACATCGTACTGTAGGAGTTGCCAATTGAAGTGAGCAGCCAATGATAACAACAATCTCACAGTATTCATTTTTGCAACTGGAGCAAAAGTCTCCTGATAATCAACCCCATAAGTCTGAGTGTACCCTTTAGCCACCAATCTAGCTTTATATCTCTCAAGGGATCCATCAGCCTTGTACTTCAGTGTGAAAATCCACTTACAATCAACAATGTTCTTCTCTTTCGGTTTATCCACAATCTCCCATGTTTTATTCTTTTCTAATGCACTCATCTCCTCTCTCATGGCATCCCTCCATTCTCTTTTTGATAATGCCTCAGAAACAGTGTTAGGGATAACAATGGTGTTTAGACTCACAATAAACTTTTTGTGGGCTGGTGACAGGTGCTTAAGAGAGACATAGTGAGATAGTGGATAGAGTGGTTGTTTAGTGCATTCTCTAGTACCTTTTCTAATAGCAATGGGAAGATCTAGGTCATCAGCTAAATTAATAGATGTTTCAATAGACTGTGTGTATAAAGGTGGATCAGTTCTTACCGTGATCTCATTCCCAGAGTCTGAGTTGGATTCTTGAACTTGTATCAGTTCTGGAACATGTGGAAGGTCAAGGGTGTTAAGTGGTTCAAAGGACTGACAAGTACTATCTTCCATCATCGAAATCTCCCCCTGAAGAGAGGACTTGGAGAAAAAAGGAATATTTTCGGTGAAGGTGACATCGGCAGAGATATAAAATTTTTTGGATGAAGGGTTGCAACACATGTATCCCTTTTGAGTGGATGAGTAACCAAGGAAGACACATTGTGCGTAATTTTACGTAAAAACAAACTAAAACAAAAACTGCCGATTCTCGGATTTTGGTAGATAGTTTTCTGAAAATAGGATTTTGAGGCCTTTAGAGGCCGAATTTGGAAAAAGTCAAAACTGAAAAGTTGTAGGAAATGGAAAATCCTAGGGGATAACACGGACAGTTTTTAAAAATAAAGTCCCCAAGACCTCTGTTTTTATCAAAACCCGAGACCAAATTTTATAAGTGGTAATTATGGTCAAAAAATTTCAAAAGAAGAAACAAGCAAGATAAATTCAGATTTGGGGTTTTGACCAAAAACAAAAGTTATAGTTTTTGATGAAATCTAAAACTTTCATGAAGGGAACTTTGCTAAATTCAAAAAGGATTTTTAAAGAGAAACTGGTTTCCCAAGATTGTGAAGGGTTTGGATAATTCCTGCACCGAATTTTCAAATAGTGCATAAACAAGCTATTTTTACACATACACTAATAATGGAATTTATTGAATTAAGTTATTTAGAAACAAAGGTTATATGTTGAATCTCGGATTCAAGATTACCAAATGGGAAAACCATTTTAATGAAATAATTTTGTAATTAGGGTTACATATGAGTGTTGGTTGGATACCAATATTAAATGTTATGGTTTTTAGTACGAAGGGACGATTCTTATATTATGATTTTCTCTGGTAACAGGAAGGTAACCTGTTATTAGGTTTGGGCGGAACATCGAATTCAAGAATTAGCATAACTGGTAAGTATAACTCCGCCTACAGCATAGATAAACGAATTTTTTTGGCTGCTTGTATGTTTTAAAGCTCATGCATACATGTTGAGTTGCTTATGGTTTATGCTATGTTTTTGTGACATCATGAAGCATACTCACTAATGATATTCACATGATAAGAATGAGATTTGGTTTCAAGTAAGAAACTGTTTTTAAGAAATTAGTTCAAGTAAGAAAATGTTTTCAAGTATGATGTTAAGTATGTTGCTTATGT
Source organism: Ficus hirta (assembly GCA_038430175.1). Lineage (NCBI taxonomy): Eukaryota > Viridiplantae > Streptophyta > Magnoliopsida > Rosales > Moraceae > Ficus > Ficus hirta. The sequence goes on along the minus strand of CM076595.1, from coordinate 2,232,965 downwards.
CGTACCGACTCGCATTAGGTCGAGTTTAGTCCATGGTTTGAGTTAGACAGGGTTGGCCACCCTAACCACTCCATGGCTACGCGCCATGGTACGTACACTTATAATATGTAAGGGCCCAAAAAATTATGTTAAGCTAAGAAAGCATAAAAGAAGTATAAATGGTTCATGCATTATGTTTTATGAAATGTTTTGCGGATTAGTAGTTGTACTTGCTGAGCGAAAGCTCATAACGTATTTCTATATTGTATGTGAGCATGCAAGTGTTAATATTTGATGCAAGACGGTGGAGCGGGACAGATCTATCTGTGAAACAGTGGAATGGAGACCACTACGTGTTTTGTTATTTTAAAGTTGTTAAAATATGTTGTATTTAAGTTAATGCTACAGTACTGATGAAAGTAAGTAAATAAGTAAATGAAAGTATGGGTATATATATATATAAGTTTATACAGATATAGACTCTATTTTCAAGATATTTTTTTAAAAAAATTTAGTCCTTATTTTTACATGTAAGTTATTATGTTAAGTAAGTATGGTAACAGCCTACGTAAGGCGGGTCGTATCAGAATTGGTATCAGAACGACGGTTCCTGCCTTTCAGTTTCACAGTATGCCTGCCAGCGCCACAATCATTGTAAGTTAAATGAATTTTATATATGTATATTTATTATGTATGATTGTATAGTATAGATTCCAAAGATAATGGACGCGGATCGTGCTGCCACCTATACATTCCATGGGATGTCACCTTTGCTCTTTGATGGGACTCGAAGAACGGCATCATTAGCGTCATGGCTCCATGACATGGAATCAATATTCTAAATATGTCACATCGAGGCACATCTCCAAGTCTCACTAGCCAGTCGATGTCTAGCGATAGATGCTCGTTTATGGTGGAGGACGATAGGAGAGCCGTCGATGCAAGAAGGATCATGGATAGAATTTCGTGCTCAAATTGTTGCACGTTACGGACCTTTACCGAATGAGGACGCCACTATGCCTTACCGTGATCCAGAGATTTACGACGAAATGAATTTTAGGAGATATCTCAGTTATGTTGAAGAATGGCGCGCCTATCTAAATGAATCAATGGGCCACTATTGTAGAAGGTTTCAGATTGCTATGTTGCCCCACATCCCAGATTTAGGTAGTCTAGAGATGCGGGCATTGCAACTGCTTAGGAATGAACTACCTTACGAAGTCAGGACGTTTGTTCCAGCACCAATGGTGGGGATGCCATTGGAAGATATGATTAATGATATCATGGAAGTGGAGTTAGTAGCCCATATGATTCAGGCAGATACCCATCTGGATCACAACATAGAAGTGCCAGTTGATGATGCTGGCCATATGGAGCCATTAGCTCAAGAAGGTCTGTTTCGGCCGGAGGAGCCTATTCCGGCCATACCACTTCAGGAAATTCCTCCACAAGAGGTAGAAGTCGGTGTGGGTAACGATAATGTGGACCCTGCTGACTTTCCTAACTACCCAGAGGAAGAAGAATGGGTAGAGCAGGAAGAAGTTATCGAGGACGAAGACCCCGAAGAGGACATAGAAGATGTCGAGGAGGACCCGGATGAGATTTTATTCGGTGATGAGGAATGGGATGTATTTTCTGATGTAACGATTGAGTAAATAGCTTAGGTATAGGATTGATTTTGTATACTTTTTAGGATTATAGGCTTGTATATGTAAGATGGTAAAGTGGTAGCCACTTCCATCTTAATTTTGACTATGTATAGTAAGTGTAGGATGTATGATATGTACATAATAGTATTGTAATGATGTCTTTGTATTATGTACAAAAGACAGAATGTAAGTATGAATGCATACGATGAAGTTATGATACGACATGATAAGATTACGATATGATGTTATATGATATGGTACGATGATGTTATGTTATATGATAAGTTATGACAATATTATGGTATGATATTATGATTAAGTATTGTTTATGATAAGTCCATGATAAAGCTAAGATATGACATAAGTATGAATGGACAAAGAAGATATTGAAGTATAACAATATCTTTCTTGTGACTAAGTAAGAATTAGAAGATGTCGCGACCACGTACACGAGCAAACCCTATTTCACAAGAGCCTGATCTTGCGAATATGGTAGCTACTCTGCAACGACAATTGCGGGAGCAACAACAGGAAACAAACCAACTTCGTGAGCAGGTAGCTCGTTTAAACCAGATACCTCCCGCCAACGAAGTCCCACCATAGAATAATCCCGTACCCCCAGTAGCACCCCAGGTACCGGAGGTACAACAAGTAGTTCTATTAGCCCCGCTGGACTACTAAGGAATCCACCCTTAGTTAGGGAGGATTTATTATATGAGCGGTTTAGGCGGATGAAGGCGCCGGAGTTCGAGGGACCCACGGACCTGATTGAAGCCGATAACTGGCTAATTGATATCCAAGTGATTTTGGATTTCATGGGACTCACGAAACAAGAAAAAGTTCTTTATGCTTCCTTTGCACTTAAAAAGGATGCACGCCATTGGTGGATGACGGTACAGATGCACAGAGACATTGCGCATATGAGTTGGCAAGAATTCGTAGCTGAATTTAGAATGATGTATTATAACCAGGAAATTCTTGCAGCTCAACAGGATGAATTCACAAGTTTGAAACAGGGATCGATGACTGTACTGGAGGCAGTCAAGAAGTTTGAACAACTTGCTCGTTTATGTCCGGAACTTGTGCCGAATGAAACGGAGAAAGTAAGAAGAATGATGAAAATGTTCCGGATGGACATTTCTAAGCAAGTTAGTGCTGGAAGTAACCCTCCTACCCTTGTAGCAGATTGCATAAGTCGGACTTTGAGAGCTAAGTACTAGATTAACCAGGACAAGGAAGTGAGGACTCAGATTTTTAAAGTAAAGAAAGAGGAACGAGCAGTCGTGAAGCAGTCCCAGCCCAGACAGAACCAAGAAGGAAAAGGCCAGACTAGTAATTATTGCCAAAATAACAAATAGTCTGGGATGAATAAGAGGAAAGTAAATGCCCCCAGTTAGGGTCAACAGAGGAATTACCCTAAAAAAGAAGAATAATCGTGGAGGTGAGGGTAATAATAATGACTATCCAGTGTGCGCTCAGTGTGGGAAGAAGCACCTGGGAGTATGTAGATTAGGGACAAATGCTTGTTACCTTTGTTGCAAGGAGGGTCATTACGTGAGGAACTGCACTCTTAACAGTCAAAGTCAGAATCCTCAGTACCAGAATAGAAGTGCAAACAGACAGCTGCACGCGGTACAAGCACAAATTAAGGGCCCTTCGATTACACAAGGAAGATTAGAGGCTCCGGAACCCCAATCCAGGATTTATGCCTACACTAAGGGGGATGCTGAAGCTGGAACCTCTAACGTTGTAACAGGTCAGATTTCTGTACCAGCATTTAATGCAATTTCTCTATTTAATTCTGGTGCCACCCATTCATTTATATCAATGGAGTTTGTCCAGAAATTAGAAAGGGGTGTTAATAAATTAGAACAACCTTTCAGAACTTCCCTTCCATTAGGGGAAATTTTGTTGTCCAACTTTTGGATACAAAATATTCCAATAGTCATTTGTGATAGAGAACTATATGTCGACCTTATTGCGATTAAACTCCAAGATTATGATGTTATTTTAGGAATGCATTTCCTAAGTAAGTACAACGCTAAGATTGATTGTCTAAAGCGTTGTGTTATGTTTGGTCTTCATGGTGAGGAAGAATTCAACTTCTACGGTCAGACCCGAAATTCCTCAAATAGGTTAGTATCGGCAATAAAGGCTTGGAAGATGTTAGCTAATGGATGTCAATGATACTTAGCTAACATGGTAGATAAAGAGCAAGAAATGGAGTTAAAGCCGGAAGAAGTTCCTATTATCAAGGAATATGTTGATGTCTTTCCAAAAGACTTACCAAGACTCCCTCCTGAGCGGGAAATTGCTTTCGAGATAGAGTTATTGCCGGGAGCTGCACCAATATTAAAAGCACCGTATCGTATGGCCCCGGCCAAGCTCAAGGAACTTCAAGTGCAGTTGCAAGAACTGCTGGACAAGGGATTCATTCGTCAAAGCTATTCTCCATGGGGAGCACCAGTTTTGTTTGTCAAGAAGAAAGATGGATCGCTGCGGATGTGCATCGACTATCGCGAGTTGAATAAGATTACGATTAAGAATAAGTACCCTCTCCCTAGAATTGATGATCTTTTTGATCAACTCAGGGGAGCAGTAGTATTCTCTAAGATTGACTTGCGATCGGGATACCATCAGCTTCGAATCAAGGAGGCAGATATTTCTAAGACGGCGTTTCGAACACGCTATGGGCATTATGAGTTTCTTGTCATGCCATTTGGACTAACCAATGCACCAGCTGCCTTTATGGATCTTATGAACCGCGTGTTCAAAGAAAATCTAGATAAGTTTGTTATCGTCTTCATCGACGATATTTTGATCTACTCAAGGTCCATGAAGGAACATGAGCAGCATCTCAGAACGGTCTTGGAGACGTTAAGACGGAATCAGCTCTATGCCAAGTTCATAAAATGTGAATTTTGGTTAGAAAAAGTGCACTTCTTAGGTCACGTGGTTCTAAAGGAAGGAATTTCCATAGATCCTGCTAAGGTAGAGGCTGTTAGTACCTGGCCAGTACCCAAAAGCGTTACGGAGATACGAAGCTTTCTAGGTTTGGCCGGATATGACCGATGCTTCGTTGAAGGATTCTCCAAGATTGCAGCACCACTTACAGCCCTCACCAAGAAAAGGAGAAAGTTTGAATGGACACAGAAGTGTGAAGAAAACTTTCAAGAACTTAAGAGGAAGCTTACTAGTGCACCGGTATTAGTAATTCCTGACGTTGATGTAGGAAATTTCGTTATTTATAGTGACGCTTCTAAAACTGGATTAGGGGCTGTTCTAATGCAAAATGGAAATGTGGTTGCCTATGCCTCCCGTCAACTAAAGAATCACGAACGGAACTACCCTACGCATGATTTGGAGCTTGCAGCGGTGGTTTTCGCGTTGAAGATTTGGAGACACTACTTGTATAGGAATAGATGTGAGATTTTTACCGATCATCAAAGTCTTAAATACATCTTTACCCAAAAGGAGCTCAATATGAGGCAGCGCAGATGGCTAGAGCTCGTGAAAGATTATGATTACGAGATTCTCTATCACCCTGGAAAAGCAAACAGGGTAGCGGATGCTCTAAGTAGGAAATCATCTGGTATGCTAATGTCCATTGGAATATTGCCCAAGCCTCTTCAAAAGGAGATTTCTGATTTTAATATAGAGATTTTAACTGGGAAATTGGTTGTGTTGACTCTTCAGTCCGATTTTTTGGAATCCATTAAGCTTCATCAAGGGAATGATTCCTTTTTGCTAAAAGAGCAAATTTTTGGTGGAAAGAATAAAGAATTTGAGACCTCTACGAATGGGCTAATCTATTTCAAAGGAAGGATTTGTGTTCCTAACTTTGAATTTCTTAAGAAACAGATCATGTCTGAAGCACATGAGACGCCCTATTCAGTACATCCCGGAGCTTCTAAGATGTACAAGGATCTCAAAGAAAATTATTGTTGGCCAAATATGAAGAATGAAATTGCTGAATTTGTGTCAAAATGCCTAACTTGTCAGAAAGTTAAGGCTGAACATCAGCAACCTGGCGGAGATCTTCAGAAAATTGAGATTCCAGAGTGGAAATGGGAACAAACTACTATGGCTTTTGTAGTTGGATTACCTAGGACCACAAGTGGTAATGACATGATTTGGGTGATTGTGGATAGATTAACCAAATCAACCCACTTCATTGCCATTAAAGCTACTTTTTCAGTCGAGAAGTTGGCTGAAATTTACGTATCCCAGATTGTGAGGCTGCATGAAGTGCCGAGATCTATCATTTCGGATCAGGATGGGCGTTTCACCTCTCGATTTTGGAAGAATGTCCACACAGCTGTGGGATCAAAGTTGAAATTTAGTACAGCTTTTCACCCTCAGACTGATGGACAATCGAAACGAACTATCCAGACATTGGAAGATATATTAAGGTCATGTGTCATGGATTTCAAAGGAAGCTGGGATCAGAAACTACCTTTGATCGAATTTTCTTACAATAATAGTTATCATGCCTCAATCGGTATGGCACCATTTGAAGCATTATATGGAAGAAAATGTCGATCTCCCATTCACTGGCAAGAAGTTAGACAAAAGCATCTCCAAACTACGGATTTTATCAGAAAAACCACAGAAGATATTAAGATGATCAAACAAAGGCTCGACATAGCTTTCAGTCGACAGAAAAGTTATGCTGATAAACGTCGAAGACCTTTAGAATTCTAAGTTGGAGATTCTGTTTTTCTTAAGATTGCTCCTATGAAGGGGATTATGAGGTTTGATAAAAAAGGGAAGCTTAGTCCGTGGTATACAGGACCATTTGAAATCCTCGAAAGGATTGGAAAGGTAGCCTATAAGCTAGCTTTGCCACCAGCATTAGCCTCTGTACATAATGTTTTTCATGTCTCGATGTTGAAAAAGTATTTACATGATCCTTCCCATGTATTAAGGCATGAACCGATTGAAGTACAAACGGATTTGATGTATGAAGAAAAGCCAATCTGGATTCTGGACCGGGAAGAAAAGATCCTTAGGAACAAAACGATTCTGATGGTTAAAGTGTTATGGCGGAATCATAACATTGAAGAAGCAACGTGAGAAGTAAAAGAAGATATGAGGAAAATCTATCCCGACTTATTGTAATTTTCGAGGGCGAAAATTTTTAAGGGGGGTAGATTGTAATAACTAGTCTTTTTACAATTCGTGATTTCCTTTTTAAGGAAATAAAGTTTATAATATGTATATTGATGTGAGCTACTCGATATGATTTATCAGAATTCTATTGAGTTCTTATAGTACTATAAAACTCGATAATAGCCTATCTATATAAGTATAAGACCTTTTGTTGAGAAAGGTGAGATTAGGGTTTATGATTTTATGTTGATCATGTTTGATCAGTTTGACCTAGACGGAATTACAAGTATAATAACCAGTATGGGAAATTATACTATAAAATCCGTCATTACGTATGAATAAGCAAGAATAGGGTATGAGACCACTGTAGAAAAATCAAGTATGATATTTCGAGCAATAAGAATTAAGTAGTCTCAAGTTCTAAAAAAAATCGAAACGTGGTCCAGTTAAGAGTAGAAATTTGGACTGCATTAAGATAGAGAGCCAAATGGAGTTTAAGGGTTTGAGATTTCATTCTATGATAAAAATGGATGAATATTGAAAAACTTTCTTGGTCACTAAGCACTCCTTATGACCGGCCACATCATAGGGACCTAAGTGCAAATATTTTTATCTTTAGGGGCCAATGTGTAATTTTAAGAAAAATAAAATATTTGCAAATAAGTATGTAAAATTTATGAAAGATTTTTCTAACTAAGCCTTCAAATTTAACTAAGCCAATGATTGGTCACAAGTTTAGTTACCCTAGTTACATTGAAAACCAAGGAAATAAGTTAGGATTTGATGACTTGGTTTGGTCCAATCATTTTCTTCCATTTGGACACCCCATGGCCGGCCACCTCAAGGCTAAATGAGTAAATATTTTTCTCCTAAGGATCAACAAGCAATTTGAAAATATATATATATATATATATATATATCTCCCAATTTTTAAGATGAAGACATGTCATGCTAGTAGCAATGGTGAGCAAGCTCATAACCTTGCTTACTTGGCTAGCTAGATCAAGCATGGTTTACCACCTAATGGCCGGCCATCACAAGGGAGAGACACCTCGTGCTCCTAACCTTGATGAGCCAACCATCTAGCTTTGCTCAATTGGCCATCTAGAGCATCCATGACCGGCCATCTCATGGGTCTTGGAAGTAAAAATGTTGTCTATGGGAGCTAATAAGCAATTCTAGAAATAAAAGAAATTCTAAACGAATTTTTCACTCACCTATAAATAGGTGGTGGTGTGAACAACTGTAAGCATTTGGAAAAATCCTTAGATTGGCAGATCATTCTCTGATCTTTCTTTTCTTTAGGAGCCGAACCAAAGTGAGAAAGAAAAAGAAACGGAGAGGTCGGTTTTGGTGAGGGAGTGTAAGAAAAATTTCTCAAATCTTAGTCTAGATTCACTCTTTCGGAACTTGAGGTAAATCTTTTCACTCTCTAGTTCTTCAATTAAGTTGTGATTCAAGATTTAAGTATATTTTATGTTAGAAAATATAAGAGCATAAGCTCACCTTATGGTTTCATGTATTAGGGTTTTAGTAAGTGCTTGAATATGCATGGTTAGGGTTTTAGTGGTATCTAATTAAGATTTGATGCATGTTTATTTCTGCTAGTAAGTGTGTGATTCTGTAAATGCTTACTGTATGTTTGCTTTATACCCTGCACATACTTAAAGATGATGTTTTATGATTAAGTATGCAAAATGGTGTAATATGTGCATTTAGGGTTTAAGAAAAACCCTAAAAACCTTAATTTGGTTTGGTTCGCCATTTGGGTTGGCACAAAGATTTTATGAACGAAAAATGAATGATTGATAATGGAAACATTAGTTAATGCCCTGCATGCTTGACATAGGCTCACGGTTTAAACCGTTCGAGGTAGTGTGCGCGTAATTTTACGTAAAAACAAACTAAAACGGAAACTGCCGATTCTCGGATTTTGGTAGATAGTTTTCTGAAAATAGGATTTTGAGCCCTTTAGAGGCCGAATTTGGAAAAAGTCAAAACTGCAAAGTTGTAGGAAATGGAAAATCCTAGGGGGCAATGTTCACAGTTTTTAAAAATAAGGTCCTCAAGACCTCTGTTTTTATTAAAACCCGAGACCAAATTTTATAAGTGGTAATTATGGTCAAAAATTTTCAAATGAAGAAACAAGCAAGATAAAGTCAGATTTGGGGTTTTGACCAAAAACAAAAGTTATAGTTTTTGATGAAATCTAAAACTTTCATGAAGGGAACTTTGCTAAATTCAAAAAGGATTTTTAAAGAGAAATTGGTTTCCCAAGATTGTGTAGGGTTTGGATAATTCCTGCACCGAATTTTCAAATAGTACATAAACAAGCTATTTTTACACTTGCACTAACAATGGAATTTATTGAATTAAGTTATTTAGAAACAAAGGTTATATGTTGAATCTCGGATTCAAGGTTACCAAATGGGAATACCATTTTAATGAAATAATTTTGTAATTAGGGTTACATATGAGTGTTGGTTGGATACCAACATTAAATGTTATGGTTTTTAGTACGAAGGGACGATTCTTATATTATGATTTTCTCTGGTAACAGGAAGGTAACCTGTTATTAGGTTTGGGCGGAACGTCGAATTCAAGAATTAGTATAACCGGTAAGTATAACTCCGCCTACAGCATAGATAAAAGAATTGTTTTGACTGCTTGTATGTTTTCAAGCTCATGCATACATATTGAGTTGTTTATGGTTTATGCTATGTTTTTGTGACATCATGATACTTTCTAATGATATTCACATGATAAGAATGAGATTTGGTTTCAAGTAAGAAACTATTTTTAAGAAATTAGTTCAAGTAAGAAAATGTTTTCAAGTATGATGTTAAGTATGTTGCTTATGTCGTACCGACTCGTATTAGGTCGAGCTTAGTCCATGGTTTGAGTTAGACAGGATTGGCCGCCCCAACCACTCCATAGCTGCGCACCACGGTACGTATACTTATAATATGTAAGGGCCCAAAAAATTATGTTAAGCTAAGAAAGCATAAAAGAAGTATAAATGGTTCATGCATTATGTTTTATGAAATGTTTTGCGGATTAGTAGTTGTACTTGCTGAGCGAAAGCTCATAACGTATTTCTATGCTGTAGGTGAGCATGCAAGTGTTAATATTTGATGCAAGACGGTGGAGTGGGACAGAGCTAACTATGAAACAGTGGAATGGAGACCGCTAAGCGTTTTGTTATTTTAAAGTTGTTAAAATATGTTGTATTTAAGTTAATGCTACAGTAGTGATGAAAGTAAGTAAATAAGTAAATGAAAGTATGGGTATATATATATATATAAGTTTATACAGAGATAGACTCTATTTTCAAGATGTTTTAAAAAAAAAAAATCGTAGTCCTTATTTTTACATGTTAAGTTATTATGTTAAGTAAGTATGGTAACGGCCTACGTAAGGTGGGTCGTATCATCTATGATGGAAGCGGAGTATGTGGCTGTAGTTGAGGCTTCTAAAAAGGAGGTCTGGCTCCACAAGTTCTTTGAAGACCTTGAAGTCATTCCGACTATTGACAAGGCTATCATGCTTTATTGTGATAACAGCGCTGCTATCGCCAACTGAAAGGAATCGAGACACCATAAAAGGACCAAACATAGAGATTAGAAATACCATATAATTAGAGAGTACATGGAGGATGGACTAGTGGATGTTTGTAAGATCACGACTAAGGACAATAATGCAATGGGATGCCAGATATGACACATTTACTAGCTTAAGGCAAGTGGGAGATTGTTAGGAATGCCCTAAAAGTGAAAGAAATTTTAGTTGTATTTCATTTATTTTGAACTAATTAATAATACATTTGAGGATTTTTCATTACATATTTGATATACTGTCCTCATTTAGATTTACAAGTTAAAGTAAACATAAACAAATATGACTCATTGACTACTTAGTGTTTAAACTGTTAGAATATTGCATGCAATAGATTTTTGTATACGAGAAGACAACATTCTAAAGTAAGTAGTCTAAATCTATAGTCCGTAGTCTATGGGGTTAGAGTGAGCAAGTAACTCATATGAAAACTATTATGTTGTCTAAAGCCAATTTGGGAGATGGTTTGTCTTTAGCATCTGGAGCGAGCCTACTCCCAAGTAGAGACATAAATATATTTCTTAGTGGTGGTGATATGTTGGACTGGACAAAAATGTAATCGATGCAAATCATAACACAACTTCAAGGGATCTAATTCAAGTTCCAATTGGACCGGTTACGAGAGCTCGAACAAAGAAGTTCAAAGATGTACTCAACGGGCTGATTCAAGAAGTTTGGACTCAAGCAAATTCGTGGGGATCCATTGAGCATGATCCACATGTTCAACAAAGATGCATCAACATGATTCAAGCTCTAGAAGTATCTAGTCAAGGCTAAGTTTAATTTTAGCAAGTTAAATTGGGATGTTTAGGAATATTCTTTTGGCCTGATTGTAAGGCTTGCATGCCAAGATATTTACTTTCCTTTATTTGTTTAGGCCTTTTTAAGTTTTCTTGGGCATTTATGGCTGACAATAAAGCCAGTTGAAAACTTCCAACCTTCCTTTTCTAATGAAGGTGTGAGATCAGCCAAAGGGCTGATTGTTTCCTTTTTTTTTTTCTTTTAGGCAAGTAAGAACTTTTAATCACTAAATTTTAGCCTTAATTAGGATAGCTATTTTAGGAACTTTTTTGTAACATTCAACCTATTAATAGGCGTCTTTGTAACAGTGAAAGGGTAGATCATTATTCAGTAAAATTGTGAGAGTATTTTCTCTTTGGTTCTTTGACGAACTATTCGAACTTATCGGAATTTTCCGTGGCGTTCACCATCGACTTATCAAATGGATTTCCACTACCGTTTATGTCGTCTTCCTTATACCGAGGTTCTTGTTTTGCATTAAACAATGGGTTAAGGTTAAATCTACCAAGGTGATACGAACCCCGTCAAGAATAACGAGACCCGACAACGAAAAGGAACCCAAGAACATTCTACAATCAGGTTTGGGTGGGGGGAGACCTCGACCCGTTGTTTGAATCGTGACACGAACCTTGGTATAGATGACCGCGACCCAATGCCAACCCATAAACAAGAAACTTGGTATTGTCGTAGATGCCACAAACGGTGGTGGTGAACCGGTTGATAAGTCGAATTTGAATGCCACAAGACAAAGTCTTTATAAGTTCGATTAGTTCAACAAGAATTGAGAGATAAATCACAAGAGTGAATAGAATTGCCAAAAAGTTCCTATTGATCTGAAAATAAGGCCTATTTATAGGCTGAGAATTACAATAATATTCCTAGAATATTCTAAGCTAAAGAAAAGGAAACTAACCTAATAATTTTAGCCTAAAAATTAAAAAGAAAACTAACTTAATTGTCTGATTTTATTTTCCAGCCATTTACAACCATTATAAGGAAAAGGAAACTAACTCATTCTTGCCCAATTAACCCAAAAACGTGGACAACTAAATAGGGAATTAAACATCTTGGTTAAAACTAATCAAATCCTCCAAAAAGCACACACATTTGCATGGATTGCATGACTGACATGGCTTCTTCAATTACATGGCTGAACTTAAATTAAATTGACTATTTGAGCTCTATTTGTTGAGTCCACGTATGTAGACTTGCCATCCTCTATCACAATGTGTTGCATGAAAGTATTTAAAGCCTCCTTAAACCTCTTTACCCGCGCTCTTGTAACTGGTCCAACAGGAACTAGAACCGGATCCTTGGCCTTATCATTCCCCTCCTCTTGAAGAGAATTTGCCCTCAATTCGTCACCTATATCAAAGGGACTTATATCAGAAACATTAGAAGTTGCGCTAACATTATACTGACCTGGTAAGTCCAATTTGTAAGCGTTTTCATTGATGCGCTCAAGAACTTGAAACGGCTCGTCTCCTCATGGAAGCAACTTGGAGTGCCTTTGATTCGGAAACCTTTCCTTGCGCTTATGCAACCAAACCCAATCACCGGGCTCAAAATTAAGCTTACGACGCCCTTTGTTGGCTTGATTAACATATTGCTCCGTTCTCCGCTCGACGTTGAGCCTTGCTTTCACATGTATCTGCTTAACAAATTCAGCCTTCTTTTGTCCATCTAAGTTAACACGCTCAGATAAAGGTAATGGAGATAAATCCAATGGAATCAAAGGGTTAAAACCATAAACAATTTTGAAAGGTGAAAACTTAGTAGCAGAATGAACAGTACGATTATAAGCAAACTCAACATGTGGTAAACACTCCTTTTAATATTCTTCTTAATGATAGCCCTCAACAAAGTTGACAAAGTCCTATTTACTACTTCGGTTTGGCCATCAGTTTGTGGATGACAAGTAGTAGAAAACAAAAGCTTGGTACCTAACTTACACCACAAGGTCTTCCAAAAGTAACTTAAGAACTTCGCATCCCTATATGAAACAATGGTCCTAGGCATACCATGTAACAGTACAATTTCCTTAAAGAATAAATCTGCAACATGTGAAGCATCATCAGTTCTATGACATGGGACAAAATGTGCCATCTTAGAGAATCTATCCACAACTACAAAGATAGAATCACGTCCATGCTTAGACCTAGGTAAACCCAAAACAAAATCCATAGAAATATCAATCCAAGGCTCGTTAGGTATAGGGAGTGGAGTGTATAATCCATGGGGTTGCACTAGAGATTTTGCTTACCTACAAGTGACACATCTGTCACAAATTCTCTCTACATCCCTTTTCATGTGTGGCCAATAAAAATGTTCCTGCAAAATAGCCAATGTCTTGGCGACTCCAAAATGTCCCATTAACCCTCCACCATGGGATTCCCTGACTAACAAATCTCTCAATGAACAATTAGGCACACACAACTTATTTTCCCTGAAAAGAAACCCTTCATGTCTAAAAAAATTTCCAATAGCATTTTTCTCACACATTCTATACTCTTCTCCAAAGTCACGGTCTAAAGAATATAACTCCTTAATCTGCTCAAAACCAAGTAATTTCGCATCAAGAGTAGAAATTAACACATACATTCGAGAGAGCGCATCGGCAACGATATTTTCCTTACCTTGTTTATATCGGATGACATATGGAAATGTCTCAAGGAACTCCTCCCATCGTGCATGATGCTTGCTCAACTTGTGTTGTCCTTTCAAGTGCTTCAAGGACTCATGATCAGTGTGAATTACAAACTCTTTAGGCCAAATATAGTGCTGCCATGTCTCTAAAGCTCGAACCAATGCATATATCTCCTTGTCATAAGTTGGGTAATTTAGGGTTGCCCCATTTAGCTTTTCACTGAAGTACGCAATTGGTCTTCATCCCTGCATCAAGACTGCTCCTATCCCAAAACCTGAAGTATCACATTCAATTTCAAATGTCTTAGTGAAATCGGGCAAAGCAAGTAAAGGTGCATTAGTCAATTTATCTTTAAGTAATTGAATGGCCTTTTCTTGTTGCTCGCTCCATTTGAATCCGATGCTCTTCTTGATGACTTCAGTCAATAGTGTGGCAATGTTGCTAAAGTCTTTCACAAACCTCCTATAAAAGCTAGTAAGCCCATGAAAACTTCGCACATGCCCTACACATGTGGGTGTTGGCCACTCTTTAATTGCCTTTATCTTCTCTTCATCAACCTGTATCCCTTGTGCACTCACAACAAAACCAAGAAACACAAGCTTATCGGTTCAAAAGGTGCACTTCTTCATGTTAGCATACAATTTTTCTTTTCGAAGCACATCCAAAACTGATTGTAAATGCATAACATGTTCTTCCAATCTTTTGCTATAAATAAGGATATCATCGAAATAGACTACAACAAATCTGCCAATAAAAGGTCTCAAAAAATGATTCATTAAGCGCATAAATGTACTAGGTGCATTAGTTAAACCAAAAGGCATGACTAATAATAACACTACATACCTTGTTTTTCACGTGGCACCTAGTGCGAAAGATGTTTTCCCGTTGTACATCTTCGTCCTCCTTGACCTGTACACTTAACGCTCTTCTAGCCACTAGTAATTCACCTTGGGCTGCGTACTCCTCATCGTCAGCGTTCTCCAATGGCGGTATGGACTCGATATCATCTTCACATTCGGTTTCAATTTCGCCATTCTCCCACATGACTATTACTCGCTCGTTTGGACATTGATTTGTGATATGTCCTCTTCCTTGGCACCTAAAACATTTAATTTCACGATTGCGAGTAGCAGTTTGTTCCGTTTTACCTTGAGTTTGGCGGCTGACTACTTCTTGTTTTGGATCCACTTTTGGCTTGATCGGGGCTGGTTGCTTTTCCTCCCTTCTAGCAAAATTTGGTCTCCAAGAGGATCCCCCACCTTGTACTCCACGTGAGCTGCTACCTCTCCTCTTTAGTTGGTGCTCAATTTTGATGGGCATATGTACCATCTCATCCAACTCTACATACTCACGCAACTCCACTTGGTTTGCAATTTCGGGGTTTAAACCAACCAAAAAGCGTGACATGGTAGCCTCCTGGTCCTCCTCCACATTGGCTCTAATCATGGCTACCTCCATCTCTTGGTAGTAGTCTTCCACGCTTTGATTACCTTGCACCAATCTTTGCAACTTTCGGTACAAGTCCCGATAGTAATTGCTTGACACAAATCGTTTCCGCATGATGGCCTTCATCTCTTCCCAAGTGCCCACCGGTCTCTCACTATTTCGCCTCCTATTGAGCATCAGCTGATCCCACCAAACAATAGCATAGTTAGAAAACTCAATGGTGGTAAGTTTTACCTTTTTCATTTCGGAGTAGTTGTGACACTCAAACACCAACTCCACCTTCTTCTCCCACTCTAAATACACCTCGGGTTCATTCCTTCCTTGAAATGATGGAATTCTCATCTTAATACTACCCAAATCATTATCCACCATATTCCTATCTCCTCAAACCTGTCCAAACCTCCTAACGCTGCCCACCGAGCGTCTTTCATCCTCTTCCTCAAAACCGCCCTCATTGAACTCCTCGTAGTCCTCCGCTTTATGTCTCGGTTGAACTCTTTCTCTTCTTCGCACATTAGGAACGGGTTGTGGCTGGTCCACACGTGTATTCTCCATTCGATCTATCCGCTTGTGAATCTGCTCTAATTCCAACCTCATCACACGCTTCATCTCACCTATCATGGCCTCCATAAACAACTTCGGATCCGTGGCACCGTCGGTAATGCTATTGTGAGACATGATTGCTGCAAAACAAAGTTAATAATAAAGGATCTCACCAATTCACTCCCTCACGTGTTTCACTCGAATAATGGTTTCACACACACTCGTGTTTGCACACAATAATAAGATGTCACTCAAGTCCTCACAATTCACTCTTAGAAATCCTCTTGAGTTCTTATCAAACTAATACAAACATCAATCAAGATTTGCGAGTGACAGTCAATCCAAACATATCAATGGTTTTCAAAGTCGTTTTTTTTTTTTAACTGATTCCTTTCTGTTTTCTTTTCTTTTCTTTTTTTTTTTGACTTTTTTTTTTGAATTCAAAATTTTTTTTTCTTTTTACAGACTCTTTTCTGTTTTCTTTTCTTGTTTTTTTTTTTTGACATTTTTTTTTTGAACTCGAAATTTTTTTGTTTTTGAACTATCTGGAACTGAAATAAACCAGAATTTGAACAAAAAGTAAATTTAAAGGGTAGGCAAACCTAAGACTAGAACCGAAGCTCTGATACCAAATGATACGAACCCCGCCAAGAATAACGAGACCCGACAACAAAAAGGAACCCAAGAACGTTCTATAATCAGGTTTGGGGGGGGAGACCTCGACCCGTTGCTTGAATCGTGACACGAACCTTGGTATAGATGACCGCTACCCAATGCCAACCCACAAACAAGAACCTTGGTATTGTCGTAGACACCACAAACGGTGGTGGTGAACCGTTTGATAAGTTGAATTTGAACGCCACGAGACAATGTCTTGATAAGTTCGATTAGTTCAACAAGAACTGAGAGATAAATCACAAGAGTGAATAGAATTGCCAAAAAGTTCCTATTGCTCTGAAAATAAGGCCTATTTATAGGCTGAGAATTACAATAATATTCTTAGAATATTCTAAGCTAAAGAAACTAACTCATTATAAGGAAAAGGAAACTAACTTAATTATCTGACTTTATTTTCCAGCCATTTACAACCATTATAAGGAAAAGGAAACTAACTCACTCTTGCCCAATTAACCCAAAAACATGGACAACTAAATAGGGAATTAAACACCTTGGTTAAAACTAATCAATTCCTCCAAAAAGCACATCCATTTGCATGGATTGCATGGCTGACGTGGCATCTTCAATTACATGCCTGAACTTGAATTAAATTGACTATTTGATCTATATTTGTTGAGTCCACACATGTAGACTTGCCATCCTCTATCACAATATATTGTACGAAAGTATTTAAAGCCTCCTTGAACCTCTTTGCCCGCGCTCTTGTAACTAGTCCAACAGGAACTAGAACCGGATCCTTGGCCTTATCACAAGGTTCTTGTTTTTGTTGAAGCAACGGGTCGAGATCTCCCATCCAAACTTGATCGTAGAACGTTCTTGGGTTTCTTCTTCATTGTCAGGTCTCGTTATTCTTGGCGGGGTTCGCATCATTTGGCACCAGAGTCAAGTTCTAGTCTCAGCTTTGCCTATCCCATTTAATTTAGTTTCTTTTCTGGCCGATTGTGTGTGGCCGAATTAGTTGTTAAAAAAAAAATTTTTGTCCGAATTTGTTTCAAAAAAAAAAAAAAAACCTACCTAGGCCGAACTTTTCATCTTTCTTCCAGTTCGAATTTATGTTTGTTTCCTTGCTCTAATCTGTTTCTGGTGGTAATTTCTATTCGGAACATATATAAAAAAAACAAAACAAAACAAAGAAAAGAAAACAGAAAGGAGTCCGGGAAAAAAAAAAAAAAAGGACCTGACAAAATATTTTTGTTTGTTTTCATCCATTTTGGTTCCAATAAGCCCGCCCAAAGACCAAAATTTTTCGTGAAAATTTTGCTAAATTTGTGCTTTTGAAAACCTAATCATCCGTGTTCCTTGCATTCTTACTTTTTGAGCCTGAATTTCCTTGGTGAGTTCTTGGTGAATTGTTGCTGGGAATTTTGAATATTATTTGTTTAATTTTAAAAAGAACTGAAAGAGAATTATCGAGTGGAAAAAGGCAAGAGTTGTTAGCCTATTAAAGGGTACAAGCTGAATACATTGAGTGAAACACAAGTGAAATTGAGTGAATCATTCTTTGAGAGAAACACGTGAGGGATTGTCTGAGATCTTTTTTCTTTCTAACTTTATTTTTGTAGCAATCATGTCTTACAATAGTGATAAGAGCATTGCATAAGGTGCTACGGGAATGGCTGATCCGAAAGTGTTTATGGAGGCCGTGATGAGTGAAATGAGACATGTGATGAGGTCGGAATTGGAGCAGGTACACGAATGGACAGATCGGATGGAGAACATACATGTGGAGCAACCATAAAACGCCCCTAATGTGCATAGAAAGGAAAGGATTCAACCTAGGGGAGTGAGAGAAGAAGACGAAGAGTATTATGGGGCTGGTTTTGATGAAGAAGATGATCGGGATTCTATTGTTGATAATAGGAGACATGTAGGGTGGTTTAGAGAAGCTATGAATCAGGTAGCTAATAGATTGTGTAGTATTAAGATGAAGATTTTGTCATTTTAAGGTAAAAACGATCCCAAAGCTTATCTTGAG
The DNA here is from genome assembly GCA_038430175.1 of Ficus hirta. Classification (NCBI taxonomy): domain Eukaryota; kingdom Viridiplantae; phylum Streptophyta; class Magnoliopsida; order Rosales; family Moraceae; genus Ficus; species Ficus hirta. The sequence continues at coordinate 2,214,520 of CM076595.1, read as the reverse complement.
TGGGAGAAGAAGGTGGAGCTAGTATTCGATTGCCACAACTTCTCCAAGATAAAGAAGATAAAACTTGCTACAATTGAGTTTTCTAACTATGCTATTGTTTGGTGGGATCAGTTAATATTGAACAGGTGGTGAAATAGAGAACGTCTGATAGAGACATGGGAAAAGATGAAAATAGTAATGAGGAAGCAGTTTGTACCAAGCCATTACTACCGAGAGTTGTACCAGAAATTGCAAAGGCTTAGACAAGGTAACCGGAGTGTGGAGGATTATTATCAAAAGATGGAGATTGCTATGATCCAGGCTAATGTCGAAGAAGACCGAGAGGCTACTATGGCTAGGTTCTTGAATGGCTTAAATCAAGAAATTCATGATAGGGTGGAGATGTAGCATTATGTGTAGTTGGAAGATATAGTGCACATGGCCATCAAAGTGGAGCAACAGCTCAAGAGGAGGGGTGGTACATATGCATCCCATAATTTGGGTTCTTCCCCATGGAAACCGAGTTATGTGAAGAAAGAGGAGAAACAAGCTGTAAAACCTAAATCCGATCCAAAATAAGAAACAATCAGCCATGATTCTCAAGGTAAATCCAACCCTTCAACTTCTCGAAATTGTGACATTAAGTGTTTTAAATGTCAAGGCAGGGGTCACATAGCAAGTCAATGCCCAAACAAAAGAATCATCGTGATATGGGATAATGGTGAGATTGAAACCGACTCTATGCCACTATTGGAGGACGTGGATGATGAGGAATATGCAGTTCAAATTGAACTGTTGGTTGCAAGGAGAGCTCTAAGTGTGCATGTAACACCTACCCAATACAACTATGCATCTCTCAAAAAAAACCATATTAGGTAGTGTTATTCCCTTAACTCCAACCCATGTTATTCTCAAGTAGTTAAAAAGATAAAGTATGAAAATGAGGGCAAATTTGAACTTTTGGGTACTACCTCATAGATAATAAAACAACTATATCACACTCAACCCATATGGCTGGCCAAGTATGTATACAATATAACACACAATTCAAAATGGGCACAGCCGAGTATATATATATATATAAACATAGCTATAAGGGTAGTCAAAACTCAAAATAACAAGTCAGATTGTCCATATACACAAGTCCACAAGCATCGAGAGTATACCAGCCAACCATCTAGTCCTCAACTAGTGTTGAGAAGTGCCCTCACCTGCATCACCATAAACGAATGAGCTGAAGCCCAGTAAATAGAATCAATGCATGACATAAACAATATATATATGCATGAGCTCATGACTTTACTTCTTCAATTAACTTAATCCATTTTACTTCTTATACTCTTTCTTATCTTTTGCGTGCATTAGGGTTTCTTAAATGGGGTGGTATCCCAGATACCTTAGCCATCGGACCTTGTGGCCCCAAAACAAACATCATAATAATGAATACCATCATGTGGGGTAAAGTTATTTTAAACATTCCTTCTTCCTTGTGATCATCAAGGAAGCTTCCCACATTATAAGTCTCCATCATGACAGGAGGTCCATCAACCCCGTGACCACAAATATAATGTAACAAGGTGCCGTCGTGTGATGCATATCACATTTAAAATACTCTTCTCCCTCGTGATCATCGAGGAAGCTTCTCACACTGCAAGTCTCCATCGAGACATAAAGGTCCGAAAGTCTCAATTGAGACACATTTCATCAATTCTTAACAATAAACCCTTCATAAGTCACCAATAGATCATTTAAGCTACTCTCAAACTCATTTACTACATAAAATGCATTTGATACACATCTTTCATCATGTAGTGCATGAATGCTTATGCCATCATGATATGTCAACCATATGCCCAAATCTTGCTTTCAAATACATAATACATATGCATGACTTTTATGGTGACATAGGTGCAATTCTACTTACCTTGTGATTGGGTATTGCATAAAAGAATTCTCGGGCTTCCTCTCAGGGGATCTAGTGTTCAACACCTCTGAAATATGGAGCAATTTAACCATTTTATTGTCACCTCAGCAATTATTAACAATAACAGTACCAAAGAGCTCATTTCCCTTCTCATACAACACCTGAAAATAATAAAATTTCTTCAAAATACCAATAAATTACAAGACTATTACAAAATCATAATTTCCATTTTTCACTGCCTGGTACCAGCCTTATTGTTAGGGCCATATCTCGCAATCCACAAGGAAATAATCAAAACAGTTTTAGGGGTATTTAGTCAACAGAAGAGAGAACAACTCTCAAATTTTCAACTCCAACAAACTCATATAGCGTATAGAAATAAATAAAATTTGAACCACAGTGAAAACTGACCTGAAACTGGACAGGTTCCCAAAATGAGGGTAAAAACCTAATCTTCGGATTGAATTAGCTCTCACTGTTTTACAGACTTTAACCTAACATTAGAGACGACATACCATTCAAAAATTACATCTTAATTCCATAGTAAACCCTCTAAACCAACGTCCAAGAAAACAGAAACCGAAACTGCCCTTACCTTGGTACAAACTAGACTTTTCCTTGAAATTCTCCATCAAAAATTGATCAAACCACTCAAGATTGCTCTTAATTTCTCAAAACCCTAACTGAAGATGGTGCTTAGAGGCAGAGGAAGTCGGACTTGGAGGCTTGAACAGAAAATGAGCCACGTAGTTGCTTTTTTTTAGACTTTAAAGTGCCAAGTAAGCACCTTAATTACTTAACCATGAAGTAATTTCATCTAAGCTAGACTAGTGTTTGACTTTTCAGCTTATTCACCTCCTTAATGGGGTGTTGAATGCTCACACCAATCCTCAAATACAAACTAGGCCTTAACCAACCAACTTGCTTACCGAATATGGTGTATACACTTGCACCGAAGATCCCGTACACCTAAAACCCTATCTTTGGATCCTTCACCATATTTGAGCTCCACAACTTATTTAGTCCATTAAATTTCATAGATGCCACTATCATAAACTCCTTTTTCATTGGTCCACTTACCGGATCCACCTTCTAGGAACCCTATCATTCATTAATGTATTATATATGACTCAACACTTTTAAGACATAATGCATATTATTAATATGACAAATGCATTTTAATAATCACTCAAACATATGATTCATATGCATGATATCATGAAAGGATGCAATGCATTGGCCAACAAGTATGTGAGAAATTTTTTTTTTGGGCATCACAGTGCAAGTCAAAGAAGATGATGAGGTGCAGCAAGAAAACATCTTTCATACTAGATGCCACGTGCAAAACAAGTTATGCAGTGTGATTATTGATGGAGGTGGATGTACTAATGTTACTAGCACTACTTTGGTTGAAAAATTGGGACTGCCAATAATTAAACATCCCCGGCCTTATAAATTGCAATTGCTCAATGATAGTGGTGAGGTAAGGGTGAATAAACAGGTGTTGGTTTCATTCCGCATTGAAAAATATGAAGATGAAGTTTTGTGTATTGTAGTTCCGATGTAAGCTGGACATTTGTTATTTGGTCGACTGTGGCAATTTGATCGGCGAGTTAAGCATGATGGCTTCACCAACAAGTACTCGTTTTTGCTCAATCAAAAACCCATCACTCTTCTGCCGATGACACCGAAATAAGTTTATGATGATCAAGTGAGGTTGCAAAAAGAGAGTGATAAAAAAAAGAGAGTGATTAAAAGAAAAAGAGTGTAAAAGAGCGAGAGGCCGAAGAAAAAAAGAGAGAAAAGGCAATTATAGATTCGGCCATTGAGAGAAAAGCAAAGAGAAAATAAAAGAATTTTTATGCAAAAACCAAAGAAATTAAGCGAGCGATATTTTCAAACCAGCCGATGATTGTACTCTTGTACAAAGAGGTGTTTTTAAACACTAACGATGTAACGACCAGACTACGTAGGGCCGTTACTATGGTTACATACCATGCTTACTTAACTTAAATACTTAACTAACTTAAACATACTCTTTTATTTCGTAAAAATACAGAAATTTTTTTTTTTTTCCTTTTTAAACTCAAATTTAAAATTTAACTTATTCTCATACTTATTTATAGGTACTCAATCGAGTACATAGGTGTAAAATCATTTTAACACATTCGATAAACCATACTAATTACCGTAGTAATAAACTTTAAATACTGTCCCAGTACAAAATATTTTATGTATCGGTACCATTATATTATCATATCATAATATATAAACATATTTTACAAAACGCGTGGCGGAGTCCAACCCAAATTTCACAGTCTGTAATGCCATCTCTCCACAGTCTTGCATCAACCCTTTCATAACATGAACATGAGTGTACATACCGTGGTGCATAGCCATGGATTAAATTTAAACCCGCTCTTGTGGCAGGTCGGTACGATACAAGGCAACTTGCTTGTCTTCATTCTTGAAAACTTGTTCTTACTTTGATCATACTTAAAAACTTAAATCTTTATTATTTCTTACATGAAAACTTGATCTTATTCTTGTTATATGATTTATTATTAGTGAGCATGCTTACATGATGCCACAATAATAAAACATAAATCATATGCATCACATACATTAACACATAATGCTTTGTAAAACATGCAAAGCAGTAAAAATATTTAAATCAATGCATGAGTTTTTGAAAAACATGCAAAGCAGTAAAAACATTTTGCCCATGCTGTAGGCGGAGTTGTACTTACAAATTATCCTACGCTCTTGCTCTAGCCACTATTACAAAATGCAGATTCCACGATGGAGCTTTCACGACCGTTTTGAAAAAACGGTCGTGGAAAGTACGTCAAAAACACGACGCGGAATAAAGTTTCCAAAAACCGTCATCGTTCCCAAGTGCTTCCACGACGGTTTTTGAAAATGGTCTTGGAAGCCTAATCTTCCACGATGGTTTCCAAAAACCGTCGTGGAAGCTTAGGCTTTCCACGACCATTTCTGAAAAACCATCGTGGTATGTCTTGAATTTAAAAAAAAAAAAAAATTTCAAAATTTCGCGTGAATCCGCCACTTTTTTTTTAAAAAATAATAATGAAAAAAAACTACAACATTCCACGACAGTTTTTGTCAAAAACCGTCATGGTATGTGGTGCATTTTTAAATTTTTTTTTCTAAATGTAGCTTGAATCTGTCACTTATAAAAAAAAAAAAACCCCCCTCATTCCCTCTACATTTTCACTCTCGCACCTCTTTCACTCTCTCTCTCCAAACTCTCCTTCGAAACCCATCTCCTCGGCCGTTACCACTCCTTCCATTTTCTCTCCTACCTCACCTCCATTCTCTCTAGGGCCTCTCCCTTTCTCTGTCACCTCTCATCTCCGCCGGCCGCGACTCCACCACTAATTCTCTCTCGCGCCTCTCCCTCTCCCTCTCGCATCTACTCGCCGCCGCAACTCCTCCCTCCAATCTCTTCCTCGAAACCCATCCTCCGCCGACTACCCCGCTACGAAGCCGACCACATCCACGGCCTTGTACTTGGTAAGTCTCTCTATCTCTTGCTCTCTCTTGCACCACACATATTATGGAAGTTCATTTAGTTGATTGCAAACGTGATTTTGGGTTATTGTTGATTATGTTTGTGATTTTGAGTGATTGTTTTCTTGAAAAAAGTTTTGAATGTGTTTGTGATATTTTTGCATATTACATGTTCGACAAAATGCCAGTTTGATTAGATTGTATGATTTTTTATGTGTTTGGGTTCGCTTTGAGTTTTAGATTGATTTAAATTGTTTGTGTGAGGATTAGGTTTTGTAATATAGTGTATGTTTTTGTAATAATTATTATACATCGTGACACAAAATCAATTGAAGATTAACTATTATTTTAATCTGGGTTGTACAATGGATAACACACGGTATTTGCCACCCCGTGGGAAATCGCATGAATTGGGTATTTTTTTTTTCGTGGAATGACCTACCATGAAGGTTTTTTCAAAAAACCATCATGGTAGGTTGTTGGGAAAAACGGTTCCGATATCAGAGTTACAGCACAGTGGAAGTTTAAAAATTTTTATGCCGATTCAGAAAAGAAGCTCATGATGTATATAACAATAAATTAAATACCAAACGTACCTTGTTTCTCGGATTCCGGAATTGCTAGAGCGTTGACCAATGTGTCTTCTCTATTATTCTCGAGTCCCCACGTCTCAGAGTGTGTGTGGGCACACGTGCTATGAATCCAAGCGACTGGTACTTCTTCCGTAGTCTAGATCCCACCTTCTCAATTCCGATGTACCTCGTTGAGAATTCGATCCGGGTTCGTTCTTCAAAATTACAAAACAGGAACCGGTTAACCTTCTATGAAAAATATCACTTGGCTTAACCTTCCTCACAGTTTTGATTCAATGAAAATTTCTATCTTTTTCTCACACCCAAGAAGGATGAATTTTTCTCAAGTACAAAAACCTAGATTTTGGTGTATTTCTCTCTCCCAAAAAAAAAAACCGTCCACCTATGAGTATGATATGAGGGTTGGTTTTTCAAGAACCCCTAGCCTTTATTTAATACTCCAATCCTTTTTCAAAAATATCTCCTACTTGAAAAATAATTAATAATTATTTTTCTGGATAATTAATAATTCGTGATTGCCCGTAGAAATTAAACTCTTCCTCGCCGTAAGGGTTGAAAATCACACAACGTTTCCGGCAGTCAATCTTGGCATTATACTTGCCCAAGAAGTCCATTCCTAAGATCACATCGAAATCCTGAAGCTTGATTGCGATGAGATCTACGTACAATTCTCTACCACAGATAATTACGGATGTATTTCGCATCCAAAAACTGGACCACAAAAATTCTCCGGATGGCAAAGAGGTTTTGAAAGGTTGAGTTAAACTATCCACACCTTTTCCTATCTTCTGGGCGAACTCCAACGACATGAACGAATGAGTGGCACCAGAATCAAATAAGGCAATTGCATCATGAGTGGCGATAGAGATCTGACCTGTCACCACATGCGATGTTCCGGCTTCTGCATCACCCTTGGTATAGGCATAAATCCTAGCTTGGGGTTCAGGAGCCTCCAATCTGCCCTGCGTGATTGAGGGTCCTTCCAGCTTTGCTTGGACTGCGTGTAACTGCCTAGGGGTGTTCCGATTCTGATATGAGGGGTTCTGACCTTGGGTATTCAGATTACAGTTCTTCGCAAAATGCCCCTCCTTGCCACAAAGGTAGCAAGCATTGGTTCCCATACGGCATACTCCCGGATGTTTTCTCCCGCACTTGGCACACACGGGGTAGCTGTTGCTGTTTCCCTCATTTCCACGATTATTCTTCTTTTGAGGGAAGTTTCTTTGTTGGCCCTGACCAGTAAAGTCTTCTTTTCTTTTGTTCCTCCCAAACTGTTTGGAACCTTGTGCAGGACTGCTGGTCTGGCCTTTCTGGTTTAATTCAGTACTCTGTCGGGGCTGTGTCTGCTTCACCACGGCCTTTTCTTCCTTCCTTGTCTTGAAAAACTGAGCCCTAGCTTCCTTGTCCTGGTTGATCCAGTACTCGGCTCTTAATGCTCGGCTTATGCAATCGGATACCAGGGTAGGTGGGTTACTGCCAGCGCTTACTTGCTTAGAGATGTCTGTCCGGAACATTTTCATCATTCTCCGGACTTTCTCTGTCTCGGTGGGCACCAATTCAGGGCACAGACGGGCTAACTGCTCAAATTTCTTGACAGCTTCCATAACGGTCATCGACCCTTGCTTCAAACTTGTAAACTCATCTTGTTGGGCCGCAAGAATTTCACTGTTGTAGTACATGGTTCGAAACTCAGACACAAAATCTTGCCAGCTCATGACTGTAACATCTCTGCGCATCTGGACTGTCATCCACCAGTGTCGCGCGTCCTTCTTAAGAGCAAATGAAGCACATAGAACTTTTTCTTGCTCTGTCAGCCGCATGAAATCCAGGATGACCTGGATATCGATCAGCCAATTGTCGGCGGCTATAGGGTCAGTGGGTCCCTCAAATTCAGGCGCCTTCATCCGCCTGAATCGCTCATAAAGTAAATCTTCCCGTATTGGGGGTAAATTCACCGGTGCTTCAGCGGGTGGTAACGGGACTTCTGGATGGGCCTCCGGTTGAACCTCGGGTACTGGAGGTACTACAGGGGGTACCCTATTGTTTCGATGAGGAACCTCGTTAACTGGTGGTTGTTGATTTATCCGAGTTAACTGCTCTCGGAGTCTGTTTGTTTCCTGCTGCTGTTCGAGCAATTGCCGTTGTAGATTTGCTACAACGGTTGCCAAATCTGGTACAGGTGGATTCTGGTTGACAGGTATCGTTCGTCGTGGACGTACCATCTTCCTATCAAACCATGAGAAAAGATATTATTGTACTAATAAAATCCTTTCTTTCATACGTATTATTGCATATCGTTTCTCGATATAACATATTGTAACATGATCATACATTTCGTATCATTCATACATATATCATAACATAGCATATAATATCATAACGTATCATGACATAACTTTTGAGCATATACAAAAAGTACATCATATTTACAATATTGTAATTACATAATTATTACATTAATACATACATGATCAAAACTGGGATGGAAGTGTCTACCACTTTACCATCATACATAAGTACAAGCCTATCATCAAAAAGAACAAGCTAGTACATCCGTCTAAAAAAAAAAAAAACAAACTAAACCTAATCTATAAACTCGTCCGTGATCACGGAGGAAGCGTCGGAGTCAGCCTCCCAATCTCCATCGTGGAATAAAATCTCCTCCGGATCATCCTCAAAATCTTCTCCCTCCTCTAGCCAACCCGCGTGCTGCAGCTCTTGCCCTACTTCGTCTTCCAACCAATCAGCATGCTGGGGTCCCTGATCTTCTTCATCTTCTTCTAATTCTTGCCCTTCATCATCACTCGGGATGTCTATGATCGGAGGATCCTCAGGTTGGTCTTCCGGGGCAATGATAAAATCATCAACATCATGATCATCGGCATCCTGGTCGTCAGCATCAATCCCTGCCTCAGCCTCCTGGGCTGGTACCTCCTGTAATGGAATGGCAGGAATCGGGTCCTCGTGAACAACCGGACCTGGCTCATACACTGGCTCAGCCATCCCGGCATCGTCTACAGGTGCCTGGTGCTCTCCAACGAAAGCATCGGCCTGCATCGCATTGTGATGACCCGCCTAGCGCCGGCCGTTACCATGCATTCTTACATAATAGTATATGAAAATTTAGACAGAAATTTTTTTTTTTTTTTTTTTTACAACTGATAACTATTGTTTAACTTGGAAAGTCCATAATAAACATTTATATCCATACATATACTTATACATAATTACTTATAGCGGAATGAGTTTTTGTACTTAAATACATCATATTTAGCGTAGCATTATTTAACAAAAAGAAACGTAGTGATTCCGTCCCACAGTTTCACAGCTTTGCCTTGCCATGCTCCACCGCCTTGTATCAAGAAATACTGCATGGTTGCTTACCTACAGCATAAACTTAAAACATGAGCTTTCGCTCAGCAAGCACAACTATTTATCCACAAAACATATCATGATAACATAATGCATGAACCATTTATGGTCAATTTCTGTTTTCATGAGTTAGCATAGTTTTTGGGCCCTTACATAACTTAACATGAATGTACGTACCGTGGCGCGCTGCCATGGAGTGGTTGGGGCGGCCAGCCCTGTCCAACTCAAACCATGAACCAAACCCGACCTGACGCGGGTCGATACGACATATAGCTTCCTGCTTATATTAAAAGTCTTGTTCTTGTCTTATTTCATACTTGAAATGTTGTTTCATATTCATAACCAGTTTCTTAACTGAAGCTGGGGTTTCATATTTTACCAACTCGTTATTCTTTAATGAGCATACTTCGTGATGTCATAATATCACATTTCTCATCATATCAACATACATACTATAAACATACATTCATGAACTTGAAAACATACATGCCATACATTCATCATTTCTTGCATACATACATGCCATACATTCATCATTTCTTGCATACATACATGTCATACATTCATCATTTCTTGCATACATACATGTCATTCGTACTTTAATATTATCATATCTTAAAAATGTATATACATACATATCATAAATATTTCTTATACACATAACATTATAAACTTGATATCATACAAGCCATAACGTTTTATCATGCTTATATCATTATAAACTTGAAAGCATTCAACAAACAATTTTTGTTTATGCTGTAGGCGGAGTCGTACTTACTGTTACTGCGCCTTGAATCACAATCTTTCACTCAAACAGGTCGTTTCCCTGTTTTCAAGAAAAATCATAGGATGAGTATCATCCTATCATAATAACACAATGATTCTAATTGCTAACAATCATTCCTAAATTTCAACTCCTTTTTGAAATTTAGTAAAAACTCTAATCATTTTGAAAATCGGGTTCCAAAACCAATTCATAAAGTTTAGTTCTTTTCTTATAAATCTGTTTCGAATCTGGAAAAGTTTTCTTCATTAAAGTTTTAGATCTTGAAGTCTCCTACAACTTTTGTTTTAACCTCAAACTTCAAATCAACCTTTAACATGCTTATTTTTGCCTTATAAAAGTTTTCGACCAAACTTACTGTTCAATATTTGGTCTCGGGTTTTTATAGAATTAAAGGTCTTAAAAGCCTTATTTTCAAAAACTGGCCGCGTTGGCCCCTAGGATTTTCCTTCCTCTACAACTTTGCAGTTTTAACTTTTTAAAGATTCGGCCTCTAAAGGCCTCTAAATATTGTTTCAGAAAAACTGCTCGGATAGAGACTTAATCAAGCATACAAAAACCCTAGTGCATGTATCTTACAAAATTTAAACTCTTGCTTAATCATACTAATCATTCTCTTAATTTATAAATGAAGAACTAGAGGATAACAATATTTACCTCAAGTTTCACGGATGGAATTCTTAATCTAAGGTAATTGAAAATTCTCTCAAACTAAATCGAAAAGCTTTTCTAGTTTTCTTTTCTTTCTTTTCTCTCTTTTCTTTCTTCGGTTTCTATGGCAGGGTTGGGAGGAATTTGTGCTGCTCAAAGGTGTGAGTGAGTGTTGGCTAACCAAATGACACAACAGCATCTTCACCTATTTATAGATGAAACACAATTTTCCAAAATTGCTAACTAACCCCTAAAGATACCCTAGTTTGTTCTTTGGTCCCTACAAGAGACCAATTTGGTCTTGTCTTCTTGAATGGTGGCCGGCCACTCTTGTGTCTTTCATGCCACTAATCCAAGCTAGGGCTGCTTAGTCATGTGGCCTAGGGACCATGAGGTGTCCCCTCCTTGGTGTGGCCGGCCTTGGGTGGAAGTCTTACATGCCTTGGTTTGCCAACAAGCAAAGCTAGTATGCTTACTAAGCTTGCCTAGGTGCAAAGGTGTCAAGCCCTAAAGGAGTTCAAGAATTCCATCTTTGGTAAATTGGGAGATAGTCCTTGAAGTCAAGCTATTTTTCTCCTTGGTCCCTATGTGTTGGCCGGCCATGCTTCATCCAATATGCCAAGTAAGCCAAGCTAGAATTGCTTGCTCATCAAGGCTACACTTTGAGGTGGCACATCCTTGGTGTGTCCGGCCCTAGGGTGATGTGTGCAAGCCTTGGCTTGCCAAGGAGGCTAGGCTAGGTGTGTCAATGTCTTGGCTATCCATGTGAGCAAGGCTAGAGTAGCTTACTCACCCAAGCTACAAAATGATGTGTCATTCACTAGGGATGGCCGGTCTTGGTGTTGGCTTAGCAAAGCCTTGGCTTGCCAAGTAGGTGGAGCTAGGTTTGCTTACTCACCAAGGCTAGGCCATGAGATGTCATTTCCTCATGGTGGCCGGCCTTGGTGTGGTGGCTTAGGCAAACATGAGCTTGCCAAGTGAGCAAGTCTAAGGATGACTTACTCACCAAGGCTACACCACGATGTGTCGGTTCCTTGGATGGTCGGCCTTTGGTGCCTAGGTGTGCAAGCCTTGGCTTGTCATGGGTGCAAGGCTAGGGGTGACTAAGCCAAGCTATCACCTAGGGTTTCTCCCCTATGTGGCCGGTTTTGGTGTAACCAAGTGAGACAACATTGCTAAATGTGTCTTAACATAAAATCAACCAACCATACTAAAGTGTTAAAACACTAAACTTAGGGTTTGATTTGTAAACTTCTATTAACACTTAAAATCTTCTAATTTGCATAACCTTTTTCAAGAACAAGGTTACTTGCTCATCAAGCCATGACGTTGCCGGTTCCCATGGTGACACATGGCATAATGGGATTGGTTTTAGCTAGAGTTTTCAAAAACAATCTTAACTTAACATCCTTGATTTCAAACCAAATCAACTAAACTAAAAATGCGTCATTGACTTAATTGAACTAAGAAACTTTACTTAAGGAGTCCCTGGTTCAAAAATTTACATAATTGCTGATAAGTTTACAATCTTTTTCAAAATTGCACAATGGCCCCTAAAGGCAAAATATTTGCACTTTAGTCCCTATGACTTGGCCAATTTTTTGTTAAGCCTTTAAACATCAAGTTTTTACTAAATCCTTCCTTAAAAGACTTTTTAGCTTCAAAATCATAAAACTTTTCTTAATTTCCAAATTGACCTCTAAACATAAAATATTTGCATTTTGGTCCCTGTGAGGTGACCAATCATAGTAATGACACTTGTCATCAGAGGTGTCATCCTTAAAGGTCTGGTTTGGCTTATCTCCCAAATGCAGTCCTTTCGTAAAATAACATAAAATCATAAAGCATAACTTACACCTTTTTCTTTTAACAAAAAGGTCTTAAACTTGCATAACTAACTTATTTGAATCTTTTAACTAAAGATTCAACAACTTTTCATAGAAACATATCATACATATAGCATAAACAGACTTTGATTCTTAACAAAAGAAATCATAAGTTTACAAACAAGTTGGTTATTACATTCTACCCTCCTTAAAGAAATTTTCGTCCCCGAAAATCAGTACAAGTAGGGATAGTTCTTCCTTATTTCTTCTTCTACTTCCCACGTTGCTTCTTGAATATTATGATTCTGCCATAACACCTTAACCATCTGAATGGTTTTGTTCCTTAAAACCTTTTCTTCCCGATCTAGAATTCGTATTGGCCTTTCCTCGTACGTCAAATCTGTTTGTACTTCGACCGGTTCTTGACTTAGCACATGAGAAGGATCAGGTACGTATTTCTTCAACATTGAAACGTGAAAAACATTGTGTATAGAAGCTAAAGCTGGCGGTAAAGCAAGCTTGTAGGCAACTTTTCCAATTCTTTCGAGGATTTCAAACGGACCCGTGTATCTTGGACTGAGCTTTCCCTTCTTACCAAACCTCATAATCCCCTTTACTGGAGCAATCTTGAGAAAAACAGAATCTCCAACTTGGAATTCTAAAGGTCTTCGACGTTTATCAGCATAACTCTTCTGTCGACTGAAAGCTACATCGAGCCGTTGCTTGATCATCTTGACGTCTTCTGAGGTTTTTCTGATGAAGTCCGTAGTTTGAAGTTGCTTTTGTCCGACTTCTTGCCAATGGATGGGAGATCGACATTTCCTTCCATATAGCGCTTCAAACGGAGCCATACCAATAGAAGCATGATAACTATTATTATACGAAAATTCGATCAAGGGTAACTTTTGATCCCAATTTCCCTTGAAATCCAAAACACAAGATCTCAACATATCTTCTAAGGTCTGGATCGTGCGCTCCGATTGTCCATCTGTCTGAGGGTGGAAAGCAGTATTGAATTTCAGCCTTGACCCCATAGCTGTGTGAACACTTTTCCAAAATCGCGAAGTAAATCGCCCATCTCGATCTGAAATAATGGATTTTGGAACTCCATGCAACTTAACAACCTGAGATACATAAATTCCAGCTAATTTCTCAACCGAAAAGGTGGCTTTACTAGCAATGAAATGGGTTGATTTGGTTAATCTATCCACAATTACCCAAATCATATCATTTCCACTAGCGGTCCTGGGTAGTCCAACTACGAAATCCATGGTGATTTGTTCCCATTTCCATTCTGGGAGTTCTATCTTTTGAAGATCTCCGCCAGGTTGTCGGTGTTCAGCTTTAACTTTCTGACAAGTTAAACACTTTGATACAAATTCAGCAATTTCTCTCTTCATGTTTGGCCACCAAAAGTTCTCCTTAAGGTCCTTATACATCTTAGTAGCTCCAGGGTGAACTGAGTATGGCGTTTCATGCGCTTCTGACATGATTTGTTTCCTTAGAAACTCAAAGTTAGGAACACAAATCCTTCCTTTGAAAAGAATTAGCCCATTCACAGACGTCTTAAATTCCTTATCTTCTTCGCCAAGTAGCTGAATTTTCAACAAAAAGGAATCTTTCCTTTGATAGTCCTTAATGGTTTCTAGGAGATTAGACTGAAGAGTCAAAACAGACAATTTTCCGGTTAGCATTTCTAATCGGAAATCAGAAATTTCCTTTTTGAGGGGTTCGGACATCATTTCAAGAGACATGAGCATACCGGATGACTTCCTGCTCAGCGCATCTGCAACCTTATTTGCCTTTCCAGGATGATAAAGAATTTCACAATCATAATCCTTTACGAGTTCGAGCCATCTTCGTTGCCGCATATTAAGCTCCTTTTGAGTAAAAATGTATTTGAGACTTTGATGATCGGTAAAAATCTCACATCTATTACCATATAGGTAATGTCTCCAAATCTTCAAAGCGAAAACCACCGCAGCAAGCTCCAAATCGTGAGTCGGGTAGTTCCGTTCATGGTCCTTCAGTTGACGTGAAGCATAAGCAACCACATTTCTTCCTTGCATAAGGACGGCTCCTAGTCCAGTTTTCGACGCATCACTATAAATGGCGAAATTTCCTGCATCAACGTCTGGAATGATCAACACTGGTGCACTTGTAAGTTTCCTCTTGAGCTCTTGGAAGTTTTCTTCACACTTCGGTGTCCATTCGAACTTTCTCCCCTTTTTAGTAAGAGCTGTTAGTGGTGCTGCTATCTTGGAGAATCCTTCAACGAACCGTCGGTAGTATCCGGCCAAGCCAAGAAAGCTTCGTATCTCCGTAACGTTTTTGGGTGCTGACCATGCACTAACTGCTTCTATCTTAGCAGGATCAACAGAAATTCCTTCCTTTGAAACCACGTGGCCTAAGAAATGTACTTTCTCCAACCAAAATTCACATTTAGTGAATTTGGCATAAAGCTGATTCCGTCTTAAGGTTTCCAAAACCATCTTGAGGTGCTGCTCATGTTCCTTTGTAGATTTTGAATAGATCAAAATATCATCAATGAAGATGATAACAAACTTATCCAAATAATCTTTAAATACCCGATTCATAAGGTCCATAAAAGCAGCTGGAGCATTAGTTAATCCAAAAGGCATGACTAAATACTCATAATGTCCATAACGTGTACGAAACGCCGTCTTGGGAATATCTCCTTCCTTGATTCTGAGTTGATGGTAGCCTGAACGCAAGTCAATCTTCGAGAATACCAAAGCTCCTCTAAGTTGATCGAAGAGATCGTCGATTCTCGGGAGAGGGTACTTATTCTTAATCGTGATCTTATTCAACTCGCGATAGTCAATACACATTCGTAACGTTCCATCCTTCTTCTTGACAAACAACACAGGTGCTCCCCACGGGGAATGGCTTTGACGAATAAATCCCTTGTCCAACAGTTCTTGCAACTGTACTTGAAGTTCCCTAAGCTCAGCTGGGGCCATGCGATAAGGTGCTTTCGATATTGGAGCTGTTCCTGGCAACAATTCTATTTCGAAAGAGATTTCACGCTCGAGCGGAAGTTTAGTTAAATCTTTTGGAAAAACGTCTACATATTCCCTAATAATAGGAACATCTTCGGGCTGTAGCTCTTTTTCTTGTTCTTTGTCCACCATGTTAGCTAAGTACCCTTGACATCCATTAGCTAACATTTTCCAAGCTTTCATTGCAGAAACAAGCCGGGTTGATGAACTCTTAGACTGGCCGTGAAAGTTGAATTCTTCTTCGCCGAAAAGACTAAACGTAACACAACGCTTTCGACAATCAATCTTAGCGTTGTACTTATCTAAGAAATCCATTCCCAGGATTACATCAAAATCCTGAAGCTTAATAGCAATCAGGTCTACATATAATTCTCTACCACACATAACTATCGGAATATTTCGCATCCAGGAATCAGATAACAAAATATCTCCCGATGGAAGAGAGGTTCTAAAAGGTTGCCCTATACTTTCTACATTTCTATCTAACTTCCGGGCATACCCCATTGATATAAACGAATGGGTGGCACCAGAATCAATTAGGGCAAATGCATCATAAGCGGCTATAGAGACCTGACCTGTTACTACATTAGAAGTTCCAGCCTCAGCATCTCCCTTTGTGTAAGCATAAATCCTGGCTTGTGGTTCAGGAGCTTCAAGTCTTCCTTGTACCATCGAAGGACTTTCGACCTTTGCTTGTACCGCGTGAAGCTGTCGGGTTGGATTCCTATTCTGGTACTGAGGGTTCTGGTTCTGACTATGGGAGGTACAATTCTTCGCATAATGACCTTCCTTGCCACAAAGGTAGCAAGCGTTTGTTCCCATCCTACATACGCCTGGATGTTTCTTTCCACATTAAGTACACACAGGATAGCTGTTATTAATACCCTCATTCCCACGGTTGTTCCTCTTCTGGGGGTAATTCTTCTGTTGGCCCTGGCCCGTAACATTCTCTCTTCTTTTATTCCTTCCAAACTGCTTAGAACTTTGGTTGGAATTACTAGTCTGGCCTTTTAAGTTCGGTTGCAGGTTCTGCCTAGACTGTATCTGTTTCTCTACAGCTTTTTCTTCCTTCTTAGCTTTGAATATCTGAACCCGTGCTTCCTTATCCTGATTAATCCAGTATTCTGCTCTCATAGCTCGACCTATACAATCAGCTACAAGAGTTGGAGGGCTACTTCCAGCACTAACTTGCTTGGCGATGTCTGTCCGAAACATTTTCATCATCCTCCTTACTTTCTCTCTCTCGTTCGGTACCAGTTCCGGACATAAACGAGCAAGCTGTTCAAATTTCTTGACTGCTTCCATCACGGATAAAGATCCTTGCTTAAAGCTGGTAAACTCATCCTGTTGAGCTGCAAGAATCTCCTGGTTGTAGTACATCACTCTGAATTCGTCAACAAAATCTTGCCATTGCATGAACGCCACGTTTCTGCGCATCTGAACCGTTCTCCACCAATGACGTGCATCTTTCTTAAGTGCAAAGGAGGCACAAAGAACTTTCTCCTGTTCCGTAAGTCCCATAAAATCCAAAATTACTTGGATATCGATCAGCCAATTATCTGCCACTAATGGATCTGTGGTTCCTTCAAATTCAGGTGCCTTCATTCGCCTAAATCGTTCATACAACAGATCTTCCCTAACTATAGGTGGATTCCTTTGCAGTCCTTCGGGTGCTATCGGAACTTCTTGATGAACCTCTGGTGCTTGAGGCACTGCTGGAGGTACGGGGTTATTTTGAGGTGGGGCTTCGTTCGCTCGAGGCACTTGATTCAGCTGGGCTACTTGTTCCCGAAGCTGGTTTGTTTCTTGTTGTTGTTCCCGCAATTGTCGTTGCAAGGTAGCTACTATATTTGCAAGATCAGGTTCTTGCGGAATGGGATTCGCTCGGGTACGTGGACGCGACATCTTCTATTTCTTATCTAATTACGATAAAGATATTGTTATACTACAAATATCTTTTCGTTCATTCATATCTAATCATAAAATCTTATTATGAATACTACTTACTTATCATATCATATCATCGTATCATACCATAACATCATGACATAAAACATAACATTTGAGATTCATCATGATCTCATCATTCCATGACATATCATATGTTGTTCATAATCTTGCATTCCATCATCATTCATAATTCATAACTCATAATTCATACATTCATATTCAACCATATCATCATGTACATATTCTTTACTTGCTATATACATAAATACATGATCAAGTACAAGATAGAAGTGATTATCACTTTCTATCTTACATACATACTATTTTATTCTTAAACTATCTATTCCGATGATAACTCAGAGAATACGTCCCAGTCCTCCTCATCGAACAAGACTTCCTCCGGTTCATTCTCCATATGTACATCCTCTTCCTCCTCATCACCGTTATCCAGGATGATTTCGTGGGGATCCTCTTCGAGATTCATGCCATCAATATCCTCTTGTGGAGGAATCTCCTGAAGTGGTATTGCCGGAATAGGGTCCTCTGGCACTGCTGGTCCCCATTGGAAGGGTGGCTCCTCCACGTCATTGTTGTTAACTGGGACTTGGATATTGTTCTCCACTAAGGCATCTGCTTGAACCATGTGAGCTATCAATTCCGCTTCCATGATGTCGTTAATCATGTGTTCCAGAGTCATTCCTAGTGCCGGTGGCTGAACGTGATCCCTGACATCAGGTGGCAGTCCTTCTCGGAGTAGTTGCAATGCCCGAAACTCTGGGTCGCCCATTTCTGGAATATGAGGCAACATAGCCTCCTGAAATCTTCGACAATAATGGCCCATCGACTCTCCCGGATAAGCATGCCAATCATACACATAGTTAAGATATCGGACAAGATTCATGTCACGATAAATTTCTGGATCCCGATAATGTCCGTTGGCGTCTTCCTCTAGTGGAGGTCCAAAACGAGCAGTGATAACCTGGCGAAAGTTTTCCCATGATCCTCCCTGAACTTCTTGTTCTCCTGTTATCCTCCACCACAATCTAGCATCTAATGCTAGACAACGACTCGCTAACGATACCTGTAGATGGGGTGGAATATGACCTATTCGGAATATAGCTTCCATGTCGTGAAGCCATGATGCGAGAGTCACAGTTCGTCTAGTTCCATCAAATACTAGAGGAGACATCGTGAAAAATGCGTAGGCTGCACTTCGATCGTCGTCCATTTTCCTCAAATCTAGATTATACAAATTCATAATATAAATACGAAATATTTGTTTAACTTACAATGACTGTGGCGCAGGCAAGCAAACTGTGAAACCGGAAGGTAGGAACTAAAGCTCTGATACCAACTCTTGTGACGACCCGCCTAGCGCCGGCCGTTACCATGCATTCTTACATAATAGTATATGAAAATTTAGACAGAAATTTTTTTTTTTTTTTTTTTACAACTGATAACTATTGTTTAACTTGGAAAGTCCATAATAAACATTTATATCCATACATATACTTATACATAATTACTTATAGCGGAATGAGTTTTTGTACTTAAATACATCATATTTAGCGTAGCATTATTTAACAAAAAGAAACGTAGTGATTCCGTCCCACAGTTTCACAGCTTTGCCTTGCCATGCTCCACCGCCTTGTATCAAGAAATACTGCATGGTTGCTTACCTACAGCATAAACTTAAAACATGAGCTTTCGCTCAGCAAGCACAACTATTTATCCACAAAACATATCATGATAACATAATGCATGAACCATTTATGGTCAATTTCTGTTTTCATGAGTTAGCATAGTTTTTGGGCCCTTACATAACTTAACATGAATGTACGTACCGTGGCGCGCTGCCATGGAGTGGTTGGGGCGGCCAGCCCTGTCCAACTCAAACCATGAACCAAACCCGACCTGACGCGGGTCGATACGACATATAGCTTCCTGCTTATATTAAAAGTCTTGTTCTTGTCTTATTTCATACTTGAAATGTTGTTTCATATTCATAACCAGTTTCTTAACTGAAGCTGGGGTTTCATATTTTACCAACTCGTTATTCTTTAATGAGCATACTTCGTGATGTCATAATATCACATTTCTCATCATATCAACATACATACTATAAACATACATTCATGAACTTGAAAACATACATGCCATACATTCATCATTTCTTGCATACATACATGCCATACATTCATCATTTCTTGCATACATACATGTCATACATTCATCATTTCTTGCATACATACATGTCATTCGTACTTTAATATTATCATATCTTAAAAATGTATATACATACATATCATAAATATTTCTTATACACATAACATTATAAACTTGATATCATACAAGCCATAACGTTTTATCATGCTTATATCATTATAAACTTGAAAACATTCAACAAACAATTTTTGTTTATGCTGTAGGCGGAGTCGTACTTACTGTTACTGCGCCTTGAATCACAATCTTTCACTCAAACAGGTCGTTTCCCTGTTTTCAAGAAAAATCATAGGATGAGTATCATCCTATCATAATAACACAATGATTCTAATTGCTAACAATCATTCCTAAATTTCAACTCCTTTTTGAAATTTAGTAAAAACTCTAATCATTTTGAAAATCGGGTTCCAAAACCAATTCATAAAGTTTAGTTCTTTTCTTACAAATCTGTTTCGAATCTGGAAAAGTTTTCTTCATTAAAGTTGTAGATCTTGAAGTCTCCTACAACTTTTGTTTTAACCTCAAACTTCAAATCAACCTTTAACATGCTTATTTTTGCCTTATAAAAGTTTTCGACCAAACTTACTGTTCAATATTTGGTCTCGGGTTTTTATAGAATTAAAGGTCTTAAAAGCCTTATTTTCAAAAACTGGCCACGTTGGCCCCTAGGATTTTCCTTCCTCTACAACTTTGCAGTTTTAACTTTTTAAAGATTCGGCCTCTAAAGGCCTCTAAATATTGTTTCAGAAAAACTGCTCGGATAGAGACTTAATCAAGCATACAAAAACCCTAGTGCATGTATCTTACAAAATTTAAACTCTTGCTTAATCATACTAATCATTCTCTTAATTTATAAATGAAGAACTAGAGGATAACAATATTTACCTCAAGTTTCACGGATGGAATTCTTAATCTAAGGTAATTGAAAATTCTCTCAAACTAAATCGAAAAGCTTTTCTAGTTTTCTTTTCTTTCTTTTCTCTCTTTTCTTTCTTCGGTTTCTATGGCAGGGTTGGGAGGAATTTGTGCTGCTCAAAGGTGTGAGTGAGTGTTGGCTAACCAAATGACACAACAGCATCTTCACCTATTTATAGATGAAACACAATTTTCCAAAATTGCTAACTAACCCCTAAAGATACCCTAGTTTGTTCTTTGGTCCCTACAAGAGACCAATTTGGTCTTGTCTTCTTGAATGGTGGCCGGCCACTCTTGTGTCTTTCATGCCACTAATCCAAGCTAGGGCTGCTTAGTCATGTGGCCTAGGGACCATGAGGTGTCCCCTCCTTGGTGTGGCCGGCCTTGGGTGGAAGTCATACATGCCTTGGTTTGCCAACAAGCAAAGCTAGTATGCTTACTAAGCTTGCCTAGGTGCAAAGGTGTCAAGCCCTAAAGGAGTTCAAGAATTCCATCTTTGGTAAATTGGGAGATAGTCCTTGAAGTCAAGCTATTTTTCTCCTTGGTCCCTATGTGTTGGCCGGCCATGCTTCATCCAATATGCCAAGTAAGCCAAGCTAGAATTGCTTGCTCATCAAGGCTACACTTTGAGGTGGCACATCCTTGGTGTGTCCGGCCCTAGGGTGATGTGTGCAAGCCTTGGCTTGCCAAGGAGGCTAGGCTAGGTGTGTCAATGTCTTGGCTATCCATGTGAGCAAGGCTAGAGTAGCTTACTCACCCAAGCTACAAAATGATGTGTCATTCACTAGGGATGGCCGGTCTTGGTGTTGGCTTAGCAAAGCCTTGGCTTGCCAAGTAGGTGGAGCTAGGTTTGCTTACTCACCAAGGCTAGGCCATGAGATGTCATTTCCTCATGGTGGCCGGCCTTGGTGTGGTGGCTTAGGCAAACATGAGCTTGCCAAGTGAGCAAGTCTAAGGATGACTTACTCACCAAGGCTACACCACGATGTGTCGGTTCCTTGGATGGTCGGCCTTTGGCGCCTAGGTGTGCAAGCCTTGGCTTGCCATGGGTACAAGGCTAGGGGTGACTAAGCCAAGCTATCACCTAGGGTTTCTCCCCTATGTGGCCGGTTTTGGTGTAACCAAGTGAGACAACATTGCTAAATGTGTCTTAACATAAAATCAACCAACCATACTAAAGTGTTAAAACACTAAACTTAGGGTTTGATTTGTAAACTTCTATTAACACTTAAAATCTTCTAATTTGCATAACCTTTTTCAAGAACAAGGTTACTTGCTCATCAAGCCATGACGTTGCCGGTTCCCATGGTGACACATGGCATAATGGGATTGGTTTTAGCTAGAGTTTTCAAAAACAATCTTAACTTAACATCCTTGATTTCAAACCAAATCAACTAAACTAAAAATGGGTCATTGACTTAATTGAACTAAGAAACTTTACTTAAGGAGTCCCTGGTTCAAAAATTTACATAATTGCTGATAAGTTTACAATCTTTTTCAAAATTGCACAATGGCCCCTAAAGGCAAAATATTTGCACTTTAGTCCCTATGACTTGGCCAATTTTTTGTTAAGCCTTTAAACATCAAGTTTTTACTAAATCCTTCCTTAAAAGACTTTTTAGCTTCAAAATCATAAAACTTTTCTTAATTTGCAAATTGACCTCTAAACATAAAATATTTGCATTTTGGTCCCTGTGAGGTGACCAATCATAGTAATGACACTTGTCATCAGAGGTGTCATCCTTAAAGGTCTGGTTTGGCTTATCTCCCAAATGCAGTCCTTTCGTAAAATAACATAAAATCATAAAGCATAACTTACACCTTTTTCTTTTAACAAAAAGGTCTTAAACTTGCATAACTAACTTATTTGAATCTTTTAACTAAAGATTCAACAACTTTTCATAGAAACATATCATACATATAGCATAAACAGACTTTGATTCTTAACAAAAGAAATCATAAGTTTACAAACAAGTTGGTTATTACAGCATGTGCCACTATCTCGGCCTCCTTGATGCTCTCGATCATGTGTGCTACGGACATACCCCGTGCAGGATCGACAACAAACTGTCGAATCCGGGGTGGCAACCCGTTGCGAAGGATCACGAGTGTCTACATCTCCGGACTCTCAATGTCCTGAGGAATATATGGCAGCATCTCATCCTGAAACCGCCGACAGTAGTGACCCATGGACTCCTGAGGGTAAGCATGCCATGTCACTGAAAAGCTCAGGTATCGGGCCTGGTGCATGTCCCGGTAAATCTCGGGATCGCGATAAGGCTCAGCGGCTCCCTCACCAGGTAGGGGTCCGAAACGCTCCATCATCAAGGTACGAAAGTCTGCCCAGGTACGGCTAGGCAATGCTTGCTCGCCCCATGTCAACCACCATATACGGGCGTCTTCAGCTAAGCATCGGCTAGCTAAGGAGACCTGTAAGTGGGCCTCAATATGACATAGATGGAAAATCAGCTCCATATCTCGTAACCATGCCGTTAATGCTCCCGACTGTCTCGTGCCAAAAAAGTACAGTGGGTGCGCCTCAAAGAATGACGTCACCGCCTCTCGATCCTCGTCTACTCGTGCGGGATCCATGACGTCGTATCTACCATATCATAATTAAATAATAAATATTTACGCAAGTAAACAATTTAACTTACAATGATGGTGGCGATGGCAGGCAGACTGTGAAATCGAGTCGCAGGAAACCGCTCTGATACCAACTCTGTAACGACCCGTCTAGCACGGACCGTTACTATACATACATACGTGTTTGACTTGTTTGATTAAACATACTTGTTTATTTAAGGAAAATAGCGGAACATTTTTTTTTTATACGCGTATAAATGTATATATACGTGTATTGTCTCGGAGTGTTTAAACATAAAATAATAAACATGATTAAACAAAACGCGTAGCGGCTCGACATTCCCTCGTTTCACAGTTTACCTCGCCACGCTCGCCATCTTGTATCAAAAATCGCCAATAGGTTGTTTACCTACAGCATAGACGTAAGTTGTGAGCTTTTGCTCAGCAAGTACAACTATTTTACCCACATAATAAACATACACAAACATACATAATCATTTCATAGCATAATATAACATAATCTAGCATATTCTAATAATGCATGATCCAGTTATGCTTCATTATGCTTTCTTATCATACTTCATAATTCCTTTTATTGCTTATCTTGCTTATGGGCCCCTTGTCATGAGTGTTCGTACCAGGCGCGCAACTATGGAGTGGTTGGGGCGGCCAAACCAAGTCCAACTCAAACCATAGTCCAACCCGACCTGACGCGGGTCGGCACGACACAGGCAAGCTTGCTTACCATCATGTTCATATCGTACTTGATATTGTCTTTATTAATTGTGAACATGCTACATGATGTTACAAAGTTATAAATCATATTCATGTTACAGTAACATACTATCATGCATTACATCATAACATTCATTCATCATAACATACACTTAACATATTTAGGTAAGTAATACATAGGCCTATGCTGTAGGCGGAGTTGTACTTACCTTGTCTGCTATGTCCGATTAAAACGTTGATCCTATACAGGATGCCACAGCAGGTTATTTTCTGCTATACATAAAGGACATAGGTAAGTATACTGTTGGTATTAAACCAACATTCGTGCGTAATCTAAGCTATATGCCCCCTTCCTATAGTTACATTTTATTGGGTTACAATAGGTAACCCTAGGGTTTATCTTAGTCAAAACTTTGACTTTAGTTTCAAAATTCATGTTTATTTTCTTTTTTAGAAAACTTAGATTTCAAACTTAAAATCCCTTTGAAAAGTCATAATTCTCGAGTTATATTCATAAAATACTCAAGGGTTAGAAACTGCCTTTGAAACAGCTTCCTTTGATTAAATTATCAGTGTATGTGCAGAAATATCATTTTCCTGCACTGTTTTATAAAATCCTGTGCAGGAATTTCCTGTTTCCTGCACAGTTTTTGAAATCTATTTTTATTTAAAAATCTAAATTGAATTTGAAAAAGTTTTCTTCACGAAAGTTTTAGATCTCGAAAAATCCTAAAACTTTCATGTTTTACACAAAATCTGATTCGGGCTCTAACCCCTTCGTTTTCTTTGTTGAATTCACCTGGCCGTGTATCAAGTCTGGGCACGGTCAGGCTCGGGTTTTTGTAAAAACCGAGGCCGTTAGAGCCTTATTTTGGAAAACTGCCCGCGTTTTCCACTAGGAAAAACCCTTTCCTACAACTTTCATGTTTTGAGTTTTTACAAATTCGGCCTCTAAAGGCCTCAAAATTTGATTTTCCCGAAACTGGGCAGATTCTACCCGAGAATGGCAGTTTTGGTTTGAATTTCGTTTTTCGGCCTAAAATGCGCATACTACCTCAACCGATCACATCGGGAGTCTAAAAAACATTCATACAACGCTTTTCTAACGTAACCTTTTCTTAAACACATTACCTATGCAACCCATGCAAACCATTTTTTAAAAATCACCCATTAGGGTTTGCATGGTTTAGGTTGCACAATTCGGTTCAAAAATCATTCTAACTTGATTCTAGCAACCTAACATACATTGATCATCATTCATGGCATATAAAGGGAACATATAACATATCCATCATCAAGCATATAAATCATAAACTTATCATGCAATTCTAGATATTTAACATACTAAATAATCACAAAAATAACCAAACCACCCTTAAATCTAAATCAAGCACATAATTGATTCTAACCTAGGCAAATAAATAACTTGAGCTTATGCTCTTACAAACCCTTGGGAAATACACTTAAATTTCTCAATTGAAACATAAATTGAGAAGCTTAAAGTGTAAAGAGGTTTACCTTGCTTTGGTTCAAGAAATTGACTAGATTAGGCTTGAAATCTCCTTTTCCTTTGGCTCCCCTAGAACCGGCCTTTCTTGGCTATCTTGGCTCCAAATTTTTTCCACCACTCTTGCACTAAAATCCGGCCACCACTTGATGCCACAAATCCGGCCAAAACAATTTTTTTTTTTCTTCCTTCCCCTTGCTCCACCACAACCGGCCAAGGCTTGAAGAAATGGGTCCCAAAATTTTTCTTTCAAATTTGTTGGTTCTAGGTTAGAAATCCAACTTCCCTAACCTTGATTCTCACTTGAATAACTTAATCCTCTCTCTTGGTTTTGCCTCTCCAATTTTCGGATTTTCTAGAACAAAATGGACAAAGTTTGGCTAGCTTTTCCATTTTTTGTGAATAATGCTCACCCCTATTTATAGGCAAATGGAAACTTTTTGAAATTGCAAAATAGTCCTTGAAGAAGCAAAATATTGCCCAAAAAGCATGTTAGGTGGCCGGCCATTAGGGAGGGTTCTAGAACCAAATTCTTTCCAAATTTTTCATTAAATCCTTAATGATGTCATAATTCAAAAGTTAAGTGATGTCATCCTTACTAGGGTTTGTTTGGGTATTTACTTGTTATGCAGTCCAATTTCATGCTATCACAGATATTTTCAATACTGCTTTCTACTAAAAGCAGTATTTTTACAATGAACTGCAGTCCAAAATTTATCTGTGTAAAAATGGACTGTATAAAATTTTTTTGATAACTTAAGGCCCCTTGGCCCATGATACCCTATTTTATGTGCTTGATTTTTCTATGGTGGTTTTAGGTCTAACTCATGTTATCTTGCCCGAAAAAAAAACGGTTTTCGCAGTATATTTCCCATACTGCCTATCAAATAACTGTATCATCTCATGTTTGACTTTTGAAGTCAACCGTTGACTTTTTAAAGTCGACTTTGACTTTTAGGTCAAACTTTGACCAACATGAAATCATGAAATTTTTAACCCTTTTTACTCAAAAGGTTACATACTTGACTAAGCAATTATTTTTGAGTCTCGTAAAATCATGAGAACTCATAATTTTCATGAAAAATCCTAATCAGGCCGTTTCATAAATACCTTCATGGTACAACGTAAATGTTTTTACAAGAAAATGAAAATGTCGTAAAAATCTAGTTATTACAATCTACCCCCCTTAAAAATTTTCGTCCTCGAAAATTAGAACAAACTGGGGTAGTTCTTTCTCATTTCATCTTCCAATTCCCAGGTTGCTTCTTCAACCTTGTGGTTCTGCCAAAGCACTTTAACCAGGGGAATGGTTTTGTTTCTCAGGACCTTCTCTTCCCGATCCAGAATTCGAACTGGCTTTTCTTCGTATGTCAAGTCCGTGTGAACTTCAACTGGTTCTTGACTAAGCACGTGCGAAGGATCTGGTATGTATTTCTTTAGCATCGAGACATGGAATACATTGTGCATCGCAGCTAATTCTGGCAGCAAGGCAAGCTTATAAGCTACTTTTCCAATCCTTTCAAGGATTTCAAATGGTCCTGTATACCTTGGGCTGAGTTTTCCTTTCTTGCCAAACCTCATTACTCCTTTCATAGGAGCAATCTTGATGAACACGGCATCTCCAACTTGAAACTCTAATGGCCTCCTTCGTTTATCGGCATAACTTTTCTGTCTGCTAAAAGCTATGTCGAGCCTCTGCTTGATCTTCTTGATATCTTCAGAGGTCTTCTTGATGAAGTCTGTGGTTTGCAGCTGTTTCTGTCCGACTTCTTGCCAATGGATAGGAGATCGACATTTCCTTCCATACAATGCCTCAAATGGAGCCATACCAATCGAAGCGTGATAACTGTTGTTGTAGGAAAATTCGATCAATGGCAGCTTCTGATCCCAATTTCCCTTAAAATCTAGAACACATGATCTCAGCATATCTTCTAGCGTCTGAATGGTTCGTTCTGATTGACCGTCTGTTTGTGGGTGAAAAGCTGTACTGAACTTCAATTTCGACCCCATGGCATGATGCACACTTGTCCAAAATCGGGAGGTGAAACGTCCATCACGGTCTGAAATGATCGATCTTGGCACTCCATGCAGTCGGACTATCTGGGATACATAGACTTCTGCCAATTTTTCTACTGAAAAGGTGGCTTTAATTGCGATGAAATGGGCTGATTTAGTTAATCTGTCCACAATCACCCAAATTGTGTCATTCCCGCTTGCAGTCCTGGGTAGTCCTACTACAAAATCCATAGTAGTTTGTTCCCATTTCCATTCTGGAAGCTCAATTTTCTGTAAATCCCCTCCAGGATGTCGGTGTTCAGCCTTAACTTTCTGACAAATTAGGCATTTTGACACGTAGTCTACAATTTCATTCTTCATGTTTGGCCACCAAAAGTTCTCTCGGAGGTCCTTGTACATCTTAGAAGCTCCTGGATGTACCGAATATGGCGTCTTATGTGCCTCTGACAGTATCTGGTTCTTCAGAAATTCAAAGTCGGGAACACAAATCCTTTCTTCGAAGTAAATTACACCATCCGCAGAGGTCTTAAATTCCTTGTTCTTTCTGCCAAAAAGTTGTGCTTTCAGTAAAAAGGAATCTTTTCCTTGATGAGACTTGATGGATTCCAGCAGATTGGATTGAAGGGTCAGAGACGACAGTTTTCCTGTAATCATCTCCAAGTTGAACTCAGAAATCTCTCGTTGTAGTGGCTTAGAAAATGCCTCAATAGACATCAGCATGCCTATTGATTTCCTACTCAAGGCATCTGCTACCCTGTTCGCCTTTCCCGGATGGTAAAGAATCTCACAATCGTAGTCCTTTACCAGTTCTAGCCATCTACGCTGTCGCATATTGAGCTCCTTCTGAGTAAAAATATACTTGAGACTCTGATGATCGGTGTAGATCTCACACTTATTTCCATACAGATAGTGTCTCCAGATTTTGAGCGCAAAAACCACTGCTGCAAGCTCCAAATCATGTGTGGGATAATTTCTTTCGTGAGTCTTCAGTTGGCGGGATGCGTAAGCCACTACTTTCCCGTTTTGCATCAGGACCGCTCCTAATCCACTTTTGGAAGCGTCACTGTAGATCACGAAATTTCCCGCATCAACATCAGGAATAATTAGCACTGGCGCACTGGTCAGCCTTCTCTTGAGCTCTTGGAAGTTTTCCTCGCACTTCTGGGTCCATTCATATATCTTCCCTTTTCGAGTAAGAGCGGTGAGTGGTGCTGCAATTTTCAAAAATCCTTCGATAAATCGTCGGTAGTACCCGGCTAACCCAAGAAAACTTCTGATCTCGGTAACACTTTTGGGTGCTAGCCATGCACTGACCGCCTCCACTTTTGCAGGATCAACAGAAATTCCTTCCTTAGACACCACATGACCCAGGAAATGAACCTTTTCCAGCCAAAATTCGCATTTCGTGAATTTGGCATAAAGCTGGTTTCTCCTTAACGTTTCCAATACCAACCTAAGGTGATGTTCATGTTCCTCCTTGGACCTTGAGTAAATCAAAATGTCATCAATAAAGACGATAACAAACTTATCTAAATACTCTTTGAATACTCGGTTCATAAGGTCCATGAAGGCAGCTGGGGCATTGGTTAACCCAAAAGGCATAACCAAAAACTCGTAATGTCCATAGCGAGTTCGGAAAGCTGTCTTGGATATATCCGACTCCTTGATCCTAAGTTGATGATATCCGGATCGTAGATCGACTTTTGAAAACACCACTGCTCCTCGGAGTTGATCAAACAGATCGTCAATCCTTGGAAGTGGATACTTGTTCTTGATCGTAATCTTATTCAGCTCACGGTAGTCGATGCACATCCGTAACGATCCATCCTTCTTCTTAACGAATAAAACAGGCGCTCCCCACGGAGAGTAACTCTGTCGGATGAATCCTTTGTCAAGCAGTTCCTGTAGTTGGACTTGGAGTTCCCTAAGCTCGGCAGGTGCCATACGGTAGGGTGCTTTCGATATCGGTGCAGCTCCGGGCAGCAACTCAATTTCGAATGAAATTTCACGCTCCGGCGGGAGTCCTGGTAAATCTTCCGGAAAGATATCCACATATTCTTTGATAATGGGCAGATCCCCTGGTGTCAGCTCCTTTTCTTGATCTTTATCCACCATGTTAGCTAAATATCCTTGACAGCCATTAGCTAACATCTTCCAAGCTTTCAATGCCGAAACCATTCTGGTTGCTGAGCTTCGTGATTGCCCGTAGAAATTAAACTCTTCCTCGCCGTAAGGGTTGAAAATCACACAACGTTTCCGGCAGTCGATCTTGGCATTATACTTGTCCAAGAAGTCCATTCCTAAGATCACATCGAAATCCTGAAGCTTGATTGCGATGAGATCTACGTACAATTCTCTACCACAGATAATTACGGATGTATTTCGCATCCAAAAACTGGACCACAAAAATTCTCCGGATGGCAAAGAGGTTTTGAAAGGTTGAGTTAAACTATCCACACCTTTTCCTATCTTCTGGGCGAACTCCAACGACATGAACGAATGAGTGGCACCAGAATCAAACAAGGCAATTGCATCATGAGTGGCGATAGAGATCTGACCTGTCACCACATGCGATGTTCCGGCTTCTGCATCACCCTTGGTATAGGCATAAATCCTAGCTTGGGGTTCAGGAGCCTCCAATCTGCCCTGCGTGATTGAGGGTCCTTCCAGCTTTGCTTGGACTGCGTGTAACTGCCTAGGGGTGTTCCGATTCTGATATGAGGGGTTCTGACCTTGGGTATTCAGATTACAGTTCTTCGCAAAATGCCCCTCCTTGCCACAAAGGTAGCAAGCATTGGTTCCCATACGGCATACTCCCGGATGTTTTCTCCCGCACTTGGCACACACGGGGTAGCTGTTGCTGTTTCCCTCATTTCCACGATTATTCTTCTTTTGAGGGAAGTTTCTTTGTTGGCCCTGACCAGTAAAGTCTTCTTTTCTTTTGTTCCTCCCAAACTGTTTGGAACCTTGTGCAGGACTGCTGGTCTGGCCTTTTTGGTTTAATTCAGTACTCTGTCGGGGCTGTGTCTGCTTCACCACGGCCTTTTCTTCCTTCCTTGTCTTGAAAAACTGAGCCCTAGCTTCCTTGTCCTGGTTGATCCAGTACTCGGCTCTTAATGCTCGGCTTATGCAATTGGATACCAGGGTAGGTGGGTTACTGCCAGCGCTTACTTGCTTAGAGATGTCTGTCCGGAACATTTTCATCATTCTCCGGACTTTCTCTGTCTCGGTGGGCACCAATTCAGGGCACAGACGGGCTAACTGCTCAAATTTCTTGACAGCTTCCATAACGGTCATCGACCCTTGCTTCAAACTTGTAAACTCATCTTGTTGGGCCGCAAGAATTTCACTGTTGTAGTACATGGTTCGAAACTCAGACACAAAATCTTGCCAGCTCATGACTGTAACATCTCTGCGCATCTGGACTGTCATCCACCAGTGTCGCGCGTCCTTCTTAAGAGCAAATGAAGCACATAGAACTTTTTCTTGCTCTGTCAGCCGCATGAAATCCAGGATGACCTGGATATCGATCAGCCAATTGTCGGCGGCTATAGGGTCAGTGGGTCCCTCAAATTCAGGCGCCTTCATCCGCCTGAATCGCTCATAAAGTAAATCTTCCCGTATTGGGGGTAAATTCACCGGTGCTTCAGCGGGTGGTAACGGGACTTCTGGATGGGCCTCCGGTTGAACCTCGGGTACTGGAGGTACTACAGGGGGTACCCTATTGTTTCGATGAGGAACCTCGTTAACTGGTGGTTGTTGATTTATCCGAGTTAACTGCTCTCGGAGTCTGTTTGTTTCCTGCTGCTGTTCGAGCAATTGCCGTTGTAGATTTGCTACAACGGTTGCCAAATCTGGTACAGGTGGATTCTGGTTGACAGGTATCGTTCGTCGTGGACGTACCATCTTCCTATCAAACCATGAGAAAAGATATTATTGTACTAATAAAATCCTTTCTTTCATACGTATTATTGCATATCGTTTCTCGATATAACATATTGTAACATGATCATACATTTCGTATCATTCATACATATATCATAACATAGCATATAATATCATAACGTATCATGACATAACTTTTGAGCATATACAAAAAGTACATCATATTTACAATATTGTAATTACATAATTATTACATTAATACATACATGATCAAAACTGGGATGGAAGTGTCTACCACTTTACCATCATACATAAGTACAAGCCTATCATCAAAAAGAACAAGCTAGTACATCCGTCTAAAAAAAAAAAAAAACAAACTAAACCTAATCTATAAACTCGTCCGTGATCACGGAGGAAGCGTCGGAGTCAGCCTCCCAATCTCCATCGTGGAATAAAATCTCCTCCGGATCATCCTCAAAATCTTCTCCCTCCTCTAGCCAACCCGCGTGCTGCAGCTCTTGCCCTACTTCGTCTTCCAACCAATCAGCATGCTGGGGTCCCTGATCTTCTTCATCTTCTTCTAATTCTTGCCCTTCATCATCACTCGGGATGTCTATGATCGGAGGATCCTCAGGTTGGTCTTCCGGGGCAATGATAAAATCATCAACATCATGATCATCGGTATCCTGGTCGTCAGCATCAATCCCTGCCTCAGCCTCCTGGGCTGGTACCTCCTGTAATGGAATGGCAGGAATCGGGTCCTCGTGAACAACCGGACCTGGCTCATACACTGGCTCAGCCATCCCGGCATCGTCTACAGGTGCCTGGTGCTCTCCAACGAAAGCATCGGCCTGCATCGCATGTGCCACTATCTCGGCCTCCATGATGCTCTCGATCATGTGTGCTACGGACATACCCCGTGCAGGATCTACAACAAACTGTCGAATCCGGGGTGGCAACCCGTTGCGAAGGATCACGAGTGTCTGCATCTCCGGACTCTCAATGTCCTGAGGAATATATGGCAGCATCTCATCCTGAAACCGCCGACAGTAGTGGCCCATGGACTCCTGAGGGTAAG
Organism: Ficus hirta; assembly: GCA_038430175.1. Classification (NCBI taxonomy): domain Eukaryota; kingdom Viridiplantae; phylum Streptophyta; class Magnoliopsida; order Rosales; family Moraceae; genus Ficus; species Ficus hirta. The sequence goes on along the minus strand of CM076595.1, from coordinate 2,181,939 downwards.
CATGCCATGTCACTGAAAAGCTCAGGTATCGGGCCTGGTGCATGTCCCGGTAAATCTCGGGATCGCGATAAGGCTCAGCGGCTCCCTCACCAGGTAGGGGTCCGAAACGCTCCATCATCAAGGTACGAAAGTCTGCCCAGGTACGGCTAGGCAATGCTTGCTCGCCCCATGTCAACCACCATATACGGGCGTCTTCAGCTAAGCATCAGCTAGCTAAGGAGACCTGTAAGTGGGCCTCGATATGACATAGATGGAAAATCAGCTCCATATCTCGTAACCATGCCGTTAATCTCCCGACTGTCTCGTGCCAAAAAAGTACAGTGGGTGCGCCTCAAAGAATGACGTCACCGCCTCTCGATCCTCGTCTACTCGTGCGGGATCCATGACGTCGTATCTACCATATCATAATTAAATAATAAATATTTACGCAAGTAAACAATTTAACTTACAATGATGGTGGCGATGGCAGGCAGACTGTGAAATCGAGTCGCAGGAAACCGCTCTGATACCAACTCTGTAACGACCCGTCTAGCACGGACCGTTACTATATATACATACGTGTTTGACTTGTTTGATTAAACATACTTGTTTATTTAAGGAAAATAGCGGAACATTTTTTTTTTTATACGCGTATAAATGTATATATACGTGTATTGTCTCGGAGTGTTTAAACATAAAATAATAAACATGATTAAACAAAACGCGTAGCGGCTCGACATTCCCTCGTTTCACAGTTTACCTCGCCACGCTCGCCATCTTGTATCAAAAATCGCCAATAGGTTGTTTACCTACAGCATAGACGTAAGTTGTGAGCTTTTGCTCAGCAAGTACAACTATTTTACCCACATAATAAACATACACAAACATACATAATCATTTCATAGCATAATATAACATAATCTAGCATATTCTAATAATGCATGATCCAGTTATGCTTCATTATGCTTTCTTATCATACTTCATAATTCCTTTTATTGCTTATCTTGCTTATGGGCCCCTTGTCATGAGTGTTCGTACCAGGCGCGCAACTATGGAGTGGTTGGGGCGGCCAAACCAAGTCCAACTCAAACCATAGTCCAACCCGACCTGACGCGGGTCGGCACGACACAGGCAAGCTTGCTTACCATCATGTTCATATCGTACTTGATATTGTCTTTATTAATTGTGAACATGCTACATGATGTTACAAAGTTATAAATCATATTCATGTTACAGTAACATACTATCATGCATTACATCATAACATTCATTCATCATAACATACACTTAACATATTTAGGTAAGTAATACATAGGCCTATGCTGTAGGCGGAGTTGTACTTACCTTGTCTGCTATGTCCGATTAAAACGTTGATCCTATACAGGATGCCACAGCAGGTTATTTTCTGCTATACATAAAGGACATAGGTAAGTATATTGTTGGTATTAAACCAACATTCGTGCGTAATCTAAGCTATATGCCCCCTTCCTATAGTTACATTTTATTGGGTTACAATAGGTAACCCTAGGGTTTATCTTAGTCAAAACTTTGACTTTAGTTTCAAAATTCATGTTTATTTTCTTTTTTAGAAAACTTAGATTTCAAACTTAAAATCCCTTTGAAAAGTCATAATTCTCGAGTTATATTCATAAAATACTCAAGGGTTAGAAACTGCCTTTGAAACAGCTTCCTTTGATTAAATTATTAGTGTATGTGCAGAAATATCATTTTCCTGCACTGTTTTATAAAATCCTGTGCAGGAATTTCCTGTTTCCTGCACAGTTTTTGAAATCTGTTTTTATTTAAAAATCTAAATTGAATTTGAAAAAGTTTTCTTCACGAAAGTTTTAGATCTCGAAAAATCCTAAAACTTTCATGTTTTACACAAAACCTGATTCGGGCTCTAACCCCTTCGTTTTCTTTGTTGAATTCACCTGGCCGTGTATCAAGTCTGGGCACGGTCAGGCTCGGGTTTTTGTAAAAACCGAGGCCGTTGGAGCCTTATTTTGGAAAACTGCCCGCGTTTTCCACTAGGAAAAACCCTTTCCTACAACTTTCATGTTTTGAGTTTTTACAAATTCGGCCTCTAAAGGCCTCAAAATTTGATTTTCCCGAAACTGGGCAGATTCTACCCGAGAATGGCAGTTTTGGTTTGAATTTCGTTTTTCGGCCTAAAATGCGCATACTACCTCAACCGATCACATCGGGAGTCTAAAAAACATTCATACAACGCTTTTCTAATGTAACCTTTTCTTAAACACATTACCTATCCAACCCATGCAAACCATTTTTTAAAAATCACCCATTAGGGTTTGCATGGTTTAGGTTGCACAATTTGGTTCAAAAATCATTCTAACTTGATTCTAGCAACCTAACATACATTGATCATCATTCATGGCATATAAAGGGAACATATAACATATCCATCATCAAGCATATAAATCATAAACTTATCATGCAATTCTAGATATTTAACATACTAAATAATCACAAAAATAACCAAACCACCCTTAAATCTAAATCAAGCACATAATTGATTCTAACCTAGGCAAATAAATAACTTGAGCTTATGCTCTTACAAACCCTTGGGAAATACACTTAAATTTCTCAATTGAAACATAAATTGAGAAGCTTAAAGTGTAAAGAGGTTTACCTTGCTTTGGTTCAAGAAATTGACTAGATTAGGCTTGAAATCTCCTTTTCCTTTGGCTCCCCTAGAACCGGCCTTTCTTGGCTATCTTGGCTCCAAATTTTTTCCACCACTCTTGCACTAAAATCCGGCCACCACTTGATGCCACAAATCCGGCCAAAACAATTTTTTTTTTTTCTTCCTTCCCCTTGCTCCACCACAACCGGCCAAGGCTTGAAGAAATGGGTCCCAAAATTTTTCTTTCAAATTTGTTGGTTCTAGGTTAGAAATCCAACTTCCCTAACCTTGATTCTCACTTGAATAACTTAATCCTCTCTCTTGGTTTTGCCTCTCCAATTTTCGGATTTTCTAGAACAAAATGGACAAAGTTTGGCTAGCTTTTCCATTTTTTGTGAATAATGCTCACCCCTATTTATAGGCAAATGGAAACTTTTTGAAATTGCAAAATAGTCCTTGAAGAAGCAAAATATTGCCCAAAAAGCATGCTAGGTGGCCGGCCATTAGGGAGGGTTCTAGAACCAAATTCTTTCCAAATTTTTCATTAAATCCTTAATGATGTCATAATTCAAAAGTTAAGTGATGTCATCCTTACTAGGGTTTGTTTGGGTATTTACTTGTTATGCAGTCCAATTTCATTCTATCACAGATATTTTCAATACTGCTTTCTACTAAAAGCAGTATTTTTACAATGAACTGCAGTCCAAAATTTATCTGTGTAAAAATGGACTGTATAAAATTTTTTTGATAACTTAAGGCCCCTTGGCCCATGATACCCTATTTTATGTGCTTGATTTTTCTATGGTGGTTTTAGGTCTAACTCATGTTATCTTGCCCGAAAAAAAAACGGTTTTCGCAGTATATTTCCCATACTGCCTATCAAATAACTGTATCATCTCATGTTTGACTTTTGAAGTCAACCGTTGACTTTTTAAAGTCGACTTTGACTTTTTAGGTCAAACTTTGACCAACATGAAATCATGAAATTTTTAACCCTTTTTACTCAAAAGGTTACATACTTGACTAAGCAATTATTTTTGAGTCTCGTAAAATCATGAGAACTCATAATTTTCATGAAAAACCCTAATCAGGCCGTTTCATAAATACCTTCATGGTACAACGTAAATGTTTTTACAAGAAAACGAAAATGTCGTAAAAATCTAGTTATTACATGTGACTTAGCCAAGCTAGAATCTAGGGTCCCTTATCCTTATGTGGCCGGTTTTTGGTGTAACCAAGTGACACAAATTACCAATTGTTCTTAACACAAAATCAACCAACTAAATTAAAGTGTTAAAACACTAAACTTAGGGTATGATTTGTAAACTTTTATTAACACTTAAAATCTTCTAATTTACATAATCTTTTTCAAAAACAAGATTACTTGCTCAACAAGCCATGACGTGGCCGTTTCCTATGGTGACACATGGCATAATGAGATTGGTTCTAGCTAGAGTTTTCAAAAACAATCTTAACTTGACATCCTTGATTTCCAACCAAAATAACTAAACTAAAAATGGGTCATTGACTTAATTGAACTAAGAAACTTTACTTAAAAAGTCCCTGGTTCAAAAATTTACATAATTGCTGATAAGTTTACAATTTTCTTTAAAATTGCACATTGGCCCCTAAAGGTAAAATATTTGCACTTTAGTCCCTATGACTTGGCCAATTTTGGTTAAGCCTTTAAAATCAAATTTTTACTAAATCCTTTCTTAAAAGACTTTTTAGCTTCAAAATCATAAACTTTTTTAAATTTGCAAATTGACCCCTAAACATAAAATATTTGCATTTTGGTCCCTGTGGGGTGACCAATCATAGTAATGACACTTGTCATCAGAGGTGTCATCCTTAAAGGCCTGGTTTGGCTTATCTCCCAAATGCAGTCCAATTTTTTTAAAATAACATAAAACCATAAAGCATAAACTTACACCTTTTTCTTTTAACAAAAAGGTCTTAAACTTGCATAACTAACTTATTTGAATCTTTTAACTAAAGATTCAACAACTTTTCATAGAAACATATCATACATATAACATAAATAGACTTTGATTGTTAACAAAAGAAATCATAAGTTTACAAACAAGTTGGTCATTACAATCTACCCTCCTTAAAGAAATTTTCGTCCCCGAAAATCAACACAAGTAGGGATAGTTCTTTCTCATTTCTTCTTCTACTTCCCATGTTGCTTCTTGAATATTATGATTCTGCCATAACACCTTAACCATCGGAATGGTTTTGTTTCTTAAAACCTTTTCTTCCCGATCTAGAATTTGTATTGGCCTTTCCTCGTACGTCAAATCTGTTTGTACTTCGACCGGTTCTTGACTTAGCACATGAGAAGAATCAGGTACGTATTTCTTTAACATGGAAACGTGAAAAACATCATGTATAGAAGCTAAAGCTGGCGGTAAAGCAAGCTTGTAGGCAACTTTTCCAATTCTTTCGAGGATTTCAAACGGACCTGTGTATCTTGGACTGAGCTTTCCCTTCTTACCAAACCTCATAATCCCCTTTACTGGAGCAATCTTGAGAAAAACAGAATCTCCAACTTGGAATTCTAAAGGTCTTCGACGTTTATCAGCATAACTCTTCTGTCGACTGAAAGCTACATCGAGCCGTTGCTTGATCATCTTGACGTCTTCTGAGGTTTTTCTGATGAAGTCCGTAGTTTGAAGTTGCTTCTGTCCGACTTCTTGCCAATGGATGGGAGATCGACATTTCCTTCCATATAGCGCTTCAAATGGAGCCATACCAATAGAAGTGTGGTAACTATTATTATACGAAAATTCGATCAAGGGTAACTTTTGATCCCAATTTCCCTTGAAATCCAAAACACAAGATCTCAACATATCTTCTAAGGTCTGGATCGTGCGCTCCGATTGTCCATCTGTCTGAGGGTGGAAAGCAGTACTGAATTTCAACCTTGACCCCATAGCTGTGTGAACACTTTTCCAAAATCACGAAGTAAATCGCCCATCTCGATCTGAAATAATGGATTTTGGAACTCCATGCAACTTAACAACCTGATATACATAAATTTCAGCTAATTTCTCAACCGAAAAGGTGGCTTTACTAGCTATGAAATGGGCTGATTTGGTTAATCTATCCACAATTACCCAAATCATATCATTTCCACTAGCGGTCCTGGGTAGTCCAACTACGAAATCCATGGTGATTTGTTCCCATTTCCATTCTGGGAGTTCTATCTTTTGAAGATCTCCGCTAGGTTGCCGGTGTTCAGCTTTTACTTTCTGACAAGTTAGACACTTTGATACAAATTCAGCAATTTCTCTCTTCATGTTTGGCCACCAAAAGTTCTCCTTAAGGTCCTTATACATCTTAGTAGCTCCAGGGTGAACTGAGTATGGCGTTTCATGCGCTTCTGACATGATTTGTTTCCTTAGAAACTCAAAGTTAGGAACACAAATCCTTCCTTTGAAAAGAATTAGCCCATTCGCAGACGTCTTAAATTCCTTATCTTCTTCACCAAGTAGCTGAATTTTCAACAAAAAGGAATCTTTCCTTTGATAGCACTTAATGGTTTCTAGGAGATTAGACTGAAGAGTCAAAGCAGACAATTTTCTGATTAGCATTTCTAATCGGAAATCAGAAATTTCCTTTTTAAGGGGTTCGGACATCATTTCAAGAGACATGAGCATACCGGATGACTTCCTGCTCAACGCATCTGCTACCTTGTTTGCCTTTCCAGGATGATAAAGAATTTCACAATCATAATCCTTTACGAGTTCGAGCCATCTTCGTTGCCTCATATTAAGCTCCTTTTGAGTAAAAATGTATTTGAGACTTTGATGATCGGTAAAAATCTCACATCTATTACCATACAGGTAACGTCTCCAAATCTTCAAAGCGAAAACCACCGCAGCAAGCTCCAAATCGTGAGTCGGGTAGTTCCGTTCATGGTCCTTCAGTTGACGTGAAGCATAAGCAACCACATTTCTTCCTTGCATAAGGACAGCTCCTAGTCCAGTTTTCGACGCATCACTATAAATGGCGAAATTTCCTGCATCAATGTCCGGAATAATCAACACTGGTGCACTTGTAAGTTTCCTCTTCAGCTCTTGGAAGTTTTCTTCACACTTCTGTGTCCACTCAAACTTTCTCCCCTTTTTAGTAAGAGCTGTTAGTGGCGCTGCTATCTTGGAGAATCCTTCAACGAACCGTCGGTAGTATCCAGCCAAGCCAAGAAAGCTTCGTATCTCCGTAACGTTTCTGGGTGCTGACCATGCACTAACTGCTTCTATCTTAGCAGGATCAACAGAAATTCCTTCCCTTGAAACTACGTGGCCTAAGAAATGTACTTTCTCCAACCAAAATTCACATTTAGTGAATTTGGCATAAAGCTGATTCCGTCTTAAGGTCTCCAAAACCATCTTGAGGTGCTGCTCATGTTCCTTTGTAGATTTTGAGTAGATCAAAATATCATCAATGAAGATGATAACAAACTTATCTAAATAATCTTTAAACACCCGATTCATAAGGTCCATAAAAGCAGCTGGAGCGTTAGTTAGTCCAAAAGGCATGACTAAATACTCATAATGTCCATATCGTGTTCGAAACGCCGTCTTGGGAATATCTCCTTCCTTGATTCTGAGTTGATGGTAGCCTGAACGCAAGTCAATCTTCGAGAATACTAAAGCTCCTCTAAGTTGATCAAAGAGATCGTCGATTCTCGGGAGAGGGTACTTGTTCTTAATCGTGATCTTATTCAACTCGCGATAGTCGATACACATTCGTAACGTTCCATCCTTCTTCTTGACAAACAACACAGGTGCTCCCCACGGGGAATGGCTTTGACAAATAAATCCCTTGTCCAATAGTTCTTGCAACTGTACTTGAAGTTCCCTAAGCTCAGCTGGGGCCATGCGATAAGGTGCTTTCGATATTGGAGCTGTTCCTGGCAACAATTCTATTTCGAAAGAGATTTCACGCTCGGGCGGAAGTCTAGTTAAATCTTTTGGAAAGACGTCTACATATTCCTTAATAATAGGAACATCTTCGGGCTGCAGCTCTTTTTCTTGTTCTTTGTCCACCATGTTAGCTAAGTACCCTTGACATCCATTAGCTAGCATTTTCAAAGCTTTCATTGCAGAAACAAGCCGGGTTGATGAGCTCTTAGACTGGCCGTGAAAGTTGAATTCCTCTTCGCCGAAAAGACTAAACGTAACACAACGCTTTCGACAATCAATCTTAGCGTTGTACTTATCTAAGAAATCCATTCCCAGGATTACATCAAAATCCTGAAGCTTAATTGCAATCAGGTCTACATATAATTCTCTACCACACATAACTATCGGAACATTTCGCATCCAGGAATCAGATAACAAAATATCTCCCGATGGAAGAGAGGTTCTAAAAGGTTGCCCTATACTTTCTACATTTCTATCTAACTTCCGGGCATACTCCATCGATATAAACGAATGGGTGGCACCAGAATCAATTAGGGCAAATGCATCATAAGCGGCTATAGAGATCTGACCTGTTACTACATTAGAAGTTCCAGCCTCAGCGTCTCCCCTCGTGTAAGCATAAATCCTGGCTTGTGGTTCAGGAGCTTCAAGTCTTCCTTGTACCATCGAAGGACTTTCGACCTTTGCTTGTACCGCGTGAAGCTGTCGGTTTGTATTCCTAGTCTGGTACTGAGGGTTCTGGTTCTGACTAATGGAGGTACAATTCCTCGCATAATGACCTTCCTTGCCACAAAGGTAGCAAGCATTTGTTCCCATCCTACATACGCCTGGATGTTTCTTTCCACATTGAGTACACACAGGATAACTGTTATTATTACCCTCATTCCCACGGTTGTTCCTCTTCTGGGGGTAATTCTTCTGTTGGCCCTGGCCCGTAGCATTCTCTCTTCTCTTATTCCTTCCAAACTGCTTGGAATTTTGGCTGGAATTACTAGTCTGGCCTTTTGAGTTCGGTTGTTGATTCTGCCTAGACTGTATCTGTTTCTCTACAGCCTTTTCCTCCTTCTTAGCTTTAAATATCTGAACCCGCGCTTCCTTATCCTGATTAATCCAGTATTCTGCTCTCATAGCTCGACCTATACAATCAGCTACAAGAGTTGGAGGGCTACTTCCAGCACTAACTTGCTTGGCGATGTCTGTTCGAAACATTTTCATCATCCTCCTTACTTTCTCTCTTTCATTCGGTACCAGTTCCGGACATAAACGGGCAAGCTGTTCAAATTTCTTGACTGCTTCCATCACGGACAAAGATCCTTGCTTAAAGCTGGTAAACTCATCCTGCTGAGCTGCAAGAATCTCCTGATTGTAGTACATTATTCTGAATTCGTCTACAAAATCTTGCCATCGCATAAACGCCACGTTTCTGCGCATCTGAACCGTTCTCCACCAATGACGTGCATCTTTCTTAAGTGCAAAAGAGGCACAAAGAACTTTCTCCTGTTCCGTAAGTCCCATAAAATCCAAAATTACTTGGATATCGATCAGCCAATTATCTGCTACTATTGGATCTGTGGTTCCTTCAAATTCAGGTGCCTTCATTCGCCTAAATCGTTCATACAACAGATCTTCCCTAACTAAAGGTGGATTCCTTTGCAGTCCCTCGGGTGCTAACGGAATTTCTTGATGAACCTCTGGTGCTTGAGGCGCTGCTGGGGGTACCGGGTTATTTTGCAGTGGGACTTCGTTCACTCGAGGCACTTGATTCAGTTGGGCTACTTGTTCCCGAAGTTGGTTCGTCTCTTGCTGTTGTTCCCGCAATTGTCATTGCAAGGTAGCTACTATATTTGCAAGATCAGGTTCTTGCGGAATAGGATTTGCTCGGGTACGTGGACGTGGCATCTTCTATTTCTTATCTAATTACGATAAAGATATTGTTATACTACAAATATCTTTTCGTTCATTCATATCTCATCATAAAATCTTATTATGAATACTACTTACTTATCATATCATATCATCGTATCATACCATAATATCATAACATAAAACAGAACATTAGAGATCCATCATGATCTCATCATTCCATGACATATCATATGTTGTTCATAATCTTGCATTCCATTATCATTCATAATTCATAATTCATAATTCATACATACATTCATATTCAACCATACTATCATGTACATATTCTATACTTGCTATACATATACATGATCAAGTACACGATAGAAGTGATTATCACTATCTATCATACATACATATTATTTTATACTTAAACTATCTATTCCGATGATATCTCAGAGAATACGTCCCAATCTTCCTCATCGAACAAGACTTCCTCCGGATCATTCTCCATATGAACATCTTCTTCTTCTTCATCTCCGTTATCCAGGATGATTTCGTGGGGATCCTCTTGCAATTCGGGCTCACCAAGAATATCTTCGAGATTCATGCCATCAATATCCTCTTGTGGAGGAATCTCCTGAAGTGGTATTGCCGGAATAGGGTCTTCTGGCAATGCTGGTCCCCATTGGAAGGGTGGCTCCTCCACGTCATTGTTGTTAACTGGCACTTGGATATTGTTTTCCACTACAGCATCTGCTTGAACCATGTGAGCTATCAACTCCGCTTCCATGATGTCGTTAATCATGTGTTCCAGAGTCATTCCAATTGCCGGTGGCTGAACGTGTTCCCTGACGTTAGGTGGCAGTCCTTCCCGGAGTAGTTGCAATGCCCGAAACTCTGGGTCGCCCATATCTGGAATATGAGGCAACATAGCCTCCTGAAATCTTCGACAATAATGGCCCATCGACTCTCCCGGATAAGCATGCCAATCATAAACGTAGTTAAGATATCGGACAAGGTTCATGTCACGATAAATTTCTGGATCTCGATAATGTACGTCGGCGTTTTCCTCTAATGGAGGTCCAAAACGAGCAGTGATGACATGGCGAAAATTTTCCCATGATCCTCCCTGAACTTCCTGTTCTCCTGTTATTCTCCACCATAATCTAGCATCTACTGCTAGACAACGACTTGCTAACGATACCTGTAAATGGGGTGGAATATGACCTATTCGGAATATAGACTCCATATCATGAAGCCATGCTGCGAGAGTCACAGTTCGTCTAGTTCCATCAAATACTAACGGAGACATCATGAAAAATGCGTAGGCTGCACCTCGATCGTCGTCCATTATCCTCAAATCTAGATTATACAAATTCATAATATAAATACGAAATATTTTTTTTTAACTTACAATGACTGTGGCGCAGGCAAGCAAACTGTGAAACCGGAAGGTAGGAACTTAGGCTCTGATACCAACTCTGTGACGACCCGCCTAGCGCTGGCCGTTACCATACATTCTTACATAATAATATATGAAAATTTAGACAGAAATTTTTTTTTTTTTTTTTTTTATACAACTGATAAGTATTGTTTAACTTGGAAATTTCATAATAAACACTTATATCCATACATGTACTTATACATAATTACTTATAGCGGAAATGCGTTTTTTATACTTAAATACAGCATATTTAGCGTAGCATAATTTAACAAAAAAAAACGTAGTGATTCCGTCCCACAGTTTCACAGCTTTGCCTTGCCATGCTCCACCGCCTTGTATCAAGAAATACCGCAAGGTTGCTTACCTACAGCATAAACTTAAAACATGAGCTTTCGCTCAGCAAGCACAACTATTTATCCACAAAACATATCATGATAACATAATGCATGAACCATTTATGGTCAATTTCTGTTTTCATAAGTTAGCATAGATTTTGGGCCCTTACATAACTTAACATGAATGTACGTACCGTGGCGCGCTGCCATGGAGTGGTTGGGGTGGCCAGCCCTGTCCAACTCAAACCATGAACCAAACCCGACCTGACGCGGGTCGATACGACATATAGCATTTTGCTTGTATTAAAAGTCTTGTTCTTGTCTTATTTCATACTTGAAATATTGTTTCATATTCATAACCAGTTTCTTAACTGAAGCTGGGATTTCATATTTTACCAACTCGTTGTTCTTTAATGAGCATACTTCGTGATGTCATAATATCACATTTCTCATCATATGAACATACATACTATAAACATACATACATGAACTTGAAAACATACATGCCATACATTCATCATTTCTTGCATACATACATGCCATTCGTACTTTAATATTATCATATCTTAAAAATGTACATACATACATATCATAAATATTTCTTATACACATAACATTATAAACTTGATATCATACAGGCCATAACGTTTTATCATGCTTATATCATTATAAACTTGAAGGCATTCAACAAACAAATTTTGTTTATGCTGTAGGCGGAGTCGTACTTACCGTTACTGCGCCTTGAATCACAATCCTTCACTCAAACAGGTCGTTTCCCTGTTTTCAAGAAAATCATAGGATGAGTATCATCCTATCATAATAACATAATGATTCTAATTGCTAACAACCATTCCTAAATTTCAACTCCTTTTTGAAATTTAGTAAAAACTCTAATTATTTTGAAAATCGGATTCCAAATCCAATTCATAAAGTTTAGTTCTTTTCTCACAAATCTGTTTCGAATTTGGAAAAGTTTTCTTCATTAAAGTTGTAGATCTTGAAGTCTCCTACAACTTTTGTTTTAACCTCAAACTTCAAATCTGCCTTTAACATGCTTATTTTTGCCTTATAGAATTTTTCGACCAAACTTACTGCTCATAATTTGGTCTCGGGTTTTTATAGAAATAAAGGTCTTAAAAGCCTTATTTTCAAAAACTGGCCGCGTTGGCCCCTAGGATTTTCCCTCCTCTACAACTTTACAGTTTTAACTTTTTTAAGATTCGGCCTCTAAAGGCCTCTAAATGTTGTTTCAGAAAAACTGCTCGGATAGAGACTTAATCAAACATACAAAAACCCTAGTGCATGTATCTTACAAAATTTAAACTCTTGCTTAATCATACTAATCATTCTCTTAATTCATAAATGGAGAACTAGAGGATGGCAGTATTTACCTCAAGTTTCTTTGATAAAGTTCTTAATCTAGGGTAATTGAAAATTCTCTCACACTAAACCGAAAATCTTTTCTAGTTTTCTTTTCTTTCTTTTCTTTCTTTTCTTTCTTTTCTTTCTTTTCTTTGCTCGGTTTCTATGGCAGGGTTGGGGGAGTTTGTGCTGCTCAAGGTTGTGTGTGTGTGTTGGCTAACCAAATGATACAACAGCACCTTCACCTATTTATAGATGAAGCATAAGTTTTGAATTTGCTTATCAATCCCTAGAAGTATAACAATTGGCTTCTTAGTCCTTAGAGGAAGCCAATTTGAATTTGTTTCCTTGAAGGGTGGCCGGCCATCCTTGGCTTCTCATGCCACTAACCCAAGCTAAGGTTGCTTACTCATGTGGCCTAGGGACCATGAGGTGTCCCTTCCTTGGTGTGGCCGGCCTTAGGTGTTAGTTGAGCAAGCCTTTGCTTGCCAACAAGCAAAGCTAGTATGCTTACCAAGCTTGCCTAAGTGCATTAGGTGTCAAGCCCTAAAGGAGTTCAAGAAATCAATCTTTGGTAATTTAGGCAATAGTCCTTGAAGCTAATTTATTTTCCTCCTTGGTCCCTATGTGTTGGCCGGCCATACTTCACTCAAAATGCCAAGCAAGCTTAGCTAGGGTTGCTTGCTCATCAAGGCTACATTTGAGGTGGCACTTCCTTGGTGTGGCCGGTCCTAGGGTGAGGTGTGCAAGGCTTGTCTTGCCAAGGAGGCTAGGCTAGGAAACCTAGGGTGTTGGCTCATCAAAGCTAGGCCAAAGATGTGTCTTTCCCTTGGGTGGCCGGTCATGGTGTGATCTTGGCTTGCCAAATAGGTGAAGCTAAGTTTGCTTACTCACCAAGGCTAGACCATGAGGTGTCTAACCAAGGTGATGGCCGGTCATGGTGTCAACTTATCAAGATCTTGGCTTGCCAAGTGTGTAGAGCTAAGCACTCTTACTCACCAAGGCTAGGTTTTTGAGGTGTCACATTCTTGAGGTGGCCGGCCCTTGGGTGGTGGCTTAGTGTGCAAGCCTTGGTTTGCTTGCTCACCAAGGCTACACCATGGTGTGTTACTTCCTTGGGTGGCCGGCCTTTGGTGCCTAGGTGTGCAAGCCTTGGCTTGCCAAGGGTGCAAGGCTAGGGTGTGACTTAGCCAAGCTAGAATCTAGGGTCCCTTATCCTTATGTGGCCGGTTTTTGGTGTAACCAAGTGACACAAATTACCAATTGTTCTTAACACAAAATCAACCAACTAAATTAAAGTGTTAAAACACTAAACTTAGGGTATGATTTGTAAACTTTTATTAACACTTAAAATCTTCTAATTTGCATAATCTTTTTCAAAAACAAGATTACTTGCTCAACAAGCCATGACGTTGCCGTTTCCTATGGTGACACATGGCATAATGGGATTGGTTCTAGCTAGAGTTTTCAAAAACAATCTTAACTTGACATCCTTGATTTCCAACCAAAATAACTAAACTAAAAATGGGTCATTGACTTAATTGAACTAAGAAACTTTACTTAAAAAGTCCCTGGTTCAAAAATTTACATAATTGCTAATAAGTTTACAATTTTCTTTAAAATTGCACATTGGCCCCTAAAGGCAAAATATTTACACTTTAGTCCCTATGACTTGGCCAATTTTGGTTAAGCCTTTAAACATCAAATTTTTACTAAATCCTTTCTTAAAAGACTTTTTAGCTTCAAAATCATAAACTTTTCTAAATTTGCAAATTGACCCCTAAACATAAAATATTTGCATTTTGGTCCCTGTGGGGTGACCAATCATAGTAATGACACTTGTCATCAGAGGTGTCATCCTTAAAGGCCTGGTTTGGCTTATCTCCCAAATGCAGTCCAATTTTTTTAAAATAACATAAAATCATAAAGCATAAACTTACACCTTTTTCTTTTAACAAAAAGGTCTTAAACTTGCATAACTAACTTATTTGAATCTTTTAACTAAAGATTCAACAACTTTTCATAGAAACATATCATACATATAACATAAATAGACTTTGATTCTTAACAAAAGAAATCATAAGTTTACAAACAAGTTGGTCATTACAGAGATAAAGACGAAGAGTATTATGGGGCTGGTTTTGATGAAGAAGATGAATGGGATTTGATCGTTGGTAATAGGAGATATGGAGGGCGGTTTAGAGAAGCTAGGAATTGGGAAGATAATAGCTTGGGTAGTATTGAGATAAAGATTTCGTCATTTCAAGGTAAAAACGATCCCGAAGCTTATCTTAAGTGGGAGAAAAAGGTGGAGTTAGTATTCGATTGCCATAACTACTCCGAGATGAAGAAGGTAAAACTTGCTACCATTGAGTTTTCTGACTATGTTAGTATTTGGTGGGATCAATTAGAGTTGAATAGGCGGTGAAATAAAGAACGTCCGATAGAGACATGGAAAGAGATGAAAACAGTAATGAGGAAGCGGTTTGTACCAAGCCATTACTATCGGGAGTTGTACCAGAAATTGCAACGGCTTAGACAAGGTAACCAGAGTGTGGAGGATTATTTTCAGGAGATGGAGATTGCTATGATTCGGGCTAATGTCGAAGAAGATCGAGAGGCTACTATAGCTAGGTTTTTGAATGGATTAAATCAAGAAATTCATGATAGAGTGGAGATGCAGCAATATGTGGAGTTGGAGGATATGGTGCACATGGCCATTAAAGTGGAGCAATAGCTCAAGAGGAGGGGTGGTACATGTGCATCCCATAGTTCGGGTTCTTCACTATAGAAATCGAGTTATATGAAGAAAGATGAGAAACCAGCTGCAAAACCTAAATCCGAGCCAAGACAAGACACAACCAGCCATAGATCTCAAGGTAAACCCGAAAGTTCCACTTCTCGAAATCGTGACATTAAGTGTTTTAAATGTCAAGGCAGGGGTCACATAGCAAGTCAATGCCCGAACAAAAGAATCATGGTGATACGAGATAATGGTGAGATTGAAACCGACGACGAGTAGGAAACCGACTCTATGCCACCATTGAAGGACGTGGATGATGAGGAATATGCGGCCCAAGGTGAACTGTTGGTTGCAAAGAGAGCTCTAAGTACGCAAGTCAAAGAAAATGATAAGGTGCAGTGAGAAAACATCTTTCATACTAGATGCCACGTGCAAAACAAGGTGTGTAGTGTGATTATTGATGAAGGTAGTTGTACTAATGTTGCTAGTACTACTTTGGTTAAAAAAATTGGGATTGCCAGTAATTAAACATCCCCGGCCTTATAAATTGCAATGGCTCGATGATAGTTGTAAGAACTCGAAATTTCGATGAACTTATGATTTCCTTAGAAATAAGGAAAATCTAAGATTTTATTATGTATGTCGATATAAAGCTCATGATCTGAGTAAATATCAGAATATGTTTGAGTTCTCGTTTAATTAGCTACGAGACTCAATAATAGTTTGTTTTGTCAAGCACTGGGCCTTTTGAGAAAAAAGGACAAAATAGGAATTTATGATTTTCTTCGGGTCAACTTTGACCAAGGTTGACTTTAGGTTGACCAAGGTTGACTTTTGGTTTGATTGAGACGGTACTGCAGTGTAATCAACAGTATGGAAATTATACTGTGGAAAACCCTCATTTCAGTCAAATAAGCTATAAGACCACCATAGAAAAATCAAGCATATTAGTTAGAACGGTATGGATTAAATAGTTTCAAGTTCTAAGAAAAATCCATACGCAGTCCAATTTTTGCGCAGATGAACTCTGGACTGTAATTTAGTGAAACAGTATTGTTTTAAGTGAAAACAGTATTTGTAAAATCCTTATTAGTATGATTATGGACTGCATTGGTGGAGGAAAATCAAATGGAGCCTTAATTAGGAGGACACCTCATATGGTGATGACCAATTGGATTAATTGGATTTTTGAAATTATGGAAAGTAAGATTTAAGTATGAATTATGGTTGAAAAATTGGCCAACAAATCACATTGAATGGCCGGCCACTCTAAGGACTTAGGGGAGGCAAATATGTTTGCTTGTGAGGACTTAAATGCAAGAAAGAAAAAGGTGTGGTAGGTCCACCTTTGGACACATCACCACCTTGGCTCACACACACATGTTCTAGAACTAGCTAGCATGACCGGTTTCTTTAGTAAGACTTGGTGAACAAGTTTTGCTTTGGTGAGGTAAGCTTGGTGATGTAATCTTGATGAGGTAGGCATGGTGAGGTAAGCAACCAATTAGCTTGGTGAGTAAGCAAATTTTGGTTCACACACATGGCATGGCATGACCGGTGGAAGGTGGAAAGGAAAGCCTTGGTGAACAAGCAAAATTTTTGGTTCATGCACTAGTATGGCCGGTGGACATTGAAAGCCTTGGTGAGCAAGTTTTGCTTTTGTGATGCAAGCAAGATGATGTCATCATGGTGATGTCATCAAGATGAGGTAAGCAAGTAGTAGCTTGTTGAACAAGCCATTCTTGGTTCACACCCTAGAATGGCCGGTTGTTAGAAGCCTTGGAGAGCAAGCCATTTGCTTGGCTCACATTCTTCCACAATTCCAAGCTAATGGCCGGCCACCTAGGAGGGTGTTTGGGCAAATATTTTGCTCATTAAACCCTTATGTGCAATTAAGGAAACCTTAAGTTTCACCTATAAATAGGAGGGTTGGTTCACAATTTTTGGACATCAAGGAGAACCCGAAACTCTGCCAAAATTTCCACCTATTTTCTCTCCCCCTCACCTAAAGGCCGAACCCATGGAAGAAAAAAAAAAAGAGAAAGGTTGGCCGGATTTTAGAAAAGAATAGGTAGGGAAAATTCGGATCCAAGTTTGAGATTTCATCTCTAAGATTTAAGGGGTAATCTTCTCAAATCCCTAAGCCTTTTTATTAAGTTTTGATTCAAGGTTTTATGTGTATTTTCAGTGGGTTTTGTAAGAGCTTAAGCTCATTTATTTTCATGCAAAAGTTTAGTATGTGCTTGATTAGGGTTATGGTAAGCTAGATCTATGTTGTGGTAGCTAGATCTAGGTTTTTATTTATGTGTTATGATTTTATGTATGGATGTATGATGATAAGTTTTTACGTTAGACACGCTGCATGTTTGTCGTAGGCTCACGGTTGCGACCGTTTGAGGTAGTGTGCGCGTAGATTTTTCGTAAAAAGGGATTTCAAGCAAAACTGCCAGTTTTGGGTAAAACTGGGCAGCTTCCGGGAAAACGAAATTTGAGGCCTTTAGAGGTCGAATTAGAGGAAACTTAAAACATGAAAGTTGTTCAGAAGAGTTTTTCCTAGGGGACATTTTGGACAGTTTTCCAAAATAAGGCTCCAAAGGCCTCTATTTTTATGAAAATCCGAGACCTAGTCTGCCCAGACCCTATGCACGGCCAGCCGGTTTCAACCAAGAAAATGAGCAAGTTAAAGGCAGAATTAGGTTTTGTGTAAAACATGAAAGTTTTAGAATATTTCGAGATCTACAACTTTCATGAAGAAATATTTTTCTAATTCCAAATAGATTTTAAAGTAAAAATTAGATTCCTAAAACCGTGCAGGAATCAAGAAATTCCTACACAGGATTTTAAGAAAACAGTGCAAAAACAAGAAATCCCTACTCATGCACTGACACTTGAATTAAGAAACTGTTTTCAAGAATTGAACAAGTTTTCTGAAGAAAAGAAATAATTGAATTATGCTAAATATTATGGTAACCAAGTGGGATACCACTATTGGGTCTTAGTAACCCAATAGGATACATTAGCCTATTTATGTTTGGGCTCATACCCAGGGTTACTAGTAGTAACCTAAAAGGATACTATTTAAGTATAACTGATCAAGTTTTGTATAAGTAATCAAACAAGATATTGTTTGATTGTTATTAGGTCAGGTGCCCTAAGGTTACATTTGGTAACCAAATAGGATACCAACTTTTAAGGATTATGATTTATGGTAAGATAGAATATGACTGATTCTTATCTTACACCCTGTTAGGAAAACGGGAATATGTGCTATGTTTGGCGATAACTAAGAGCGTAGGACAACAGGTAAGTACAACTCCGCCTACAGCATGAACAAAACGTTTTTGTTGCATGGCATGTTTTTAAGAAATCATGTATTGATTTACATGATTTATATATGTTTATATTATGATGCATATGCTATGATAAGTTTAAGTTATGCTATGAAGTTATGTTATGATAAGCTTATGTTATAATAAGTTATGCTATGAAGTTATGTTATGATAAGTTTATGCTATGATGTATGTTATGTTACGAAGTTTATGTTATGATAAGCTTATGTTATAATAAGTTATGCTATAAAGTTATGTTATGATAAGTTTATGCTATGATGTATGTTATGTGACGAAATTTATGTTATGATAAGCTTATGTTATAATAAGTTATGCTATGAAGTTATGTTATGATAAGTTTATGCTATGATGTATGTTATGTTACGAAGTTTATATTATGATAAGCTTATGCTATAAAGTTATGCTATGAAGCTTATGTTATGATGTCATGCTATGAAGTTATGTTATGATATGTTATGTTATAGTAAGTTATGTTATGATGTATTATGTTATGATGTATTATGCTAGAAGGTTTTAAGTTATGATTGAGATTATTTTATATTGTATTTTTGGATACGTGACATCATGAAGCATGTTCACGAATATTAAATCACATGATAAGAATAAGTTAAGTCATGAGATAGGAAGACAAGTTAATGTTATGGTGTCGTACCGACTTGCCACGAGGGCGGGTTTAAATGGTTTTAGTCTACGGTTTGAATTGGATTGGACTGGCTGCCCCAATCACTCTATGTAAACGATTAGTTTTATGGTTTGACTTGGTTTGGACTGGCCGCCTCCAACCACTCCATGGATATGTACCCCGGTACGTGCACACATGACATGACATGTAAGGGAAGTGAACCAAGTTAATGAAAGCATAATTGATTTATAAAGAAAACATAATCGGTTCACGCATTCTTACACGTAAAATGTTTTGCGGATCGAATATTGTACTTACTGGGCATTAGCTCATTACTTACGTTCATGCTGTAGGTAAGCAACCTAACGGCAGTACTTGATGCAATACTGTGGAGAGTTGGTGCTGCGGACTGTGAAATGTGGAATGGACACCGCCACGGGTTTTGGAAAATATGTTTTTGTAAAATACGTTTGTAAAATGTGTTTTGTTATGTTTAAGAAAAGTTTCAAGTATGTATGGCAAGCAAGTTGCCTCGTGTTGTACCGATCCGTACTAGGTCGGGTCTAGTCCACGATCTTGGTACTCAGGTGAGTACATATGAATATGTATGAAGATAAGTTAAGTTTTATGTACGAAAAAAAAAATATGAGACTAAGTCAAGTTTAAGTTTGAGAGTAAAAGAGTTTTAAAATAAAGTTTAAAAGAAAGAAAAAAAAATTTTACTCTAGCATTTTCAGTAAATTAAGTTAAGTAAGTAACGTAACGACCCTCATTCGCATGGTCGGTCCTACGTGGGTGGTCGGGGCGTTACAGAGAAAGGTATCAGAGCAAAAGTTTTCCTGCCATCCAGTTTCATAGTTCTGCCGCCAGTGCCACAGTTTTGTAAGTTTGTTTTCTTACTCTATTTTATGTATAGTAATTATGAAAGGTTATAACATTACTATGATTAAGATATAAACCTGGTGTCAAACCCGGGTTAGACTGAAGAGGACCGCAAGGCTTCGTTGGCATTCCGAGGAATGGAGGAAGAGCTATGCATCTTCGATAGGACCCAAGAAGTGATTACACGATATGGAGACTCTCTTCAGATTTTGTTATGTAGGGACGTATCTTTAAGATATGATTGCCAGCCGACGCCTAGTCAAGGAGGCTCGTGCAAGGTGCCTTAGCATAGGGTACCTTGAGAGGAGAATTCCTAAATTTTTATAACACCTAGGACCGCCTATGTATTATCGCGATACAGAGATGTACTTGGATATGTACATGAGACGATACGTTAGCTATGTTACAGCTTGGCGTGCTTATCCAGATGAGTCTAGAGGCTATGATTGCTAGTAGATCAGAGTTGCGCAGCGAAAGCGTGGAGGATAAGCTAAGCTTACGATATGATATGATGAGATCGTGAGGAATCTCTAGTATGATATGATAAGTTACGATGATTCTATGACATGATATGCTAAGATATGAATGAAAGAATAGGTATTAGACATGTCGAGGATTAGCATTAGAATCTAGAAGATGGTTCGTTGCATGTACGACTGAACCAAATTTCGCAAGAGCCTAATCTTGCAACTGTAATGGCTAAGTTGCAATGATAATTACTAGAGCAGTAATAAGAAATGAATAGGCTTCGAGATTAGATAGCCTATCGCCTTACCGTAGTAGGGTGATAATTAGAAAATTTTCATTCCAAGAAATAAGATTGATGGCTATAAGTTTGACGATGCAAGTGATGATACGATCCCTCAGTAAGGGAAATTAAGTAATGTTGGGGAATTTTAGATATTCCTAAGAATTATGATTATGCACTTGTGCATAATAGGAGCTTCCATTCCAAACCGATCGGCTTATAGGAGCAATCCCGAGAAAACAAAGAAGCTACAAAGGCTGGTTAGTGAATTAATGGAAAAGGGGCACGTGAGAGAAAGCATGAGCCTATGCGTCGTTCCAGTGTTGCTAGTACCTAAAAAGGATGGGACGTAGAGAATGTGCGTTGATTACTGTGCCATCAACAACATCACAGTAAAGTATCATCATCCTATTCCTCGCTTAGATGATATGTTAGATGAGTTGTATAGTTCTTGCGTGTTTTCTAAGATTGATTTAAAGAATGGTTATCATCAGATTAGAATGAAAGAAAGAGATGAATGGAAAACTGCCTTTAAAACAAAATTTAGTTTGTATGAATGGTTAGTTATACCTTTTGGTTTGACTAATACTCCGAGCACTTTTATGAGACTTATGAATCATGTTTTGCGTGCATTTATAGGCAGATTTGTTTTTGTCTAGTTTGATGATATACTCATTTATAGTAAAGCATGAGCCTATGCGTCGTTCCAGTGTTGCTAGTACCTAAAAAGGATGGGACGTGGAGAATGTGCGTTGATTACTGTGCCATCAACAACATCACAGTAAAGTATCATCATCCTATTCCTCGCTTAGATGATATGTTAGATGAGTTGTATAGTTCTTGCGTGTTTTCTAAGATTGATTTAAAGAATGGTTATCATCAGATTAGAATGAAAGAAAGAGATGAATGGAAAACTGCCTTTAAAACAAAATTTAGTTTGTATGAATGGTTAGTTATACCTTTTGGTTCGACTAATACTCCGAGCACTTTTATGAGACTTATGAATCATGTTTTGCGTGCATTTATAGGCAGATTTGTTTTTGTCTAGTTTGATGATATACTCATTTATAGTAAAAACTTAGACGATCATGTAGTACATTTGAAATCTATTTTAGATGTGCTTAGGAAAGAAAGGTTATTTGCTAATCTGAAGAAGTGTACTTTTTGCATCGATAAGCTTGTATTTCTAGGATTTGTTGTTAGTGCACAAGGTATACATGTTGATGAAGATAAGGTACGTGTAATCTATGAGTGGCCGAGTCCCACAAGTGTAGGTAATGTTTGTAGTTTTCATGGACTTGCTAGTTTTTACCAACGGTTCGTGAAGGACTTTAGTAGCATAGCTGCACCACTTACAAAAGTGATCAAGAAGAACGTTGGATTTAGATGGGGAGAAGAACAAGAGAAGGCATTTCAGCTAATCAAAGAGAAGCTGACCAATGATCCCTTATTGTCTTTACCTAACTTTTCTAAAACATTTGAGATTGAATGTGATGCTTCAAGTATTGGCATAGGCGCAGTTCTTATGCAGGAGGGACGACCAATTGTCTTTAGCTGTTTTGCAGGAACACTTCTATTGGCCACATATGAAACGAGATGTTGAGAGAATTTATGGAAGATGTATCACTTGTAGGCAAGCTAAGTCCTGAGTGTAGCCCCACGGTTTGTATACACCTCTTCCTATTCCTAATGAACCTTGGGTTGATATTTCAATGGACTTTGTGTTAGGTTGCCTAGGACTAAACATGGAAAAGATTCAATTTTTGTGGTTGTGGATAGATTTTCTAAGATGGCTCATTTTATCCCTTGTCATAAGAATAACGATGCTTCGCATGTGACAGATTTGTTCTTTAGGGAGATTGTGAGATTACATGGCATGCCTAGAGCAATTGTTTCGGATAGAGATGTTAAGTTCTTGAGTTACTTTTGGAAGACTCTGTGGTGTAAGTTAGGTACTAAGTTTTTGTTTTCCACTACTTGTCACCCACAAACTGATGGTCAAACCGACGTAGTAAATAGGACTTTGTCTACTCTATTGAGAGTAATCATTAAAAAGAATATCAAAACATGGGAGGAGTGTTTACCACATGTTGAGTTTGCTTATAATAGATCTGTTCATTCTGCTACTATATTTTCACCGTTTGAAATTGTTTATGGTTTTAATCCTTTGACGTCATTGGATTTATCTCCATTACCTGTTTCTGAACGTGTTAATTTGGACGGAAAGAAAAAGGCTGAATTTGTTAAGTAGATACATGAGAAGGCAAGGTTCAACATTGTGCGAAAAACGGAGCAGTATGCAAAACAAGCCAACAAAGGGCATCATAAACTAATTTTTGAACCCGGAGATTAGGTTTGGTTACACATGAGAAAAGAGAGATTTCCGGTACAAAGACGTTCCAAATTGCTTCCCAAAGAAGATGGCCCTTTCCAAGTCGTAGAGCGCATCAATAACAATACTTACAAGCTAGATTTACTGGGTGAGTACAATGTTAGTGCTACTTTCAATGTTACTGACTTGAGTCCTTTTGATGTAGGTGATGATTTGAGGACAAATCCTTTTCAAGAGGGGGGAAATGAGGAGGACATCAAGGCTACAAGGAAAATTCAAGAACCAATTCAAGTTCCAATTGGTCCAGTGAAGAGAGCTCGACCTAAAAGATTCAAAGAAGAGCTAAACAACTTAGTCTGGAGAGTCCTACAACAAAAGGAGAACGTGTTCACTACTGAGGTGAACAAAGGCTGGTTTTACTTATTAAAGTTGATCCGGAAGAGAGCCAATCCACTATACATGTCCATTAAGCCATTGCTTCGCTGACTTGCATGCCCTAGCTGATGTGGACATTTTTCCCAACAAATAATCAAGTCAAGATTACGTTTTCAAGTTTTCAAGAAGTTCAAGATTCAAAAAAAAAATTCAAAAAGTTTAGAAGATCTGATCAAGATTTGATTTCTTTGTAATCCTATTTGAGTTTTAAGTTTTAGTTTAAAATTTGAATTTAGGTATCTTTTTAAATCCGAATTTATCTAGATAAATATGATCTTTTTCTAGGTTTTTCGTCAAGTTTATCCTTAAGGGTAGATTAGGAATTTTACAAGTATAAATTCAGCTATAGAAGGCTGACTTTTCAGATTTTGATATTTATTCATATTGTGAGTTATTCTTCCTGAGTTCTTGAAGAAACTTATTCGAACTTATCAAGGATTCCTTGTGGCATTCAAATCGACTTATCAAATGGACTTCCATAACCATTTGTGGTGTTCTCACCATACCAAGGTTCTTGCCTAAGCAACAGGTCGCAGTTTCCATCAAACTTGAAAGATCTTGGGTTGTTGTTTTCAGATTTAGTATCGGGTTTCGCCACGTTGTTGGCGTAGTTCGTATCAGTAGGCATGAAAGCAATTGTAATAATCTTACAAGAAAATAGGTCTGTAGAATGTTCTGAATAATGCCCCTATTCACTACTTCCAGATCAGAGTTTAATGTGTTTCATATACGAACATTTGTAGTCATGTTGATCAGCTTAACAGCAAACAGATTTATATTATTTTCATTATTTTCCATGTCGTCTTCGATTAGGGTGGGCTTGGACAATTGTATTGAGAGTCTAAAATGTTCAGATCTTTCTTTCACATTTTTGACATGAGCAATCAGGTAAGACCTTTCAGGCCGGTCTAGATCAGTAATACATTTTGATCTCACACTAGTAATGGAAATGATGTCTTCAACTTCAGGCTCATATAATTTCGCATCACTGTCATTTTCAATAATGCCCTTTTGTAATTCAATCTCATACAGCAAATCTTTAGGAGGTTTGTACTTATTGGATCGTTCGACAGATTCTATTCGAGAAGAAGTTGCATCAGATAGAGTTGTGAAACTTAAAAGCAGGTCATCACGTGTTTCCTCTATAAGAAGGTTGATGAATGAGGTCAGGTATTCTGTTTCTGATGAGAACACGAAGGGAATTTTCATCACCTATGCTCACCAAAAAGAAAAGGGAAAGTTTCCCATCAAACTCGCTTCATCTTTTCGACTCCTTAGTCAAAGTCATTTTGATAAAGTGCAAAACAAATAATTCTTGTTGAATTCAAGATAAATCAATTTATTATAGGAATTGTTAACATAACTTTCCACTTAAAACAAACATGATCACAAATTTCAGACTCGTAACGTTCTTTATCCAGTAAATTATCTCTCTGATTTAGTTGAGGTACTCATGTAAAGAGTCTAATCTAAACGTCTCTAAACTTTCTGAGAAGCCAGAAACTTTAAGCCATTCATGACAATTAAAGAAAGAAAAGAAATATCATCAACTCCATTTTTTCCTCTGTTTTGAAAACAATCCTTGTTGATTTCAAGATAAATAAGTTCTCATACAAGAAGTGTTAAGACAATTACCCACTTAGAACAAACATGATCAGCTAACTTCAATTCATTCCTTTGCACATCAAGCAATATAAACAAGCAGAAATTACATAAAAACTCGAAAGCTCATAGACACTTCCAAACTCATTATCTATATATATATATATATATGAACATACTCAAATAGTGATGGGCACGTCATAAATACCTGGTTTTGATACAAGTCGTTGTTCATAACATCATTGATAGACCAAGAGAAGACCAAATCAATTAAGTCTTTGCCTAGATTAGCCATTTCCTTCTTCACACTAGCCCTTTCTTCTGTCTGAAATCAGACCAGACCAGACAAGAAAAAATAAATAAATTAACAACAGGATACATTTCAATGGACAAATGGAAAACCCATTCGAACATTAAAAAAAAAAAAAAGGCCTTTTGAAAATTGAATTGAAACAGATAGGGCAACAAATATGATGGGTAAATTAATGTAATTGATCTCCTCGAATAGAAAATAGAAAGATTGCAAATTGACTGCAAAATTGCTGCCTTTTTTTTAAAAAGTAGAAGTGGAAAGTAACTAATAAGATCCTTCAACATTGTTTACCACCACCCTACTTACATAATATTATGTATATACACACACACTCACCTTCCTCTTTATGGGTTTTTTGATTTGAAGACCTTTTTCTTCTTTATTACTCTCACAAAAAAGAATACAATTTATATACAATAATGGAACTTATGAAATTATTAAAAAAATGATAATAAAATAAAAAAACCCTCGTTTCATCCTTTTATGCTTCCCCATTAATTTTCTCGGTTAATTAAGAGTGTGTTTGGAACACCGTTTGAAACGGTGTTTTCCAAGTTTCATCTCAGCTAATGGTGTTTGGCAAACTTGTTCATCTTTAGCATCCCTTTGACCCGTTATACAGTAACCCCAACTTGGTTTACTGTTCAACAAATCTCCTCTGACCTTCTATCTCGCCCGTGCCTGGCTCCTGTGCCCGAATCTCTCGCCTCAACTCCGACACCCATGTGCTGGTGTCAGTGGGTCTGTTGGCTGTGCCTCCATCCCATCGAGCATCTGCTGCATAGCAGGAGCTCTAGTTTATGGCCGTCCTTCCTCTCTCCTCGCTGCGTTTAAACGTTGAGGTATTGCCCTCACCCACTCCCGTGAAGCAGATGCGGCACCGAGTGAGGTTTGGGAAACGAAGGCGCAACGTTGGGCGGATTACCCAGTATTTCCAAGTTCGGAAATCAGCTCCCCGACATGTCAATTCCTGCCCTAATCCGACATTCGATACTGGGTACTCGTCCTCGGGCTCCAATTCGGTAACCTTAGTATAAATTCTTCCCCTACTTCTCAAATGTTATGGTTGCATTCTCATATTTGTTGCTTGTATGTATTAACCGACACATTCCGTATCTCTAGACTCTACAACCCCTTATTAATTTGTCCCTTCTCTTTGTGTTCTTGTTAGCACTTGAATTTGGAGCGAAGTTAGAGTCATGGTTGTTTGTGGGTGTATGGTCCGTGGGTGTTTGTATTTTGTATAGCAATTGCAGTAGTCAAGCTTGTTTTTTGAACTAGATCGGCTATTTGCACATAGGACCTGTTTTGATCTCTATTTACCAACTTTTTGCACTTGTAAATGATCCCCGTCGTACTAGAAACCCCATTTGCTGCCATTGCCTTGGTTTGATCTCCATTTACCCACGTTTTGCCATTGTAAATGATGTTTGACGTAGGAGAATCCCCATTCGCTACCATTGCCCTGTTTTGATCTCCATTTACCCATGTTTTGCACTTGTAAATGATGTTTGAGGTACTAGAATCCCCATTTGCTACCATGGACTTGTTTTGATCTCCATTTAGCCATGTTTTACACTTGTAAATAGTGTTTGAGGTACTAGAATCCCCATACCATAGACATGTTTTGATCTCCATTTAGCCATGTTTTACACTTGTAAATAATGTTTGAGGTACTAGAATCCCCATTTGCTGCCATGGACTTATTTTGATCTCCATTTAGCCATGTTTTACACTTGTAAATAGTGTTTGAGGTACTAGAATCCCCATTTGCTGACATGGACATGTTTTGATCTCCATTTACCCATGTTTTGCCATTGTAAATGTTGTTTGAGGTACTAGAATCCCCATTTACTGCCATTGCCCTGTTTTGATCTCCATTTACCCATGTTTTGCACTTGTAAATGATGTTTGAGGTACTATAATCCCCATTTGCTGCCATGGAATTGTTTTGATCTCCATTTAGCCATGTTTTACACCTGTAAATAGTGTTTGAGGTACTAGAATCCCCATTTGCTGTCATGGACTTGTTTTGATCTCCATTTAGCCATGTTTTACACTTGTAAATAGTGTTTGAGGTACTAGAATCCCCATTTGCTGACATGGACATGTTTTGATCTCCATTTACCCATGTTTTGCCATTGTAAATGTTGTTTGAGGTACTAGAATCCCCATTTGCTGCCATTGCCCTGTTTTGATCTCCATTTACCCATGTTTTGCACTTGCAAATGATGTTTGGGTTACTATAATCCCCATTTGCTGCCATGGAATTGTTTTGATCTCCATTTAGCCATGTTTTACACTTGTAAATAGTGTTTGAGGTACTAGAATCCCCATTTGCTACCATGGACTTGATTTGATCTCTATTACCCATGTTTTGCTATTGTAAATGTTGTTTGAGGTACTAGAATCCCCATTTGCTGCCATTGATGTGTTTTGATCTCTATTTACCCATGTTTTGCACTTGTAAATGATGTTTGAGGTACTAGAATCCCCATTTGCTGCCCTGGAATTGTTTTGATCTCCATTTAGCCATGTTTTACACTTGTAAATAGTGTTTGAGGTACTAGAATCCCCATTTACTGCCATGGACGTGTTTTGATCTCCATTTACCCATGTTTTGCCATTGTAAATAGTGTTTGAGGTACGAGAATCCCCATTTGCTGCCATGGACTTGTTTTGATCTCCATTTACCCACGTTTTGCCATTGTAAATGATGTTTGAGGTAGAAGAATCCCCATTTGCTGCCATTGCCCTGTTTTGTTCTCCATTTAGCCATGTTTTACACTTGTAAATAGTGTTTGAGGTACTAGAATCCCCATTGCTGTCATGGACTTGTTTTGATCTCCATTTACCCATGTTTTACACTTGTACGTTCACCTTTAGACCATATTGGCGATGATGTATACAAGAATTTTCAAATATTGTAGTATAGTCTGACTGGTGAGTCAGTTACCTGATATGCGTTGTCAGTTACCGGTATATAAGCACATGTTTGGTGTTAAGGGTCTTAACTATGGGTTATGCTAGTCATAAACAAGTTAAACCCCGAACCCATGGTTTCTATGCCATGGTAACCGATTCTGTATCGGGTATTTGACATGCCTCTGATTAAATGTTTCAATCAATTTATACTGAGCCAATTCATCGCCCGTCGGACCGTTTTTTTATATTCTTTTCCTATGTTTGGTTATCTCTTTCCTAAGGAGATGCCGCGCAAAGCATCGGGGGATCATTACTTTTGGGATGCCGCTAAAGAAAAAAAATTCCTTCTTTTACTTGATGAGTACTTGGCCTGCAGTGGCGGTAAACATCCCCCCAAAGCAACTCTTGAACTATGGGCCGCTCAGTTTAATGCTGAGTTTGGAGGGGTACCAGCACATGGAATGACATTATACCAAAACAAAGAGAGGATGAAGAAAATATATAGGGGCTAGAAGGCGTTGCAACGTCGGACCGGTCTAGGATACGATCCATCGACGGATTGTGTGATATGCTCTGACGAAGCGTGGCAGAGCTTTATAGGGGTAACTGCTTTGTCTAATATAAGGCCCTACGTTATATTGTTAATTGACGCGATGATTATACTTAGACTCAGCTAAATTTTCTGATACAGGTTTTTAAGGAGTGCAACCATCTACGCTACGAGGGTCTGCGCAATAAGGAGCTTTATTATAACGTGTTCGAGAAGAATCACGTTGCCGGTGCCTCGGGGTATGGATCAGTAACCATGCCAGCTGATAGTACTTCGTACGGCGACGTTGAAGCTTCAATGGACTACTCTGAAACCCGGGTGGCTTTAGAAGAGGATCTAATGCCGAACACCGGTTCGTATCCTTGTAACAACATTAGATCAGGAGCCGATGCAGGTCCGTCGCGGTCAAGGGCAAGTTCTGGTAAGAGGAAGCAAAGAGACGAAACGGATGAGATGACATTCATAGCAATGCAGGAAATAATGAGTCATTTCCGTGGCCAATCGCAAGCGGGCCAAAGTAACGAAACCTCAAACCGAACGGACCATATGCTCATGTGTATGAGCATTATGACAGATATGGGTATTCCACCAAATCAACGGTGTCAAATGTGGCACTACTTAGACGCTCATCTACGGCTCCAACGTACGTTCCATCAACTGCCCAATGTCGATAGGCAAGAAATTATTGCATCCGTTGTTGAATCCCAGCGGCCCCCCACCGATTGATTTTCTTGTTCCAGTCATTTTTTATTTCTTTTATTTGTTTATGGATATTTGAGGTGTTAATCTTCTTAGCGGATTAACTTTTATTTATTTATTTATTTCATGTTTGAAAATGTAGATGAGACTGTAGGTTTCGCTATTTTATGTTATTTTATATCTGATATTTTATATTACACTGCTAATGATGGTATTGGGAAATAATTTTTTAAATTTTAGATCGCATATCAATATATTCTCAAAATGAACTAGTATAGTTCCGCATCCGATGACGAACAAGATGATGTGTACTCTGAAAATGAATATAGCGACCGTAACAGTTATCTAATTAGGGCAGTGGTAGCCGTCACTGCCAGCAGGCGTAACAGGCGACGACAGCCACAACCAATGCATAACTCAACACTAACTGGGAGCATGCGTGTGGATGAGATTTTAAATGGTCACGCAGAAATAATTCAAGGATTGATAAGTATAAAATCAGAAACATTCAGATCACTAAGTAACCTGTTAGCTAGTCAGGAGTTGTTGAAGCCAACTCGCAATATGAATGTGAACGAGCAGTTGTTTATATTTTTAGCCATTTGTGCACGAGGTGCTACGAACCGGCACATTTCTTATTTGTTCCAACATTCGATGGAGACAACTTCATATTGGTTCGATAAGGTGTTGAAGGTTATTTGTTCGTTGAAGGATGAATTCATCAAACCACCCGACTATACATCGGTTCAAAATTTGATTCTGGAGCATTCGGACAAATATCGGCCATGGTTTGATGTACGTTATCGATGTTATATAAGCACATTATCGTACGTAAGAGCCAAGTTAAAAATTTCTTATTGTTAGTGCCAGTTCGCATATTAAATGTTTTAATGTTGCTTGCAGGGTTGTATTGGCGCTATAGATGGTACGCACGTACCATGTGTCCCTAGTCGCGAAAATGCTGACGCTTGGATAAATCGCAAGGGATATCACTCGCAAAATGTATTAGCCTTATGTTCGTTTGACATGAAATTCACTTATATATTAACCGGGTATGAAGGATCTTGTCATGATGCCAGAATGTTGGAAGAGGCAATAGCATTCCATGGTTTCCCAATACCGCCATCAGGTAAGCAGACTTATCAATTTACTGTCAGTATTTACATATAATAAATAGGTTAAATAAATGATAATTGTCTTCATATCACGTGTAAATTGTATAGGGAAATTTTACATAGTAGATTCGGGTTATTCCAATAAGGATTGTTTCCTGAGCCCATATCGACGGGAGACGTATCATTTACCGGAATTTCAAAGACGTCGTTCCGGGCTAGGCAACCGCCGTGAAGTTTTTAACTACACATATTTATCGTTGCGGAATTGTATTGAGCACACATTTGGTGTCTGGAAGGCAAGATTTAAAATACTAAAAGGCATCAACAGCTATCCAATGGACAAACAAAAAATGATTCCCGTGGCGTGTGCGGTTCTGCATAATTTCATAAGGATGGTGCAGGTTGGTGATCCATTTCTCGAAGAGTATGTGGCAGATTGTGTGCCTGTTGGGGGAAATGTCGATGTTAACGGGGATTACGTGTTTCACGACGGGATCGATGGAAGTGGCCCAAGTACAGGACCGCAGCAACATGACTCGAGTAAGGAAGCAATGAATCAGATGAGAGACAACATAGCTGATGATAGGTAGGAAAGATATCAAGCATCTCCATGGTATAGATGAACGTGAAAGCAAGACCCGTTTTTATCTACTTGCGCCAGATAACGATTGTAATTATTAATTTGTTATTATCAAATTTTAATGACCAACTACGTATTGTTTGTTGGTCTATTTTTTTTTTGGCGATGTAAGAGTTTAAGTTACAAAAACAATGATGTCTCAAGTTGATAGGTGGTATTAAATGCGTGTATTTTAATTTATCTGTTTTTCTTCATGCGTTTGGTTCATGAGTTTGCACTGAAATTTTTAAGTTTTAATGGTACAATTTTTGGAATTTTCAGCAAAGACAAAAAACTTTTTGGGAAAAAGACAACAACTTTTTGGGAAAAATGACAAAAAAAAAAGTGTGAAAATTATGGTTTAAGTTTGTGAACCAAACAAGCACATAAAAACTACAATAGAATGTTATACACCGACAAAAAATTTGTTAAACTCATTTTTTAAACATCCAAACAGGATCCTTATTTTTTTAAAACTTTTATCTCAAACTTTTTTACATCCAAACACTCAACTTTTCAACTCAAACTTTTCCCCAAACACTTAACTTTTAAACTCAACTTAACTTAACTCAAACTCAACTTCAAAATATCAACTCAAGCTTGCGAACCAAACGGACCCTAAGCTTTCTCAGTTGCTAAACACACAGATAATTTTACTATATCTGACTATAGAAACTGGAAATTATAATAATTATCAATACTCAAAAAGGGTTGGGGAAGGGGGGGTAAGTTAAAGCAGAAAAGAAGAAAATCACGAACCTTGACTTCAAGAATTTTGCATTGACTTTCTTCGGATTGGAATTGATATTTTAGATTTGGTAAAAAAAAAATGAAGAACTGGTCAGAGTTTTATTTGGCGGGAAGCACCCAAAAAATAAAAAAATTAGAGCTATAATTTTGAGGGATTTTTTGGTATCCTCTTATTTAATAAATAATTGACGGGGTGTGTACAACACGTTTCAAACTTGAGGGCCAAAAGTTCAAAGAGGACTAAAGTTGAGGGGTATTTATAAAATAAATTTTGTCCTTACAAAATTGCAACAGTAGATGAACTGATGTCGCAGAAAAGCCCTAGAAATCAAAGCAAAGCCAAGCAAAGCATCAATGGCGATCGCGCGAACCGGAGTTTTCGTCGATGACTACTTGGAATGTAATCCTCTTCGCTTCGCAATTTCCCCAATCAAATTTTCCAATTCACTCTTTGATTACTAAAATTCCCCACTTTTCTTTTTCGGAGAATTTCTGGTGAATTTGATTTCATTTTTCTTTGGATTCTTGATTCTGAAAGATGCGAGCACATTGCCTGCTGAGCTGCAGAGGCTCCTCAACACGATTAGGGAACTGGACGAGCGCTCTCAGTGTAGGAAACTCCTAATTTTCTTTTTCTTTTTGATTTTGAATTAGTTTGAATAATTGAACAACATTTTTTGTTTTGGGATGGGAGTAAAGCGATGATAAACCAGACGAGGCAGCAGACGAAGTACTGCTTGGGATTGTCGAAGAAAGGGAACGCCAACAATTACAACAACAACAAAGAAGAGGAATCTGGGATTGAGAGAATGCGAAAGGACATTGAAGCTAATCAGGATAATGCTTTGAATCTCTGCACCGAGAAGGTTTTGTTGGCACAACAAGCTTATGACCTGGTAATTTGGCAATTTTTTTTAGACTCAAGTTGGGGCCAAAGTCGGGATGAATAACAGTACTCATTTCTAAGCAACTGTTGATAAATAAATGACAACTCATAGTATTTAAAAATTAGGATTAGAGTTGGTATCTCTGACATTATACTTCTTATCATTGGGTTATGACCCGATAGACTTTTTCAGTATGGGATTACGTTTTAGTTGTAGGATATAGTTTGTATAATTTTTTATCAAAGAATCTTTGAGATGTCTTGGTGGGACTTAATGACAATTTAAGTTTGTATTTGAGATTAATACTTCTTCAGTGCAGGTTTTATCATTTTTGTTTTCCTTTTTGAATTGTGGGAATGTTTGTTATCTTAAATCTTATTGTAACTCTGCAGTACTAAAGAAAGATTAGAACAGTGTTAATGGAGATCTGTAAATAACTCTAATGTTGTAAAATTGTGGCTAAAAACCTTTGTTGCCATCATAATTTGAAGCTAAAAATTTGAAATTTAAATATATGTCTTTCTTTTATAGATAAGGAATTTAGGATAAAAGAAAGAACCTGCAAGTAATATTTGTTTTCTCTTCAAGTCTACTGAATTTCTTAAATAGGTGAAAGGTCTGTGATCCACTAGGTTTCCTTAGGATTCTGATTATCAAGTATCTGTTCTAAGGCATCACAACACTGTGGATGTTCATCTTGTTATGAGGGTGATTTTGGCTTGTAGAAAAAATTGTCTCCTGAAGGAGAAATTTGGGTTGAAACTAACACCTTATGTGGTAATTCATAAAGTTTGCTGATTATGCAATATGATCAAGAGCCATTATGTGTCTGTTCTTTTCCTTTCAGCTTCAAATGCTACCAACTTTCAAAAGGCATATCATGACAAGTTAAAATAGTTTCTTTTCGTATTTTTTATCCTCAGATAGAGAGTCATGTAAAACGACTTGATGAGGATCTGACCCACTTTGCAGAAGATCTAAAGCAAGGTATATGTCTTTTTGTAACTTTACTTGTTTTCTACTTTTGATATAGCTTGTGATGCAATTATATAAGGATATTTAAAGCCATAAGGCTGCTGAAACTAGATCGAAGAAACTACCTGTTTGGCATTGCGTTTGCTTGTGCTTTAAAAGCTGTAAAGAAAAGAAGTAAAAGCTATAGCTTTTCAGTTTGTTTTTGAAGTCACATTTTTGGAACTTTTAATGGGACGAAAATGATATTTAAACTTTCAATTAAGTAAAAGAAATGTTGGATGGAAGTTTATAACATCTAATTAAAGCTCCTCTGGTATAAGTCTCAAGTTTTCTTAAAATAAGCGTTTTTGAGAAGCCACAAATAAAGTTTACTGGATTCTGAAGATATAAAGTTGCTACGCATAGTCCCTACTCGACTTAATTTAGTGGACTCCTGATACATGCGTAAGCAGCTGCTCAGTCTCTCCTCAACCAGGCAGTTTGCCTTGAAATTCTTGTTGTATTAGAACGGTGGTTTAGATTTTGATTTCACAAATCAGTTTAATATGGACCAACTTTAGAATATACTAATAATGTTTGTTTTTTTTCCTTTTTCCCAATTTTAATCAGAAGGAAAAATATCACCTGGTGAGCCAGCTATTCTTCCTCCAATGCCCATAGTCGTCAAAAGTGAGAAACGCAAGTCTGTTTATGGAACACCTCAACCAAGGAGGCCTGAATACAGGGACAGGGATTGGGATCGGGAGCGTGATAGGGATAGGGATAGGGATTTTGAGCTCATGCCTCCCCCAGGAAGCCATAAGAAGGATTTTGGTACGTCTGTTGATGCAGATCAACCCATTGATCCTAATGAACCTACTTACTGTGTCTGCCATCAGGTTCTGACTCATGATCCACTCTCTTTTTCTTTTTAAACAAAATCTCTCTTTTAAAATCATTGTTTGCCCTACTTTCTGTTACTTCAAATAAGTTGTCCCGGAGTAATTATATTGATTTTTCAGGTGTCTTTTGGAGACATGATTGCCTGCGATAATGAAAATGTGAGTCTTTATCGCTCGACTGCTTATGTATTTTTGTCTTCCTTCTGGTTGGTGTAATGCAATTTCACTTTGTTTTATAGATAGGGATAGGGATCGTGTCCTGCATAAACATATAATTTAATAATAAGTTCACACATAAATTTATATGGCATGATGATATAGAGTGCGTTGAAGCTCTTACTGATGCGCTTGAGATAATACTTGGGATCCTGGCTGTTTGAAATTTAAAAAAAGGCTTCTATAGGAGGTCTCAAATAATATGTACATATAGCTGAAGAGTTGGTCGGTTAAGGTCTGAAATAATATGCACATATAGCACAAGAGTCGGTTGGTCGGTTTTGGTTGGGTTGCTTTAGAAAGTTGTTGGGTATGTATTAAGCCTATAGCGTAAAAAGTAAGTGATGAAACATGAAAAATCTGATTCATAGGTAATTGTTGTAGCAAGCTTGGCTTATCACATCAAACATGTCCATGCAGCCAATACCTGTTGCTTTAGCTTTCCCTGGGAATTATTACTAAAAATTTATGATTCAATCAAGAAACTTAGAACTTCATAAGCTTTAAGGGTTTTTATAACCCTTTCCCATCATTATTTGAGATCCTAAGTTTTCGTTAACATTTCATGTGTTATTGCTACGTAGTACTTTTTTTCCATATTCTGTTTGATTGCTCTGCCATGTTTATTTTCCTTGACAGTGCCAAGGAGGTGAATGGTTTCATTACGCATGTGTTGGTCTAACACCGGAGACAAGATTCAAGGGAAAGTGGTATTGTCCAACATGCAAATCACAATCGTTGTATTAATGATTAATGTTTCTGTTGCACAGATTCTCCTATGCTTTTCAGGGAGTGTTCATTGTTATTCTACAATCTTTTCTAGAGCTAAGAAATCTTGATCAAGTCGAGGAACGAATTCTAGGTGTTACGATATGTTCGAATACTTAGATGTAGCTCCTGCTGCCTTGCCAGACACAAGAAGGATGCAAACCTATGTTAATAAATTTCTTTCTCCTATGTTTTCATCCCGTAAAACGAACAACCGCTATTGTTTCTTTTATTTTGAACACTTAAATGAGTTGCAAAATCGTACATGTCCAAAAGAAAAAGAGGCATAACAAGTCATATTTAACACCTGTCTGTTTTCAAGTTGAATCTCTCTATTAATGCTGCTCGAACTTGGAGAGAGAACCTCGCTTCTCTTTCAATGCACAAACAATGAAAAGTGTCTCCTACAATGACTATCCAACCATCATCCATCCATTTTCAAACAAATGAAGAAATAAAAAGAGATCTAGAATTCGTCACAGCATAATAGTATAGCAAGAACTCGGTCCGTCTTTCAAGTGCAAGTAAATAAATCACGAGTTACCGACGGCTGGCAAATAATCTAGTTCACGATGCACAAAGAGGCACTCTGTGTAAACAAACAAACAAATAATATTCATTCTGGTTTCACAGCCCGCTGATGTACGTACCTCAGCAGTTCAAAAGAATCGACAGCCAGGGTTGATCTAAGCAAAACCAACAGCTAGGGTTGATCTAAGCAAAACAAAATGGAATTCTTGAAACGCCAAAATCCCACCTACTTTATTATTATTATATATATATTTTTTAATCTTTATCTTTGCTGCATCATTTGGAAAATGCAATTTCAAATAACCATCTTCAGCGTATACTTGAGGTGAAATATTAAAAGGAAAACAACAACAAGAAGAGTCAACTGGAAACACCCAGCCAGCAAAAGATGACACAGCAACTTGTCGACGACCAGGAATGGTTTCTTTCCACTAGTTTAGTAACGTCGCTACTACTTCAGGTGGTGCTCAAACAAAGATGCCATCTCAATCTGCAGTAGAAAGCAAAATAAACCTTAATAAGATCACCAAGAGGCAAGAACAGACGTGACAACACAAAATGCGGCATTTTGCTAGTACATACAATCAGTTGCCTACCAAAAAAGTACATACATACAATTAGTATTCAAACCAAACATAATAAGAAGAATTTCTGTCCACCCTCACATATATCCCCCTTGTTTTTATTATGTACTCAAAATCCAAAATATAATTGCAAAAAAACAAGGGAACATAAAATCCTTTATTTCGCCAGATTAGATTTCAACAACATTAATATCTCTTTATGTACTCCATCTTCTTCTGAGAAAGAGAGAGCTCCAGTCAGAATCATCATTACGAACACCAGGGGAGGTTAGAGAACTGCAGTCAGTCTCATCCACGATCCTATTAGGGATGGTTTGTGGTAGATTGAAGGTTCACTTTCGGGATTATAAAAGGAATTTTCAACTTATTGTTTAACCATTCAATCTTATTTAACAAGACAATGTCATTCGGGCCGTTACCAGTTCTAAATGAGCATCACAAGTATCTTGATGTGTAAAAGTCCCAACCCTTGTATCTCCTCCAACAGATGAATCCAGCAACTGATATTGTAATATAATCATATTGCTCTAAATATAAAGTAATGGTAAAATCAAGTCATGTGACTTTAAAATAGACTTACAGCTGTTAAAGCAGTCTCAGCACCCTTGTTTCCAGATTTACCACCTGCTCGATTTAAAGCCTGAGATATAGTAATGAAAGGCAACAGTAAAAAAAATGTTACAATTTCCATCCAAAATGCAGTTGAGTTAGAATCTGAATGCTTTGAATCATATAGTTTTACCTGCTCCATGTTGTCGCAAGTCAGAACACCAAATACGCATGGTACTCCTACATATCATGGAGGAAGACAATGCAAGTTTGGTTATATCAAACTAATTGGGAAAAAATAACCAATAATAAATGCTGGAGATGTATGTAAGATTCAACCTGAATTTAGACCGGCGGAAAGCACTCCAGATGCTGCAGAATTAGCAACAGCATCATAGTGGGTTGTATCCCCTCTTATCTATGGATAATAGTGTGGTCCGTTGGTTAGGGAAATCTTTATCTTCTGACAGAGTAAAAATGAATTCGTGAAACTAGTTTGGATAATGGGAAAGAAAAAGGTACCACAGCACCGATACATAAAATTGCATGATATCTTCCCGACTTCCCCAGTTTTGTTGCAACTACACCAATTTCAAAACTACCAGGAACCCACACAACCTGATACAGGAGTAGAAAGAACAATCAAGTTATTCTCCTTTTTCTTTTTTTAAAAAGTATATATAAATATTCCAATTGCAAAACTTGTAGAAATACCAAGATCGATGTAACAATCAATTCATTACAGTAAACAAAATAGTTAAACCATTGTATCTACTAATAAACACGAAAACTTTCTTCGTACACTAATAAGATCAATCATTATAAGAAACAAAATAGTTCAACCGTTGTTTCTACTGATAAACACGAAATATTTCTTCTTACACTCCTTCTTATTAGCATGTGCGTAAATCTAACAGAAAAAGACAAAATCAAGCTCCATAAGAAATAAATCTTCAGCTCTCCCAAAACTCCTATCTCCTATGGTATAAGTTCTTCAATTAGGTGATTGTTCGGTCCATAAACCAAGTTTATAATCGCAAAACAGGATGGAAGAAAAAAAAAAGATTATTGGATTGATAGCTAGGGGGTGGGGTTATATAGTAAATACTACATACATCAACATCCTCTTCTGCAACAGAATAGGCCTTGAAAGTGGCCAAAGCTCCCTCTAGAAGCTGCTTTGTGATGATCTCATTAAATCGGGCGACAACCTTGAAGGAGGCAAATAATAATTAAAAAAAAAAAAAAGGGTCAAAAGATAAAAAGAACTTGAAAGAAAAGAAGCAATGGGAAGTGGGCAAGGGTGGGAAAAGAGGCTGACCACGGCGAAACGAAGGCCACGAGAATTTGTGACGGAACCGACGAGATGGCGAACAGCAGCAGTGCATGCAAAAGAGGAACGATGGTCGTCGCTCTCTCTTAGTGCAGCTGCAGTTAAAGGAAGAATAATCCCAAACTCATTCGCATCAAAATCAACAAATAAAATAAGGAGCAGAAGAGAAACAAACCCCGCCAAGACATAGAAGAAGAAGAAACGGAGAATTGAGGCAATTGTGTCCAACTCCGACTCTGAAGGCTTAAAATGGGAGTAGAATCCTGTCCCAGATAGTTGGCTTTCGCTTGGCACCGGAGAACCAACCTCGATGCTGCTGACACCAACAACGAAGCTGCTGCTGCCATGCCTACTTTGGCAGAGCAACACTAGTAGATTTAAAAATTTATAAGAGGGAAAAAAAAGTCAGGCTCATTGGATAGAGCACACAGAAGAGTGGGAAAATAAATATAAAAATTATTTTAAAAAATTTTTGATCAACAATGGAGTAAGGAAAGCAGTGAGAATTTGATCTGCAAAAAACTGCTTTCCCATCTGTTCAATCATTTTTTTTTTTTTGGGGGCTAACAATTGCTATTGCAGTTAAAAATGATATCATCATTCACAATTTCTTTTTAATAAATCAATTTTGCAAACCTACATTCCTCAAATTTAAATGTATAACCACATCCAATAAAAAACTCAATTACAATTAGATAATTAGAAAGCTCTTTCAACTTGAAAGATTGAGAAAATTTCCATATAATGTAGTTTTTCTCTTTTCCAAAATTTCCGAAACCTTACATAGAAATACCTAACAATGCGAACATAAAATTTGGGAAACAGACTTGAATTCATTTCTAAAACTTGCAAAGAATCATTTCTTTTTTCTTTTTTCTTTTTTTTTTTTTTGGTTTCAAAAATAGGTTATGCAAAACATATTTTGTCAAAATTTACTTGTAGAACCACATGAATTGACATGCCAACAATAATTCCCAATTGTCAATACCCAGAAAAAGAAAATCTGCTAGCCTGAAGTTCATAAAATAAAAAAATAAATAAAAAAAAATCATTAGCACCCGAACAAATGTGGGAACAAAACTGAAAATACCTGAGGGAGAGAGTAGAGTTGACGAGGCTTTATGCCCTATAGAGAGAGATATAGAGAGAGAGAGAGAGAGAGGGCAGAGGAGAAGCTATATATTTCCCGCTATTGAGGAGTTGGCTTGGCTTGGAGGAAGAAGAAGGGCTTCTTCAGTTATCACCTGCGCTAAGGCCTATTGCAACTAAAATGCTCCACTAATCATAATTATAAGGGTAAATTGCTACTTTGTTAGGTTAAACTTTTAAGTTTGTGAAACTTTATTCCCTAATCTTTTTCATAATTGGAATGTCTTTAAACTATTAAAATATTACTATAATGGTCTTTTTTATTAATTTTTGGACGGAATCTGTTTGTTATAACATCATTTTTTGAAAAAAATTACTAACAGATTATGTCAAACAATTAATAAAAATGACTATTGTTATAACATTTTAAAAGTTTAGGGTCATTCCAATTACTAAAATAAGACTCTAAATTATTAAAAACATTGTTTCAGTAGTCATTTTTGCTAATTTTTGGATATAATTTGTTATTTAGTATCACTTTTGACCAAATTATTAATGAATTTCATCCAAAAATTAACGAAAAGGACTATTACAATAACATTTTAATAGTTTAAGGACATTCCAGCTACAAAAAACAATTATGGATCAAAATTATACAAATTTAAAAATTTAAAGACTAAATAAAGACTAAATAAATAATTTACCCTAATTAAAATTTGGAATTTTCTTCTTCTTCTTCTTCTTCTTCTTCTTCTTCTTTTTTAAGTTGCCTATTTTTATTTACAATTACAATTTGGTGAGTAGAGTACTTTAACAAGGATTTTTTTTTTTTTTTTTTAGGAATTACGAAAAGGAAAATATTAGTACATCTATCATACTTTTTATTCATCTTCTTCTTCTTCTTTACTTCACTTTTTTGTGCAATCTGAGATTGTTAAGGACTGTAAAAGTTTAATACGAATTTGAGGGACTGTTGGTCTTTTAAGCCTCTTCTGCCATGCAAACTAGTAAAATCAATAGTCTCACGTTGGTCGATTCGGGTTGTGTTTTGGATGTACTTGGTGCGCGTTTGTTTTATAGATCTAGCCTATTTAATTTTAAAGATAAATTATTTATTTAGTCTCTAAATTTTTAATTTTGTGTAATTTTAGCTTCTAATCTTTTTTTTATAGTTAGAATGCTTATAAACTATTAAAATGTTGCTACAATAGCTCTTTTCGTTAATTTTTAGTTGTAATCCATTAGTAATTTGGTCAAAAAGTGATACTAACTGACGAATTCTGTCTAAAAATTAATAAAAAAACACAATTGTAATAATATTTTTAATAGTTTATGGTCATTACAGTTACAGGAAAAAAAAAGTGAATACCAATAAACTATTAAAATATTGCTATAATAATCATTTATGTTAAATTTTAAACGAAATCCGTTAGTATCTTAGTCAAAAAGTGATGCTAACTAATATATTTCATACTAAAATTAATAAAAATGACTATTATAATAATACTTTAATAATTTAACGATATTTCAGCTACAAAAAAAAATAATCTAAGATTAAAGTTACACAATATTAAAAATTCAGAAATCAACCTAATAATTTACTCTAATTTTTATTTCAGAATAAAAATTACATTAGTCCCGTTCCAACCTGAAATTTTATATTTATTTTCAAATGAAAATAAAAATGGAATTCTCTTATGAAATTACCCCTCTTATTTGAACATTATCATTTCAAAACTACTTCACACATTAACATTTTTCAGATTCAAAATATTACCCCAACCCCTGTTTTTTAAGTGAAATTCAATCTATAATTGAAAATTGCGCATTTGATTTAAGACTAGAATAAAATATGGGAGATTCCTCCTAACAAGGGGTGTATATCGGTCAATCACCGACCAAATTGGTCGGTTCGGTGACGACAAACATCGCCGGTTTTCTTGGAATGGTGGAACCGCTACCGCCCGACGAGGTAGTGAAGACCGACCGAACACCGACCGAAAATAGTCGATTTCTGTCGGCCTGTGAGCTCGGTTCCCGACAAGATAAAGAACAACAATGGCCGGAGCGGAGGACGTCCATCAATGGCGGCAACGCGTTGCAGGTCGCTAAGGGAAAGAAAGAAAGAAGAAGAAGAAGACAGGAGGGGAGGCTGCATTTTATTTTTTATTTTTTAACAAGTCTATATATACAGGAATGAAACGATATCGTTCCACATTTTCACTTTAGTGGAACGGCATCGTTCTAATTTTCTGGGTGTAAACTAATATTCTTATTTTTTATTTTTTTAAAGTTAGAGGCCTTGTGTTAATGGGCTTATATGGGCAAGGTTTTATGTCAAAGGCCCACATGTTTAGCTGGAGAAGAAACAGAGGGAGGTTGGGAGAAATGGAGGCGGCCGCGGCACTAGAGAAAACTGCCGGAGAAGGAGGAGGAAAGAAGTAAGAAGCAATAATAAAAATATCGACAACTTTTTTGATATTTCCCTGAAATTATCCGTAAATGGGAACTCTCGATATAGACACAGATAGTAAAGATATTTCTTATCGGAGTATCCATCCGATATCGATAATTTCTGGAAAATTTCGATAACATATCTATTTTACTAGAATATT
Source organism: Ficus hirta (assembly GCA_038430175.1). Taxonomy (NCBI): domain Eukaryota; kingdom Viridiplantae; phylum Streptophyta; class Magnoliopsida; order Rosales; family Moraceae; genus Ficus; species Ficus hirta. Next base: position 2,139,280 of record CM076595.1, on the reverse strand, counting down.
TGGATATATATAGATATTATCCGGATCTTTCAACAAATATATACATCAAATATCTACTAATTTCTATGTATATGAAAATGAAGAAAACAACTTTAAAAAAGAAATAAAAGAAAAATTATTCTCTTTCACATTAATTATTTGTTTTTGACAATTGACACTTTCTAGCCATGAATAAAACTACATAGCCAAAAAATAGTCAGGAATCTCGTTTTAAAAAAGAAAAAAATGTCAAGAATCTAAGCATGTGGGGAAAAAAAAAAATCAAGATGGTTATCCCATTTTTTACCATTATTTTCCTCAAATGCCATATGACATATATTTGCATGCTCATGAACAATATCCATCTTGGGTAAAATCGAAGCTACCCAATTTATGGAGCATCAATGAGAAAAGATCAATCAACGTACATATGGTATCTCAATAACTATTTTTAGAATTATTTCAGCATTATTTCTTGGGAAAAATATGGTTTAGATCAGGGTAGTTTGCAAAGTTATGCCTTTGAACCTCCAAGGAATTCATTTTGATATTAAATTTTAGATGTATGAAGAATGTTTGTATTTGATTATGGGTCTTGTGTGCTTTTTTTGTTATGTAAAATGTCATAAAATTCTAAAATTTACACTTAATAAAGTTGTTATGTTATCAGTAAATTTTTTTTTAATAATTAATCATTTATGTATAGATTGCGCTTTATATATATATATATATATATATATATTATATACATAATTTTATACTAAAAAATAAATCAATTTATATAATATTTAGTTCTTTTTCATTTATTATAATTTCACTTGAAATTTTTAATATTTTATACAAATATCCATCATTTTTCTAATTTTTACCGATATTGACATCGATATCAATAATATCCGTCGATATTTCCATAAATCCAGACCCTCAATATTTCCGTCGATATCGATATTTTTATCCTAGGTAAGAAGAAGGCAAATATCGGTCGTTTCGGTTACCGACCGAACCCAAACTTTCAAAACAGCAAGCCGCCCGATCCGGTGTTGATCGATTCGGTTAACTGGCCGCACACCATCGGTGCTAACATGCCAACGACAACAAGGGCTATTCCAGACGGTCATCATCGGTTTGCAGTGTCCTTGTTCAGCCCTACCTCCAACCAAATTAATTCATCATCCAACCATAGGGCAAATGTTGAATTGTAAAACTTCTCCCAAATTATGATTACGTTCCATTCCCTGAAAATACAAAATATTATTTAAAAAAAAAAAAAAACTCCTTCCAATCGAATTTTTTTTAACGAAAATGGACTCTCCGTAACTTGGGTATGTAGGTAATCTTATTTAAAAAATCTAATTCAGTTTAGAATATAAAAAATTAATTATCAGGATACATTTAACAATTATAATGAATCAAACATTCAACATGCAAAACAAATTAAGAGAGCAACATCACTCTTAATTCCCAAAACTCAGAAAAATGCATAAACTTTGTTATAACAAAAACAGGTTCCATTTAAAACTTTAATGTTTCACAGCCATGGATCATAGATTCACATAAGGCATTAATAATAAATTTACAAAAGTAGAGGGAAGCTAGCCCCGACAGTGGTTGGGGCGGCGGCTTTCGAGAGACTCACCTATGGGTGGTTATCGTGAGCAAATGTGGCAGCTTTTGGCCGGGGTCTCGCAAGTAGATGGGGAAGGCTCGAAGAGGCAGCGGCATTGGAGGCTTGCCAGCGTTGGTGTTAGGGGCGGGGTACTCCCGGCATTAGGTCCATCTTTTATCATATCAAATGAAAAAATTAAATTTTATAAAAACAAAATGTATATGAAGATGGGGGAGGGTAAAAGAGTAATTGTGCACCAGTAAATATAGCGGGCTAGAGTGTTACATTGGTCATAGTTGCGAAGAAATATATATTTAAAAAAAAAAAAAAAAACCAAACTTTTTTTTACTGTCTTGATACCATTCCGTTTATTTGCAATTGTAAACCAGAATATGTCAAACATAAATAAAAGTTGAAGACAACATTGCAAACATACTTTTTTTGGCACTTTGGAAGAAAACTTTAAACAAAATTTATGTCCAAGGAAAAATGTAGCACCATCACTAAGGTGTAGCTTATTCAGCCTTCTGACAAGTACCATTTCTCAGGTCACTCCGTTACTAATTACTGAAGCGGATTGTCAACGCAATCGACTTGGAGAAGAAAAAACACAACAGTGACCATCAAATTCAAAAAATTATTTCCAATTTAGATCCTGCCACAATCATTTAAATTAAAAGAAACAGAAAGGAAGCTAGTTGATGACGTCAAGAACCAGTTTGCGGGACTTGAGAGGACTCCACTTCAAGCGCCGGTAATAAGCAGCTTGTAGTAGAGCCAGTGAGAGAACAAATATCCACTTGAATCCCATCTGCATTTCCGAACACCCGAGATTCAGAATTAACAAATTATTTCAATAGTTATCATAAGAAAAGAAAAATACGTCTATAAAGTAAACGCACCAGTTTCCGCTCTTCCATTTCCGGTTCTGCAGCCCAAGACAAGAATGACACTACATCTTTCCCCATCTGCACCATAATATTGCAAAATTGCTTGAGCTCTAACCTCTCAAAATGGATTGAGGTATTTTTATTTGTAAATGCACAAAGAAGTAGACAAACCTGAGCCTCGGTGGCCGGAGTACCATCTTCATACTCCACAGCACCATCATTAAGCATCTTAGGCATGGCAATTGCTCCGCCAGGAAAATAAGGATTGTAGTGCAAACCCTCACGGATCTAAAATATCATTTGTATCTTCTCAAGTAAGAGCAGTCATCATGGTAAATTTTCTACAACTTGACAAATACGGACAAGGAAGATCGCAACTATAACAACAGTATTCTTCTCATATAAATTCATCAAACTTAATAGGTTGACTTTTCACCTAGATGGTAACACAAATCAGAAGAATCTAAGAACAGAGAATGAGAGCAAACGAAGGACCAAAAAGACTAGTAAACAAAAGGTAGTAATATAATATCATAAAGAAGAAAACACTTTGTCCAGGGAGAAAAAAAAAATTAAATAATAATAATAATGAAAACCTATTAGTTAGCTCAGATAGACGTGACAATTGTGTCAGTAAAATACAAATGAGGTACCAATTTTTTATTTCCTTTTTGTTTATAAGAGAAAATTCACTCTAGGGATACCCACATAATTTAGGTTTCTTTCCACTAGAGTAGAAAGTGGTAATATTAAAACTAACAATCAAAGGATAAAATGAAAAGAAGGAATGAATAGAAAAATACCGCAACACCGGCAGGAGGATCACGGTAACCAGTTAAAAGAGCAAACACATAGTTCTGACCATTGTGACGAGCCTGAAAAGACAAGGGTACAAAATTTTACGAAAAACTGAGAGAGAGAGAGAGATACAAAAACAAAGAATTTGTTAGCAGAATATAGGATTTACTTTTGTAATGAGACTTAGATCTGGAGGATAGGCCCCTCCGTTAGCAAACCTAGCCGCTTGCTCATTTGTATATGGCTGAGGAAACCGGTCACTCAATTTACCAGGGCGAGTGAACATCTCACCCTCATCATTGGGTCCATCAACAACCTCTATCTCAGCTGCCATAGCCTTTGTCTCCTCTTCTGTGTATGCAACACCCACCAAATCACGGTATGATATCAAAGACATGGAATGGCAGGATGCACAAACTTGCTGGTAAACCTGATGACCACGACGAATCCTGCCCAAACAGAATTGACAATGAAGCACTAGCAAGAAAAGATCATAAATTGCATTTGATTCAGGAAAATAAATTTATTAATTTATGGCATTCATCTTGATAAATGCACTCCCCACGACAATTTTCATTCCAATTTGTTGTACATTTACATTCCCTTTCTCTCTTACAAAATAAAGCGTTAAACTTTTTACTTATGTAAGTTTTTCAAGAGTCAAGCACCGACCATATACAAGGACAAGGAAAAATACAGCTGTCAGGAGAAACAACATTTAACTGATGAGTAAACTTGTCATTTACTAAATTCTATTGACAAGAAATGAACCACCCCACACATACAACACACACACACTACAGAGGTCAGATTAGAACTCACGATCCATGGTCGTATGAACTTAGAATTCCCTTGTGAGGCCAGGGATAGCTTGGACATTCTAATCCATGTTCGGCCTCATCAGCAGATGCCACTGTTGCAAAACCTAGAAACCCTGAAACTCCTACACCAAGCAGTGCAAGTGCTCTCAGAGACTTCATGCCAGCAAAGTCAACACCCTCTCTCTTACTGATGAGGGAAGACAAAGATGGAGGGGCCTGCAATTTAGCAGTACAAAATCAATAATTACGGTCAAACTTCAAGGTGGAGGAAAAAAAAATTATGAGATAGCCACTTAATATAGCATAGACAAACCTCTTCAAATAAACAATATAAATAATTTATTTCTCCTCATAATTATATCGTTGTAAACTTAAATAAAAAACTGATGTTTGCATTGTTATAGACAAATCTGTTTTTCCTAACAAACCAAAACAAAAGTTGCTGTTTTCTGAATCTACCAGTAAATCTGAGTCCTACCCTCTTCTTCATTTTTCTTCTCCATTTATTGATGACTATGGCTTCATTTTTAATGATAACAAAAAAAAAAAAACAAAAACAAAAAAAAAAAGGATGATAGAATACGTCGGAAATCAGCTTTTGCAGATCAAAATCTCACTGCCGTCCTTCACTCCTTTTGCTGATCTGATTTTAAGCGTTCGATTTTCATATCCTTTGTGATATCTCACCCTCTATCAATCTTTCTTTTGTTCTCTCATTTTTTCCTGGATTTTTTTTTTCAAACAGAAGATCAGATGAAATCCTAATATTTTTCTAGATTAATCAAGCTCCTACTGAGCTTTTGACCTATGTTTACACGGGCATTTTTGCAATTTCATCTCAATTTCCAACACTCCCATAGTCAGTCTCAAGCTTATTTGCCTTGCAATTGTAGAACAGCTTTAGGCGTTTGTCATTCTATAATTCAACTTCTTATCTCCGCTGTATGAATACACTACCGGGAATTGGTGAAGTTTCTGTTGATTTAAAAACTCCTTAATAATATATAAGCCATAGTCATGTAGAGAGCGAGAGTGGTAGTTGTTGGTCTTTCTGGAACTGTGAACTTGAATGTAAATGAACTCATCATTTCTAGCCATTTCACCAGTGAAAGTGATGTACAACGAATCATTTTCTATTCGACATCAAATGAAAATTAAGTCACTATATTTTAATTTTTTCCAACCAACTTAAATCCAAGTTATTACTAAAGAGAGATACAAATTCCTGTCAATTATCACAAACAAAGAGGAGGGAAAATTCATACAGTCGATTGAGACGCAACTTTCTTCCTCAACCACTGGTGGATTGCCCCTCTAGCCATTGCACTCAAAACTCCTGTTAAATCAATAAATTCACCCAAAAAAAATTAATTACTTTATAATAATATGATTGATGCCTAATTTGAGAAAAACCAAATTCCTTTCTTACAAACAATTAACAAATTCCATTTTGCAGCGAAAATTGAGATGTAACAGGAAGAGAAAAAAATAAAAAAAGAGATGAAACCCATGAAACTTCACAGGTAACCCCAGAAATGGGGATTAAGTTAGGTCACGGTGATTCCAAAAAAAAAAAAGCAAGCATACAAGGCGGACTTTGACAGATCCATCGGAAAGCCGGTGAGGTCAGCTCGCCGTAGGCCGGGGAGATCGTCGAACGCCGGAAGAGAGAAATGAGAGAAAAGGGGAAGGGAAAAAAAAAAAAAAAAAAAAGAGGAAGTAATCTGAAAATCTTTGCAATCTAAAAAATGGTGATTTTGAAAGAGGAAATAAAACAGATCGTGAAAACTACAAAATCTGAGCTTCATTCAACAATGGAAGAAGAAGAAGAAGAAGAAGAAGAGTACCTGAAGAACTGGCGTAGCGGATGAAATGAAATGTGGACGGGGATGCTCAATTTTCGTACTTAGGGTTTCTTTCTTTCTGTGATCTCTCTTTAACAAAAAAACCCCAAAAAAAAAAATCATGTTTTAACGTTATTTTTCAAAAATATCCTTCTAGTTTTTCTTAATTACATTTTAATCCCTCTGATTTTTTTGGGCCAATTTTTTTCTTGTCAAATGGCTGCGTCAAAATCAGAATCTGAAATGTCATTTTTGCCCTTAAATCAGACAAATAATTGGTGTTAAAGCGTTAATAGTTGGGATTAGTATTTGAAAAAAAAAAAAAAAAAAGTTGGGCTTAGACTTTCAACACCAACCCCAAAGGTGCATTTGGTTGCAGGGACTTCAGACAAATGCCATGGATTCATGTTTTGGATTGGTTTTTGTCCAAAAAACAAAAAAATATATATATATATAACAAAAAATGTCATAACATGATATCGTCTATTATTCATTTATTTATTTATTTTAACATGTCAATTATATCCTTCATTTATTAGTTGGTCTCCATAATAATACTAACCACCAGTTTATAACCTATTGGTTAGCGAGTGGTAACCAAGATAACAGGGTTGGCCCGCACGAAGTCGAGGAGCTGACGTTGCTAGTTGTCCGCGCCTCTCCATAAAGAGTCTATGGAATGTTCTTAGCAGAAGCGATACAGCGCACAAGACCCCCACCCCCCAGACAACAATCCCTACATTCTCATTCTCAAGATTTAAGGCCATTCCTTTCACGCAGCTGACAAATTCAATCATTTTACGAATCGGTAACAACTTTCATCGACAGGATACCCTCTAGTTACTAGTTAATAATCACCTTTGCTGATAAGATACCGACTGGTTATTGACCGATAACCACATCTACTAACACGATACTGGTTGGTTACCGACCTGTAACCACCAAATCTGTTGAATATTATCATCAGAATATTCAGAAAAAAAAATCAAAAATTCATTAAAACCCACAAAAGCCAACAAATATCGAAAAACATACACCAAAATCCAAAAAATAAAAATACAAATAAAAACCATAATAAAAAAATTGACAATCTCCGAAGTTGTAGATCACCTCCAGACGAAAATAAGCTATCACCATTGACAAAAACCGGAGATCTGCATGTTTGTTGGTGTCGAAGTGCAGAGAAGGTGGTGTTTGGCACAGTGGCTACTGGGGCGTGTTGGATCGAGCTCGCATGAAAAAGAGAGAGAGAGAGACGGAGATATTGCAGTTAGATGGAATAGTTTATATTTATTTTATTGCTTGTTTACTATTATTATTAGGTTTCATTCTTTTCAACAGTTAAGGATAAATTAGTCTTTTTATATTTTCTAGTTAGTCTATATAAATCTCTTTTGATGTATTATTTTGATTTACTGATTGGAATAATAAGCCCTAACTTTCTCTTGTTCCCAAATTGATTTTTGATTTTCTACATGGTATCAGAGTTAGATTTCGTACAACCGTCGACGTCCGTACAACCGCCGCCGTCTGTACACTTTTTCGGATGGTCAGTACAATTGCTCGCTTCCGCACATCTTGATTGTTTATTGGTTTGATTTCGCATCACAATATTGTTCTTTCTTTTTGGTGATTATTGGCTTGTTTTATTTATTTTCTCATCATGACTGGACGTAAAGGTGATTCTCTTTAGTCGATCAATATACAAATGGATGGGAAAAATTATTAGTATTGGAGCTATGTTATGAAGAATTTTTTACGGGGCAAATCTATGTGGGGTTATGTTACGGGTACAAGAATTAAACCTGCAAACAAGAAAGCTACTGATTATGCAGAATCGTTCGATGCTTGGGAAGCCAACAATTTGAAGATTATCACTTAGATTAATAATTCTGTTAGGCATTCGACAGGTGCTCAGTTGGCAAAGTTTGAGACTGCCAAAGAGGTTTGGGATCATCCGGCGAGACTATACATGTAGTCTAACTTTGCAAGATAGTATCAGTTGGAGATAGATATTAGTGCCCTTCAACAGAAGGACATGAGCATTTAGGAGTTTTATTCTGCCATATCAGATTTATGGGATTAGTTGGCACTTACAAAACTAGTAGAATTGCAAGCACTTGCTCCCTACATTGCCCTCAGAGAAGAACAGCATCTGGTACAATTTCTAATGGCCCTCCATGATGATTTTGAGGGATTGCGTGGAACGATTCTGCATTGTAGTCTACTGCGTTCTGTTAATTTAGTAGTTAATGAACTTTTAGCTGAGGAGATACGTCTCAAGTCTCAAGTACACAAGAGGAAAATCCCAATGCCTATTCCATCTGTTTTTACAATCCCTCAAAGACCCCCGGCTGGCAATCAGAATAGATCGAACTCGAAGGTTTCTCCTGATGAGTGTACTCTCTGTAAGCAAAAGGTCACTAGAAGGCTCATTGTCCATTGTTGTTGAATAAAGGTAAGCAACAGCAATCCCATTAGCAGCAACAACGACCCTAGCAGCAGCAGCAACAACAACGACCCTAGTAGAAGGTTTCTCCTGATGAGTGTGCTTTCTGTAAGTAAAAAGGTCATTAGAAGGCTCAATGTTCGTTGCAGTTAATAAAGATAAGCAACAACAATCCCATCAGTAGCAACAACGACCTTAGCAGTAGCAACAACAACAACGATCTCAACATCAACAACAACCACCACCATGGACATACAGACCACCTCAACTAAATAATACAATGGCTACACCGTCATTAGATCCATTTATGTTTGAGCAGTATCAGAAGTTCCTTGCTACACAGTCACAAGCTATGTCTGCCTCCTCTCATATAGGTTTTTCATCCTCTAGTCCTTCAGGTATATCTTCTTCCTTGTGGGTCTTAGATTCTGGAGTTTCTCATCATATGCCACATAATCTATCATCATTTGTTTCTTTATCTCCCAATTCCTCTATGTTAATTATGAATGCTGATGGTACTCCTATACCATTAGTAGATGTTGGTTCAATTGTTACACCTTCTCTGTCTCTTTCGGATGCTTATCACATTCCTAATCTTACTTTAAATCTTGTTTCTGTTAGTTAATTGTGTGAGTCAGGATACTTAGTCTCTTTTTCTTCTTCCTCTTGTTATGTGTAGGACTCGCAATCTTAGAAACTGATTGGGATAGATCATAGGCGAGGGGAACTTTATGTTTTGGATTAGCTCAAAGTACCAGAAGTTGCAGCTTCTAGTGTGGATCTATCTTCTTTTCATATGAGTCATTCGTCTTCTAATTTTTATTTATGGCATTCTTGTCTTGGTCATGTTTCAACGTCTTGTTTATAGTATTTAGCTTCTACAACAGCATTAGGAAATTTAAAACCTCATGATATTTCTAATTGTAGTGGTTACAAACTGGCAAAATTTTCTACTTTACCATTTTATAAAAGTATTTCTTTTTCTCTTACTCCATTTGATCTCATTCATTCTGATGTGTGGAGGACCTTCTCCTGTGATCACAAAGCAGGGGTCACAATACCATGTTTCTTTTATTGATGATTGCACTCGATATTGTTGGGTTTATCTTATGAAGCATCGTTCTGATTTCCTTAGTATTTTTAATACTTTTCGAGCTCTTATTAAAACTCAACATTCTACTATCATAAAGTGTTTTCATTGTGATTTGGGAGGAGAATATACTTCTAATGATTTTTCTAATTTACTTGCCTCTGATGGAACCATTAACTAAACTTCTTGTACAGATACTCCTGAACAAAATGGTATTGCTGAAAGGAAACATAGGCATCTGGTTGAAATTGTCCGTTCTCTTTTATTGTCTTCTATTGTTCCTAGTGGATATTAGAGAGAAGCAATTCTTACTGCTACTCATTTGATTAATAGGATTCCAACCTCACATAATTCAGGTCTGTCACCGTTTAAAAAGTTGTATAAATATGCTCCTGATTATTCTTCATTGCGTGTTTTTTGTTCCACCTATTTTGACTTTCATCCTCATATTGAGCATAGTAAATTATTATCGCAGTCTGTTATGTATGTCTTTTTGGGTTATGGTGCAGATCAAAAAGGAAATCGTTATTTTGATCCAATTAGTCAAAAATTATATGTCTTTCGTCATGTTGTGTTTTTTGAACATATCTCATTCTTTTCTATTCTTGATAGTTCTAATAATCGGACCAAGTCTGATCTTATACATATCGATCTTTCACTCCTGACACTAACACAATCTCACTATCTGTTTCACAAACACCTACTCTAGTTTCAGATAATGTATTGCTCATGTGGTTCATATAGTTAGTTTGTTTGTCACAGCACCTACTACAATTCATTGGGCTGTTATTCTTTGTATTTTAAGGTATCTTTGGGGCACTCAGTTTTAGAGTCTCTTACTTCCATCTACTTCGTCCTTAGAGCTGTGTGCTTACTCTGATGCTGATTGGACTAGTAATCTGACGGATCTTAAGTCCACCACTGGCTTCTATATATTTCTGGGTGACTCTCTTATTTCTTGGAAGTGTAAAAAGCAAGATGTTATATCTCGATTCTCCACCAAAGTAGAATATTGTACTATGGCTTCTACTACTTGTGAGATAGTCTGCTTACATTGGTTGCTTGCAGATATTGGTGTTTTTCTTTATGAACCTACTCCCTTATATTGTGATAGTAAGTGTGCTATTCATATTGCCAGCAATTCAGTATTCCATAAGCGGACAAAACATATTGAAATTGATTGTCATGTCATTCGACATCACTATCAACTTGGCACCATCACATTGCCTTTCGTTTCTTCTTCCATACATATTACTAACATATTTACCAAGGTGTTTTCCACTTCATGTTTTCGTTTTTTATTTGGCAAACTCTCAATGCTACTTGCAATAGCATCGTGAGTTTGAGGAGGAATGTTAGATGGTATAGTTTTATATTTATTTTATTGCTTGTTTCCTATTATTATTAAGTTTCTTTCTTTTCAACAGTTAAGAGTAGATTAGTCTTTTTATATTTTCTAGTTAGCCTATATAAACCTCTTGATGAGGACATGGCTAGCACAAGAGCATCGAATGCGGATCCTATTCAAGTTCTTATTGGACCCGTTACAAGAGCACGGGCCAAGAAATTCCAAAATGCTTTAAATGGACTGATTCGAGGGATTTGGGCTCAAGCATGCACGTGGAGGCCTAGTAAAGGAGATGAACGAGTTGACCATCCCTTAACAAGCATGATTCAAGTTCAAGAAAATCAATAGGAGAATCTGTTGTTACTTTCTTTTTCCGGCATCTCTTCTGGTTTCAAGCTACAATAAAAGAAAAGAGATTTGTCAATTAAGGTTGAATTATTATTCATTTTCCTTATTTGGATTCGGGTGCATTTGCTGGGAAGGAAATTTGATTTGAGCACATTGGCTACTTTTTACTTTCCTATTTTAGTTCTTTGATTGTTACATTTTCTTTATTGGCATGTAATAGGCAGAAAATTAAGGGATGAAAGTCAGAATTATTTCCCTTTAATTAAGGCCGAAATTAGGTGGTTATTTCAACTTTCCTTTAAGATTTTTTTGGCAAGTTTCCTTAGGCATTTTAGGCTTGAAAATTCGTGACCCTAGTTCTATAAATTGTACCTTTTTCATGCAATAAAGCAGATCATTAATCAGTAAATTTGTGATAGTATTTTCTCTTTGGTTCTTTGACGAACTATTCGAACTTATCGGAATTTTCTGTGGCATTCACCATTGACTTATCAAATGGATTTCCACCACCGTTTGTGGTGTCTTTCTTATACCGAGGTTCTTGTTTCGCATTAAACAACGGGTTGAGGTCAAATATACCAAGATTCTTGTTTTTGTTGAAGTAACGGGTCGAAGTCTCCCATCCAAACCTGATCGTAGAACGTTCTTGGGTTCCTACTTCATTGTTGGGTCTCGTTATTCTTGACGGAGTTTGCATTATTTGGTATCAGAGCATCGGTTCTACTCTCAGGTTTATGTATCCTATTTAATTTAGTTTCTTTTTCTAGCCGATTGTGTGTGGCCGAATTAGTTTTAAAAAAAACGTCAAAGAAAAAAAAAAGTGTTTCCGAATTTGTTTGTAATTTGTAATTTCTGGTTCTAGTTGTAATTTTTGTTCATGGTATATTAAAAAAAAAAAAGAAGAAGAAGAAGAAGAAAACAGAAAGGAGTCCAAAAAAAAATTTTCGTGAAAATTTTGCTAATTTGTGCTTCTGAAAACCTAATCACCTGTGTTTCTTATATTCCTACTTTTGAACCTTATTTTTCCTTGGTGATTTCTTGATGAATTGTTGCTGGGAATTTTGAATATTGTTTGTTTAGTTTCAAAAGAACTGAAAGGGAATTATCGAGTGGAAAAAGACAAGAGCAGTGAGCATATGAGAGGGTAAAAGCTGAATACATTGAGTGAAATTGAGTGAAACATTCTTCGAGAGAAACACGTGAGGGAGAGTGTGAGATCTTTTTCTTCGAACTTTGTTTTGCAGCAATCATGTCTCACAATAGTGATAAGAGCATTGTCAAAGGTGCGACGGGAATGGCTGATCCAAAAGTGTTTATGGAGGCCATGATGAGTGAGATGAGGTTGGAATTGGAGCAGGTACATGAACAGATAGATCGGATGGATAATATATGTGTGAAACAGCCACAAAACGCTCCTAATATGCGAAGAAGGGAAAAGGCTCAACCTATGGGAATGAGAAATGAAGACGAAGAGTATTATGGGTCTGGTTTTGATGAAGAAGATGATCAGGATTCAGTTGTTGGTAATAGAAGACATGGAGGGCGGTTTAGAGAAGCTAGGAATCGGGAAGATAATAACTTGGGTAGTATTAAGATGAAGATTCTGCCGTTTCAAGGTAAAAAAGATCCCGAAGCTTATCTTGAGTGGGAGAAGAAGGTGGAGCTAGTATTTAATTGCCACAACTACTCCGACATGAAGAAGGTAAAACTTACTACCATTGAGTTTTCTGACTATGCTATTGTTCGGTGGGATCAGTTAGTGCTGAACAAGAGGCGAAATAGAGAACGTCCAATAGAGACGTGGGAAGAGATGAAGATAGAAATGAGGAAGCGGTTTGGACCAAACCATTACTACCGGGAGTTGTACCAGAAATTACAAAGGCTTAGACAAGGTAGCCGGAGTATGGAAGACTATTATCAGGAGCTGGAGATTGCTATGATCCGGGCTAATGTCGAAGAAGACCAAAAGGCTACTATGGCTAGGTTCTTGAATGGCTTAAATCTAGAAATTCATGATAAGGTGGAGATGCAGCATTATGTGGAGTTGGAGGATATGGTGCACATGGCCATCAAAGTGGAGCAACAGCTCAAGAGGAGGGGTAGTTCATGTGTAGCCCATAATTCAGGTTCTTTCCCATGGAAACTGAGTTATGTGAAGAAAGAGGATAAACCAGCTGCAAAAACTAAATCCAAGCCAAGACAAGAAACAACCAGCCATGGTTCTCAAGGTAAATCCGACCATACCACTTCTCGAAATCGTGACATTAAGTATTTTAAATGTCAAGGTAGGGGTCACATAGCAAGTCAATGCCCGAACAAAAGAATCATGGTGATACGGGATAATGGTGAGATTGAAATCGATGACGAGTTAGAAACCGACTCTATGCCACATTAGTGGACGTAGATGATGAGGAATATACGGTCCAAGGTGAATTGTTGGTTGTAAGGAGAGCTCTAAGCGTGCAAGCCAAAGAAGATGAAGAGGTGCAGTGAGAAAACATCTTTCATACTAGATGCAACATGCAAAACAAGGTATGTAATTCCTTATAAATTGCAATGGCTCAATGATAGTGGTGAGGTAAGGGTGAATAAACAGTTGTTGATTTCATTCTGCATTGAAAAATACGAAGATGAAGTTTTGTGTGATGTAATTCCGATACAAGCTGGACATTTGTTATTAGGCCGACCGTGGCAATTTGATCGGCGAGTTAAGCATGATGGCTTCACCAACAAGTATTCATTTGTGCTCAATAAAAAACCCATCACTCTTGTGCCGATGACACTGAAACAAGTTTATAACGATCAAGTGAGGTTGCAAAAAGAGAATGACAAAAAAAAAAAAAACAGAGAGTGATCAAAAGAAAATGAGTGCAAATCAGAGAGAGGCCGAGCAAAATGAGAGAGAAAAAGAACATCAAAATTTGGCCATTGAGAGAAAATCAGAGAGAAAACAAAAGAATTTCTATGCAAAAGTGAGTGAAATTAAGCGAGCAATGTTTTCAAATCAGTCAATGATTATACTTTTGTACAAAGAGACATTTTTAAACACTAACGAGCTTGACCTTGGTTTGCCTAGTTTTGTTGTTTCCCTTTTGCAGGAGTATGAGGATGTCTTTCCCGAGGACACGCCACATGAGTTACCTCCATTTCGAGGGATTGAACATCCGATTGATTTCGTACCCGGTGCAACCATTCCAAACTGACCAGCCTATAAAAGCAATCTCGAGGAAATAAAGGAGCTACAAAGGCAGGTTAGTGAATTAATGGAAAAGGGGTACGTGAGAGAAACTTGAGTCCATGCGCCATTCCGGTATTGCTAGTACCTAAGAAGGATGGGACGTGGAGAATGTGCGTTGATTACCGAGCCATCAACAACATAACGGTAAAGTATCGTCATCCTATCACATTGTCTTTCGTTTCTTCTTCCATATAGATTGCTGACATGTTTACTAGGGTGCTTTCCACTTCACATTTTTGTTTCTTATTTGGAAAACTCTCAATGTTACTTACAGCAGCATCGTGAGTTTGAGGAGGGATGTTAGATGGTATAGTTTTATATTTATTTTATTGCTTGTTTCCTATTATTATTAGGTTTCTTTCTTTTCAACAGTTAAGGATAGATTAGTCTTTATATATATTTTAGTTCGCCTATATAAACCTCTTTTAATATATTATTTTGATTTATTGATTGGTTTAAAAAACCCAAGCTTTCTCTTTTTCCCAAATTGGTTTTTGGTTTTCTACTATTGTATGGAGAAGAGAGAGAGAAGAAGGCTGCTGGGGAAGAGATGGAAGGAGAAAGAAAAAGGGAATGAGGGTGTTTTTATTTTATGGGGATATTTTGATCTTTTTAAATTAAATTATTATATCATTATGGATATATTGCTATAGTTTTTTTAGTTGTGACAAATTTCAATTCACATCTTATTTTTATGACATCTATTTTAATTATCCCTTTGGTTGCATCACATAATTTATTTGGTTAGAATTTTATGAAAACTGTGGAATGAAAATTTATAATTTTGATTTTGATAAATCTACCGATGTGCAGACATTTAATGTCTGCATATGAATATAATTATTTTTTAATAAATTATATAACTAGTATTAATTATATTTTTTAAAGGAAAGTTTCTTAGAATGCTTTTGAAACAGATAAACCATTAACATTTTTTAGGGAATGAACAATTAACATTTTATTTACATATAAAACTTCATAAACGGGTTTTCTCAAATAGATTTTAGAAGTCGAGACCAATGTCAAAATATAAACACTAGTCACATCAAAATAAACAATTGAATTTAGTCATAATGGCCCCTTGGACATCGTTTGAGAATGGTTTTTTTGAAGAATGCTCGACAAGAGTACATTTTTAAAGTATGACCACATTTATAAATATCAAATAAAAAGCTATTAATATGATAAAAATCTGAACCAATAATTAAGTGGAGTAAAAATTAAAAAAAAAAAAGTGCACTAAATGGACTATTCCCATCATTTCCTCCACAAATTGACCAATGTAACATGATGCAAATAAAGTAAATTGATAATAAATAAACAACACCGGAATATATAAAGGTTTGCAGAAATGTACTACATCCTTTGTGTTTGGAGTTTTACTATGCTCAGAAATGCGCTTTTACAAGTAGAAGTTTTGTCTTTCTATAGTTATTTGATAAAACTCCGATGAGCAGGGTATGGAATGGATCCCTTCTTTGGATGAGATTCTCTCTATTTATAGATGAAGAGAGTAATGGTTCCACAATTCTAGAAAAGTAGTGGGTCTCACCCTACTCTCTAGAGTTGAGGGAACGTGTATGTCAACGTGGACATGCCTGGAAGTATAGGTCAAATTTATATGATTCAACTTCTGTTATTCCCAATGATTGATACTCGATTCCCCAATCATCGAATGTCGAACCCTATAAATTATAGATCTAGGACCGAATTGCCCTCTAACAGAATCAAACATTCCAAGCGTGTACTCCTCATCGAACGACGATGGCTCGATGATCGATACAAACGACGATTCAACGCTCAATGAAATCTTCTAAAAGAGTTAAATAAGGGATGAAATCTGACTCCAACATAGATAAATAAACAAACCTTTATGAACTGGATTCTACTTATATATAAGATTAAATACAAACAAATAGATGTTCTCATATTGAAATGGACCTAAAAACAATTAAATTGATATAGTAAGATCTTACAGTAATTAAAACTTTAACGAACATATAAAACATACAATATATTATTAAAGGCATAAGTGATAATTTAGGCATAATTCTGTACACTAATGAACGGTTTCTTTCACAATTGTAAAGAGAAGAAAACCAATTACTGAAACAGCTAAGAAGGAGCTGGAAATTGTCAGATTAGGCGCGGGAACTGTGGGGAAATTCGGACTTGTAACTTCGAGCTTCCCGAGCGCAAAAAATCCACTTGGAACAAGAACAAAGTTCCAACGTTTATCAACGTAACTTACAGAATTGCTTTCTATTTCATACGTGAATTTAAGGGAGCGCCGTTCCTCATCATTGACTTCAAGATCAACCGTCAATCGACTCGTGACCAAGCAGGCTCCGATCCGGCTAATGCTGACAAAATTTTCAATTTTAGTATCGCTACTTTTCACATTATTATTCTTGAGGAGATACAGATCACCGTCATATGTTTCTTGTAGAACACGGAACGTCTCACTAGTTCCCAATGAAATGTTGCAGAATCTGTTGTAATCGAAACATGTGACGGAATTCGGGTGTTTTCGGCTCAAGTGCTGGGATAGCTTAATTGATGAAGAGAGAAAGTTGCAGCCCTCAATTGGGCATGAACATGGCACAAGCTTGCAGTGTTCCTTGTGATAATGATTTGCTCGATATTCCACTCTTTTCTTTGCATCCGTATTTCCGATTTTGGCATGATTCTTCAAGCGATTCGAAAAGCTTCTCCATGAGCCGGCAACGCCTATATCCGGTAGGGAAAGGACACTTGTTACAGTCATGTGGAGATGAAATGTAGCAGAGAGAACAAGCTATATGGAGTTCCTCTAGCTCGCACTATAAATTCACGCATAAGAAAGAAAATACATTAAATGTTAGAATATAAAATTATTGTTGATCCTACTAAAAATATGAAACAAAATTTAGAGGAATACTTCCTCACTATAGAAGTATAAAGATTGCATGTTAGTTTTCTGCTGTTAGTTTCTCTTATAAAACTCAAAAATTGACATAAAAAAAAAAAAAAAAGGAAGAACATAAAACTAAATAAGTGAATTAAGGAATGCAGATTTCCTAGCTAATTTACGTAAAGATATAACAATGTAAGAGCGGCCAATGGGTTCTATTTTATTGTCCACCAACAAATTTTTTACTTTTATTTTGGTTTGCCTTCCCTAAAATTTTTAATTCCTGAATTTTATCTTGATTCATTTTGGAAAGACAGAAAAGATAAAAATATATATTTTTGAAAAAATAGATAAAATAACGAAACAGAGGGTTATACCAAAAAACAAAAACAAAACAAAAAACAAAAAAAAAAACAAAAAAACAAAAAAAGAAGAAAAAGAGACGTGCAATATTATTTAACTTCAAAATTTTTTCGTCTTTCTCTAATTTCTGGCTCTGCCTCTAGTCAAACGTAACCATAGATTGTACTTAAAAAGAAAAGCCTAATATTATTTTATTATGATTAAAAAGGACAAGTGAAATAGTGATTTTATCAACTAAGGAAATAAGTAACAAGAAAATTCCCAGTTAATAGTTACTTGAATATATATCTATATACTAAAACGATTCCATCACATAATTAATAAATTGAAATCACCAAAATTATTCAAATATTTAGATCATTTAGTGTTGAAGCTTTTCTTATTAATAATAATAATCACATTGGTCCTTTTTTTTCATTATTTTAGTAACATCTTCTATAAAAATTCTAGAGATCTCTGCTACATAAATAATAGACAAAAATGTAGAACTATGAGGAAATTGATGAACAGACCTGAAACACAGGACCGAAAAAGTTTTCGTCGCAGATGCTGCAGTTGAAGAGTTTAGGATCAGTACTTAGAAAAAATGTGTGCTTGTTTTCTTGATCATCAGTATCACTACTACTGTTATCATCACCGTCGTCGCTCTCTACGCTTTTAATTACTTCAGCTTCACTATAATTGTCCTCTTCTTCTATATCTTCCACATCTACTCTCTCAGTCTCAATGTTAAATTTCATTCTCTGTCGTTTTTCCGCCTTCTTCACCTTTTCTCTGTGTGTCTCTATATGCTTGGCAACCTAAATGGTTAAGAATAAATGGAATGGTGAAAAATTCCAAACAATTTATAGGGAATGTGCACCCTCATACTTGGCTAGCCAAACGGTCTAGAATTAAATGAAAACGTGAAAAATCCCCAATAATTTATAGGGAATAATGTCCACCCTCATTCAACTTCCTCCCATGCACGTTTCCCCAAGTGTCTTATTTTGTTATTTTCAAATAATAATAATAATAATAAAAAAGGTGTCCTATTTTGTTTGTGTGTATTCTCTTCTTTGAAATGAATTCATGGGTAGTTCGTAAATATTTCTCTCTTTAAAACTACAGTCTGTGGTCAATTTTGTCTCGTACATTTTCATTGACCTAAAAAATATCTCATGAATGGTCCCTATGTTATTATTATTATTTTTTAATTCGGAAACCGTAAGTCGGGATGCTATTTTTTAAAGGTTCTAAAAAGCTTTACGAAATCTCCTTTGGAATCATGATTTGAGCTGGAATTTTATAGGCCGGAAAATTACATGTATGTTTGGTTAAAATGTGAATTGGAAATAAATTGTGAGTAGAAAATAGTATGAAAATTTGAAATATATTCGGAAAAAATTTACATTATAGATCTTATTTCATTTCTCTTATCATTCTATATAATTTTTAAAAAATAATCTTAATTCGACTTGAAATAAGAAAGTTATGAACTTTTTAAGTTTGATTTTTTTTTTTAAATGAAAGAGAGAAAATGAGAGTAAATTTGAGAGTTTTGGAGTTGAGTTATATATTTATAGATATATGAATATGTTACATGTTGTTTGTTTGTATGTTTTTTTTTTTTTCTATTTCATGTAAAACTGTTATTTTAATCTATTATATATACACATATATGAATATGTTATGTTGTTTGTCTTTTTTTTTAACTTTTTTTTCTTGTAAAATTTTTAATTAACCTACAATAGAACATCAAAATAAATAAATAAAAAAGGTGGGGTGAAAAGAAAATTGAAGTGGTGGAGTACTTTTTATTTAGTAGTATTAATTAAGGGTAATTTTGAAAATAAAATGGGTGTGCAATAAGTAAATTTAATCATTTTAAATAAAATGAGTGTGCATTTTAAATTTAAGATGCGTTTGTGTTTAGAAGGGGGTGTAGAGAGTTAAAGAGGGGTATGTCAATAGAACCACCCATAAAAATTTATATGGTGAATGCATGATTATTAATGATGACTATAAATAGGTTTTTTTTTTTTTTTTTTAGTGAATGGAATCATTTATGTGAGTAAAAGTTTGTTTTGATATTTTCTATCTTATTAAATAGCTTTGAAGGTGCATAAAGAATACGTATGATATGACCTTTAATTAATTAATTTACCGCAACCCTAAAAATATGACTCTATTCCTTCATCCAACTACTAGTTTCAGCACTTGGAAGGTCCCAATTTTAGTCATTAATAATTTATTAATGTGCTATAAAACTAAGACCATCTCCAATGTATTAATCTATACTAATGGACAATGTCATATTTTGTTAAAAAAAATATTATCTTATTTTTTATTCTAATACATAATACTATTTTTAATGTTATTTCTCTTTTTATCATTATTATTGGACTTTGAAACTTATAAAAATGTATTTAGTATTTAAATAAATTAAAAATGAAAACATTACAATAATTGACTGTATATCATGCGGTAAATTTATCACAAAATTTAGTATACGACAAATTTGTTATCAAATATATCACTCAATTAGAGAGTATTTTTTTCATCTAAATATCAAAATTTATCATTGACACAACCTTTTAGCATTATATTAGAGATGCTCTAATCATGCTAGTTAGTCATTTAGTTTGACAGGAAATTAATTAAACCATGCTAGATTAACTTTCAATTGATTTTTTCACTGTTATGAGATGACATCATAATATAGTTGCACGTTATGAAAATGCAGTTTGGCCCTTCATAGTATTGCGTTTTCTTTTTCTTTTCTTACCCTTTTTTTTTTTTTAAATAATTACGTGCTAGATTAATAGTTACACGTTAGTTGTGTTTGGACGAACCATTCTAATATCTATTGTTTGACTCTAATGTAATATTTGTTTGGTTGATCAATTACTAGGTCTGGAATGAAGTTACTAATTGAATGTTTTATTATTTCACACCAATTCAACTTAAATACAAATATCAAATTTTCACTTTTTTAAAAATATGTACCACATTTATTTTTCTTTTTTATACTTTTATTATTATTTTTTTTTTGGAAATTGAAAGTGAGAGAATTCAAACTCTTTACCTTTTGGTAGAGTCAGGTGTGAAATTATTGATAGACTATACCTGCTATACTTTACTTTTATACTATTCAAATATTGCTTTTAACAAAAACTATCAAAACACACATTTAATTCTACATTTAAATGCAAACATTCAGTATGAATAACTATTTAAACACAGTCTCTAATCCAAACGGTCCGTACTCTACGTATTTCAATAATTGTTCTAATGTATTGTTATTTCTTCTTCCCTTTGAACTAATGAACAATGAGACAATTACGTATGAATAACAGCTATATATATATATATTATATTAATGAACATCTATTTGTGAAAAAAAAAAAACACACACACATACACCACTAGTAGAAATTGTGGATTCCATGACGGTTACAAACCGTCGTTAAAAGCTACGATGACGGTGCTACTAGTAGAAATTGTAGATTCCATGACGGTTTTTAACCGTTGTTAAAAACTACCACGACAGTTAAAAAACCATCGTAGAATCCACAGTCATGCATACCATGACTGTTTTTTAACCGTTGTGCTATGCCTGGCATATGACGACGGCTTATAACTGTCGTCATAGGTCATAAGTGTCACGCTTTCTTTCAATTGTGCGACACTTTCCATGACAGTTTTCTGGCTAACTGTCGTTAAATATTGTACCTTCCTCGACGGTTTTTTCAAGAAAACGTCGTAGAATGTGGTTTCTGATTTTTTTTAAAAAAATTCTAAATTTTACATTCCACTTTCTGAATTACTACTAAACGTGGACATTCTCTGAATGGGGAAAGTATTACAACTATTTTATTTAGTACCACAAAAAAGCAATTTGACAACAATCCAATAATAATAATTTGCCCAATCGAAACATAATACAAACTTGGTCCAACTAAAACATATTACAAAACTTGTTAATTTCAAGTAACACAATCCCTAAATAGCACATAATTAAATATACCTCTTTTAAATATGGAAAAAGCTGCCACAAGAAAGGAACAGTAAGAATCTGATATGAGAAAGTCCATTGTGGAACAATATTTGAGCAAATACAAGGTTTTTGACTAGTGTGAAAAATCATAAAAACATGCACTCGTTCCAATGAAGACTCTTTTCCAATGAGAGTATAAGAGTTTATATTTTCTTGTTACAAAATCCAAAGAAAATAAGTGAGGCCTACAATAGCACTGTAAATGGCAATTACTGCCCCTTTTTTGCACCCTGTAGTTTTTATTAGAGCTATATATTCTACAATTCATGTACTTGAATGCAAAGTATGGAAAGATCTCAAATTCACTTAGAAAGAAAGATAAAAAAACCATTACGGCAGAAGAGATGGGAAAAAATGCAATGAACTTGAACAAAGCATAACAAAGAAGAAAAACATAAACTATATAACAGAGAGTAAATTCCTTCATTTACAAAAGAAGAAAACAAAAGGTGCATTGCATACCTTTCCTGTTAAAATAATGTCTCTAAACAGGTTATAGGCCTTCTTCTGCAATAGATAACCAGATTGTCTTACAAACCCAATGGAAGTTTTGGATTAATTAAATAGCTACTACTTTCTAACAACACAGTGGTAAAAAGATGATTTCTTCATTTGGTTTTCTATCTAGTGATAAGGCGTATAAGCAAGTTTTGCATCAAAATCAACAAAACCAAATTACCAAGAAATTCATTAAATAATATCTGCACTTATTGATCACACACACACACAATATAGAGATATTTAACGTAGTTAACTAATAGTAAAATTTTTGTAACATATTATCAAATCAAGGACCGAGCTAGCTAGCGGCACCATCACCTTGGAAAGAAAACACTGTACAAATGGATTTGCAAAAAACTTTGAACTAAATTCTTCAATAAGATTTGCAATGTGAGGTGATAATATGCATACTTCAATTCTTATAAAAGATTGAAGAAACATGCAAACATAAATGTGAATAATTCCAACTTCTATATAACTCATAATTCAGAACAATAATGACAACAACCTTTATAGCAGCCATACATACATCTTGACTAGCAAATAAAGCCCCTTCCCTATATGAGACTTCATACGATCAATTAAAAGATTGTTCAACCATCAACCATCAATATAGAAATTGACGAAAAAAATTGTTCTAGACATTTTGTCGAATAACTTGTGTGCTGTGAAACTGAAATCATTACTCAACCAAAGTAAATCCTTTCCTATTTAGTTGTTTTTGGTTCATTAACATACAAAGAAATCCGAAAACTATTAGGAAAAAAAACCAAACAAAACAAAACATAAAATCGAAGCACAAAAAAAAAAAAAAAAAGCAAAAAACAAAACCAAACACAAGGAAAGATTTAACAAAGTACAAACCGATATGCCAAATCCAGCAAAAAATAAATAAATAAATTGCAAAAATTGAAGGAAAAGGAATAATGACTAAGAACCCAGAAGCGGAATCGACAAAAAATAAAAATAAAAATAAACATACCTGCTCAAAAAAATTTCCCAGCTGTCAAAGAAATCTAGAGACAAATCTACAAAACCCACGAGTAAAGAAAACACAAAGAGAGAATGGTTAAAAAGATTGAAGCAAATTCTAGGGTTTTAAGACCTAAGATTTCTTTGTAATTTAAGAGGGAATTAAGCTCGAACAAACCCAAATAAAACCAAACCCAAACCCAAATGAAAATAAAACCAAACACCAAATCTGGAAGATAAACTTGTTCATTACTTGACTTGCGTTCAAATCAGTCTAGGCGATGACAGAAATTGTGTAATCTGAGTGGAAGGAGGCTGGGTGGAGCAACAATAGTGGCAGAGCGAGGTGAAATTGTGCGAGCTTCTCGGTTTTAGGGGCAGCATCGCGAGAGAAAAGGGTGGTTGGCAACGTAGGGAGAGAGAGGAGCATGGTTTGGGGTTAGAGAGAGAGAAGGTTAGGGTTTTAAGGTTTGAGGGACAGAGAGAGAGTGAGAAGGAGAGAGAGAAGGTTAAGGATTTTAGGGCCTGAGGAGCAGAGAGAGACCGGGTTGGGAGTTGTGAGAGTTAATTATTATTTTTTTCACAGATTACACTACGGTTATCTAGAAACCGTCGTGGCATCTTAACATAAAGATGATAATTTTCGAAAGTTGTAGTCTAATATGTGTTGTGAAATCTATTTTTTCTAGTAATGCTCACACACAAATATACACGCAAAACACCAAGATGACCGCATAATTCGTGATCACCACTAAAAAAAAAGACAAATCAAAATTGCATAGTTTATACTACTTAACAATATCAAGTACAACAAAGGTACAGCTAAAGATAGATCAGCTTTGTGCGAAATGTGGGGTGAGGCAGTCAATATTCTTGGTCCTACATTTTTTCCATGCTCCAATATTTACTCCTCTCTCTATAAATATACATAAACTGCAAATTAATTTTCTTGCCATCCAATCATTACCTACAACGCTCTATAAACACCAATGATTTCCTCTCTTCCTTTCCAAGAAAGTTTTTCTTCTAGTTTTTCCGGTGAGAAAATTAGCTTTTCATAATTCCTTATACGTAGTTATTCCCTTGTAACGACTTTTCTTTTTGTTGGGGGAAAGTTTTTGATATATTAATTTGTCACGTCTCTTTAAATAAAATTATACAAAATGAAAATTGCTGCTCTTAGCTCCAGAAAGTTTCTCTCGAATTCTCATTCTACAAGGATGATCAACAAGGGCAAGAATATTTACAACAAAATGCCATGGAGGGCACCAATTCATTACAAAAAAAATTATAATACTCGTAGTAGTACCACTACTACTTTGGATTCTTCTATGGATACGAAATCCATCGATTCGGTCAAGGAGTCGTTGCTCGCTGGAAAGTTGTCTGACGGCGGATTGCCGGGCTCAGAGAGTGCAGAAGTTCCCAAGGGGCATGTGGCGGTTTACGTTGGGCCGAAGTTAAGGAGGTTCGTGATTCCAACGAGCTACTTGTCGATGCCGAATTTTAGAGGGTTGATGGATGGAACTGCCGAGGAGTATGGATTTGAGAAAGAGGGTGCACTAGAACTCTCGTGTGATGAAGAAGATTTTCAGAAAGTTCTGACAATGTGTTTATCCAAGGACAAAAAGAGAAATGGTATTAAGATATAGAGGGAAATTATGAATGTGCATGTCTGTATATATGTTGCATTATGGTCGTTTTAAGCCAAGTTTTTTTCCTCCCTCCTTTTTGTATTGATCTTGTTAGTTCTTTTATTAGAATCAAATTATGTTTTGGGTGAGTAAATTTTTCAAGAGTTTGGCAATTTATCATAAGACTAATAAGTCGATTCGAGATCTCGCTATCAATCTCTTGGCCTAAAAAAAGTAATCTTTTACCATTGTAATTAAGAATATTTTATAGACTTCATTGTTTAGTTTTTGTCATTCTCAATTCTATTTTGTAGATTATTTATCATTTAAAGAATATCATTTCTTTGTTGCAGAAATAACTAAAAGGAATTCAAAACTATATCAAATAAATTTAATATTACCTTTATCTGAACATCTTATGCGTAAGATTGCCAAAAGGTGGTATCATTGTAATTAGAAAAATTGCCAAGTGGTTTAAATAGTTTCCAATCATTTTTCCAAGAAAAAGAAATAAAAAAAACCTTAATAAAATGGTGGTTTTTTTAAAGAGAAATTAAAGTTCGGATTTTGAGAAAATAAAAGGAGAGTTTAATCACACATCGAAAAAGGACGTAAGAGTTGAAAAAAATAAATAAATAGGTGGAAGAAGTTAATAGCTTTTAAACTTCTTTAATTTTTTAGAGAAAATATATTTTTATTCGTATTATATTTTCTTTTACGGTTCATTTGAATAACACATTCACTTGATATTGTATTTCAATATAATATTTGGATGTCCCCTTTAATTATTGTATTCAAATGCACCATATATTAGGATTGTTTACCTTTGAGTTTTCATTCTAATGTCTATTGATGAAAGAAAGAGTATATGATGTGATTGGTAAAAGTAGATAAAATAGGAATAGTAAGTAAGTATGATGTACTATACAAATGAAGGTATATTCAAATAAAATATATGGATAAACCAAATGAGTATTACATTATATTGAAATTGAATGTGTGATCTAAACAAAATATTAACAATTAAAAAATAAAATTTATTTTAAGAAATTAGTTTGGTTGTTTTTGTAAGGGTAAGTTTCTCATTTAACCTTATTCATTTAACTTTCTCTGCTCAGATGTTGACATATAGGATTTTCAATCCAAAGAAAATTTTTATACGTGCGATTTGATCCCTATCATGTTTCCGCTTTTTTTTAAAAAATCGGGTTTCGAAACCAACAATTTATACACGTAAGATACAATGAAAAAAAGAAACTAAGTTAATGAAATATTCACAATGAATACAAGATTAGTCAACCCTTAATCAAGGGATATAAATCCCATAATTAACATTAACAATAACAATTTGATGGACCGGAAAGTTTCATCAAGCAACCAAAACAAGAAACAAAACCTAGCAAAGAACCAAAAAATAATAATAATAAAATAAAAACAAAAAACAAAACAAAACAAAACAAAAGAAAGAAGACCCAGCCTAATCATTTCGAGTCCGAGTCCCACAATGACAGGTGAATTTTATCCACTCCGAGTCCCCTAGAATCCGCCGGCAGTGCGGCTAATCTTCCTCCAAAGAGCTTGGTTTTCAGTGGAGAAGGCAAAGAAAATTGAGAGTTTATTACTTTTTTTTTTTTTTCAATTTTCTTACATTTTTATATTTGGGTTTTTCTTTTTCTCTTGTACTTACTTTTTTTTTTTTTTTTTGCTGAACAAAGTCTTGAGAGAGACATAAGGTAGAGCACGGGAAACTGGCGCCACTGCAGGAAGTAGAGAGCAATAAAGGCGGTTGTTTTTTAAATAGAAAATTTGCTGTTTCAGCTCTTTCTGCCACTATTACCTGACTTTGCAGTCTCATCTAGACATATGCGACTAGCTAACAGGAGACACTTGGATCATGAATTTCACGATTCGGGCCAAATAGCAGGCCCCTAAAATTTGACATGTTGGAGACGAATATTTGCTTGACCAACCGGTCAAAAGGGAAAAAAATGAGGTGAGCAGAGGGATTTTGTTGTCTTTCTTGATGAATACATCAAGGCTCAATGGAATTCTCACGAACCGATTCAAGTTCCAGTTGGTCCGATGACTAGAGCTCGAGCTAAAAGATTCAAACAAGAGTTGAATAACTTAG
Organism: Ficus hirta; assembly: GCA_038430175.1. NCBI lineage: Eukaryota > Viridiplantae > Streptophyta > Magnoliopsida > Rosales > Moraceae > Ficus > Ficus hirta. The sequence goes on along the minus strand of CM076595.1, from coordinate 2,112,336 downwards.
TCCAGAAAGTTCTACATCAAGAAGAGAGCATGTTCACTACTGATGGTGACCAAAGATTGATTTTACTCATCAAATTTGACCCGGAAGAGAGCCAAGATTGATGTGGACGTTTTATTTTCCAACGTTGAATTGGACGTAATTTTCCAACAAAGAATCAAGTCAAGATTACGTTTTCAAGAGTTCACAAAGTTCAAAATTCAAAACGAGATCTGATTAAGATTTGATTTCTTTGTAATCTGATTTTTAATTTTAAGTTTTAGTTTCAAATTTGAATTTAGGTATATTTTTAATTCCGAATTTATTTAGATAAATCTGATCTTTTTTTGTGTTTTTATTCAAATTTATCCTTAAGGGTAGATTAGGAATTTTACAAATTGTAACTTTGCCTATATAAGGCTGACTTCAGATAATGGAAATAAGATTTTGATGTTTATTCATATTGTGAGTTTTTCTTCTTGAGTTCTTGAAGAAACTTTTTCGAACTTATCAAGGATTCCTTGTGGCGTTCAAATCGACTTATCAAACGGACTTCCATAACCGTTTGTGGCGTCTTCACCATACCAAGGTTCTTGCTTCGCTAAGCAACGGGTCGCGGTTTCCATCAAACTTGAAAGATCTTGGGTTGCCGTTTCCAGATTTGGTACCGGGTTTCGTCACGTTGTTGGCGTGGTTCGTATCAGTTGGTATCAGAGCCTAGGTTCCTCCGGTTTGCCTATCCTTTTCTTGTTTTTTTTTTTTTTTTCTTTTCTAAAATTCGTCCAAAAAAAAAAAAAATTCGGAATACTGTTTAAAAAAAAAAAAAATCAATTATCTGATTTCCTATCCTTTGATTTTGATTCTTCTTCTTGTTTGGATTGCTCTTTCAATTCGTTTTCCTGCAATCATTAGAGTTAAAAACAACAACAAAAAAAAAAAAAAAAACAGAAAACAATCGATCAAAAAAAAAAAATTTTTTTTACTGCACTAAATCCGTTTGTTCTCTCTTTAAATCTGTGATATTAGTGTTTGATTCAGAGTTGAATTACTTGCTCTGAGATTGAGTTCTACTAGGATTTCGAAAAAAAAAAAAAAAAAAAAAATCGATTCCTACTAGGTTTACAAAACCTAGAACCTTGAATTAGGCTCCCAGTGATTATAAATCCGAAAAAAAAAAAAAAAAAAAAAAAAATTTCCGCGATTAAAATTTGATCCGTTTGGTTTACTCCTCGTTTGAATTGCTGCTTGAATGCTTATTATTATTGTTCGATTAGTTTTGAAAGAACAAAAAGAAGAATACGAGTGGAAAAAGGCAGAGCGTGTGAGCGTGTCAGAGGGTAAAAGCCAATTAACTTGAGTGAAACACGAGTGAAATTGAGTAAATTATTCTTCGAGCGAAACACGTGAGGGAGTGTAGTGAGGTCCTTTTTTTTTATTTTTTTTATTTTTTTCCATACAGTTCTAACCTTGTTTGCAGATTTCAATCATGTCGCAAGATCAAGAGAAGAACACAAACGAAGAGCTTCCGCCAACCAATCTTCCAAACCTGCAAATGCAAGCGTTATTGGGGGAGATGAGACGGATGATGAGGGTGGAGTTGGAGCATATACATGAGAGGTTGGATAGGGTAGAAGAGGGAACACAACGAGAACAGCAACCATTTGTTCCGAACGCCCCAAGGAGGAACAGGTTACATCAAAGGGAAATTGAGGAAGTTGGTGAATTTGAAGGCGACAATTTAGAGGAGGAGTTTGATAGGATGTCCGTGGGCAGCCATAGGAGATATGGCCGCGATAGAGAAGCTAGGAACCGGGTGGATAATAACATGGGAAGTATCAAGATGAAAATTCCCGCGTTTCAAGGAAAAAGTGATCCCGAAGCATACCTTGAGTGGGAAAAGAAGATGGAGTTGGTTTTCGATTGTCACAACTACTCCGAACTAAAGAAGGTAAAACTTGCCGCAATTGAATTTACTGATTATGCTATTGTATGGTGGGACCAGTTGTGCATCAATAGGAGGCGGAACGGAGAACGTCCTATTGAAACTTGGGATGAGATGAAGAGAGTAATGAGACGAAGATTTGTACCAAGTCACTACTACCGAGATCTATACCTTAAGCTGCAAGGTCTCTATCAAGGTAACCGAAGCGTTGATGAGTATTATAAAGAGATGGAGATGGCTATGATTAGAGCCAACGTGGAGGAGGATCGGGAGGCGACAATGGCCAGATTTTTGAATGGTTTAAACCGAGAGATTGCTAACACAATCGAGCTGCACCATTATGTGGAATTGGAGGATTTGGTGCATATGGCAATCAAGGTTGAGAGGCAACTGAAGAGGGGAGGTACACGGCCAAGGC